>CM074723.1:129498918-130246418 GCA_037306005.1 Rhinophrynus dorsalis | reverse complement strand
CCATAGCATCTAATCTGAAAATCCATTCAGCCTCCTTCTTGAGAAGCAATCTGTCAAAATCACCTTTACGTGCTGAAGGGAATACTTTTTGAATGCCGCAAAACTTCAACATTGAACAGTCTGATTGATGACACTGTGTCACATGTCTCGTCACAGATGTCTCTATTGTTTCTAATATCTCCAAGATGTTTTAAAATCCTTACCATCAGGAAAGCAATTAGATCATAGAATATTTTAGAGCAAGTAGTGAACTAATATTTCAGATTACCGTTTACAGCACTTGAGAGGTTAAGTGGCAAGAGACCACTTTCCTCTAATATTGTATGTCTGTATCGGAGGTGGTAAAGTAGTAGGCATGAGACCACTCTTTGCCCGAAATATCCATCTCATATAGATTTAAGTGATCAATACTGGATCAGAATAAAGAGCTGGCATGAGACCGCTCTTTACCTGTTAAATCTATGATACTATAGGAGGCAAGAGATTAGCATGAGACCACTCTCAGTTTAATTATTGATTCTTTGCTAGTCATCTCATACAGATTTTAAGGATCAATATAGGAAGCCTTGTTTAAGAGTTTCTCTATTTGATATTAGGAGGATTGACTCTCTCTCTCTCTCTCTCTCTCTCTCTCTCTATATATATATATATATATATATTATAGATATATATCAGAATAGCCTCTAAGTAGATGTATTTATCTTACTAATATTTACAACACAAAGCGATATGTGTATGGATGAATGCATAATTAATACACAAAAGTTTTCATTACTATATGGACGATCTCATAGTCATGAGTTGAGTGACGGTTTTAGGGTAGTCATATTAAGTTAGGTTACCAGCTTTAGCTGTTTTTAATTAAAAATATGTTTAATTATATCCAATAAACATTTGTTTTAGTGGTAGTAGTCGTTTCTTTCTACATAGTGGCTGTATTAATACAGTATCGAACTGGTCTATTTCTCTGGGGATTAGTACCCCATTCTTGCTGTCTTTCTTTTTTTCTTCAAAGTGATTTGACTATTTAGACCTGCGATACACAGATTATTCCTTTATTAAAGAATCCAGAATGCTCTGTATCTCATACTCCTCATGGTCCTCCACCTGCACAGGCCCTGGCATTACCGGTACCGAAGTGTAGCGGTTGCAGATCAGTGGCTTGAGAAAGGATACATGAAACACTTTGTGAATGCGGATCCCAGCAGGAAGGTGATCATAAGTGACAGGGTTCAGTCTATGAAGCACCCGGTATGGACCTACAAAGCAAGGGGCCAACTTCTTACAAGTTACTTGGAGGTTCAGATTACAGGAGGATAACCATACCCTGTCCCCAACTTGAAAAACAGGAGCTGGAAGTCTCCCATGGTCTGTTTCGGATACCGCTGCATGGACCTTTGTAGGGCTCTCTGGACCCCTACCCAAGTGGAGTGGAGCTGCCTAAGGTGCTCATCCAGAGCCGAAATGTCTTGTGCCTGAAAGGAGTCAGGAAGCACTGATGGCTGGAACCCATAGTTGATCAGAAACGGGGAACTCTGCGAAGAAGAGTTCACGGCACAGTTCTTGGCAAACTCAGCCCACGGTAACAAGGTCGGCCAATTATCGTGATGGTCCCAGATGAAGCAACGCAAAAACGGTCCCAACCCTTGGTTGGCTCTCTCAGCAGCACCATTGAACTGGGGGAGGTAGGCAGAGGAGAACGAGAGTTGGATACCCATCTGATTACTGAACGACTTCCAAAGCCAGGAGAAAAAATTGACTCCCTCGATCAGAAACCAACACTTTGGGCACTCCGTGGTGTCGAAACACCTCTCTCGCAAATACCTCGGCCTATTCCCTGGAGGAAGGGAGTCCCTGAAGAGGGACAAAGTGTGCCATTTTCGAAAATTGGTCAACTATCATCAGGATGACTGTGTAACCTTTGGATGCCAGCAAATCAACCATAAAATCGATAGATACGTGAGACCAGGGACATTCGCCATTAGGAACTGATTGGAGTTGACCCACTGGAAGGTGTCTCGGGGTCTTAGCACAAGCACAAATGGAGCATGCTGCCATGAAGGCCGAGCAGCCTGCCCTAAGACTAGGCCACCAAAAGAGCTGGGAGACTGACCAAGTCAGTTGGTCATGGCTAATATGTCCAGCGGCCTTCGAGGAGTGATAAGTCTCCAGCAGTCTGGTATGAAGGGGCTCGGGTACAAAACATTTACCTCTCGATTTGTCAGCAGGAGCAGCGGCTTGGGAGGCCAAAAGCTCCTCGCCCAGAGAAGACTTAATGCTAGTGCGTATAGTAGCTAGAATACAATCGGATGGAATGATAGGCACTGGTGTATTCTCAGCCACAGGTTCCTGCCTGAACTGGCTGGACAGGGCATCTGCTCTGATATTCTTACAGCCAGGAAGATAAGAGACCACAAATTTGAATCTGGACAGA
This sequence comes from Rhinophrynus dorsalis, assembly GCA_037306005.1. NCBI lineage: Eukaryota > Metazoa > Chordata > Amphibia > Anura > Rhinophrynidae > Rhinophrynus > Rhinophrynus dorsalis. The sequence goes on along the minus strand of CM074723.1, from coordinate 130,243,984 downwards.
AATAGCGCCCACCTGGCCTGTCGTGGAGACAGCCTTTTGGCCTCGGACAGAAATGTCAGATTCTTAAGATCCGTCAAAATCAGGATTGGGGAACTCGTCCTCTCAACAAGGTGACACCACTCTCGTAGAGCGAGGATAATAGCCAGGAGCTCGTGATCACCAATATCAGAGAGTCTTTGGGTACTAGACAATTGTTTAGAAAAAACCCATAAGGAAGAAGGTTTTTACCAGGCCCTGATTGATGGAACAGAAGGGCTCCCACTCCTGATTTGGATGCATCTACCTCCAGAGTAAAGGGTAGGGAGGGGTTTGGGATGCAACAAAATCAGAGCCCTAGCGAAGGCAGACTTCAAATTCTCGAAAGCCTGAAGCACGCTGGGGGACCTTTCAGTTGGGTTAGCCCCTTTATGTGCCAAGTCAGTTAGAGGCTTTACCACTGTGGAGAAGTTCCGTATAAATCTGTCACGGTTTGTTTTGACTCTCAGACACAGAGTAAGATAAAAATCAAACTTTATTGAAAAGTTTAATAAGAACCCTCACGGGTCCTGAACACACATATATACAACATGCACAAAATAGGTTCAAACAGTAGCTTTTACAAGATACAGTATGGTAGGCTCTACCGGCCTTGCCAATATACCGGGCAAGGCAGCCTATGGTATGGTACAACAATATGAATAAGGCTCTACCGGCCTTGCCAATATACCGGGCAAGGCAGCCTGGAAGATGGCACGACAACCTGCATGAAGCTGTACCGGCCTTGCCAATATACCTGGCAAGGCAGTCTAAATGACTGAAGGACAGCTCCACTAGTGCTGTAAGGTTGGAAGCATCAGCATAAGATGGTACAGTGGAGCAAACCAGTATCACGTATAGGACAACTAGGGAGGTCCAACCGGTGCTGTAAATGGAGGCAGCTAGCAACCGGTGATATGGAGTAAACCAGTACCGCGTACTAGACACCAGGAATGCCCTACCGGTGCTGTAATGGAGGCAGCTAGCAACCGGTGATATGGAGTAAACCAGTACCGCGGACTGGACAACAGTAACGCCCAACCGGTGCAATAAGGGAGGCAGCAGCAACCGGTGAAATGGAGTAAACCAGCACCGCGCACTGGACAACAGTAACACCCAACCGGTGCAATAATGCAGGCAGCAGCAAGCGGTGAAATGGAGTAAACCAGTACCGAGTACTGGACAACAGCAACGCCCAACCGGTGCAATAATGCAGGCAGCAGCAACCGGTGAAATGGAGTAAACCAGTACCGCGTACTGGACAACAGTAACGCCCAAACGGTGCCATAATGAAGGCAGCAGCAAGCGGTGAAATGGAGTAAACCAGTACCGCGTACTGGACAACAGCAACGCCCAACCGGTGCAATAATGCAGGCAGCAGCAACCGGTGAAATGGAGTAAACCAGTACCGCGTACTGGACAACAGTAACGCCCAAACGGTGCAATAATGGAGACAGCAGCAACCGGTGAAATGGAGTAAACCAGTACCGCGTACTGGACAACAGTAACGCCCAAACGGTGCAATAATGGAGGCAGCAGCAACCGGTGAAATGGAGTAAACCAGTACTGCATACTGGACAACAGGAATGCCCTACCGGTGCAGTAACAGAGGCAGCTAGCACCCGGTAAATATGGAGTAAACCAGTACCACTTACTGGACAACACGAAGCCCTACCGGTGCTTGTAATGGAGGCAGCTGCAATCGGTGAAATCGAGTAAACCAGTACCGCGTGCTGGACAACGGAAACGCCCTACCGGTGCAGTAATGGAGGCAGCTAGCACCCGGTGAAAATGAAGTAAACCAGTACCGCGTACTGGACAACAGGAACGCCCTACCGGTGCAGTAACGGAGGCAGCTAGCACCCTGTGAATATGGAGTAAACCAGTAATCAGAATGTCGCCCAGGCGACCAAAGTCGAATGAAGGATGATAGCCAGGATCCAGGAGCAGGAACGACAGACAGGCCAGGACAGGACACTGGAACAGCAGGACAGCCAAACTAGGTCAGGAACGGGAGCAGGAACAACGGCAACACTGGATCAGGGACGGAAGCCGGAACGTCAGCCCAACCGGATCAGGAACTGAGGCAGGAACCACGCAGGAGTGACACTGGCATCTGGACGAACCACTGACACTGGTATACTGTAGCTAAACAGGCCCAGAGATACAGGCACAAAGGCAGGTGACTACTGACATAGAGACACCACGAAAGGGCAACCAAAGGGTGCCTCAGCCCAGTCTATATAGGCAATACTGTGCGGGCAATAGACAGGCGGCCAATGGAGAGTTCACACACCCCTGACTGACAGCAAAAGCCAGCAATCATGGGCACCGTGATAAAATCTCCTATAATAATTAGCAAACCCCCAAAATCTCTGTATGGCTTAAGCCCACCGGCCGAGGCCATTGCAGAACAGCCGAGAGCTTTTGAGGATTCATTGCTATACTGTCTGAGGAGATTACATAGCCCAAGAATGTTAGCTGTGTCTTGTGGAACTCACATTTCTCCAACTTACAGAACAGCTTGTTCTCTCTCAGAAGCCATAGTACAGTTGCAACATCCTTCCGATGTGTTGCTAAATTAGGGGAATTGATTAGGATATTGTCCAAATAGACTACTACACAACTTTGTAGCAAATCTCTCAGTACATTTTTAATAAATTCTTGGAATATTGCCGGAGCATTACACAAGCCAAATGGCATAACCAAGTATTCATAATGACCACTGCATCCACTCATCTCCCTCCTTGGTTCTTACCACGTTATAAGCTGCCCTTAGGTCCAGTTTAGTGAACACAGAGGAACCCTTAATACAGTCAAACAACTCGGTAATCAGAGGTATGAGGTAAGCATTCTTGACCATGAGTTTATTCAGTCAATTTTGCTGGGTGATCAATTAAACACAAAAAATTACTTTTTTTTTTTTTTTTTTTTTTTTTTAAGTACCCTTATATGAAATAGGGTTGGATATTTGAGTGAGTAGGATACTTACTTGAACACCAGTGTATTGATTTCCTATAATGAAGATATGCTATAAGGCACCCCTTGCTTCTGCTCTTTTATAGATAAAAAAAAACTCATTCTAAAAACAATATCTGTTCCAGTATTTATTTGATAAAAAGATAATGCAAGTTTATTAAGTGACTTAATAACATGTCATAACAAAACACAACCTTGTAATATTTTTACCAATATTCAGTCTATCCCTTTGTTATGAAAAATAATCAATAAACAATCTCCCTCAGTTTCATTACCCATCAAACCCTTCTCCACTGTTGACTAGTTATATCATGGACATGTAAGAATGCACAAACTGAATATAATTTCTAACGTACCACAGCAGTTACATTTGGAAAAGAAAAAAAAATGAGAGAATATGTTTTTTGTGACTATAGGCTGTGACCTTCCATTGTTCTTTATGTTCAATATGGTCGCCAAAGAGGGTAACATCATGGATGGTAATGGAGATATCAAGGAATATTCAAGATAATACATTTAGGGCCGTATTCATCAAGCTAAAGCAGCGCAATTTATGAGCATATTCAACTGTACCACAGGGTGAAATGAGGACTGACACTGATTTGAATTGACATTTTAACCCCTTTTACAACATGTTGGAGTTAAATTGTCAATTGAAAGCATTGAAAATTGTCATTTCTCCCCTGTGGTGCAGTTGGCTTGCTCCAAAATGTCTCCACTTTGGTTTCCTGAATACCCTCCAGAGCTTGATTTTTTGTTTTAGTATATGGTAATGGGTTTGTGTGGATTCATATTTATTCCATTTAAACTAAACCTAGCTTCAAACACATTGGCATTTTTACAGTATACCAAAAATATGTTAGTTTGAACCCTGTTTTAAGGATCAGAGTTATGTGCAACATATTGTAATCAGAGCATTTCCCACCCTCTGAAGAGGATTAAACTGCTGGGTATTGTTTGCACAAATACAGACAAAATGTGGAAATGGTCATTTTTACAGATGATAAAAAAACATTGTATTCTATTTAGTAGATCCTGAAACCATTTGTCAGAGCTAGATTAAAAAACACTAACACCTGTTTAGTTTAAGGAGAAAATCCTAATAGCCACTATGAATCAATCATGTGGATTATTAAAAAAAAAATCTTCAGTTTGTACTGTTATCATGTGCATGGAAGCAGACATATCTTTGTTTCAGGAAGAAGATTTCTAGGGCAGGAGCTTATGGTTGTACAGCAGGAATCGGGTCTGTCTCCCTGAACATGACTTCCAGTAACCAAAGAGGTATTACAATGGCACTCAAAGGCCTAAAGATTCATATTTGAAAAATAATCCCCACATAACGAACCATTTGAGTAACAGAGGGGTATGCAACACATTGCAGAGTAATGAGTTGTGTACACCACTGACACTCAAATGGTTAATTCATAACATGTTCTCTTAACAGTAAGAAGAGTGGGAGGTTATTATTACAAGGTGCTGGGGTTCATTAGCCACACTGCAGTCTAGCCTCCTGCTAGTGACCTCCGGAATATTTTACAGTACCTTTAGCCACAATACAGCTGTAGGGACAGGTTCAGGTGCATCCTGTTATATTTCTAACACACAATTAAGCAGCATATGGCTCACCAGCTTTTTATGATTTAAACTCCCATCATCATAAATTGTAATCTAACAGCAGCTGCAGAGATAAGTGTTACCCACTCCAACAACAGAGCCTTACCTGTGCACTCAAGGCCCCTAAATCCTTCTCTGTTACTGAACCTAGAACACAGCTGAAATTTGCAGAGGAAAATGACTGTCACAGTGGAATTTACTGTGCCGATTCTGAAGAACGAAGGTAAAATGTGTTCCCAAATCATCTGAGAGAAAAACTACCAACATTTAAAGTGTTAGTAATGTCTAAAAAAACTTTTTTGCATTTAGAAGAGCTCAAAAAGCTGATCTAAATGCAAAAAAACGTATCTCTCAAACCGCTATGGTTTAAGAGATACGGGCGTTTGAAGTTTGATTTCTCCTACTGACAGCTGTAAAGCTGTCAGCAGGAGATCCGTGTCGGTCGACACTGTGGCGCTGGAGAAGTGCCGGGATCTCATTACTTACACAGAATCCCTTTATTGGAATGGTCTAAAACATGTGCCTGAACACTAGGCACACGTTTTAGACCATTCCATTGAAGGGATTCCGTGTAAGTAACGAGATCCCGGCACTTCTCAAGCGCCACAGTGTCGACTGACACGGATCTCCTGCTGACAGCTTTACAGCTGTCAGTAGGAGAAATCAAACTTCAAACGCCCGTATCTCTTAAACCATAGCGGTTTGAGAGATACGGTTTTTTGCATTTAGATCAGCTTTTTGAGCTCTTCTAAATGCAAAAAAGTTTTTTTAGACATTACTATCACTTTAAGGGCTCTCAAGCCAATCTGTACAAAGAAGTGGATTCGTTTTGGGAAAGCCAACTGTGCCAAAGGGACAAATACAAATTCCAACAAATTTAAATGGGGCTTAAAACTCATTAAATGCTAGCAAAGTCTCCAGCGTAGACCTTGTTTGTATTAAAAATGTTAAAAGACCCACTAAATGAATGGGAATTTGGGGAATGTTTACTCGTAACCTATGGTGTAGCTGGTGTCCCCAAAATATCTTGCTGTACATGGCGGGAAAATTGATTTTCTTTCTTGGCTGTGTAATCTGAAATTTTAAAACTAATAATATGAATTTTTATCAAATGCATTTTTTAAAAGTAATTTTTAGTTTCAGATATAATATCACACAGATCTTCCTTAAGCATTTTTAGTCTTTATATCCATGGTTCCCATCCTTTCCAAACTCTGCCAAGAATGTTGGGGTCTGTGGCTTGATCTATAAGGCACTGCACTTGGACCTCTTCAGAAAGTCCATCAGCCGGCTCCCTCGCTCTTACATTGTAATCTTTGTGCCCTCGTGCAACAGACAAGAACCCCTTGTACACATTCGAGCTCTCATGGCCAAGGCGTAACTCTTCACTGAAACACAAATAGACAATATATACAATCTGATCAGCCTGTTTTACAGTTATGAAACCAACATGAACACTTCCCCAGCTCAAGCATGTTATTATATAAAATGTTTTTAATAAAATCTACATCAGGAAAGTCAACTGTCGGATCTCCAGCTGCTGGGAATTCCAACTCCCATCATCCTCAAATAGCTATTCCTGATCTACATATTCAGGTATGTTTATTAACCCCCCCCACCAATATCTTTATATATGTTTAAGATATTAAAAAAAAAAAATCAGTTAAACGTTATGCAGTTGATCCCCCATGCTTAAAAAGTGCCTTGCCCTAACATCGCATCCAGAAGACAGAGGGCGTCCAACTTGCTTACGTTTGAAACTTGCATTCTCCCTCCTAGTAGCTGACAATCTTTTCTCATAAGCCTGCCCCTTCTCTCGGGGGCAGGTTCTCAGTGCACACTATGTTGTTAGATCTACCAAATACTGGTTATATCTAATTCAGCCACCCGAATCTCTTGGGTGGTGATTTTCTTTAAATAAACATATAGGCAGTTTTACCTGTATTTTCAAATGGAACTAATGGCGCGATGCAGGAAACGTGCGCAATCGCTATTTCCCATGTGAAGACCACTAGGGAATAGGTTTGCGCATGATTTTGTTGAATTGCGCATGAAAATTCAAGATTAGCGAATGGCTGTGTATATTTATTTTTTTTTGGGCGTAGCTAAGATTAAGGAATCTGTGTGAGTGAAATAGCAAATGCGCCTAATGCAGGAACTGCTATTGTGAATGAATTTATACTTCTGTGTACTGATGCCGTAAAATGGAATTTTTTATGCGCAATTCAAGAAGCTTTCGGTATTTAGCTTCCTGGATTAGAACATGCGCAAAATCTATCTGCGCACAAAAAAATCCTTTATCCGATGCGAACGTTTCTTGCATCGCGCCATAAGTTCTATTTTTTAATGTTTGAATGTTAGTGTGGTGATTGAACCGCACATACACTTCTGGCACTCAAAGAGTTAACTATACAACATGAAACTACACAAAAGATAATGTGTTCAGTTCAACCTTTCAGCCAATGGGAGATTTTTTTTTCTTGTTTCACTAACCCTTTGAGTGCCAGAGGGGCATTGGCACTCAAAGGGCTAAACAACAATATTTAAATTGAAATGTCCAGCACTTACCAAGTGATTTCTGCTGGATTGGCACCAGCTAACTTTCGTTTTGCACAGTTAATCTTCTGCACAGGATACCAATTCAATGAACCAGTGTCTACGGTTTTGCTCCATTCTCCCTTTTTCTTCATTTGCTTCAGTTCTAGATTCTAGGGAGGATAAACATTTTCCAGTGAAACAAGCATGTGCGCACACGTTGGAATGTTAACTTAAAAGTAATCATATTTGTTGCTCTTTTCCAAGACATATGTGCTGGGCCATTTTTTGAACGTATATTTAATTTTTGCCAAAGAACCCTGACCCTTTATTCCTGATGACGTGATGGCACCCATTTGTAGGCCTTTACTGTTGAGAAACACAAGGCTGCTACCACTGCATGCAGATGTTTCACTCAAAATGTAAAGGTTTTTTGTTTCTTTTTTGCTAAATTAAACATATAGCAACATCGCCATCTTGTGTCCATTGCCCTCCATGGGACAGCTTTGAGTCTTAGATAGCTTAGCTCAAGGGTAATTAACCTTTGACTATCAAGCTGTTGGGAACTACAACACCTATCATCCCCAAATGGGAGTTGAAGTTGCTAACAGCTGCAGAGCCAAAGGTTGATTACCTTTGGGTTAAGTTATCCATCCAGTTTGAGCTGTAATAACTTTTAAATGAAGGCGATCCCACCAATACTTTGTATAACTAAACTCCTCTGCTTTTTTAATCCCTTAAGGACCAATGGTGTGCCAGGATCATCACACCGTTTGGTCCTTTTGAGGACCAATGATGGTCCTGGCATGTCATGGGTTAGTGATCGCAGCACTCCTCCGAGACTGCTGTGATCATCACATGGAGGCTTTAACTGACTTCCCCAGGACTGGAGCAGTCAGTTTCAGTCATTGCCTTGTGACTCACAACACGTGATCAATGGTACACTGATTGCATGTGGCAGTGGAGCCACATGACAAAGGCAATGTAATAAACCTTGCCTTTTGTCACTGTTTATTGCCCCTCTCCTCTTTACTGTAATCATTAGGCAGCGGGAGGCAGAGAAAAACGCTCCCAACTGTTCAAATTGTTTGAGAGGGTGAATTTTTGTTTTAGGTGATGGTGGAGCTAGGGGCAGGACTGGTGGGTACAGCTTGTTTGGTTACTTCATGACCTATTGACACCTCTGAGTATATGAAAAAAGTATTTAAGCAAGATCAAAGCATTTTATTTACTCATACTAATGTATATACATATACTGAGGTTTAAACAAACATTAATGTGATACACTTATATACACACATACCACACAGTGTGATCTATTAAAAAGACGAGCACCAGAGTGGAAAAGAGTGCCATAAGAATTTTAGTCTCAGAGGAACAGTTTTCCCCTAGAAAGGGAAAAAAGGTGGGGAAAAAAGTTCATGCTTTTTATCCAGTCAATGTTAAAAAAATGCACTAATTGAGTACAAATCATCACAGAAGAACCTATATAAGAATGTTGTGGGTTTTTGTTCCACTTTTTTATACTGTTATTAAACAAACTGATGTGTCATACAAATAATATGGCATCAAGAGTATATACATTGTGTGGGTGTATTAAATGGATTAAAGGGAATATATGGTTGAACAATGACATACTAAAAGGGCCAAAATTGCTCTGGTCCTCTAATGAAAAAAAGCCCTGGTCAACAAGTGGTTAAGCAGAAGGTAAGTTACAGTTGTGTCAGTTTAAAAACAAACTTTTCAGATCTGATCACCATTTCATTGGGGTGCAAAGGAACTATAAACTCCATAGCACATGAAGGAACCTTATGTTCTCAACCTCATCTACTCATGCTTCTGATGAATAAACATATGTTGTACTTTCTAATGGGATCCTCTGGAGCCCATGTTTTGGAGAAAATGCAGTGATATGATATGATATGAGAAGCAATAAGTTAAGGGGACCCACAACACCTTAGTAGCCGTAACATACCCAGGTTCCTCAAGTCTGTGCTCAGGTTCAAATCTACATTGGAGGCCAGAGATAGTAGGCCATGTAATGAGAGATAATATTTTAATTGTATCATTCCTGTGGAGGCAAGTTTTAAATCTAAGCATGCCTGGTGAGGGTTAAGATGATCAGGAAGGGAGTATCTGCCTCTGAGAGTCTTAAGGTAAGTGCTCTACCCTCCTGGCTGGTGGATACTTTAACCCATGGTTCCTGTGTTCCACATAGGAAGTAAGAGAAAATGGCAATTTACTTACCTGATAAATCCATTTCTCTTAGTCCATATTGAGGGATGCAGGAACCATGGGGTAAAGCAGCGTCCCTATAGGATGCAGGGCACTCTAAACTCCTCCCATTTCTAGGGTTGCCACCTTTTCTTCAAAAAAATACCGGCCATGGCATTCCCTCCATAGACTTAACATTGGAAAGAAGCCAATTTTTTACCGGCCTGCCAGTAAAATAACGGCTGTGGGGCAACCCTACCCATTTCCCAGCAGCTAATCCCCTCCACCTGCACAGCTTACTTCAATTTTTGATTAGCAGAATCAGGAAAGGAAAGCAGAACACATATATTGTCACAAAAGTTCATACATCCTCACCCAACAAGTTTTCTGTGGCTGAAAGCCCTGCATCCCTCAATGGACTAAAAGAAAAGGATTTAATTGGTAAGTAAAAAATCCAATTTTTTCTAGTGTCATTGACAGATGCAGGGACCATGGGGATGTACCAAAGTCACCCCAAGTAACTGGGAGGGAAGAAAGCAAATGAACAATGGCCTCCAAAACATTACAACCAAAACCAGCATCTTAGGATGCCAGAACGTTATCTTTGTAAAACTTAGTGAAAGTGTAAACAGATGAACGTGTAGCTGCCTTGCACAATTGGTCAACTGTAGCTTGAGTCTTCAAGGCCCAAGAAGTACTAATAGACCTAGTAGAATGAGCTGTGATTCTGAATGGAGCTGGAACATAGTTTAGTCTGTAAGCTTGTCTGATTGTCTGTTTAAGCATGAAGCAATGGTAGTCTTAGAAGCTTGTCTGCCCTTTTAGGGCCTTCTGGAATGAAAAACAAGGTGTCTGGATTCCTAAAGGATTGAGTGAATTGGACGTGGTGTTTTAAACATCTTACTATATCTAAAGTGTGAAGAACTTTTTCATTGGAATTAGAAGGATTAGGACACAAGGAATGAAGTATCACTTCCTGGTTTACGTGAAAATCAGAGACTACTGTAGGTTGGAACTCTGGGACTGTTATTAAAACTACTTTATCTTAGTGGAAGATTAGATACGGAGAATGACAAGGAAGAGCACCAAGTTCTGAGACTCTTCTTGCAGAAACAATAGCCGTAAGAAAGATTCTCTTAAAGGTTAGGTTTCTGATAGAAGCTGATGATAAGGGCTCAAAATGAAGAGGGGACAGAACAGCCTCTAACACTAAATTCAAATCCCATGGTGGGATAGGATGTCTGTATGGGGGAGGCTTTCCTGGTGACTCTTTGAAGGAAAGTTTGAATCTCTGGAAGAAAAGCAATATTACTCTGACAAAGAGAGTTAACCTTTAGACCCTTTTCTAGACCTGGCTCCAGGAACTCTAGAAAAGATGGAAGGAAAAGGGATCTAGATCTTTCTTGGCACATAAGGAGAGAAAGATTGTCCAAATTCTGTGATATATTTATTCTAGGTGACACAAGTTTACAAGCCCTGAGTATGGCTTGAATCACAGGACATTACAAAATATAGTAATAAGCCATATACAGTATTCCAAAGATAAAAATATATTTATTGAGTTACATGTGACACCTGTTCCTGAAGATAGGAAATGCCCCCACACTCGAGAACCCTATCTTCCCCCTGTTTCCCTCATATTAAAAACAACACTTATACTTAATGCTAGATGCAGGCATCTATGTAATACTGTGAGTAACCAATCAGTGAACCAAGGATCACATAGATAAGGAGAGCTACCTATATCAAAGGATGTCAAGATGACAGTATAAATCAATGATGGCTGGGTCTTGAGTAACCATATCCTATATGTATATAGTCTCCACAGTATATATTGCATAGTCAACATCTGAACTATCAAGTAATCCACAGGATATAGTTAATGTTTATAGTTGAAAAGAATGACATGTAAAAAAAGTTCCTCATAACCTCAAGAGAATCCAAACATATAAATAGCACTTTAGCATGATAACATTGAGACCACAATTTTCACCATTATATTTTATATATCTGTATTTATCTATTTATTGCTCACAATGGGATCTGCAGAGTTAATCTGACTTATCTTTAAAACAATGGTCTTGTTTTTTGGGAGGGAAGATAATTTTGTAGATCATAATTGAATAATATGTGAGGGTCCTTTTTAGTTATGTTGAAATGGGAGAATAATGTTACCAGAATAAGATCAGTAAGTGATATACAGAAAGTTCACAGAGACGTTAAAGGAAATAAGTTGTATGGTTAATATAACAATGCTATGTACAGAGGTTTATGATTAGGATAAAAGAAGAAATTTACGTATATTTTGAATTCAGGTAGATAAAGAGGTAAACAGTTGATGTAGTGTGGATAACTGATCTTGCTTAACCCTTTGTTTTTCTGTGGACCTGTGTAGGTTGGGTCATCACATGTGTGGTGTTACCTGGGGGGGTATTTGTCCCTCGTTGGCCATTTTCCGGTGAGCAGATTAGTACTCAACACTAGATAATAATTTTGAAAATGCTCTTGGGAGAGCATTGAGTGATGTTGAGTGACAGTTAAATTGCTCTTCTAAGATGATTAATCTTTTTGCATGTTCGTTATTCTATGGATGTGTGCGGAATATGTCGTCTTGCATGTAGTGGCAACTGCCGGCACCTGTCCTTTCGGGCGCTGCTTTTGGGATGGGCAGATGGTCTCTGGATCTCCCATAGAATGAATAGACCAGTGTTAAATGTGATATTGTACTTGGCATTGAAAGAGTTAAGTTAACCCATTCTTTTGAACCTTTTTGGCAATTGCCAACAATGGGATTGAATGTCTCACTGATTTATAATGCATTGGCCTATGGGTGTATTAATCGGGAGGTTAAGGGAGAAATATGGGTAACATTTTAATCATATGGGAAATAATCTATGTGATTCATCCATGGTGACTAGTTTATTTTGGAGAGGTTTAATGGTTCGGGTTAAATTGAAATATTATGTGCATAAATATATGAAGGACCAGGTTGCAAAACACAGATCATTAAATGTTCTGCTATATTTTGTTAGTGGTCACAAAGGGTAATAGGTTGGATTAACAGTCGGCAGACCAAATGAAAATGTTTAATTGATTGGATAATCAATAGGTACTTCCTGCCAACTTATATTTAAATAGCCTAAGGGACGAGATGTAGTCACCTTGAAAAATCACCGGAATCTGGGCGAAACGTGTAGGTGTTTGACCTTATATGCTACATGCAATGCGGATTAGAGGATGAAGGATGTCCCACATAAATCAGGCTTGTTTGTTGGCTGGTGCTGGATACAATGTTACACACACATCTGAGACGCTGATAAGAACTATGCAAATGCTTTGACTGCAAAGTATCAAGTCCCGGAGTGATTGTTGAGAGACCGCACACGAAGAAAAACTCTTAACACACATGATGGATCATGACTATTAGGAGTGAAGATCGCTCATATGCAGTGAAAATGTTCCATTATTTTAGAGAGAAGTCCAAAAAAAAATTTAATATCGCAGATATTACAAAAATAAACTAAACGATCCCAGTTCCATCTCTCAAACCTTTATGGTTTGAGAGCTATATACGATGGTAAAGTTCCCCCCTGCTCCCCCTTTCCCTAATGTCAGCCGTAAAGCTGACAGCAGGAGATGCGTATCAGCCGACTCGAGGCAGCTCTTCAGCACAGCAGATATAGCGTAATGTAAAAAGAAATACTTCATTGGAACGGTCTACAAAGTGTGCCTGGTTTGCAAGCACACTTTGTAGACCGTTCCAATGAAGTATTTATTTTTACATTGCGCTATATCGGCTCTGCTTAAGAGCTGCCTGCTTGTCCCGGGACCAGGATCTCCTGCCATCAGCTTCCAGTTGAGGTCAGTAAAAGGGGAGAGGAGGATTTTAGCATTGTATATGTCTCAAACCATAAAGGTTTGAGAGATGGGACTGGGATTGTTTAGTTTATTTTTGTAATAGCTGCAATATTACACAAATTTTATATAAAGACATTACTAACCCTTTAATTAGTTAACTCTGCAGATCCCAGTGTGACCAAATGATACATATATATATGTATGAGGTGTGAGTTATGGTCTCGATGTTAACATCATGCTGAAATGCAATTTATATGTTTGGATTCACATGAGGTTATGAGGAACTTTTTCACATGTGGTTCTTTTCAACTATTAACATTAACTGTATCCTGTGGATTACTTGATAATTCAAAAGTGGACTGCGTGATATATACTGTGGAGACTATATACACATAGGATATGGTTATTCAAGACTCAGCCATGATTGATTTAGACAATCATCTTGACAGCCTGATATAGTTAGTCCTCCTTATCCATGTGATCCATGGATCACCGATTGGTTAGTTACAATATCACAGATGCCGGCATCTAGCATTAGGGATATGTGTTGTTTTTAATCAAAATGTTGTTCTTATTTTAATATGAGGGAGAGAGGGAGAAGATAGGGTTCTCGAGTGTGGGGACATTTTGCCATCTTCAGGAGAAGGTGTGATATGTAACTCAATAACTATATTTTTTTCTGTTTTTGGAATAAGACTTATTATTATTTTGTGCAGGAATTGAGTTGACAGCCTGTAGATAATCCACTTGGTGGTGTTCTTTTTTCTATATGGTAACTGATTATTAATTCGATGGTACCATGTGCATGATATGCACAATAATCTCCCTAAATAATATTATGGTGTTCCAAACCAAATACAATATTTCTGAATCACAGGGGAACTGAAACTTTTGTCCCTAAGAATTTGGGTCTCAGGTTCCACACTGTCAAAGAGAGATTGTGTATACTGTGGTGGAGAATTGGACCTTGAAAGAGGAGGTTTGGAATCTGAGGTAGAAACCATGGCTCTGTACATGACATGTCTTTGAGATGGGGAAACTAAGACCTCCTGGGTCAGAATGGTGCTATGAGGATGGTGTGCACCATATCTTCCTTTATTTTGTGAAGAATTCTGGAAATCATAGGTAGTGGAGGGAAACATACACAAGTCTGTAATTCCATGGGATTGTTTGGACATCCACTGCTATTGCCTGTTGATCCATTAAGCTTGCACAGAAAGCTGGTTGTTTTTGTTTCTTCTTGATGCCATCGTGGCTACGTCTGGAACTCCCCAACGATGAGTAATCTGAAGGAATATTTCTTGGTTTAGCTCCCATTCTCCTGGGTCTATGGTCTGACGGCTGAGGTAATCTGCCTCCCAATTCTCCACTCCTGTAATATAAATTGCTAATAAAGCAGGAACATGATTATCTGCCCAGAGAAGAATTCTCTGTACTTCCATCCATGCAGCATTTCTTTTTTCCCTCCTTGATGGTGAAAGAAAAATATTAAAATAAACCTGTATGAATCCTATCAAGATCACCTACTAGCTACAAAGCTTCTACCTCATAACAGCCAAAGGCTGAGTTCGTGCCTCTATGATTTAGAGTTTAAGCTATTCTAATGGAAGGAAGCTAGGAATCAAAGAGTTAAATAAGAGGACTCTCCTCACAACCTAAAGGCCCTCAGAAGCTTTGGGAGAAAGGTAAGATTACAAAAGTAACGAAGATCTGTTCAGGAGGGAAGTTGCCCTGAACCTCCCTTCAGGACACTATAAAAAGTTAGCTGTGCAGGGGGAGGTGTTAGAACCTGGGAAGTGGGAGGAGTTATTTTGTTTAGAGTGCCTTGCCTCCTATAGGCATGCTACTTAACAGCATGGTCCCTGCATCGGTCTCAATGACGCTAGATAAAAGAAAATTAATTGTGAAAGATTTAGTCATGTGCAAAAAAGAGACAATAAAGCAACGCCAACGTCCAAGTATTGGAAACTTTAGACCGGGGTTAGTGAACTGTTGGACCTCTAGCTGTTGGGGACTACAACTCACAACATCCTCAAAAGCCACTGGCTAGTTGGGGATGTGGGAGTTGTAGTTCCTAAAAGTTGGAGGTCTGGCAAATCACTACCCTTGCTTTAGATTGTTACCTTCCAGTCTAACGAAGGCTCCCTCACAAAGACATCCATGGTGGTAAGTAGGAGACCAGGGTCAGCACGATAGGCTCTTAGAGCATGCACCATCACACTATCAAACAGGCCAGTCTCCTTCAATGGCAACATCAGATTTACTATCTGGCGAGTTAGGCGGAAAGGCATCAATTCTGGAACTGGCAAAAACTACAAATCAAAAACAAATCACATTAATAACATAGTATGAATCTGTACCAAAATACACCACAATGTGAAATGTTTCTACTGCATGACATTCATTCTACTTGTCATGCTTATTAGTACATACTATATTTAAATAAAAAACTCTCCATGGCCCAAATACTATGAAGATTAATCGGAGCTGCTTTTTTTGTGAAACATTAATTTGTAGATGTAAAGGCAGACATTAAGCAAAAAAAAAAAAAAAAAAAAAAAACGCCACCGGGTGTCTTAACGTGTAGCAAGCCATTCAAAGGGCCATGTAATGAACTGCTGATGGCAGTTCATCTAGTATTATGGCCGCTACACTAACGTGTGTTTTGGCCCATGTTAAAAAAAAAAAAAAAAAAAAAAAAAAAAAAAAAAAAAAAAAATTCTCCAGTTTGCCATTTAAAGGATTGTGTTAGCTGAAAAAGATCTGATAAGGGACTCACTTACCACATAAAACGTAAGACCCAGTTTTTTTTTAGCCGTAAAGTCCCTTATCGGATCTTTTGACAGCTAACACAGCTGTTAACTGGCAAAAAAACCCCAAAGTCCTCAGTAGATGTATTGATATGGGGCCCTAAGCCCCACATCAATACATCCAAAGTGCCTAAAACGTGTCCACAGTTAGTAAGATTAACCTTATGAGTGCCAGTGGGTATAACTACACCGCTGGCATTCCTAGGGTTAACCTAAGTAAAGCAACATTGCATTAACACTTACCATTAATCCTAATGTCCAGCGGAGTCCACAGCTTCCTGGTCATTATCTGTCCTTCTCTTCAGTCTTCTCTTCCTTCTGGCTTCTTTCTTCTATCTTCCGCCTTCTCTTCAGTCTTCTTTCTTCTGATTCTTCTGTCTGTAAAAGAAAAGATTAAATACCAAGCATGAACTCATTGTTTAACCCTTTGAGTGGCAGAGGGGTACGCAACGCATTGCAAAGCAATGCTTTGTGTACCTCACTGGCACTCAGAGGGTTAAATAGTACTGGACCATGAATATTCCCACAATAACTGCTGCTATTTAATGCCCAGAAGTATAATCATGCAAAGAAAAAAACAGTATCCATATACACAGAAATCAATGCCATCTATTAATGCTAAGTAAATGCACTTGGCTAAATTCTTCATGTCTCCGTTGCTTGGAGCGGCCGTGAGGGCGGCGGCAGCAGACACGCAGATGCCCAACACAGGTCCCTCTTCAGTGCTGAACGGGCCGATGACCGTAGCGCACTAAGGGCTTTGGAAGTGAGCCTGCCTTTATATATGGCAGGCTCACTTCCATTTACCTCACAGCCATTGGCTGGGATGTTCATCACATCCCAGTCAATCAGTTTAAAGAACAGCCGCTCGAATCTGATTGGCTGGGATGTGAAGAACATCTCAGCCAATGGCTGTGAGGGAAATGGAAGTGACCCTGCCCATATATAAAGGCAGGCTCACTTCCAATGTCCTCAATGTGCTACAGGCATCGGCCCATACAGCACTGAAGAGGGACCCGTGTTGGGCATCTGTGTCTCTGCTGACGCTGCCTTCACGGCCGCTCTAAGCGGTGGAAACGAAGAATTTAGCTAAGTACATTTACTTAGAATTAATGGATGGCATTGATTTCTGTGTATATGGATACTGTTTTTTCTTTGCATGTTTACACTTTTGGGCATTAAATAGCAGCAGTTATTGTGGGAATATTCATGGTGCAGTACTATTTAACCGTCTGAGTGGTAGAGGGGTACGCAACGCATTGCAAAGCAATGCGTTTCGTACCCCTCTGCCACTCAAAGGGTTAAACAATGTATTCATTCATACTTGGTATTTAATCTTTTCTTTTCTTTTACAGACAGAAAAATCAGAAGAAAGAAGACTGAAGAGAAAGCAGAAGATAGAAGAAAAAAGAGAAGACAGTGGATGGCAGGTACGTGTAACATGGGTCAGTTAACGATCGGTGCTTGGCAGTATGTCAGGCACAGATAGTTAATTGTTTTTTAATGTTAAGTTCCCAATATCACTGCTCTTAGCAGCATTTTGGGAACTTAACTCACAAAATGGATGTTCAGCCACAAGACTGTTTTTGTGGCTTAAGGTCCTTTGGGGTTTTAGCTGGTAGGGCCTTTGAATACCGTGTTAGACATGTTAGTTTAACAGCCCTACCGGCTATTTTAACTCCTGCCTTTAAATCTACCCCTAAGTGTTTGAGTATACTGTGCTGCAAAATATGAAATAAAAAGGCCATATGCACAAAGTGGTGGCTTAATTCTGAAGCAAGCAAATGCATCCTCAGAGGACAACTAAAAATGTGCCAAATTCTCACCGATTTAAAAGAGATTTGCAATTACAAAAGTAATCTGGGAGATATTTAGTTTGTCCCCAATGGTACATTTGGCTTGTTACAGAATTGTTCCACTTTTCTTCTTGCTTCTGGACCAAAATAACTTAAACCCCTCAAATGACAGACATTAAACCCCTCAAATGACATACATGTATATTGCTAATGCACATAAGCTTTTAAACAGGTGTAAAAGTGGCCACATAATTGCTCCATGTGTTCTTTGTGAATGTGATGACACATGGAGTTGAGCTGAAGGATGAGGTTCATGGAAAGTGGAAAGGAGGAGACTACAGCAGAAACCAGTCATAGTAAGCCTAACTGAATCTCTATCTGTCCCCTGCTGGACTCAGATAAAACACTCATTTTTACAATTATGTACAGGATTACACAGTTTAACCCCTTGAGTGCAAGAGGTCTCCAAAACAAGCTGATCATGAAGCCCAGAAATTACTCTGTTCAATGTGGGTTACCTGAGTAGCTGTGCCAAATGCATGGCCAAAGTCTATCCCGATCATCCCACCAGTCTCCATACTGATCATGAAGTTGGACAAATGACGGTCTCCAATGCCAAGAATCCAGTGACTGATGCACAGTAAGGCATGGGAGCGAACAAAGTGAGAGCGCAGTGCCAGAAAAGCTTCAGGAGACGTGCTCATCTTGATAAAGGCTCGCCTGAAAGAAACAGAATACCCAAGTCATAAAGACAAACGTATGCAAACTATAAAGAGTAATATTATGAAGCACTACTAACACTATTCAGGGCTCAGAAGAAATTGGCCCTGAATTTTACCCTCAGTAGAACTGTCCTTTCTTTCATTGTGTTATTAGTGGTCAGAAACCACTCCTCCAAGAGTTTTTCCACGTTTAGTTCAAATACAACCTATTGCAGGGATAGTCAATTCTTTGACCTCTTTGACTCCTGGCCAAATTAACAATGGTGCAATGTTTAGTTATACAGAAACATCCAGAACAACACGTCATGTGTGTCAAAATAACAGAAAACAAAAAAGAGATGAAAACCAGTGTAATTCCAGTTCATATGAGTAAACTAAGAACAGGAGACTCCACGTGAGAGGGGTGGAAGAAAAGTCACAAAGTACGGGAGCTCAATACATCCAACGCCAGGTTAGACTCTTGTGGGAAAGTAACAGCATAGAGCAGATCAGGGGGAAAGTCAGAGAAGAAGTAAGCTGTGAAGTGAGAAAACGGGGGTGGGGGGGAAGGGCCTCAGGACTTCAAGTGAAAGAACCAAGTATGGTGGTCATTTGGAGGAAATTAATGTGTGCCATCAACACAGAGTGTCTACGGGGGAGGGGGGGTGGAGACAAGTTGCCGAATGCTGGTGAAGCCCTGAGAAGTACCATGGTGACCGCACAGATTGGAAAGAAGTTAGGTCATCAAAATGTAACTGCTTGGCACTTAGCCATAGAGCTATACGAACTGGTTTTGGCAACCCATTCAGAAATCGTAGGGGTTTTATTGGATTTTCAATATAGAGGAATCAAAGATTTCACCATACTTAATAGGGCGTGGACAAGGAGCATTTCTTGTTTATTCCCGTAAATAGTCTGGGATGGACCAAATAAAAACAGATGTGAGGGGATGTAGTTCTATATCTATTTCAGGATAGAGTTTATATGTTGAACCACCTGAGTCCAGAAGTTTTGGATGAAAGGGCAGGACCGCCACATATGGAACAAGGTACCTCTATCAGTCTGGCATTTCCAACAAAGGTTCATCAATGGGGATATGCCTGATCCAATTGTGCTGGAGTTCTATACCAGTGTGAGATCAGTTTATAGTTTAATTCTTTTATGGAAGTGCCTAGGTGGTTTCTGCAATTAAGTACGATAATTTTCTTACAAATGTCCGAGTCAAAGGCTACGTTAAGGTCTCTCTCCCATTGCTTGAGGAAAAATGGTAATCTGTCAGAGGGGGATCACTGAGGAGTTTATAGACGAAGGCTAGATACCTTCTGGCATGATATATGTGTAGTAGTCTGAATTCAAAGGGGGTTAGCGGTCTGGTAGGATCACCTTGTGAGGATTTATATCTAATCCAAGATTGCACCTGTATCAGAAGAATCCAAGGAATGTTGTCCACATTCAGTGTCTGCTGAAGTCAATCTTGAGATAGAGGGGTCCTAAGGTAGCCAGGGAACCTAGTTCATCTAAGTTGTGCTGCCGCCAGGGTCTAAGCGCAGTATTCTGTACACCAGGTGGGAAATCTGGATTATCTATAATGAACTCTAGAGGTGAATGGGGAGGGGAGAGTTGGAGAGATGAGGAAAGTATGGCCCAGGTGCTAAACAGATGAGAAAGAATAAAAATGACGAGGCCCAAATAAGGCTGAAACGTACGTCTGGGGTTAGCTGGTTTTTCCGCGCAGAGGAGACTTGCCCATCATTTTGGTACTAGACCGCCCTTATGGGCGGGATTAATCTAATATGTTTGTGGAAATTTCTCCTCTGTAATGGCACTAGAGAGCTAAAATGTGATGCTCTTGAGCGGTGACTAGCCGGAGAACAGGCCATTGTGCTTTTGTTCGTACTCAGAGCCTCTCACATCATTTTTGGCTTGCTTCCTTCCTGAAATGGCCTAGGAATCTTGAAGTCTGGGCCTCCGAACTCCACCCTATGACTCCCCAACTTTGAGGTTTCCTTACCTGTTGCTGGATTACCTAGGATTCAGTTCCTACATGTGGAGACTAGTGAGCTTACCTGTCAGCCCTATGTTGATATACTGTATCGCTTGGGACTTTGCCATTGCAGCGGTCCCTTTGGACCTGTCGGCCCTAGGATGATACACTCTGTTGCTTGGGACTTAGCCACTGCAGCGGATACTTTGGATGTGAGTGTCTACTACTCCCTGCTCTCCCGGACTTTCTTCTATGACCCTTTTGGGGCCTGATGCAGTATCTAGAGTGGAGGACTTTGCACTTACGTATTGTATCACCTTCTTGTCTGTGCTTGATTTTTACACCCCAGGGGGAGGTATGCCACTGTAGTCTAAGTCACCCAGAGGGTTTTATACCCCCCCATTGTTCCCTTTTCATCCCTTCCCCTTAGTGTTGCAGGAGCCTAGATGTACATTCCCCTCCTTTTACCCACTCCCCTCCTCTCCTCCTTCAGGTTAGGTGCCTTCTGGTGACCTGCCTCACCTTGGTGGGAATATATGTAATATCTGTATTTTCTTCATCTTACGATTCTGCTCATGGTGTTCAATTTGCCTATTTAAACTACCTTTCGCATTCACCATGCTGCTGTTGAGTCTTATGGGGCGTGGGACTGTTTTCTTACTCGGTACACTGTTTTATGCACTGGGATGATTGAATGCGTTGCTTACCACTGATGGGTGACTAACTCTGTCATCCCCGTAAACCCCCTTTGGAATATGTCTGCAATACTCTGAGCTCCCAGTGTTGCTTATGGGGACCCTTCTCACATACCAAGATTCGCTCCTGCTTACCTCCACCAGTTTATTCTCTCCTCGCAACTAGTATGTCTTGTGGGTATATTTTATCTATTGTTCTCCAGTGGGGATTTTCTCCCATACACTTTATTATCTTATCTGCTGTGGATGCTATCTCTACTCCAGTTATAGAAAATGTTATGAGTATCCCACCCTCCATTTTATGACAGTGTATTAATAATATTCTACTCTTCCTCCCCCCCCCCTCCTCACTGTATGTCACGACAATGCAATACATGGCCCACCCTTTAGTTTTTCATGGTCACGATCCTGACTGTGCTTGGTTCGTTCTTTCCTTTGCCATGGTTCCTGATCACTTAATCTCCTCTCCCTTTATTTGTGCCCTTTTATAATGCAGCTGCAGGTATTTCTGATCACCCACTTGCTTACTGCTTATAGCTTTTGTTATTAACCTCTCCTTTCTACAATGAAGCTGATTTGGGTCCCTTGCTCCCCCATGGGTGTTACACCATGGTTGCTGCTCTCATATATGCAGGTTCTGCATGCATTTTTGAGGTGGCACCTATGAGGGAATAGACCGCTGCTACTACTCTACCCTTTAGACAGGTGCCTACCACTATCCGTTTCCCCTTCAATTTTATAAACTGTTCCGGGAGGTTCCCTCCAGATGATGTACTGTTGACACGTCTGTGTGTCTCCTTATAACATGTTTATATAGGGTTTATTGCTTTTTATTTTTGTTTCTTCAGCAGTTTTTGATTCAAGCATTTTGACCTAGTGCCCGCCCTGCTGGTTCTGGTACCATTCTTCCTTCAATTCTAACCTTTATTTCCTCCCTGGGCCTCCTGGCCACTACGTGTTAATTATGACAGAACCTTGGGGCCCTCCTGGCCAGTCTTTTCTGTCCACAATATCTATTCTTTGTTTCTGTTTTTCTCTGGTCTCTCACTTCCTTACTGTTCTTCTTTTCTCTCCTCCCTCACCCCTGATCCATTCTCCTTGAGACTCTGTACCCATTCTGCCTTTCTCGCTCTTCCTCCCTCACTCTTTTCCTTTTTTCTTTCTCTCGTGATTTCTCCTTTCCCTGGGTTTGTAGAGTCAGGACCTTCCCGGACGAGATGGGTATTGGGCGACCCTCTTTGTGCCCTGGTTCAAGTTTGCTGTGCACACCTTAATCCCATATGGCTCCTGAGAGAACTTTCAAATTTCTATCTGTAAATGCTAAAGGTTTAAATATCCCTGAAAAACGCTCATTAGCCCTTCGGGATTGTGCACGTTTGACGGCTGATGTTGTTTTCTTCCAGGAAACACATTTTGCGTCAGTTCACTCTCCCTCCCTTGCCAAGTGTAGCAAGTTCCCTTATGTTTGGCTGGCTTCTGCGCTGATTAAGAAATGAGGCATGGCCATTCTGATAGGTGCTCATGTGTCATGGGTGCTTGGGGATAGTCTGATTGACCCCGAAGGACGTTTTCTTTTACGCAAAGGTTCTTTAGGTTTATGCTCCAAATCTGAAAAACGTCCCTTTCTTTTCACAACTTTTAGATCGTCTTGCCGCTTTCAGGGTTGTACGTTTGGTTTTGGGTGAAGATTTCAATGTATCTCTACATCCTGACCAAGACTGCTCTTATGGTCGTTCTATGATATGGTACACGGTTTTGCATTACTTGACCAATCATTTTAAAGAGCACCATTTGATTTATTCATGGAGATACTTATATCCAGGTGCCTTGCAGGAAGTCCTTTCATTGGCAGCTTTTCTGTAACTATCTTCAGGGTAACAAATGTGGGAAACTATTGGCTCGTATGATCAATATCAAACAGATTAGACACTTTATTAGCCAGATTAAAGATTCCAATGTTATCTCCCACAAGACTTTCCCTGCTATGGCGGAGGTTTTTCACGCCTTTTACAGCTCCTTATATAATCTCTCACAACCTGGGAATGCGAGCACTGTGCTTTCTCTGCCTGTTGGGGATATTAGGTCCTTTTTGGCGTCTTCTGGCCTGTCACCTCTACCTTCATCTACAGTGGCTCTTCTGGAATCCCCCCTTACTGAAGAAGAACTAACTACTGCCATCAAAACTACCCTCAGAGGTAAATGTCTTGGTCCAGATGGCTTTCCAGTCACCTACTATTCCACTTTTCAGGATCAGCTCGCCCCTCACATGATTAAAGCATTTAATTTGGTTGCTTCTGGTCAACCCTTCCCAAAGTCAGGGAAGGATCATACATTATGCGGCAATTATTGGCCTATATCTTTGCTGAACGTTGACTTGAACCTTTATGCTAAGATCATATCTAATTGTATTAAACCCTGTCTCTCCTCTTATATTCACCCCAACCAATCTGGGTTTGTTCCTGGTTGTGAGACCAAAGACAACACTACTAAAATTATTTCTCTTATCCACAAGGCTCACAGGACATGAATACCTGCTGCCCTACTTGTTTCAGTTGATGCCGAAAAGGCCTTCAGTCACCTCAGTTGGCCTTATCTTTGGGAATTACTTACGTTTTTGGGTCTGGGCCCTAGGGGTCTTAAGACATCGCTGCCAAGCTCCTCAGTCTCTATACTTTTTTCTCACCTTGCTAATGCGGCTAAGGCCCAGATTCCTCATCATTGGAAAGATCCGTGCCACCCTTTACAGTCGGGATGGAAGGACAAGGTGAACCAGGTTACGCGGATGGAAAAGACTCATGCTCTCTCTGTGGGTAACATATCTGAGTTTACCACTGTATGGTCCCCTTGGCTTCTATATCACCACTGATATTATTATTCTTTCTATTTTCCTAGCCTGGTCACCACGGCCTCAGTTGTTATAGGGAATGCCCTTCTTCTAAGGGGCTACTGCAGAGTCTACTGCTTTTCTCTTCCCATTTGGTCCCTCTGTGAGCCCTTTTCTTTCTTTCTTCCCCCCCCCACACTCTTCCTCTCCCACTATGCTCACCCTCCTCTTCTTTTCCTGCCTCTATTATTCTTTTTTCAGCTTGATTCTTTCTTTCTTTCTCCCCTTCTCTTTATCTCTCCCTGTTCTCAACTTCCTTTGCCTTAGGGTATGGGTATGTTCTACCTATACTGATCTCAATATGCATTTTTCTCTGACTTTTGACTGACAATATTCTGTTTGTAGACTTAATGCCTGTTAGAGTGAATCCCTATTCTTATGCCCTTTTGGTGGGATATCCCTCTGTTTATGATACAGTTATTTGTATATTGTGAATGTGTTCTTCGTTCTTTGTTACTCAATGGTACATTCAATGTCATCTTTGTGATACTGTACTATATAAGAGGATTTTAGTTTTACCTGTTAAATCCTTTTCTCTTAGTCCATACAGGTTACTGGTAACTTTGGGTAGGCGATCCAGGAACAATTCTTGAACAGAATGCAGGGGGTGGAGCCTACCTTCCCTCCTTGGCTGCAGCTAGCCAACCAGCTCCAGTAAGATTTGAGACACTATTGACTAGATAGTAGAAGGGAAAGAAGACTCCTGTGAGCATGTGTAAGGTACCTCGTGCGGCGGCTGCTCGAGCCGACCGCATTTGTCTCTAGCGGCTCCAGCCAAATGGTCCGTCCCTTGTGCCTCAGTTGAGGCAGGTTCACTGTGTTTTGGCGGCTCAGCTGCTGCTGTGCCAGTTGCGTCTCAAGCCGCCTCTCCTGCTGGCTCGTGGTGGCGGGTGACGTCAGTATTGGGCGCACGTCCAAAAGCATGGATGTGCGCTCCATTTAAAGAGAAAGCCACCTGTTGGCTGCTCCTCCTCTTCCTCCTTCCTTCCTATTTATACTGCCTGGACACAGGACTTTCGTTGGTGTCCAGTGCAGTTCTAGTGGTTGGGCTCTGTGTATGATTTGACTTGTCTGACTAACTGATATGGTGCTGACCAGTGGCTCTGTCCGATTACCCGCTCCGTGTATGACCCTTGGCTTGTCGGACATCCATTCTGGTGCAGACTTACGGCTCTGGCAGACTAACCATTTTGTGTATGACTTTTGGCTTTGGCTGACTACCTGCTCCGTGTGAGACTTCTGGCTTGTCTGACTATCCATTCTGGTGCTGACCTGGGGCTCTGTCCACTGCGTATCCAGCATACCAACACTTCAGTGGACATCCTTTCTGGTGCAAACCTGTGGCTCTGGCTGACGACCCACTCTGTGCATGACCACTGGCTTGTCTGACCACCCAATCTAGAGCTGACCTGTGGCTCTATCTAACTACCTTGTGTGTGGCCTTCTGTTTAATTAGATAACCAATCTGGTGCAGGCTTGTGGCTCTGGCAAACTCCTTCCTGTTGACTCCCAAGTTGCAGGCTCTCCCAGGTGCGGACCTGGGACTTTGGTTACACTCATCTCTGTCAGACTTCTCCCAGGTGCGGACCTGTGGTATTGCAAGCTCTCCTAGTTCCTTTGCTGGGACACGGTTATCTACAGAATCACATGGTAGCAGGCTTCTATTCCTGGTAGTTGTCTCTGCTCCATTGTATGCTTCTCTTTAATCTTGTATATTGATTTACTGTCTTGTGATATTTCTGTATTGTTGCTGCCTTAATAAAATTGGTGTTACATTGAAGTACGTGTCCTGCATTTCCTTGCTGGGACCGTGACAGCATGACCCCGAAGGACCCACACGGTCTGCCAGGATGCAATAGTCACTTTGGATGCAGGTCTTCCTGCCCTGGGGCCCTCAAGAATTACGAACAGCCCGTCATATTGTCTGATGGATTCAGTGCGATGTACATAAAACTTGAGACAACGCACGTCTAACAAGTGGAGATCCCTCTCCTTGTCAGAGGTAGGGTCAGGACAGAAAGAAGGCACCACAATCTCCTGATTAATGTGGAACTCAGAGACCACCTTCAGGAGAAACTCATGAGAAATGCGAAGCACTGCCTTGTCTTTGTGAAACACCAAAAAGGGTGGTCTACAAGATAGAGTATGCAACTCTGTGACACGGTGAACAGACACGATCGCCAGGAGACAGGCCATTTTCCATGTCAGCAGGCATAGAGGAATAGTAGCCAAGGACTCAAAGGGAGGGCGCTAAAGGACACCCAAAACCAAATTAAGATCTCACGGAGGAGGCGATTCTTAACAGCAGGACGAGTATGGGCAAAGCCCTGGAAGAAAACCTTGACATCGAGAAGAATAGCAATGCGTCTCTGAAAGAAAACAGAGAGAGCAGAAGTCTGAACCTTGAGAAAACTCAAACTGAGGCACTTGTCCACAACATCCTGCAAGAAGGCCAGGACCGTAGGCAGATCAAATTCCTGAGACAGGTCCCTATCAGCATACCAGGATAGAAAGGTCAACCAGACATGATGGTAGGCCTTAGAAGAAACAGGTTTGCGGGCACTGAGCATAGTAGCCACCACACCAGAAGATAAACCCTTCTTCTTCAATATTGAGGATTCAATTTACAAGCCGTCAATGCTAGCTGATGAACATCCTCCTTCCATACGTAACCTTGTAGAAGAAGATCCGGACGGCAAGGGAGCTGGAATGGCTCCACCACTGATAGATCCAGAAGCTACGAAAATCAAGCCTGTCGAGGCCAGTACAGAGCAATCAGAATGACTGTACAGCTCTCCCATCTCAATTTCCGTAACACCCTGTGCAACATGGGGAAGGGAGGAAAGATGTAGGCCAGAGGAAATAACCAAGGAATGGACATGGCATCCACCGCTAGAGCTAGAGGATCCCTCCAACGAGAGCAGAACCTCGGAACCTTACAGTTGTGTCTTGTTGCCATGAGGTTGATGCAAGGAAGACCCCACTTCTGAACAATGAGGGAGAACACCTCTGGGTGCAGTTCCCACTCTCCGCTGTCCACCGTGTGTCGACTAAGGAAGTCTGCTATGACGTTGTCTACACCAGGAATGTGCACTGCAGATATGGCAGGAACGTGTTGTTCTTCCCAGGACAAAACAGCCTTGACCTCTAACCAAGCGGCGAGACTTCTTGTTCCACCCTGCTTGTTGATGTAAGCCACGGCCGTGTCATTGTCAGACTGTACCCAGGCTGGGCATTCTTCCAGCTGGGGTGTCCAATGATGAAGGGCATGAAATATCGCCCGAAGCTCCAACAGGTTGATGGGAAGGAGAGATTCCTCCGGAGACCACTGACCCTGAGCACTGAGGCGACTCAGGACTGCTCCCCAGCAAAAGAGGCTGGCATCTGTCGTCACAGTGGTCCAGAAGGATACCAGGAAGGACTTGCCCTTCAGCAAATTGGAGAGGTCGATACACCATGATAAACTCAGTTCCACATGAAGAGGGAGGGATACGGACGTCTTCTGAAGGTCCGGCTGACCCTTGCATACCTGGATCACAAACCTGTGGAGTTCCCTGGTGTGAGCCATGGCAAATGGGACCACTTCTATGGTGGAGATTAATTTCCCCACTGGAGAGGACAGCTTCTTGGCCAGAACTGGATCGTGAGCCAGAACAGCAGAAACCCTGTGGTCGATCTGGTGAGCCACCTCGTCCGTGAGAAACACCATGCTCTGCTGAGTGTCGAAGAGAAGGCCCAGGAAGACCAGACGCTGGGATGGGACAAGACCTGATTTGTCCATGTTGCTGATCCACCCGTGATGGGTGAGAGCATGATTGCAGTCCTGAACCTGCTGATGGAGGAGTTCCGCGGAGGGGGCTTTCAGAAGCAGGTCGTCCATGTATGGAGTAACTCTGATGCTGTCCTGAACTGGAACAGTCTCCAGAACAGCCTTGTCCAAAAGGGCCTGGATAGTGCCATTGAACAGACGGTGTTTCTCTGCGCCCTGGGGCGTATGAGAAGGAAAAAAGCGAAAAGGAGGAAGAGAGACAAAAGGGATTCCGTACCCTTCTGCTACCAACTGTAAAACCCATGAGTCACCACTGAATCCTCCCAGACACTGTGGTAGCGATGCAGGCGGCCACCCACAGCTGACTGAGGACCTGGGTTTGGCGAGTCATGCCGAAGAAGGCTTGGAAGCCTTAGGCTTGGAGGAGATCTTGGGCTTCCATTGCTGTTTGGGCTTGAAGGAGGCACGCGGAGCTGAGGGAACCGCCTGGTTCGCTGGACGTGTCTCAGTCTGGAAGAATTAAAAAACTGATTACACTTGCGATACGTTTCCTTCCACGGGACCAAAGGCAGAAGGGTACTTTTACCCCCTGCGGCCTCACTGATCAGGTCCTTAAGATCTGGCCCAAACAATGGGCTTTCTTGGAAGCAGTGTCAGCAGACCAGATCTTGAGCCAAAGTATGGCAACCACAGACATTGTGGAAACCCTTGCCACCAGACGGATGGCATCAAATAAGGCAGCAGAAACAGTGGTGGGCCTCAGAAATGTTGGCAAGAAGCCACAACATATCAGAAGTAGGAGCACCCTGACTGACAGCCAGAGTGAGCTGTTCAGTCCAAACCACAATGGCCCAGTTAACCCATGTCGCAGAGAATGCTGGCCGCATGGCAGTACCAGCAGTGGCAAAAATGGACTTGAGGGAAACCTCAAGTTTCTTGTCAGTCCAGTCTTTCAGAGCAGATGCATCAGAAACTGGCAAGGCAGTAGACTTAGATAGCCTGGAGATAGGAGCATCCACTTTGGGGGATGAACCCACTGAGCAAGCACCGTCTCAATGAAGTGGTAAAGCTTGGCAAATTTCTTGGAGACAGAAGGTTTCCTGTCCGGAGAGTTCCACTCACCAGCCACAAGGCGGTCAAGAGTGGGGTTAGGTGGAAAAGTAATGGGCTTCTTAGGCTCCTGAAAAACATCAGAGGGATCTGAAGAGACCTCCTGGACTAAGGGAATGTTTAGAGTGATTTAAGACAGCCCTGATCAGGCCCTCAGCCGAGGGCTCAGGATCAGCCTCCAAGGGGTCCCCAAAAAACTAAGAGGAGCCCACAGCAGAACACTGCTCAACATCTGAATACACCAAGAGTTCCTCCTCAGAGGAATCTGATACATCAGTTTCGGCAGGGAAGATCTAACTGAAAAAGGGGTCTGCCATGAGTGGAAGACCCCCTGTAATTGGGATGGAAAGAGTTGCAATGTAGACCTAAGGTCTCTAGTAGCAGCCTTGAACTCTTGGACCCAAACTGGCTCTAATACATGGCTGGAGGTCCCTGGGAGAGACTCAGGGACATCAGAACATGCTGGGCATAAATGACCTGAGAATTCTCTAAGTAACCCTGAATGACATGAGGAACAATGTGCAATAGGGGACACAGAGACTCCAGTGTCATTAGTCTTAGGCCTGGCCCCAAGCTCCAACGGATTAGACATTCTCACAGTGTCAAAAACTTTAAAGTATAAGTAATCACCCAAATACAGTGTGCAATATTAAAATTTCACCCCAGAAATCGCTACATTAAACTTATCTGGCAGGTGAAGGGTTAATCTGCAGAGGAGAGAAAGAGAGTCCAAGCCCTGAGTAGGATACTCATTCTGGAAAAGGCACAAAATGACAAAATGACTCCTGCGGCGGGAGCCAATCAGAAACCAGTGCGTAAGGCAAGCGTTCATGGGATGAACATGAGATATGTCCCAAACGGCATAGTCCCGTAGAAGTGAATGAAGCAATAGCGTCTATGCGGTAAAGCTGGCAGAACACAAATTTTTTCAAAGTTGAAGCTGTGAATTAAAAGTGCATGAAACATCACTAGAACATGTTAGAAAACCCAAAAAACACTGAACCCAGAAGGGAAAGTGCCAATAACCCCCCAGAAGATGCAAAACCAGCAGCAAAAGGGTTAAGTTGCCAAATAGACTTGCTCCAAAACACCAGACAGACATACAGATAAACCGAATGAGTGCCAGAGTGTGCAATAGGAACTCCTAAGGAAAACCCCTTTGCAGAGGGGCACTGTGGGAAATGTGGACCTGCAGCACTCAAAGGGTTGCTCACCTTTCCTGCAGATCTTCTGTCTTCAGACTACCATGTATTAAGAAGCAGCCTCGGTGGGCAACTCCTGAGGAAAGAACTTGAACCCATGATTTTCCCCCCAGGGATTAAGGTCCATAAAAAGCACCTGGATACTAAGCTAGCCACATTTAAGGGCCTAATTAAAGGGGGTAACTACCCAAAGTTACCAGTAACCTGTATTGGACGACAGAGAAATGTCCCTGTAAAAATCTGCCATGCACGTCTAGGGAACAAAAATGGCTGCCGAGCGGGCTCCCGTTCTTAAATGGACCACATTCTAAAAACTTGAAAATGAATTATGAACTGAAATAAATCAAAAAACAAATATATAGCTAAATGAAAAAAGGAACAGAGTAAGGCTATCAGTAAAAAAGAAAAGAGAAGAGAAAGCCTGAAAACAGAGGTTAATTGCAATGTATTACAGAAAGGGTTAAAAAACCCATAACACTGAGGAAGCCACCTTTACAGAATAGTATGTATGAGAAAGGAAAAGGCTTGACAGTCAGACAGGCAAGAACCCACTTATCAGTAGGTTCCAGGTAAAAGCAGGGATATAGTAGTAACTTACCATTCTTACGTCTTGAAACTTTTTTTATATCAATACAGAACACAGAGAAGTTCATTAATTATGCCTTGTAATAAAGTGAAAGTCCACAGGGAAATGGTGTAAAAATACACCTGTGACCAGGGCAATCCATCTCCAGGGAAGCCAGTATATATGTCTAAAAGAGAACCTTGCCAGCTTGCCCTTTTGCTGAGCCAGGACACTTGAAACTGAAGAGCGGAGGTAAAGCTGAAAGGCAAGAAGAATCTCCACCACAAAGGCCCAGTCTTTTTTGAAGTGCTCCGCCATCTGAAGGAGGGAACTTCACCCCAGATTCTTGTGTTCCACATTGGTTGTAAGAGAGAGGTTAATTTCTCAAAATTATTTAACAGAAAACATTCTAGGACAACATACAGGCATATTTTAGTTCTCTGTAAACCAGATAAAGTTAAACTCTGTAATTGCTCTGTTATACAGCAGGTCTTACCTTAAGAGGTCTTTAGGAACGAGAGATTCTCTTTCCCTAAATGATGCCTCAACAAATGAACGGTCAGGTTTCCTGCAAATCAAAAGCAGGTTAGATTTATTATTTCTGCCACTCATCGTGTAGGCATGGTATCATTAAGCAATCTAAAAACTATGATTAAATGCAATAGTGTTTGGAAACCTGTGCAAACTAGACACATATGGTTTCATAGAAAATACAAGCTATACTTTTATAACTGAACCATTTCATAATCAAATACTTCAAGGAGCAGTTCCATTCTAGTTGAAACCCCCACCCATTGTACTTAATAAGTAGCAGCACTGAGGAACTTATTTCTAATATACTGAAGTGGCCAGACAAGCTGTAGCAATTTACAGTGTCAGGATCTCATCCCCTAACAGCTATTCTTGTAAACTAAACAGCAATATAAAATTCTGCAAAGTAAACCAGAGAAAAGTGCATATAGGGGTATATGAACACAGGGTAAAAGGGGGAGTATGTACATATTTTATACTGTCCTGAATGTCTAATGAAGAACAGATCTTACACCAACTGTGTACAGACTTCAGGACAACTGACTGCATTCACAGAAATAGAATTAGTGAGAGGAACTGGAGCAATTCTGAGGGTAACCAAAAGCATTTCTGTGGTTGAAAACCCCAGTTACAAGAGTGATCATTTTTATCTGTCCCATCAGTGCAGTTGTTTTGTCTCACAATTGCTCCATTTCTTCTTATTAAACTAGCCTTAATGTATCTTGTGAAAGGTGCTCTGCCTTCTTCAGGCAGAACTGTTGCATGAGAAGGGATGATCATTAATCACTCAACATCCAGTGATGTGCCAGGACCGTCACAGATTTAACTCTCTAATGATAACAGCATGTCTGAAGGCTAGCTGTGATCATGCCAGGAGCCTGAAAATGGCCAAAGAAGTCATTTTCAGCCTTTCATCAGTATCTATCCAAACATAGTGGCATAACAACCATTTGATATTACAGCGTATGCTGATTACTGGGAGAGACATGCACCTGCCGTGTATGATTGAAGGAGTATTCTTCACCTGCAGTCCTTGTTGATTTGAGGTGTTTACATATCCCACCACCACCAAGGACTGACCAGCTCATACTGGCACCTGCAGTGAGTTAACACCATAGTGGTGGAGCCAAGAAGAGCAGACACTGAGGTGTCCCCCCACACCCATCAACATCAGAGGCGGAGGGGAACAGAGCAGCCATAATAAGTGCTTAGGTACCTCATGTTAATTTCTACATCACAGCAGAAAGGTGGTGAGTGAAAGGGAGATTTTTGTTAGCCTCGTTGTTTACAGTACATCATTTGCAAAACACTGCAACATTTCCTAGAGAAATATAGAATAGGAAGTTCCATTGCCTTTTTCTTTCTAAGCCAAGACCCTCACTGTTTGGACTCTGATCCATTTCATTGCCATACATCTACATCTATTGTTTGGGCAGATTCATTTAATCTATTTTTCATTATCGTGGAATATTTAGCTTATCAATTTAGGGTATTTTTAGCATAATTTTAGCTCTACTGTTTAGCATTTTTTGTTTTTATATTAAATTATATATATTTTTACTCATGTTTTTTGGTATATATTCCATGCCCCATTGTCTCTAGGAGATTTTTTTGCTTTTATATTCATAGGAGGAGGAGTTCCTGACTAGATATGTTAGAGATTTATACTCCTAGTGCATAAATATATATATATATATATATATATATATATATATATATATATATATATATATATATATATATATACACATACATATACAGGGCTCAAAATTTACACTCGCCACTAGCCAACGGCGAGTGAAAATTTAACCCTGGCAAGTAGAAATTCAGTCCTGGTGGGTATGTTATGTCTTGCAGTGGCGAGTATCTTTTCAGGTCTGGCTAGTAGCAAAGGACTTGAAGTTTTAAAAAGGTTATGGTGGGGAAAAGGGTGATTGAAAACCCCTTCCACCTGGATTTGGTGGGTGGTAGATGCAATGTTAAACAAAAATTTGACACACCAGTCATGCCATAAGACTTGCTTTTCCCACAGTAATCTCACATTTGCAGTTTTGCTTGGGTAGGCATATGCAAATATACTCTAAGGAATCCATGTATAAAGTGGAATCTGAGGGAAAAAGGTGATTCTTTGTTGAACTTATTTGCATATGCCTACCCAGAATTGCTTGCAGTAGTAAAAAAACTGCAAATGTGAGATTTCTGTGGGAAAAGCCTATTCCTATTATCGCCCCATTCATCTTCTGGATATTTTGCAGGCTTCTCTTTATTATCCTTTTGGCCATTCTCTTTCTGTTCCAATTCCTTAAAGGAAACATGCCAAATCCAATCTTTTGTTTAACCCCTAGGAATCGCTTGGTCTTCAAAGGGTGAAGTCATGGAGAAACCAGCCCTTAAGTCTCTAAAATAGAGGAATTATTTAGAAAATCATAAAGGGAAAAATATCAAAGTCCAAAAAATAGGATTTTAGTCTTACCTGTTAAATCCTTTTCACTTAGTCCATATAGGTTACTGGTACACTGGGAGACGATCCACCCCTTTAAGTAGGCAGGAACATTCATCTAAATGTATGCAGGGGGCGGAGCCGTCCCTCCCTCTTAGGCTGCACCTCAGTCAGAACACGCCAGAATGATTTGAGACACTAACACTGTCCAGAGATAGGAGAGAAGAAGAAGACCCCTGTAAGCATGCCCCAAGGACTCCCACGGCGTGCCACAGGAGAGCCAAGCATGGTCCCTTGACAGGGTGGGAGACCAGTAACCTGTATGGACTAAGTAAAAAGGATTTAACAGGTAAGACTAAAATCCTATTTTCACTGTCATCCAATACAGGTTACTGGTACACTGGGATGTCCAAACATTGAGTTTTCCCAGAGGCGGGAAGGAGGCAAGGACCAGGCGCAAGGCCCCTAGAGTCACAGAACCTCTATGAACCAACCGGTCACAGATCCCAACTAGCAGAAGTGTCAACGGACACCAACTAGGGGTAAGAACGAACCCCAAGAACAAAACACAGCACACTGAACCGAGCCAACAGGGCTCAACAGTAAGGAAGCACTGAGAATCTCAGAAGAAGAAGATCCTAGACAGGCAAAACTGCCTCCATGACCTTCCTCCCAAAGCTGGCATCAGTCGAAGCCAGCACATCCACACGGTAGTGCTTTGAGAAGGTGTGCACAGAGGACCAAGTGGCCGCCCGGCACAGCTGATCAGCAGACGCTTGATTTTTATAGGCCCAAGAGGCCCCAATTGATCTGCTGGAATAAGCAGTGACCCGAAAGGGCACATGTTTATTCCGCAATTCGTAAGCCTTACGAATAGTAGATTTTATCCAAGATGCAATGGTCATCTTGGATGCCGGTCTCCCTGCCCTAGGCCCCTCAGGAATGACAAACAGAGCGTCAGACTTCCTGATAGGCTCAGTGCGATGAACATAAAATTTGAGACAACGCACTACATCCAACAAATGAAGATCCCTCTCCTTGTCAGAGGAAGGGTTAGGGCAGAAAGAGGGCACCACAATCTCCTGATTGATGTGAAATTCGGAGACAACCTTAGGTAAAAATTCCTTGGAAGTGCGAAGCACAGCCTTATCCTTGTGGAACACCAGATAAGGAGGTTTACAAGACAATGCTTGTAACTCTGCCACCCGGCGAACTGAGACAATGGCCAAAAGGAAGGCCATCTTCCAGGTCAAAAGGCGTAAAGGAATAGTAGCTAAGGACTCAAATGGGGGACGTTGGAGGACCCCCAGAACCAGATTGAGGTCCCACTGAGGAGCTGGACTCCTGAAAGCGTGCCGAACATGAGCCACACCCTGGAAGAAAACTTTGACATCAGGGAGGATGGCAATGCGCTCCTGAAAAAAGACAGACAGAGCAGACGTCTGAACCTTGAGAGAACTTAGGCTGAGCCCTTTCTCTACCCCGTCCTGTAGAAAGGCCAGGACAGTAGGAAGATGGAAATCAAGTGATAGATCCCTATCAGCACACCATGCAACAAAGATTGACCAGACCCGATGATAAATCTTGGAAGACACTGGCTTGCGAGCTTTAAGCATCATAGACACCACAGAAGAGGAAAAACCCTTTTTCTTCAGAATTGAGGTTTCAACCTCCAGGCCATCAAATGAAGACGATGAACATCCTCCTTCCACAGGTACCCTTGTAACAGGAGATCTGGACGAGCAGGAAGCGAAAAGGGTTCCGCTACAGACATTTCCATCAGATCCGGATACCAGGACTGACGAGGCCAGTTCGGAGCGATTAGGATGACCGGACAACGCTCCACCTTCAGCTTCTGGATGACTCTGATCAGCAGAGGAAGAGGAGGAAAGATGTAGGCTAGGGGGAAGTCCCAAGGTATGGACAAGGCGTCCACTGCCAGGGCCAGTGAACCCCTCCACCGGGAGCAGAACACTGACACCTTTCTGTTGTGCCTGGTTGCCATCAGATCCACTACAGGAACACCCCACATCTGGGTTAGAAGGTGAAACACCTCTGGGTGAAGAGCCCACTCTCCGCTGTCGACTGTGTGACGACTGAGAAAGTCTGCCATAACGTTGTCTACGCCTGGAATGTGTACCGCTGAAATGATGGGAACATGTGCCTCTGCCCAAGATAAAATGGCCTTGACCCCTAACCAAGCGGCGAGACTTCTTGTTCCGCCTTGTCTGTTGATGTAGGCCACTGCGGTGGCGTTGTCGGACTCCACTCTGACTGGACAACCCTCCAGTTGAGACTCCCAATGTCTCAGGGCAAGGAAGATGGAGCGTAGCTCCAGAACATTGATAGAGAGGAGAGATTCCTCCAATCCCCATTTCCCCTGAGCACTGAAACGAACCAACACTACCCCCCATCCCAGGAGGCTGGCATCCGTCGTGACTGTGGTCCAATATGGGATCTGGAAGGATCTCCCTTTCAGGAGATGAGACAGGTCCAACCACCACTCCAAGCTCAACTCGACATGAGGAGGCAGAGAGACTGACAGGTGCAGATGGTCTGGATGATTCCTGCACGTCTGAATCACAAACCTCTGAAGTTCCCTGGTGTGTGCCATGGCAAATAGCACCGCCTCTATGGTGGAAATGAACTTCCCCACCAGAGATGTTAACTTCGGGAACTGGAATCCGCTCGAGAGCCAAAATCTTTGATACTCGGAGAGCAATCTGATGAGCCACCTCTTCTGGGAGAAACACCATGCACTTGTGAGTGTCGAACAGGAGACCCAGGAAGAGTATCTGCTGAGATGGGACCAAATCTGACTTGTCCAGATTCACAATCCACCCGTGTCGATTGAGTGTCTGAATGCAAGCCTGAACCTGCTGGTGAAGGATCTCCGCAGATGAAGCTTTCAAGAGTAAATCGTCCATGTAGGGAGTCACCTTGATGCCATCTTGAAGGATCACCGCTATCAAAGCACCCAGGACTCTCTGGAAAACCTGCGGGGCTGTAGTCAGTCCAAAGGGAAGAGCCGAAAATTGAAAGTGACCTTTGTGGCAGGCAAACCTGAGATACCGCCTGCTCTCCAGATGGATAGGGATGTGCAGATAAGCATCCTGAAGATCCAGGGTGGCAAGGAACTCCCCCGGAGACACAGCAGCTATCACAGAGTGCAGGGATTCCTGACGATAGTGGGTACTCACAACAAAGGAATTGAGATCTTTGAGGTCCAAAATAGGACGAGTGCGACCGTCCTTTTTGGCCACCACGAACAGGTTGGAATAGAATCATGAACCTGTGTCCCCAGTAGAAACTGGTTCCAGGACTTCTTTGTCGAAAAGATCCTGAATAGCGTCGTAGAACAGACGCCTCTTTGTAGGTTCCTGAGAAGGACGAGTAAAATGGAACCGAAAAGGAGGGAGAGAGGAGAAAGGGATCCTGTATCCCTCTGATGCCACCTGAAGAACCCAAGGGTCCGCCACTGACTCCTCCCAAGTCCAGAGAAAGATGTGAAGGCGCCCACCTACAGCCGGATGCGGACCCGGGTTCGGCGAGTCATGCCGAAGCAGTCTTGGAGGTCTTGGCCTTGGGGGCAACTTTGGGCTTCCAGGACTGTTTGGGCTTGGAGGAGGAGGAGCGCGAAGCAGGCGGAACCGCCTGGGACGTGGGGCATGTCTCAGTTTGGAAGGAACGAAAGGACAGATTGCGTTTGGCTGGAAACTTCTTTTTAAAGACTGAGGGTAGAAGAGTACTTTTACCTCCAGTAGCCTCGCTAATCAACTCCTTTAATTCAGATCCAAACAGGGAAGTCCCTTGAAAGGGCAAAGAAAGCAAAACTTTCTTGGAAGCGGTGTCAGCAGACCAAATTTTCAGCCAAAGGGCGCGTCTAGCCACCACCGAAGAAGTGGAGGCCCTCGCCATCATGCGAACTGCGTCAAAAGCAGCATCAGAAACATAATTCTGAGCTTCAGAAATGTTAGCAAGAAGTTGTAACTGCTCTGACACTGGCGCATCCTGGCGAACCGCCACAGTAAGCTGTTCAGTCCAGACCGCAATGGCCCGGCTAACCCACGCCACATCAAAGGATGGAAGCATGGCAGTACCAATAGAGGCAAAAATAGACTTAAGGCAAGTTTCTAACTTTTTGTCCGTCCAATCCTGTAAAGCAGAAGCATCAGATACAGCCAAAGCAGTAGATTTAGACAATCTAGAAACTGGAGCATCCACCTTAGGAGGATGAACCCATTTAGCCAGTTCAGTCTCAGGAAAAGGATAAAGTTTGGCAAACTTTTTTGAGACTGAAGAGGACTTATCAGGATTTTTCCACGCATCAGAGACTTAGCGTTCAAGAGTAGGATTAGTAGGAAAACATGTAAGCCTTAAAAGGTTTCTGAAACACTCACATTGGGTCAAGAGTAGATTCCTGACGCAAAGGAAGATTGAGGGTGGTCAAAACAGCCCTGATCAAACCCTCCGCAGAGAGTTCAGGGTCACATTCATAAGGGTCTCCAATGGATCTGGTAGACTCAATAACAGTACCATCCTCAACATCAGAGTCCTGCAACAATTCTTCCTCAGAAGAATCAGAGACGTCAGGAGCTCCCTGTGGCTTGGGCAGGGAGGTCCTGACAGTGGAGGGGGTCTGCCATACTTGAAGAGCCCCCTGAACCTGAGAGGGAAAGAGCTGAAGAGTGGATCTGAGATCCCTAGTTGCAGCCTTGAACTCTTTCACCCGTGTTGGCTCAATAGTGTGACTGGAAGGCCCTGGGTTGCTGCCATGACCTTCCACACAAGTTGGGCACAGATGACCAGAAAATTCTCTAGGTAGCCCTGCATGACAGGAGGAGCAAAATGCAATGGGAGAGACAGATAAACCAGCCTCCTTCGTCTTAGGTCTAGTCCCAGGCTCAAGTGGAGTAGACATGCTCACAGCGTCAGATATACCCCACAGATAGGAATCACCCGATTAAAGTGTGAAAGATTAAATATTCACCCCAAAAACGTTTAAAACTAAACTTATCTGGCAAGCGAAGGGTTAATCAGCAGAGGAGAGAGAGAAAGTCTGGTCCCTGCGTAGTATACTCAATGAGAATAACTCACAAAATGGCTGCAGCGATGGGAGCCAATCAGAAAGACAGCGCGAACCAAGCACTCATGGGAAACGTAGTTTTCCTCACAGAGTACCCCAAAACAGTGACCGAAGTCCCCCCAGTCCCCCAACACACTCAAACTACAACCGGATGATAGAGCAAGGGCAGACAATTAAAATGAGCCCTCTCTGAAGTCGCTATGTGAAGCGGTTCCAGAGATACGTCCCACAGAGTGTAAGTCCATAGAGAGTAAAGGAGCAATGGCGTCTATGCGGGAAAAGCGCGTTTAAAGGCGCGGAACATTATTTCCAATAAATTTTACCCTCAAAGTAAAAGTTCCATAACACATAGCAAACAGATATACTATAACAGTAAACATTACCCAACCAAGGTAGACAATGCAAATGCCCATAAAATAGACAAGCCCAGCAGAGAGAGGGTTAAATCTCACATAAACTGCTCCAAAACTCAGACATACACCAATACATAGCATTAGTAAAGTATATAAAAACACCCAATGAGCGCTGGAGTGCACAATGAGAACTCCCAAACACAATCCCAATGAAGGGACACTGGGGGACAAGTGGACCTTCAGCACTCAAAGGGTGGCTCACCTTTCCTGCAGGACTTCTGTCTTCAGGTTACCAAGATTAGAAAGGAATCACCACAGAGGATAATTCCCCCCAGGGAAGTTACCTGAAATCAAGTTATTCCCTCTTCAGGGCAAAAGATCCACCAGAAGTACCCTGGAAGCTGTGCTATCCACTTTAAAGAGGGCATTTGACAGCCTTGGTAACCCGCCTAATGGTGGTATTCCATATTTGTAAAAATAACAAAAACTAAAACTTGAAGAGAGCTGTTCTCTGCCTGGTGTGAACACACCGAGGAACAAATCATTCTGGCTTGTTCTGACTGAGGTGCAGCCTAAGAGGGAGGGGAGGCTCCGCCCCCTGCATACATTTAGATGAATGTTCCTGCCTACTTAAAGGGGTGGATCGCCTCTCAGTGTACCAGTAACCTGTATTGGACGACAGTGAAAAGAGGATTCAGTGATAAACCTCTGGTGCTCTGTATGTTAGATATGATTGGAGACTAGGTTTGAAGTAGTAAAATGTGTAAGATCTTGTGCTTATAACTACTAGGTTATCCGATACTTAGAAAAAGTTAAAGAGTTGTTGATAGACTATGTATGAAAGTCAATTAAAAAATAGTATCAGGGAATTAGTAGATTTAAATCTGAGAACAGGGTTAGTATCAAGTGTACAAATTTTTAACAGGTGTCTCTAATGCAAGATTAGTAATATATTGTCCGTTACGTAGTTGTTTAAGGAAATCACATTAGGGCATGATAGGGTTAATTTTAGCAGGTGCAAAATCAAGCACGTCATAGGAAGTACACAGGTATCCATTTTTTGTTTGAAAAGGTATAAACACGCTACATGTTAAGTGTTTTATTGTCTTGATAAAGGCCTAAGAAGTGGCCGAAACGTTGACCATGCTTAATAAAAGCATCATTTGTATTTTTGTAAAATATCCGAGAGTGCCGTCTTCATTGGAATTATTTGTCTACTAATACTTTTATAAGTCAGGCACCGGGGAAGAGTGCACCACAGTATATGTATATATATATTCATTTTTTGCTATTTTTTCTAGTTTTGTATAGGTTTTGTCCCACATCTATAAGGAATAGTAGCAGCTCATAGGTATAGTACTGCTGGTTTTACATGTACTGGGAAGATTAGCTCCATCACTCCACCTGTACTGAGTGTGTTTGAAATGAGTTCACCCTGAAATGCTTGAAATATTAACTCTTACACTCTGAAGAAATTAGATTCTAGGTGCCATGTCAATGTTTGCTCTGACCCAGAGGTGACTCAGTCCATCCTCAAGGAACCTTTAACATGCTAC
Source organism: Rhinophrynus dorsalis (assembly GCA_037306005.1). NCBI lineage: Eukaryota > Metazoa > Chordata > Amphibia > Anura > Rhinophrynidae > Rhinophrynus > Rhinophrynus dorsalis. The sequence continues at coordinate 130,203,284 of CM074723.1, read as the reverse complement.
AGTTCTGATATCACTTCTTATACACTCACAAGATCAGCAGGGCTACTCCCACTGCCTTTCTGGTACAAATGCCACTTATTCAGACACAAAATGAACAGATAATTGGAGCACATCAGAGTAGTTAACACTGGAGTCTGTCACCCTGAGATTTTGGCCCTTTACCTTGAGATTTGGCTCAAATCCCTCAGTCTCAGGGCCAAACTGAAGAGTTACCAGGTATGTTCATGTGAAGTTAGGTAGCTAGAAGCCAATAAAAAAGTTCCCCATTCTCAGACAAACAAGACACTTTCACTGCACAAACAGATACACATTTGCTGCCAGTCACACTTGTTTCCTTTAAGGGTTTGAAAGTTTTCAAACCTGACTGTGCGAGAAACAGAGTTTCCCTTTCAATGTCAGAAGCAAATAAACTTTTATTAACAGTCACACATCTACCTATTCAGTACCAGAGACTTAAAAAGATACTGTTTTAATACCAAAAGATGCATAGAAAATGCTTCATTTGTACACACCGACACAGACAACCTTTTCATGTCAGAAACAAAACGATAGTCTGCTTGTATAAATACAATAATCTTTGTAGTCCTTTACCTACACCATACAGTGAATGGCTCATGTTACCCAAACCATCTCAAAGATTTTTACTGTTTGAGTAAGAATCTTAAGAAATGTATGGCCATTAAAGTTTATGATATAATGTACAATAACTTATCCTCTTTTTAATATTGACTGTAACTAAATCTGTGTCTTTGCAGCATCTAAAATATGTATTAAAACTCCAGTATCAAACTTTTCAAAAAATGCAAATCCTTTTCACAAACCCATAGCTTCAAGATAAAATATATTAATGGTTTTATAACTTACGCATATGTAGAACAATGCTGACGAGGATCTCCATGTTTGTTTTTTTTGTCTAACCATGCCAAATAATGCTCCAGTGGTGCTTTTGTACTGAAACAAAAAAATTATTCTGTTATTCCAGGCTATTGAAGGTCAGCTTATGTTACATAAAGAAATATTATAATTTATTGTTTAATATATGAAAAGTTGGCAACTCTGGATGTCCTGTGATTCAGGGGTAACTACACATATCTGTAAGGGGATCTGTTGGTTTAACCCTTTGAGTGCCAGAGGGGTACGGAACTCATTACTTTGCAATGCGTTCTGTACCTCTCTGGCACTCAAAGGGTTAATATAATAAATTATCTATGTATACATATTTCAGAATCTGAATAAGTCTGAAAAATGATTTGATTAATTGTCCAACACTACCAGAGTAAAGTAAAAGTGAACTATGAAAAAAGAAAGAATAAGAAAAAAACAACAACCTGATGCTTGTTTTCCCCTCTCTCTCCATTTTTCTCCACTTAGTTTATTTCCTTATTTCTTATGAGTTCTTAGCTCAGTTCATTAGTAACTACACTCTGCTTGAAGGACACCTACCATGGTATTTCCATCTGTTAAATAAAGTGCTACTTATTCTAAGGGTCTAGATTTCCTTCAACTACAATGGACATGTCTTTAGGATTTCCTTCTTTGAGTAGGTGTATTAATTATAATGACTGAAACTGAATCACCTGTGCTCAAGCAGGGAAATCATAGACACATGACCCTAATAGTGATAATTGAGGACTGGTTTGGGACCCACTACTCTAGGCAACATATAAAGAGCATGTTTATCTACCTCTAGCAAATAAACCTCCCGAATTTAATGGTTATATATTGTGTAGCATTTGTTCCCATGCTGATGCAAAAGACTAGATGTTCCAACTCCCACTCTAAGTTTTCCTACACTTTTTGGAAATATGATTGTCTGTGACCATTAGAAGGATATACTATTAGCACACAAGAGCATATGCAAATTTAATCAAACAATCTTGTTTCTTAAATTGTAAAGAATAGAATTTCAAACGATCACCAGTGTGAACACTAAAAGGGGAAAAAAAGGGGATATTTATAGTACCTGATAAATACTTTTCTTTTAGTCTGTAGTTGACACAGGGCATCCCACCTGTAGAAAACGTCTATCTTGTACAAGCTGGAGTGCCCTGCCACTTTTGCTTTTTCTGCTTTTGTATTCGTGCCTTCCTCTGCTGTACTAGACGTAAACTGAAGGGTAGGCAAACACAGAGGAGTAAAAGTAGGGCAGGGGAATGGGAGGACTTACTGGTGTAGCTATTCAGTTATAGTTAATCACTTGAGTGCCATGCCTCCTGGACGAGGGAACTTCACACAAAGGCCCCTGTGTCCTCTAATGGGAAATTATTTATCAGTAACTTTAAAAATCCCCTCTCTCTTACATCCTGTAATGGACACAGGAACGGATGGGATGTCCCAAGCAGTAACTACAACACAGAAAACTGAAATAGAGAACTGCAGCTTAAAGTTGCGCTACAGATGCCAGAGAGCAGACTGACAAATAGATGCTTATGGATCATGTGGAATGGACAGAAGTAGAAAGGGCACATGCTCTGCCAAATAATGTAAGTTAGATTTATAGTCAATTTAACCCAAGAAGCAATGGTAGCCATTGAGGCGGACATGCCTTTTTTGGGTCTTTCAAATGAGAAACAGTCTGTGTGACAAAAGGAAATGTAGCTCTTACATAAGCCATAAACATCTGACAAAAGAGGGCATGTAGTCTCTTTTCTGGTTTTGTGGGTAGGATACAAGAGTAGTAAAATCTAATTCCTGACAAGATGATACCACTTTGGGAGGAAATGGCCTGAAATTGGCCTGATAACTTCCTTGTCCTGATGGAGAATACAGTAAGACAGTCAGTAGGTTAACAGACCAAGTCCAGGGATCTGTCTAATTGTAGATGTAGCTACAAAGATCAACATCTTGAAAGTGAGATAAATGAGAGGAGAAGTAGAAAGTAGTTTGAATGGCTCAGATTGTAATATTTCCAGTACCAAATTCAGATCTCACCAAATTCAAGTCCCATGGAGAAGCACGATCCCTGTAAGGGAAGAAACATGTGAGGAAAAACAAAACAAAACAAAAAACCTAAACCTCTCTCTTGAAATGGAACCAGAGCCAGGACTCTCTTGTCCAAGAGAGCTTGCACCGACCCGTTGAAAAGACGCAGCTTTTCGGAACCTAGAGGGGCCCTTGAAAGGAAGAATCTGAAGGGAGGCAGGGATATGAAGAGAATCCTGTAGCCTTCTGAAACGACCTGTAATACCCACTGATCCACAACAAAGCCTGCCCAAATGCTTGAAAAGTGCTGCAGACAATCACCCACAGGTAGGTGTGGAACAGGTTTCGACGATTCATGCAGAAGGAGTCTTGGTGTATTTGGGTTTGGTGGAGGAGTGTTTTGAACTCCACTGCTGCCTGGGCTTGGGGGTGGAGTGTGGGGTGCTGACCTGAGACCCACTCGGATTCGGCCTTTGTGCTTCATTTTGGCGGGGACGAAAAAGACGTTGTTTCCTCTCCAGATTAGGGTGTTTGGGGGCCTGAGGCAATAAAGTGCTCTTGCCCCGAATGGTCTCATTGATGATTTGCTGCAGTTCAGGCCCAAAGAGAGATGTGCCGTGAAAGAGGAGAGAAATCCGTGACTTCTTAGATGAAAGGTCAACAGACCAAATCTTAAGCCACAAAGTGCATCTAGCAGCAACAGAAAAGGCAGAGGCCTTAGCCTCAAGCCTAATGGCATCAAACGGAGCATCAGTAACATAGTGCTGAGCCTCAGACATGTTCACTAAAAGGGCCAAAATGTTTTCCTTAGCAGTACCTTTGCAGACAGCGTCAGTAAGCTGCTCAGTCCAAACAGCAATGGCTCTGTTAACCCAGACAGAATCCAAGGTAGGCCTTAAGGCAGAACCTATGGCAGGAAAGACAGACTTGAGAATAGCTTCAAGCTTCCTATCCATCAAATCCTTAAGTGTTGTGGCGTCAGCCAGAGGTAAAACAGTAGACTTAGACAGTCTAGAAATAGGGGGATCAACCTGAGGAGGTGTAGCCCACTGAGCCAAAGCGGCATCAGAGAAGGGATACAGCTTAGAAAACCTCTTGGAAAGAGAAAGACACTTGTGTAGATTTTTCCACTCATCCAGGATAACCTGGTCCAGAGTGCAATTACGCAGAAACATAATAAGGGATTTCTTTCTTCTTTGAAAGGCATCAGAAGAAGACTGGCTCTCTATAGGATTCACAGGAATCTGTAGGGTAGTCAAATCCACATTAATGAGACCCTCTGAAGAGGGCTCAGGGTCAGCCTCAAAGGGGTCACCATATGTATGGGAAAAAGCCCCTTCTGCACACTCCCCTTCCTCTGAATCAACTTCAAATGAATGCTCCTCAGAGGAATCAGAAAAGTCAGGAATGCAAGGGGCCTTAAGGGCCACAAACCTGAACGAGGCTGGGGGTTTCCAAGACTGGAGAATCCCCTGAAGGGAAAGAGGGAACTGTGCCATAAATGACTTTAAAGGGAGAGTAATAATTTGTTTTATCTTTTTTTTATTTTGTAGGCATTAAAAAAACCACGAAGAACTATACAAGTCTTATCTCTCAAACCTTTATGGTTTGAGAGATATTGACAAGCAAAGTTTCCCCTCCCGCCCCTTTTACCTAGTGTAAGCCATCTCTTCTCAGATGTGGAATCCAGTCCATAGACCAGACAGATAACAGCAGGGGACAATCTTCTTCCTATGAGAACAATGAAAGCCCTGCACCCCTTGACAAGTTTTTCAGGTTTTTCCCTCATCTTAACTGAAGATTGTCCCTCTCTGCAGTCTACCTGGGCACCTCCCTTCTGATCTGGCTGATCAGTGTTACATCAGTAAAAGGGTGGGAGGGGGATCCTTTGTCATTGAATTACTCTTGAACTACAACTCTGACAGAACTGAAATAACACTCTCCAAGTCCAAATACTATGATGATTAATTAGAGCTGCTTTTATTTTGAAAGATTACTTTCCCTTTAAGCCCTTGACCCAAAGTGGCTCTTGTTCAAGGCTGGAGGGCCCAGGAGGAGTGGTAGGGACCACAGCGCATGAGGGGCATAAGTCTCCTGAGTACACTCTAGCAAGCCCCATGTGGCATGAGGAACAGTAAGCAAGGGGGGGTCAAAGGCGCCCCTGAGTCCTTAGCCTTAGGTCTAGCCTCATGTCCCTTTGATCCGACATCCAAACAGGAGAATTGTCTAAACAGTAAAGGGAATCCCAAATACTGTCACCCTGATTAATAAATCACCTCAGAAATCCCAAAAGATACTTATCTGGCAGAAGAATGGTTATCCTGTGTTGGAGAGTAAGGGAGTCCAAGCCTCTGAATCACAGCCAGTCAGAGAATAACCAGCGAAACGGGCATTCTGGGAATGTAGTTTCTCTCTTTCTAGTTTCACAAAAGCACTAGGGACCCCCAAGACACTGAGGATATGAACCACATTGTAGGGCAAGGGGAGACAAGAAAGAGGAGCCCTCTCCCAATTCTGTGCATGGAATGTTTGCAGAGATATGTCTTAAAACAGTCTGTCCCATAGAAGTCAATGGAGCAAGTGTAGCCATGCGGTAAAGCACGCCCTTAATGGCACGGAATTCAAAAAATTGCAAAGTTATGAAAAGTGAATAAAAGTAACCTAAACACATACAGAACATGTAGGGACCAATAAAAACACATTAATCCAAAAGGAAAAGTGAAAAAGAAGCCCCAGAACCCAGTGAAAACAGCAGGGAAGGGGTTAAATACTACAAAACCAGCCAACCAAGCTCCAATGACCCAGGGAACAAACAAATAAATACCAAACATGAGTGCAGGCATTATAAGGAACTCCCGTAAGACCCCTGTGCGGAGGGGAAGTGTGGGATAGGTGGACCATGGCACTCAAAGGGTTACTCACCTTTTTAGCTGGTCTTCTTTCTTCAGATTATTATTAAGAAGGAAACACCTTCAGGAGAGAAAGATATGGGTTGCATGAATCTCTCCCAGGGCTGCAAAGGGTCCACAACAGTACCTGATAACTGGGCAATCATCCAGGGGAAGCCAGGAATGGTAATCCACCTAATGGGGGAATTTGGAAACCCCATATCTAGCAAAAAATAATAATAGTACTAAAAACTAAGCGGAATTGTAAGTCTATCTGGGCGTGGGCTAGTGAGGTAGACTGACAGGGAGGAGGGGAGAGGCGCCACCCTGTACTTCTTCTACAATTGTTCCAGTCCACTGGGAGGAGCCATCGCTTCCCCATGGTACCTGTAAGTTATATTGGACAATGAGAATAGGAAAGCTGATGTGTAGGCCAATGGAATCACCAATAAGCAGCAATATATATTTATATATAATCTAACAATTGGCGCTGAGGATATAGAACTTAGATTCTACACAATCATTAAAAAATACAAATAGGAAAAGACCTCTAACCACAATACCACTTAGAAATGTTATTTATTAATTGTAAATCGTGCGTCCGCGAACACAATATCAAAAGCAGAAAAATACCAAATACAAATGTATAAAAAAACAATTTATGTAAGATCAACAGGGAAAAAACCACACATAAATGATGGGAAAATAAGATATTGTAACCCCAAATTCACATAAAGGAAAAAGGTAGCAATAATTCCCAAACGATACTATAATGTAGGTGTCTACAGGTAATTAAACCAATAAATATTGAAACATACAAAAATCTCCCAAAACAGCTCCTTCCCTTGTGAAATATGGGATACCAAGGAGCCAGGGAAATAAATCTCCCTAACTAAACGGGTCCCATATAGTATATATATATATAAGATACTCCAATAAAAAAAAAAATAAAATAAAATTAAAAAACATAAAAATATACATATGCCATGGCACTAATAAAAACGATGCATCATATAATATATCCACGGGCTATCTGAAATTACAATGTTACTATCCTTAAGCAGTACTCTTTATTTCTTGTATTCCACATGAGTCTATTCAAAATGTTTAGTAACGGGTATATTGATGTTGCAACAAACTCACTCTGTATAACTCATAATGCCACTAATTTAATTATATGTCTCCATCTCACAACAGAATGCGATTCAGTGACCTGAGACCTGACCGTTGTAGTCACTAATATATAATTCCTACAACTATAGTGAATATGCAAAGGACATCTAAGGACACAAAAAGAATCTTCACTGGCTATATGATATACATATCAACGGGAACCATCTCACCAATCCTCTATCCTCCGATCTTCTTTCCCGCTAGACTTGTATTAAGTTCCACCTGTATTATGGTGGGTTGCTCCACTCTTCACACACGATCCTTATGTGTTTCTCTGTCCTCGCTACACCAAATCTTCAGTTTCGCATTCAGTTGATCTCTCCGCGTCCAGAACTTTTGCCAAGATTCCTGTCTCTCTCACAGCGGTTTCCTTGGTATTTTTCTGCTTTTGATATTGTGCTTGGGGGGGGGTCTTGTAGTTATAGTGGAGGAAAAGTTATTGACGTTTTGCGTGTGTGTGTGTGTGTGTGTATTTTTTTTTTTTATGTAATGCATGGAGGGGAGCGGCTACAAGAGTGTTAAGGCCTTGAATGGAAAAGAGTTAGGCAGCGCATTGGTCTGCAATGCGTTGCGTACCCCTCTGTCAGAAAGAGTTAAAACAGTGCTGCTGAGTAAGGTACCAATGATTGTTATAGCAAATGGTGCGGCTAGGAGACTCTTAACCCTTTGAGTGGCAGAGAGTTAGGCAAATGGCGTGACTAGGATACTCAACCAATTGAGTGACAAAGAATTTGGCAACGCATTGGTCTGAAATGCATTGCATATCCTTCTGGCAGTGAAAGCGTTAAAACAGTGCTGCTAAGGTACCAATGATTGTTATAGAAAATGGTGCGGCTAGGAGACTGTTAACCCTTTGAGTGGCAGAGAGGCTAATGCATGGGTAAGAGACTCTTAACCATCTCTGGCAGAGAAAGTGTTAAAACAGTGCTGCTGACTAATAACAATGACTGTTATAGGAAATGGCAAAATGCTTCGCGTTGTCATCATCACCGTTTCTGTATAGGTACCCCAATTGATCCATTGGTGTGTAGTCCCCCTGCACTGGTTTGCACTATCCCCCAGTCGGTTTTTCCAGGCCCTGTGCACTCATCTCATAAAACTTTGTAAAGAGTATGATGCGGTCAGTCCGGGTCTCATACCTCTGATCCTCCAGATGAAATGTAACAGGGTTTGTGGGAACCTTTGAATGAAAGGCATAATTATGTGAACAGGGTCCCGCCTGTACAGTGCCTCTGGTAACAGGAAACTCAGATTACGCATGTATTAATTCATGTATTTCACTTATGGTACAGGGTAGACAGGTATTAGTTTTTTCTGTAATAGGTATTTCTTACTCATATTACTGGGTGATAGGCATGGTGGGCCATTGGTGGGGTGCTGGGTTGGGATTCAGTGGTGTTTGCAGATGTGTGGCAAGGGTTTGTGGGCTTCTCATCCGTTATTAGGAATAGTAGGCATTTTATGTAGTGAATGTCGCTTAACATATTATGTGTATTTAGTTATGCAATACTACTTAAAGAAGGATATTTTTGTAGACTAAAGGTCACTCGTTCATAAAGGTCACTGAAGAGCAGACAATCTGAAATTCCAGAAGCTGGGCTGATTATGGGAACTGTAGTCGTGTCCCATGCTTGTTGCCTAGCACGTGTCTCTCCATCTGTTGTAATGGTGTGAATCGTGTCTATCTTTACAGCAAGCTCTGTTTACTATTATACTGAGCTTGCAAGCTCAGTATAATAATAAACAGAGCTTTCTGTAGAGGTAGATGTGAGGCACACCACTACGAAGGGAAGCCTGAATGCACTCCCTGGGACAGCTGGGAGGGAGGTGGGAGGAGAATTGCAGCACTGGAAAGTCCTGCAGAGCTGTGCCGAAGATTCAGTGTGCCGCAGAATGCAGAAGAGCCCATAATGAAGTGCGGATATCTTAGGAATACCTGGGGGGGGGATAAACTTATTTAAGAGGTGGGGAGCAGAAATAAGCCCCCCAAAGCACCATAACGATATAGACACAAAAATAAATTGCAGAATAGTGGAGAAAGGGTTAATCTACAAATTTACACTGTAGCCATCTTTACCCCCAGACTAATGAAGACTAATGAAGAGAACAAGAGCTATACAGGACTGTATAATACAGAAGCGCACAGAGTGTGTGACAAAGCTCAGCATGGGACATATAGTGGACCAAGGCACTCAAATGGTTACTCACAAATCTTCTATCTTCAAGCTCCCATCTAGAAATGGCAGAATCTCTAGGAGACTCAGCCATCGGGAACAGACTTGTCATAAAGTCAACATCCACAGCAAATAAGGTCCACAAAACTTAACTGGACAATCCAGAGAAGCCAGTGATGTGTGCCCACCTAATGATGAGGGACTATACAGCCCCATAAGTTAAAACAATAAAAATGCCTAAAGAAAACAGAATGGCCACTGCACTCCTTTCTGCTTCACTGAGCACATGAATCTGAAAGTAGGCAGGGGATGAGCTGTTGGAGTCTCTGACCCAAATACCCTGTCTTTTTCATGTGCCATACCTTCCTGGAGGAGAAGCTCAACCCCATGGTTCCTGTGTTCCATACTGGACGTAAGAGAAAACACATATGCAATACAGTGTATAAAAACATATCACACAATGCATAATATACCAATGTTCAACAAGGTATAAAGACACAGGGAAACATAGATCATACACAACATGATCTTAATAGATGTAAAAATAAATTTGTCCCCAGAACAGTTTATTTAGCCATTGGTTGACATTGATACCACAGACAAAAAACCTTATTGGTGGGGGTACCGAGGCATATATCTTTTGAGAGACACACTACAAAGCATACATGACTAGGCAGCTTATTAGTCATGGTTACCCCCCCCCCCCATGGACTGCCCTGAATCAAAGCTGACCAAATGTATTCCCCAGAACAGTCACCTGGACACTGTCAAAAGTAGCCTCTGGCAGAGAAGTCTTTAAGAAAGAATAGCAACACAATAAACAAAATAAAATAGAAAATAAAGAATCAGCACTTGTGCTTTCTTGTATGGCCTCCAAAAAAACAAAACAAAACAGAGTGTTAGGCTGAGCATGATGTGTAAAGTAGGGCAGAGGAATCGGTGGTGTTACCTGTTTAGTCATTCAGCTATATTTAACCATCTGAGTGCCACAGTTCCAAGAGGATGCAAGAGAAAATATGGAAACTCTAAACAGTTGTCTTCCTGACCTGACATTAACCTCCACAAAACTTAAGCTTATGTCTACATACCCAAAAAATCCTTCTTAGCATCTGGATGGGGTGTTTGGGTACTATATGCTGCATTGTGTGTGTGTGTGTGTGTGTGTGTGTGTGTGTGTTGTCTTGGATATTGACAGTCTATTATAAGGCATTATGTTAATTGGACAAAATATTAAAACAGAAGAGGTATATTGATTGTTCTGTATTGATTTGGATGATTTTTTGACTAGTGACAAAATGTTTCTGTGAAGTTGAGAGAAAAAGTTGGAGGCATCCTTAAAAAACTGGGACATACTGAAAAATGGGTAATACTTTTTTAGTTTTCTGTGTACTCTACAGATCTGAACAGATATTGTGATTCTTAGTATTGGGCCATATCAAAATAATTCAATCAAATGGCACTCTTCTAAAGAGTAGAAAGAGAGGAAAGGATTATATAGACTGTAGCACTCAAACCTGTCCTCAGGCCCTCCTAACAGTACTATATCACAAAAGAAAAAATAAGATGGAGAACTGACAAAGTTACATCATTACAGCTGATAATTTATATTCAATATATTAGAAAATGCAACTGCACTCCTCCGTTTACTATTAAGTCACTAGAATTAAACAAAAAAAAAAAAGAAAAAGAAAATAAAGTAAACTTTAATGAAGGCACATAATGACAAAAATTATATCATAACGTATGAAATGGAAATAAGTGCGAATAGAGAGAAAGTATATAATACTTAATAGAGCACATATTCTCATGAATGCAGGTTAATCAATTAGTGGTTCTATAATTCTCAAGGATTTGCCCAAGGTAATATCCACTTGTGTTTGATTCAAAATATAGACCATCCCCCAAAATTGCTCAGCAGCATAATGAGACAAATAACAGAGACGATAAACTAGGATATATGAGCAATGAGGTTGCAATCCCTTTACTTGATGCAGAGCCAATAAGTCATACAATTTTTGACAGGAGTTGGCCTCCATTCATCAAGTTATTACCAGGATGTGTCAGGTTCCTTCCATCTCAAAAACCTTTAGTTGACTTCTTTTTCTGGTCTGAGTATGCAGGATAACATGTTGATTTTGATGCTCAGATTTAGGACATGTTGCACAGCCCTTTCACTTATCTTACCAGCTCATGCAGTTGGAAAGGGTTTCTCTCTGAGGAAGAAAATAGGAGAACTACGCAGCAGAGGAAGAAAGAAAACTCCAAGAGGGAAAAAGAGAATACAGGGCAATAGGAGTGAGAGACAGACAGTAAAGAGGGACAGCTGTGTAGGTTGACAGAGCTAGCTGCTATAAATTAGAGAGAAACAACTTCAAGGGGAGGTAAACAACAACTAAAGTAGAGAGCTAACTGGTTTGAAAGAATAGGAGAACTAGCTGCTTGGGAGAACAAGAGTTGCTAAGGGAATATAGATACAGGTCTCGGGAATGAGAGAAGAGCTCCTGGAAGAGCGAGATTCAGAGGAAACAAAGCACCTTTAAACCACTCCCCCCACAAGATTTTTTTTTCTCCCTAGGGCCTTGTCATCTGTAACTAACACATCCATGCAGAACTGTAAGAATTGATCTATTCACTTTTTCTGCCATGACGCAATAGTTTATTCTGGGAAAGGTCACGACTCTTTGTAAATTGCATTAATTTAAGTGACTCTTTCTTGACATGAATCACCCCTATGAGTGATAAAATGTAGGGTTCTGAGAGGTAATTTTAAAACTTTGTCTGCCACAAGACTGACCTTCCTGGGTGAAGGAAATGTAATAAGGTTAAGGCTTTGTCCCGAGGTACAGTCTTTGAATAGTCTGTTGCTTCACAACATTTTGTATCTCTATGAAAAAACTAGTAATTAAACAGAGAATAATTAAATATGATATCATACCTGCGCTTTGCTTCTTCTTCTGACAAATTATTTATAATAAAATCCTTTAAGGTACAAGTATTCTCCAACCATTCAATCAGACCTATTCTGCAAAGAAACAGCAAAAGTATTGTATTGGAATTGCATCTCAAACTCAATTCTCAATAAGCAGTATGGAGTTTTTCCAAAAGCCACTGTGCAATACATATATTTAATGCATATGAAGAACGTAGCTTTAGAAGTTATATAAAGTATTAAGAAAAAGAAAACTAACATATTTATGGATCTATTCTTAAGTACCTTGTTGTCATGGGTATCACTTGGTATGTTTTTAGCTGCATGTGTCTTTGACTGCAAGCTGCATCCTGGTTAAGGATTAAATTCATGATATCAAAAAGCTGCTCGATACGTTGATCCTGCCTCAAGTCTTCACCACCTTTCACAAGAAACGGGTGTTCTCGCTCATCATTTCCCCGAATAAGAATACGTTTAGGTTTCCTTATAGAAGTCATAACTTTTACCTTACAAGGAAAAAAAATGTAAATTTGAAATCAGTAGCATTTTTATAAAGTGAGATCTAGATGTCTGCAGTAAGGCAGAATATAGGAGCAGAGAGAGAGAGAGAACCCTCCCGTACAGATGTATGCCTATAAATCTCATTCTAAAGCTCCACTGACCGGACACATCACTAATTAAATGTAAAGTTTGCCTTATCAGAAGTGAGTGGTTAAATCTCTAATTTGCTCCATGACACAGTGGTTAAGTTAGAGAAAGGATCTCCAGGGGCCTATCATGCTACCATAACATACAGCCCTTGGGACAGCACTAAGTAGCAGGAGAAGCTGGAATCCCTCTCCTTCCTGCTGCTTATCACTCTGCTGCATTCAAGAAAAAGCTGAAGAGCAATTACATATATACACATATTCCATCACACATATAATTTGCTAAACAAAAATAAAATAAGAATAGTCACTTATTATTTTAATGATGCCTCCTGACCCTTTATACTCCTGATGACTCCAGGAACAATGGTGATGGCTCCTACAGACCCCAGCCTGGCCCCCAGTAAATATATTAAAATCTTTATATTTATGGTGCACACATTATTTTATATTATAAGGGTCTCCCTCCTCACTTTTACATGTCTACTGTATCTTCATATTAGAATGTTGTCACAGGGTTAAAAGCAGATTTAAAGGTAACTGAAGGAAAAATAAAAGTATATACACTGGACATCTAGTTAAAGGACAAATGCCTAGGTAAGTCCTGCTTTTAGACAAATGATTCCCTTTTAATTTGTGTGATTATCACCCTCTCTAAAGTTTTTAAAACACCAATAGTAGTACTCTGCCTTTGTGCTCTACATTGATTAAGAAGGCAGAAATCTATGTGCTTTTTTTGTACTCTACAACATAAAAGGTTTACATACCCGTTCATCAAATCCAGAGATTCTGACATGATATTCTGGCATCGGTTTACTTTTACCATTATACTGGCCTGAAACAAAAAAACAACACACATATATGTATTTAGTTTATGAATAATAATATTCCCAAGACCAATAGTTTGGATCTTAAACCTTTGAGCATTATTATGAAACCCCGCCCCACACCAGTGCTGCATGTGTTTTCATGGGTGTTTACAGTCAAACATACATTTGAGTGCCTTTCTTGTAAGAAACCAACACAAATCATACATCATTTTTAAAGCAGAGCCCATTAATCCATTCATTTGTGGATCTACTCTACCATGGCAGGGAAGAAATACCCAGAATGCCAAAACTGAATAGAAATTCTTACAAAGTGGACTTTTTATACACTCTGGTAGCAATGCATATATGTTTGGTTGTATCTCACATTTTCAAAACAAAAATATTCATAGGTTTATGGAGTAAGCAGTCTTAAACACTTTAACCCTTTGAGTGCCAGAGGGGTATGCAACGCATTGCTTTGCAATGCGTTGTGTACCCCTCTGGCACTCAAATTAAAAAATGTGAGGTAAATTTTTGTGCTTTATTTTGCACCATTATGTCTTTTATACACAAAACATGTAGAAAATGAACATGTAACCCTGCAAAGATATATTTCCAGTTTCAGAGAGGGGTATTTTTTCCCACAAAAATGGAATGCTATGAAAACTGTATAAAAAAGATTTTTTATTTACATTTTCACTACTTAAAAAGTACAGAAATCTTTGAAAATCACAGAATTTCAAAGTGAGAAAAAGTATACCCTTCTGCACCTACCACAAAAGCTGCCAGTTTTATTATTATTTTTGAAATAACAAGTCTACTTAAAAGTGGATGTAACAAATACAGACATCAAGATACAGTAGACAAAGCACAATTTTTGAAAGTATCAAACTGGCCAAATGAGGGATCATTTGCCTTCACTTGCAATCAGTGAAACATATGGCTTTGAGGCACAGACTTGAGTTAAGCCCTCCCCCTCCCCTGAAAAAAAGAAAGAAAAAAAAAAAAAAAAAAACACCCACGAAAGGAGAGAAGCCCTTTAGGGGCTGCACACAGCAGGCCTTTAACTACATTAGCCTCTATAGGATCAGTCTTGGTTAAATTTGATAGTTTCCCTTTAATCCAGGGAGAAATGAGTTAGGGGACAGGAAAGCTCCGCATTTACTCCACAGCCGACCCAGCACATGTGAATAAACTTGCATTCATGTATGCTCAATAGTTCATGGGAATAACTGTCTACAAATAGTGTTCCTCATGTAATAACTATATGCAGTTTTGAAAATAAATCCTTACCTGGGATTTCTAATTCATTTCTTAAGAATTCTGGTTTAAATTCACTCAACCATGGTGAATACTCTTTCAAATTTCCTGGCTCCTCCACCTGCTGTTGATCTTCCCTTATTTTTGAGAACAGCTGATCAATAGACTTAATAAATACATCAGCTTTCATATTAAGAAGCTTTATACCTTGAGTTCCGCAAACTTTATCAAACTCTTTCTTGTATTTCTGAAATAGAATGTGATTTGTGAGAAACCATTTAATTTGCATTTCAAGAACAGAAATCTATAATTCAATGGCAGATAAGAACCAGTTGGCCTATCTACTATATGGTGACCCCATGTGTTTTATAAAATCCAACTGTTGCAGAGCTTCATGAAACATTTCTGCACAACACTTCTCTCAACGTCCCCTTCATGTATTTAATGACAAGTATTTAGCTAATGTGTTCAATATGTTCCATTAGTCCTAATATGTCATACAGGCCATAAATCATATAACTGCAACTAAACAACAAAGAGGTACAGACAGACATATAAAAGCATTTTAGTGAACTTGTCATTAAATTTTTTTCACTTAGTCCATGTAGAACACAGGAACAAGAAGGGCACTTAAAAAAAGCTAGGGCCTTTAAGGTTGAGACTCCCTTCTTCCCTTCCAGCTTTACTCCTGCCGCTCAGTTTCCCTTATAGTAAATTAGCAGAAAGAAACAAGAGGGAGAGGAAAGGAGGAAATCTCCTGAACAAAGACCCGAACACCTTTGCTTGGGGACTTTAACCATGTATTTCCTCAGGATGGACAAAAAGAAAAGGATATAATGGTAAGTTCACTAATATCTTATTTTCTTTGACATCCCATGTAGAACACAGGAACCATGGGGATATGGAACAGCATCCACCATAATTCCTGGAAGGGAAAAAAAACCCTCCACTGTAGACCGGTATTCCACAGAACTAACTGGTACCATATGAACCACAAGAACCAACAGGGTTCAAAATTCTGCATAAAGAAAGGAAAAATGTTCTTTAGCTGAGGCCTGGATTTTGACACAGTCATTTTTGGTGATGGTATGCAAAGACGACCAAGTTGCCATCTTACATAACTATAAAATCTCAGGTATACTACGCACATGTGTATAATACGCAGGTGCATATTATACCCAAGATTTTAGGGGAAAACAAGCCTGCCTATTTATAATATGCACCCTTGTTTTCCCGTCTACTCACCAAACAGGTTCGCTTTTTTTGCTTAATTCACCTCTTCCAAAGCCGGCTTTAATCATTACACAGCAGGCGACACTCTTGCATCTGCCGTCCACTTCCAGCAAACCCCTGCGAGGACCTTTTCGTTTTAGCCAATGGTAATACCTCAAGATACTTACAGGTCAATACAGTGAATCCAATTCGCAGAGATCTATGAATTGGATGCACTGTATTGCCCTGCAAGGACCTTGCGATATTACCATTGGCTAAAACGAAAAGGTCCTCGCAGGGATTTGCTTGTAGTGGGCAGCAGATGCAATAGTACCGCCCACTGTGCCATGATTAAAGCCGGCTCCGGAGTGGGTGAGTTAAGCAGGGAAGTCGATTGTGCTTACTTGGTAGACGGAGGGAGTTTATTTATTTATTTAGAAAACGTTTTACCAGGAAGAATACATTGAGATTTCTCTTGCTTTTAAGTATGTCTTGGATAGTTTTCAGTAAGGGTTACATATTTACACAAATAGAGAATCATTATATATACATACAAGGGTTATATATATTTACATAAATAATCTTTTATATATATATATATATATATATATATATATATATATAACATAAGAGTAATGAAGGGAAGCACCCGTGGGACTTGTTCAAATCGCTTTATTAGATCAAATTTAGGCAAAAAATAGGATCAACATTTGAAAAAGGTCCCATGGGGGATCGAAACGTTGATCCTATTTTTTGCCTAAATTTAATCTAATAAAGCCATTTGAAGTCCCACGGGTGCTGCCCTTCATTACTCTATATATCAATTAATTTGGGGGAATGGGCACCTGTGCAAAAGACTTTTACTTAAAGAGCAAGTGCTTTCATCTAAGCATATTATATATACACACATATGCACACACACACACACATATATATATAAGTATACAAACACAGAAGAAAAAAAATATGTATAGTTACATACTGTTTTTACATATAGAGAAGCATTTACTTTTAAGGATTTTAGACTGGGAGAAGATCTGATTACTTCAGGCAGAATATTCCAGGCTTTTGGAGCTCTGATGGAGAAGACAGATCGTTTGTCTTCTTTCCTGTATTGTGGTATACACAGTGAGTTGTTAGCAGTGGAGCGGAGGTTATAGTTAGTATGGAGATCTGGAGTGAGCATACTGCTCAGGTAGTCCGGTAGCTTTCTAGTGAAGTGGTTGTGTACTAAGCAAGAAAGGTGAAAAGAACGTCTAGATTTGAGTGTTAACCAATTTAGTTCTTTAAGCATTTCACAGTGTGAGTTGTGTAATTACATTGGAGGATAAAGTGGCATAATAAATTATACAGAGTGTCAAGTTTACTAAGATGGATTTGTGGCACTGGAGCATATATGTCACGGATTCCAAAGATTTGTGGACAAGTACTTAGAGTAAAAATCACTTTTAGTGAAAGAGACAAACAGATAATTGAATATATGTAATTAACAAAAAGTAGGATAGGAATGACCATACCACGGAGCAAGATAGTCCTATGAGAAGTAGGAGACTGTGTCCAGGTTTCTCTCATGTAGACTAGGACAGTCCAAGTGAAATGTGAGAAGTCTGCCAGAGCCAGAGGTCTGCACCAGATTGGGTATCCGACTAAGCCAAGGACAACGAGGCGTGGCTAGTCAGACAGAGCCACAGGTCAGCACCAGAATGGGTAGTGAGACAAGCCAAGGTCAAGACATGGAGAGGTAGTTAGCCAGAGCCACAGGTCAGCACCAGATAGGATGGTCAGACAATGCCAAGGTCATACACGGAGCGGGTAGTTAGCCAGAGCCACAGGTCTGCACCAGATTGGGTATCCAACTATAACAGGAACGAAAATGGAGAGGATAGTCAGACAGAGCCACAGGTCTGCACCAGATGGGATGGTCAGACAATGCCAAGGTCATACATGGAACGTAACTAGGAGAAAAAGCGACTGAATCTGACACCAGCGTAAGGGCTACTGAGCTCAGAGTCCCCAGCCCCTATATACCTAGCCAGGAAGTAACAAGGGGGAACTACCCATGACCCAAGGCATAAAGTCGAGCGTGCGTCACTCCAATAACGCACTTCTGGAAATATCGCAACAGGCACAGGTGCGTAAAGCCCTGCATCGCCTGGATGAGGGAATCCCGTAGCGCCACCCTGGAAAAGGACAAGGCCGACCACAAGAGGCACCAGATGCGGTCAGGCCGTGAGCAGAGAGAGACACAGGGAGTGGAGAAGGAGTGTCAGTCCTGGCCACAGCCAGGCATCAGTAACCGGCAAACGACGCCGGCCCAGAGGTACACCAATCTGTAACAGTACCCCCCCCTTAACGACCCTCCTCTGTGGGCCGGGTTGGAGTTTCGTAGGAAAATAAGTATGAAAGTTGCGCAACAGGGTAGGGGTATGCACGTTGTTAGATGGAATCCAGGAGTGTTCTCCCGTACCATAACCCTTCCAATGAACCAGATACTGCAATTGCCCTCTGACTCTCCGGGAGTCCAGTATACACTGTACTACATATTCCTCATGATCACGAACCCTGATAGCTGCTGGTTGGACCGTAGCTGAGCTATAGTGGTTACGAGTAACGAGACGTGGAATAGATTGTGGATGAGCATCGAGGCCGGAAGATCGAGAGTGCATGCCACCGGGTTAATGCTCCACAGGACACGGAAGGGACTAATGAATCGAGGAGCCAGCTTTCCATATGGAACTTGGAGGTTGAGATTGTAGGATGACTACCAAACTCTCTCTCCCCCACCTGGAAGGTAGGTGCCGGAAAACGCCTGTCTCTTTTGTCATTGCATAGAACCACGTAAGGTATTCTGTACCCGCACCCAAGAGGAACAGAGATTCCTTAAATGCTCCTCTAGAGCCGGAATTTGTTGTGCTTCGAAAGCTTCAGGAAGAACAGAGGGTTGAAACTCATAGTTGATCAGGAACGGAGAACGCTGTGAGGAAGAGTTAACAGCACAATTCCGGGCAAACGCCGCCCAAGGTAGCAAAGGTAGCCCAATTATCGTGGTGGTCAGAAATGTAGCAACGGAGGAATTAGTCCAGGGCTTGGTTAGACCTTTCTACTGCACCATTAGACTAAGGGTGGTAGGCAGAGGAGAATGCAAGCTGAATCCCCATTTGCACGCAAAAGCACCTCCAAAAGCGAAAAACAAACTGGCTCCCCCAATCCGATACAATGACCCAAGGTATACCATGGAGTCGAAAGACCTCTCTAGCAAAAACCATTGCCAATTCCTGCGCGGATGGTAAGTTCTTAAGTGGTACAAAATAGGCCATCTTAGAGAATTTGTCCACGATCATTAGGATGACCCTGAAGCCCATAGATGCCGGAAGATCTACCATAAAATCGATGGATAAATGCGACCAGGGCCAGTCCCCATTAGCCACAGGTTGGAGGAGGCCCACAGGCAAACGGCTAGGGGATTTATTTTGGGCACACGAAGTGCATGCTGCAGTGAAAGCAGAACAGTCTGATCGTAAACTAGGCCACCAGAACAATCTAGAGACGGACCAAATCAATTGGTCTCACCCAACATGGCCAGCAGTCTTAGAAGTATGATACGTCTCCAGGAGTTTAATGAGCAGGAACGAAACACCTCCCACAGGGCTTCTCCGCTGGAGCAGATGTTTGTGTGTCCAAAATCTCCTCTCCCAGGGGAGAGGTGATACAGGTTTGTACTGTAACGAGTATCCAGTCAGCCTGAATGATAGGGGAGGGGGAAGAATCCTCCTTAGAGTCGACACAAAACTGGCGTGATAGGGCATGGGAGACCACAAAATTGAATCTTGACAGGAACAAAGCCCATCAGGCTTGCCGGGCCAACAGACGCTTGGCCTCTGATAAATATGTGAGATTCTTATGGTCAATCAGAATCAGAGAGCTTGTACCCTCCAGGAGGTGTCTCCATTCCTTCAAGGCCAAGATAATGGCCAGTAATTCTCTGTCCTCAATCTCATACAATCTCTCTGCTTTGGACAGTTTTCTCGAGAAATACCCACAGGGGAGTAAAACCTCCCCCGGAGCCGACCGCTGAGAGAGGAGGGCGCCTACTCCCACCTCAGATGCGTCAACCTCCAGGGTAAAGTGCAGGGTGGGATTCGGGTGAACCAGGACCGGAGCTGCCGCAAACGCAGACTTGAGGTTCTCGAATGCGAGCAGTGCACCGGGAGACCACTCTGATGTCTTAGTACCCTTACAAGTCATATCTGTAAGTGGTTTGACTATAGTCGAGAAGTTCTTAATACATTTTCAGTAATAAAAAAACCTTTGGAGCGACTTCAGTCCTACTGGGAGTGGACACTGTATCACGGCCGACACCTGAGGGTCCATGGCCAACCCAGAAGCGGAAATGATATACCCAAGAAACATTATTTGAGGCTTCTGGAAGTCACATTTTTCCAACCTGCAAAATAGGTTATTCTCCCGTAGCAGGCGTAAAACCTTAGACACATCAGAGCGATGGACCTCTAACGTAGGAGAGCGAATGAGGATGTCATCCAAATAGACCACCACACAACTCTGTAATAATTCTCTCAAAACGTCATTGATAAATTCTTGGAAGACAGCAGGAGCATTGCAGAGACCGAAGGGCATAACCAAATACTCGTAATGCCCGCTCCGAGTGATAAATGCTGTCTTCCACTCGTGGCCCTCCTTCATTTGGACAAGATTGAGTTTAGTAAACATTTTGGACCCTTCAATCGATCAAATAACTCTGTAATCAAGGGTATAGGGTAGGCGTAATCATCAATTTGTTTAGCCTCCAGATATCAATACACGTACGTAACTCTTCATCCTTCTTTACAAAAAAGAATCCCGCACCAGCTGGTCAGGTAGAATTAAGAATAATGCCCCTAGAAAGGGCATCTGACACGTATTCCTCCATGGCCTTATACTCCTCTATGGATAAGGGGTATACACGACCCTTAGGAGGCGTAGTACTGGGGATGAGTTCCACAAAGCAATCATACGGCCTATGAGGAGGTAACGTCCCGGCCTGAACTTTGTTGAATACATCACTGAAAGGCAAATACTCTTCAGGCAGGACTGAGGAGGTGGCACAGATAAGTCTCATAGGGCGGAAGAGACAGGAATCGATACACTGCGGAGCCCAAGACACTATATCACAGGTGCAACAATCGATTCTGGGGTTATGTGCCTGCAACCAAGGAGACCCCAGAAAAATGGCATAATGGGGGGAATTGATCACCTGAAGTTTCAGGACCTCCTTATGAAGGGCCCCCACCCTCAAGGTCAGAACGGACGTTTCACGCGTGATATGAGGGGGAAGAAGAGGTCTACCTTCAATAGCCTTGATGGCTAATGGTGAGGAGCAGGGCTGCACTGGAATCAAGTTTTTGGCCGCAAACTCTGCATCAATAAAGTATCCAGCAGCCCCAGATTCCAGCAAGGCTGGAGCAGTCAAAGAGGAAACGGACCAAAACAGAATTACCTCCAGGATAGGTTTGTCCTGGATGCTCTCTAGGGACTGAGAAATGCCACCTAAGATCTGTCTCCGACAAGACCTTAGGTGCGAGTGTTTCCCAGACGCACCAGACAGGACTTAAGCAGGTGTCAAGGCTTACCACAGTATAAACAAGGTCCCTCCCTCCTCTGGAAGGCCCTCTCCTCCACCGAAAGGCGAGTCCCACCAACTTGCATAGGTTCACAGCCCACTGGGTCAGAACTAGGAGGCATGTGAGATGAGGGAGGAATGGGTGGATAAGAAAAATGAGGTGCCAGTCGAGACGGAGGCCTCCGCAGGCGCTCCCTAAACGAGGGTCTCTCCCGGATCCTAGTGTCAATTCCGATAGTAAAAGAGACCAAATCATCCAAACTTTTAGGCAACTCACGGGCAGCAATCTCATCTTTCATGGTATCACACAACCCTTGGGAAAAGGCGGCTACCAAGGCCTCGTTGTTCCAGCCCACCTCTGCTGCCAGAGTATGAAATTGGATAGCGTACTCAGCTACTGTACGAGCACCCTGGCGAATGGACATCAGGTGTTTTGAAGTCGAGGCCACGCGAATTGGCACATCAAAAACTCATTTAAATGAGGCCACAAATTCCGTAAAGTTATAAACTATGGGTTTATTGGTTTCCCATAAAGGATTCACCCAAGCCAGCGCCTTGCCTGATAGGAGCGAAATCATGAAACTGACCCTACTGCGCTCATTAGGGAAGGTTTGAGGTACCACCAGCAGTCCCACTGCATTAACCCCAGCAAACAACACAGCTTTGAATTCAATGTATTAACTGTATTAACTGTGAATTCTGCGTCCTTGTGCTCAGAAATACTTTAGACTTGAGAAAGGGAGTTTATCCTGAAAGCTTGTCAATCCATAATTCTGTTAGTCCAATAAAAAAAGGTATTACAAGATATTAATTGTGTTTGTTATTTTACATTTACTGGCATGAAATTAAATTCATTAGCATAATTGGACCAGGTAGCAGGTGACCGTGACAGTTTCGTGCACGGTTGTACTTTAGAATAATTTTTGTTTTGTGTAATCAGGGTGGTGGCACATCCAGCAAAGGAGCTGTTGAATGCATTAGCTATTGCTATGGGGCACTGTATTGTTTCTTTGCCTATTTTTATGGTTGATGGCTAAGAATGGTTAGGGGATTTTTTTTTTTTCTTATAACTTTCCAAAAGTTGGCTGGTTTTGATATGTTACTGTTGAAGGTGTCAGTAAAATATTGTGCTTTTGCTAGTTTTGTTTGTTTTGTGCATAAATACCTCAATTGCCTGTATGTAGTGTGATCGTAGTGTGATCATAAACAGAGCCATTTTGTTAAATTTTGTCCTTAAGGCATCTCTGAAACTTTATAACTCAGTCACTTCAGCCATGAATGAATGGGCAAAAAAAAAAAAAGCTAAACTTTTTTTTTTCTCGTGTATAATACGCACCCTCCACGTCACATGTGGTGAAGTGGGGTAAAATTGTGCATATTATAAGCAAGATTTTATGGTGGTTGATCAGCAGAGGCCTGATTCTTGAAGGCCCAAGAGGCACTCGCAGATCTGGTGCAGTGCAATCTAACTTGGAAAGCAACAGGTTTCTTTCTGATTACGTATGTCTGTTGGACAGTGGCCTAGATCCAAGAAGGAATGGTTAATGATGGATGAAATCTGACCCGCTCGGGGGCCCTCAGGAATGGAGAAAAAAAAAAAAAAAAGTTTTATATGCTTAAAGGCTGTAAGCAATGGACATAGTATTTAAGACAGTGTACCACATCTAGTAGATGGATCTCCTACTTGTTTTAAAGATTAGGGGAAAAAGAAGGAAGTACAATTTACTAGTTGATGTGAGAGCTGCCCTTGGGCAAAAAACCTCTGGGAATAGGAAGAATCACCTTATCCTGGTGGAAAATTCAGGAAAGGGGGGGGTTACAAGACAGAACTTGTAGTTTGGCCACTCTGTGAACAGAAACAATGGCCAAAGGAAAAGCCATCTTAAGCATCAGAAGATGCAAAGAAACAGATGAAATAGGCTCAAAGGTAGATCTCTGGAGAACTCTGCACCAGATTTGGGTCACATAGAGGAGTGGGATCCCTGAAGTTAGGGTAGGCATGAACCACCCCTTGAACAAAGGTCTTGACACTAGAGAAAGAGACCATCCACTTCTGAAAAAGAAAGGAGAGGGCTGAGATCTGAACCTTAATAGAACTCAGACTGAGATTCTTGTTGACATCATCCTGAAAAAAAGGGCAGAATAGTAGGAAGATTGAAAGACTGAGGGAACATGTACCGATGGGTTCACCACTGGTAAAACAGAGACCAGATCCTACGATAGGCCTTGGATGAAAAAGGATTCCTAGCCTGAACCACAGTGGAAATGGCAGCATCGGAAAAAACTCTCTGTTGGCCTCAAGAGCCAAGTAGTCGATCCAGGGAACTGACTGCCATTTGGAGTCAGGAAGGGATTTTTTTACCCACTTGGGGCTTAATTGTAAATGGCTTCGAAGTTTTGTTTTTTTTTGCCTTCCTCTGGATCAACAGGGGTAATCTGGCATGGGCTGGAGTTAATGGACGCATGTTTTTTCAGTCTCATTAACTAAGTTACTACGTTTCTTTCTACCTGATAGTAATAAAGTAGACCTTGAGTCAGGAGATCCTGCCTTAGAGAGATTAAATGATTCTGTGACTGACAGATTCAGAAGATCCGTGAACGAAGCCCGACAGGGCTAAAAGGGGGAAGGCTAACAGAATGACTTGAGCCCACTCTGTCTTGATCTTCCTCAGTACCTTAGAAATCAGATGGAAGTTCCATTTAAAGGACATTGCATTCATCACAAACCCATCACAGGGTTTTTCTTCTTGGTGCAGAAGAGGATCTTTCAGGTTGTTGTGAGACACCATGGAAGAAGCTTCTGGATCTCTGCCAAAGTGGACTTACTTCCGATTCCTCCTTGTTGATATTTGAAACTCACTGCTGTTGCTCTGACAGGCAGGACCCTCACTGGTGTACTTGACAGCACATAGGAACAGCAGCACAGCACCAGCTAAATAGCCCGCATTTCCAGAATGTTGATTGGAAGAATTCTAATCCCCAGTCTAGTGGCCATGTCCAGTGAGGTGACCTAGGGTGACATCCCATCTTGTCAGGCTTACATCCGTGGTGACAACTACCAATTCTTGTAAGACAAAGGTATGTCCCAACTTTGGCTCTACCTTTTGTTCAGCTACTCTTCCTTAAACTAATCAAACCTCTCCTTACCCCAATTCACCTTTCTCTATGTACCTCTATATGCTCAGAATGTTTTTAAAATTAAAATAAATCCATAAGAATAACCTGACTAAATAAAGCTTGGCTTTGATCTAGAACTTAACATTAAAATAAAACATATTCTTTCCCCATTTTCACAGCCCCATAACCCCATATGACCCTACTGTCTCTTCCAGGGCCAAATTATTAGCATAATTATATAGTAAGATTAACTGGGAAATTACACCATCCTCTGGTGTTCACAGATTATACTGACAATGGCCTCTATTTTTAAACCTGTAGTCACTGCTATCCTGAACAGCTGAGCGTAGACTGATTTAAAGTAATCTTTGTGGAACTATTACTTTGGATTGCACCATTAGAGATTCTTACCTCTGCAAACCTCCTTCTGAATGTCCCAGTGAAAAGGGCTTGTGAGTTCCACAAGTTTGAGTTTATCTCTTCATACAGCGCCTTGATTTTATCTTTATTTACTTTGAGTTTGGAGAGTTCATTAAGAACGTGTTCCCGCCAATCCTAAAAATGTTGCAAGCACATTTAATCATAATTAAGACCACCACAAAAACATTATATATATTAATTTTAATATCCAAAATGTAAGCATTCTTGACCCTTTGAGTGCCACAGTGTGTTCCAATGCATTGGTACGCCACAAGTTGGCTGCAGATTACGGGAGTTGTGGACCAGGTAAAGATGGAATGCTACTTGTTGTACACACACCTCATGTAGAGGCAGATATGTTGTGCTGCTATCTATACATTTACACACTTGTATCTGCCATTTACCTGGAATATCATTGCTGGGTTAGAGAGCTGTCCCAAAGCTTGAATAAAATCTTGAGCCCCTCCATCTCTATCCAGCTTGCTTTTAATTCTATTGGTGAAAAGGGAAATACTCAAGTTACATAACTGCATTAGTTCAGTACTTTCCACTCAAGAATTAAAAATTGAAACAAACAAAAAAAACAAACTAGTTAACTCCTTCAATACCTCTGCAAAAACCAGGAACTTAATGCTCAAATGGCGTAACATTTGAAATCTATGCAGAGAAATCAGCACAGTGATAGATTTCACATTTCTGTAAGTGACAACAGAAGAGTAATATTCTTTGATTCTAAAATAGCGAATACTGCAATGCACATTAATCTAATTATCTGTTCAATCCTTTTCTCTTAGTCCATACAGGTTACTGGTAACTTCGGGGTAGCCGATCTGCCCCTTTAAGTAGGCAGGAACAATTCTAGAGGTGAATGCCAAGGGTGGAGTCTACCTTACCTCCTTGGCTGCAGCTAGCCAATCAGATCCAGTAAGATTTGAGACACTAACTATTGACTAGATAGTAGAAGGAAAAAAAGACTCCTGTGAGCATGACCCCGAAGGACCCCCACGGTCTGCCACAGGAGATCCAAGCATGGTCTCTTGACAGGGTGGGAGACCAGTAACCTGTATGGACTAAGAGAAAAGGATTTAACAGGTAAGACTAAAATCCACTTTTCTCTGTCATCCAATACAGGTTACTAGTAACTTTGGGATGTCCAACCACTGAGTTTCCCAGAGGCAGGAAGTAAGGCACGGACCAGACGCAAGGCCCCCAAAGTCACCAGAGCATATATGAACCAGCAGATCAGAGATAGCCCAACAAAAAGAAATGAAGCGTCAACGGACATTGAACAGGGGTAATACCACCCCAGGAACTGTCACACTGAACTAGAGCCAACAGGGCTCAAAAGTGAAGAAAGCACCAAAGAAGATCCTAGACAGGTAAAACTGCCTCCAGGATCTTCCTTCCAAAGCTGGCAGCCAATGCCAGCACATCAACACGGTAGTGCTTCGAAAAAGTGTGCACAGACGACCAAGTGGCAGATTTGCACAAGTGACCAGCTGAGGCCTGATTCTTGTAAGCCCAAGAAGCCCCAATAGATCTAGAAGAATGAGCCGTGACCAAAAAGGGAACAGGCTTCTTCTTCAGTTTGTAAGCCTTACGAATAGTGGACTTAATCCAAGATGCAATAGTCTCCTTGGATGCAGGTCTCTCTGCCCTGGGACCCTCAGGGTTGACGAACAGTGCGTCAGACTGTCTAATGGACTCAGTGAAATGAGACAACGCACCACGTCTAACAAGTGGAGATCCCTCTCCTTGTCAGAGGTAGGGTCAGGGCAGAAAGAAGGCACAACAACCTACCGATTAATGTGGAATTCAGAGACCACCATCTGGAGAAACTCCTGAGAAATGCGAAGCGCCGCCTTGTCTTTGTGAAACACCAGAGATGGTGGTCTACAAGACAGAGCATGCAACTCTGCAACATGACAAATGGACACGATCGCCAGGAGAAAGGCGTAGAGGAATAGTAGTTAAAGAATCAAAAGGAGGGCGCTGAAAGAAGCCCAAAACCAAGTTAAGATCCCACGGAGGAGCGGGAGACTTAAAGACAGGACGAGCATGAGCAATGCCCTGGAAGAAAACCTTGACATCAGGAAAAATAGCAATGTGCCTCTGAAAAAAACAGAGAGCAGAAGTCTGAACCTTAAGGGAACTCAAACTGAGACCCTTATCCACACCATCATGTAGAAAGGCCAGGACTGTAGGAAGATCAAAATCCTGAGACAGGTCCCTGTCAGCACACCAAGAAAGAAAGGTCGACCAGACACCATGGTAGGCCTTAGAAGAAAGAGCACTAAGCATAGTAGCCACCACACCAGAAGAAAAACCTTTCTTCCTCAGTATTAAAGATTCAATTTCCAAGCTGTCAAAGCTAGACGATGAACATCCTCCTTCCACAGGTAACCCTGTAGAAGAAGATCCGGACGGCAAGGGAGCTGGAACGGCTCCACCACTGACAGATCCAGAAGCTCCGGAAACCAAGCCTGCCAAGGCCAGTACGGAGCACTCAGAATGACTGGACAGTGGTCTAGTTTCAGTTTCCTTAACACCCTGTGTAACATGGGGATGGGAGGAAAGATGTAAGCCAGGGGAAATAACCAAGGAATGGACATGGCATCCACCGATAGAGCTAGAGGATCCCTCCAGTGAGAGCAGAACATCGGAACCTTCCGGCTGTGTCTTGTCGCCATCAGGTCAATGCAAGGAAAACCCCACTGAATAATGAGGGAGAACACTTCTGAGTCCAGTTCCTACTCTCCGCTGTCCACTGTGTACTGACTGAGGAAGTCTGCCATGATGTTGTCTACACTGGGAATGTGCACTGCGGATATGGCAGTTCTTCTGTTCTTCATGTTCTTCTGCCAAGGACAAAATAGCCTTGACCTCTAACTAAGCGGCAAGACTTCTTGTCCCGCCCTGTTTGTTGAGGTAGGCCACTACCGTGGCCTTGTCTGACTGGATCCGGACTGGGCAGTCCTCCAGCTGGTGTGTCCAGTGTAGAAGGGCATGAAATATCACCTGAAGCTCTAACACGTTCATGGGAAGGAGAAATTCCTCCGGAGGCCACCGACCTTGAGCGCTCAGGCGACCCAGGACCGCTTCCCAGATGGAGAAGCTGGCATCCATCGTCACCATGGTCCAGAAGGATATCAGGAAGGACTTGCCCTTCAGCAGATTGGAGAGATTGAGCCACCATGACAAACTCAGTTCCACATGAAGAGGGAGGGACACTGACATCTTCAAAAGGTCCCGCTGACCCCTGCATGCCTGGATCACAAATCTCTGGAGTTCCCTGGTGTGAACCATGGCAAACAGGACCGCTTCTATAGTAGAAATGATCTTCCCCACTAGCGAGGACAGCTTCTTGGCTGGGACTGGATCCTGAGCCAGAACAGCGTAGACCCTGTGGGTGAGAAGGACCAGGAAGACCAGACACTGGGATGGGACAAGATCCGACTTGTCCATTTTGAGAATCCACCCGTGATGGGTGAAAGCATGAATGCAGTCCTGAACCTGCTGATGAATAAGTTCCGCAGAGGGGGCTTTCAGAAGCAGGTCGCCCATGCATGGAGTAACTCTGATGCCGTCCCGGTGGAGGATGGACACTAAGGCTCCTAGGACACAGTTGAAAACTTGAGGAGCTGTAGTCAGACCAAAGGGAAGAGCTGAAAACTGAAAGTGCCCTCGGTCGCAGGCAAATCTGAGATACTGCTGGCTCTCTGGATGAATGGTGATGTGTAAATATGAGTCCTGAAGATCCAGATAAGAAAGGAATTCCCCTGGGCACATAGCAGCAATCACTGTCCGTAGAGACTCCTGGTAATCATGAGTCCTGATCACAAAGGAATTGAGTTCCTACAAATCCAAAATAGGGCGACAACCGCTGTCCTTTTGGAGACCACAAAGAGGTTCGAGTAAAAACCCATACATCTGTCCTGAACTGAAACCGGCTCCAGAACATCCTTGTCCAGAAGAGCCTGAATAGCACCGTTAAACAGCCGGCATTTCTCTGCAGAGGAGAGAAGGAGATTCCAAGCTCTGCGTAGGATACTCGTTCTGGAAATGGCACAAAATGGCTGCCATGGCGGGAGCCAAACAGAAACGAGCGCGCGAATCAAGCGCTCATGGGAAATGTAGTTTTCCCAGAAAAAGTACCCCAACATTGCCCGAAGCCCGCTGAGCCCCCCAAGAAACTAGAAACATGAACCGGATGATAGAGCAAGGGCAGACAATAAAAATGAGCCATCTCTGAAGTCCCTAGGTGAGCGGTTGCAGAGATATGTCACAAACTGTACAGTCCCATAGGAGTGAATGGAGCAATGGCGCCTATGCGGTAAAGCGCACCTTCAACCCCTTAAGGACCACTGACGTGCCAGGATCGTCAAGGAGGTCCAGCACTTAAGGACCAGTGACTGTCCTGGCATGGCATGGAGTTCAGGGTTCCCGGCGCGGCTGCACGTCACTCCGAATGTCATGAACCGGAATTAAAAAAAAAAAAAAAAAAAAAAAAAAAATGTGGTCTTCAAGTGCCGGACGTGCGTACACGCGCTGGTCCTCAAGAGGTTAAACTCGAATTTTACAAAATTGAAACAGTAAAATAAAAATACTTGAAACATCACTAGAACATGTTAGGATACCCAAAAACACTGAACCAGTAGGAAAAGTGTCAGAAAACCCCTCAAGAGATGCAAAACCAGCAGCTAAAGGGTTAAAGTACCACATAAACCTGCTCCAAAACACCCAACAGACATACAGATAGACCCAATGAGTGCAGGAGTGTGCAATAGGAACTCCAAAGGTAAAACCCCTGTGTGGAGGGGCACTGTGGGACATGTGGACCTGCAGCACTCAAAGGGTTGCTCACCTTTCCTGCAAATCTTCTGTCTTAAGATTACCATGTTTTAAGAAGCAGCCTCGGTGGGCAACTCCTAAGGAAAGAACTTGTAGCCAAGATTTTCCCCTCAGGGCTTATGGTCCACAAAAAGCACCTGTTTACTGAGCTAGCCACATCTAAGGGCATTGTCAGTTATGGTAATCCGCCTAATGGTGGTATTCCATTTCTAACAGAAAAATAAAAAAAATTCTAAAACTACAGCAAAACTGTTCTCTTGCCTGTGTCTTCACCAAGGAACAAATCTTTCTGGAGCTGGCTGGCTATCTGCAGCCAAGGAGGGAAGGTAGGCTCCAACCCCTGCATACAGTTCTAGAATTGTTCCTGCCTACAATTAAAGGGGTGGATCGCCTACCATAAGTTACCAGTAACCTGTATTGGACGATAGAGAAGGAAGCCTCAGTGGGCAACACCTGGGGAAAGAAGCTGAACCCAAGAATTTCCCCCCAGGACTTAAGGTCCACAAAAAGCACCTGGATACTGAGCTAGCCACATCTAAGGGCATTGTCAGTTACAGTAATCCACCTAATGGTGGTATTCCATATCTAACAGAAAAATAAAAAAAATAGCTAAAACTATAGCAGAACTGTTCTCTTGCCTGTATCTTCATCCAAGGAACAAATCTTACTGGAGCTGATTGGCTAGCTGCAGCCAAGGAGGGAAGGTAGGCTCCACCCCCTGCATTCACTTCTAGAATTGTTCCTGCCTACTTAAAGGGGTGGATCACCTACCCTGAAGTTACCAGTAACCTGTATTGGACGACAGAGAAAAGATTATGTAACCACTTTGGCTGGAAGAGGGTGTCTGACTAAGTAAAGGAAGCCTGTGGCTGAAAGGAACAGAAACACCTCCAAATAATCAGACTCCCATGTGCCTTAATACAGGAAGAAAATATTAATAGCCACTACGTCTCAGTGCAGTGTGGATTGGTTTTCCGAAATTGATCTTTAATTATTAATGCAAATCATGTGAAAAGAGGTAGACATTACTTTTTTGCATGATTCTGAAGTCCTCCCTCTGAACTTGTCTTAGGAAACCTGTAGAGGAAGGGATCTGGAGTCTAGGAGTCATGGAACAATGATTCATGTTTACCTCCAGGAACAAAATATCCAGTACCAATTAAAATAAATTTTGGAGAACTAATCAATAAAGGATAGATCATAGAGGCCGTTAATATGTTCTATCAAGATTAAGGTAAGTGGAGGTTTAATACTAAAAGGTGTTATTGCTCCTTTAAGCTGTTGGCTACGCTTGCTGCAATACTATCCCTAACATACTGTGAATTACAGGTTTTTCAACCCTAACCTTTGTAGTGCACTCGGACTGTGCACACAGCAGCAGGAGACTTAAATGGAAGACTTCTAAGTCTATCAGTTCAGTTTCATGGCATGATAAGCTGATGAGAGCTGCTTGTGTCACCTTCCTGACCCTCTATGGGCTCCAGAGCTGATCTGAACACACAGGACACAAAATACACCCCAAGCTCCATCAATGACAGGTAATAGAACCACAGCTGCCCTTTAACTTGTTTTCTTACCTTTCCACAAACTGCCTATTTTTGTGCCCTTCAACTGTGTCTTCAAAATTATAGTTTTCTCCACTAATCATAAATGGGTAAACAAGAGCCTGTGGGTAATTGTCGGCAATCTCTTCTATGATATGCTGAACTGCAATAGATTCCTTTTTATCAAGTATGGCCATCATCTGACTTATCCAGCCAATGAACTGCCAGCATGGAACAGAGCAAACCTGCAACAACAAATCACATTAGGCCATATACATATCATAAATGTAACAGTGGAGCAATTCTACAGCTAACCAACTGAACCTATGGGATTACATAACATTTTTATAAATATATAAATAGGTCTTAACCATTTGAGTGCCAGAAGGGTACACAACACATTGCTTTTCAATGTGTTGCGTACCCCTCTGGCACTCAAAGAGTTAATCTTTTGGGTGCTGGAGAGGTATCAAAGGCATTGCATGCTAGAGATTAAATCCCAATTTAAGTCAATGGGAATTTCTATTTGTCTTCTTTGTGCAACTGGTTTATTCCAGGATAATTCCACTTATATCCTTATAAATACTCACTAATTCTAACTATTGATCCCTTTACAGGGGAAAATGACACTTTATAACCAGATGTCATATTGCTGTAAACTTATACTCCGCACAAGAAGTCTGAAACATGACAAAAGCACTTTAACCCAGTCATTTATTTATTTACACTTTCCCATTTGCCTAAGCTTTTTGCTAAGCCAGAATTGTGTGTAGACAGCAAGAAGACAAAAGCAACCTAAAAAGGTTAACCCAGTAAGGTGATAAATCCATTGTTTCTCAATGCGTTTGCCTCAGAATACCCCTACTTTCTTTGCATATGGCCTGAAATGACAGAAGACATGGAGAGTTGGTACTTGACCACGCCACTGCTCCAGAAACATGACTGACCTCTCTTGTCATCAAGTCCAGCGTTTCTGATGGGTACTGTTCAATGATCTGAAGCAGTCGAGGAAATTTCAGTCTTGCTTCCATAGAATCCAATTTTAAAACTTTAATCATCTTCTCCACCATGATTTCTGGGAAAAGCTGGTAATCACTGCTATCCATCACTGGTAACAAAAGGGATACAAAGTACATTTCACCTTACATATTTTGCTGTGCCTGACACATAATTAACACTCAGGAGTTTTGAACTAAGAAGTGATAAAGTGGAGATAACTTCTCCAGTGATATCACATCTCCAGTTCCTATGTTATTCTATGGAGCCTATGCACTAACGTGCACTAAGGTGGAGAAAGCTTAGTTAATTGGCTCCATAAAATAACATAGGATATCACTGGAGAAGTCATCTTCACTTCTTTATCAAGGCTTAGTGCATCTCCCCTCAGTTCCTTAAGTTCAGAAGAACAACCGACCAGAGTTGTCCATAGGATGGGGAAGCAACAACTCCACTTTAAAATTTCAGGCCATTGAAATATTGCACCTAAAAAAATTGAGTTTGAGCTGCAATAACTTTGAGTGCCATTGTTTTACTCAGGAACATAAACTATACTATATTATATTATAAATATATTATATATTATATATTATATATATATATATATATATATATATTTAAAAAAAAAAAAAAAGAACAACTGACCAGAGCTGTCCACTAAAAATAGTGGAAAGACAAGCACGAATACTATCATTAAAGGACAATTGTAATTTCAGAATTTGTATTTGTCTTTAATATGTCCTTAAAACGGCAATTTTTTCCAGGGATAAGGATAGTTTGTTTTTTTAAGGAGTTGATTACATATTACTACTTCCCAAACCCGTCTGCTAATATTACTTTAAAATATCTTTTCCAAGTTTAGATCATTTTAATTTTTTTCAGAAAAAAATTACCTAAGACAGACAAAAAAAAATGGGTCGAAGAACATAAAAAAACACAAACAAACAAAAAAAACCTTAATATATGATGCTAGAAAAACAAAATCTGAAGACTTTTTCCCTTTGACGGAAACAGCGGAACCGAATGAAAAAATAATGGTAATATGCCTGAGAATTAAAGGACCGTGATGTAAGAAAGTTTTCAAAACTATTACCTACAGTTTTTTAGTTACCACATCTTTTTGAAAACCATGCCCTTAGAGTTAGGCAGCATTGGCACTAATCAAACATAAAATTGTGCTGAAGCCACATGATGCATCCCTCTGCACATCTCATACTTAAAAATAAAAATGGCACAGTAATGATTAAAATATAATTGCTGCAATGTTAGAGTGAATACAATAAAAAAAAATAATATTGTTTGTGTCTTTACCATTTGCGTTCCTGGTGGGAGTGATATATATTGTTAAAGACACTTCTGAAACTCAAATGGATTATTCTCATCTAATGCAGAGTAGTGTTGCCACTGTAATGTTTTTCTTAATATACATTTTACTTGCCTTTCCTGTTAGCACAGAGGAGCTAGAACTAGATATCATAGCTGGCAACTCTCCAGATTTGCCCCTGGAGACTCCGGATTTTGCTGCTGATTCTCCAGATGTGGGAAATTTTTAATAAAACTATGTCCAATTTTGCTCCTTCCCAATCTGGTCCTTCCACTCCCCACCCACTTCTCCTCCTTTCCCAGACTATTCTGCCTATTTTTTCTAGGTTTATGAAGCCCCTCTCAAGCCCCACTCAAAAAAGTCCCACTTATGAAGCCCCACTCAAAAAAGTCCCACCCCTTTTGACACAAATCACATCATTTACCTACCACAGAGGCAGCACAGGACTCCCCTCTCCAGGTAGTCCAGAAGAAAGAAAAACTTTACACATCGGGAAATGTTAAACTAGAAACTTTCGAATAAGAAACTTTCTTTTTTTCCATTATTATTCATTTAAAGGAGGTTTTTATATCATAAAATATGTTTACTATTCAACGCAGACAAGGCACAAATCCCACATACTGGTACCTGCTGTTTTCTCATCCACCTTCCTGAGGTGTGTGTCACAGAAATCCACTAAAGCCATGTAGGCCTTAACAACACCATTGACGTCAACCCTGTCTGTGGAGTGAGACTGTTGTTCTTCTGTGGCCTTTCTAGCTGCATTAGAAAAATAATGCAGAGCCTTCCTATATAGTCCTTGTACCACCTGAAATCCAGAAAGCAGGTGATCATTGATTATATAACAATCAGTCTTAACCCTCTGAGTGCCATAGAGGTATCTAGTGCATTGCAGCACAATGCATTGGATGCTTTTCTGGCACTCAAAGAGTTCAAAATGCAATGATGCAAACAAGTATACAATTTGCCTTAAACATGCAAAAATATCATACCTGGAAACTTTTGAAATGAGCTCACCCTGAAATGTTTGAAATATTAACACTTAATGCCCACAAGAAAGCAGATTCTATGTGTTATGTCAATGTTTGCTCTAAACCAGAGATAATCCAATCAATTTTAACCCCTTAAGGACCCATGACGGTCCTGGACCATCATGGGTTTGTTATACTCTTAAGGACCCATGACGGACCTTGACCGTCATGGAATTCCGGGCTCCTCGCGCGGCTCCGTGGTCCTGAAGGGACTGCAAAGTACGTGCCCGACCTGTCCTTAAGGGGTTAAGGAACCTTTCACATTCGAGATATAACTTCTTATACACTCTCAAGGCAAGCAGGACTTCTCCACTGCCTTTCTGGTAGAAATGTAATGGATTTGGACAATAAGCAGTAAATTGGTGTAAATCATATAGGAGGACACACTGGATTTCCGCACCCTGAGAATTTGGCCCTTCACCTTGAGATTCAGTTCCAAGCCCTTAGAGTTCTCAGGAATCAAAAATATATGGTTGGTTTAACCCTTTGAGGACCAGAGGGTTGCATGCTGCACATCTCTCTGTTCCTCCAGGCAAAAAACAAAACATACAAGGATAAGAACACAATATACATAGGATTCAGGAGCTAAAGAGGAGCAAAACTGGAACACACAGACTGTACCATAAAGGAGATAGAAACAAATCCTAAATGTGCATAGATTTAAATTGGATTTCAAGCCCTTACATGCTGGGTCTTCAATGTACTGCTTAGCATTCAAGGGGTTAAAATCCACATTTCAGTCAATGGGAATTTTTATTTGGCCTATATGGTACAGTTGGTTTGCTCTGGAATTTAAGCTGTATCCTCTATCATGCAATTATTTCTATGGGTTAATGATCCTTAATTGTGTATGGGAAGGGGTACATTTATCACATCTATTCTGTCTTCTCACATTTACTTTTCCATTCTATTACTTTACAATTATGTATTTAATGACCAATGGATAGGGAAAGCATAATGCCCAAAATTCAAGTGGTATGTTAATTCATATCAATTATGTTTTAATTATATTTTCTATGTGCATCACATATTTATACCTGCATTAAAAAGCAATGTGTTGAAGAGGACTAGCATTCAAAGAGTTAAATTAATCAGTTTAAGTGACATTTTATTTAATCATAGGTTATGATTATGACCGATCTCAATTCTTACCTCGTCTGGGGATTCAGAAAGATCTACAACCTTTAAGGCCTTTGCTTCATCAATTTGATGCAGACTGTCAGGCTCCTTACAGAGAGCATCAGCCATAATTCGGTAAGTGGTTCCCAACAGTAGATTCTGATATCTACAAGCCTGAGGATTCTGGTTTAAATATTCTGTTTTGTTCTCTTCTGTAGGATTACAAAAGTAATGGGTGGGGAGTTGTTAGACATAGGTCAAGTACAGTGCGATTAATGTACAGATTGCAGTAATCTGATTTGTTCCTGGATGAGGTTAGTAGGGAAGTGTTGGGGAAGACATCAGTTACACAACAGTGCGTTTAGGGAGTCAGTGGCATATATAAATTCCATCCTTAGTTTCTGTCATTTGCAGTGAAAGGAAGCATGCAAGATATGAAACCATGAGAAATATAAAACAAACATTTGCTATTATCAGTGTAGTGTTCATACCTCCTAACATTTCAAATGGTCAAAGAGGGATATTTCTGGCATAGGTAGTGATGCTAGGGGCGTGGCAGATTGGTGGGTCATTACTGAGAATTTTCAGG
Organism: Rhinophrynus dorsalis; assembly: GCA_037306005.1. Taxonomy (NCBI): domain Eukaryota; kingdom Metazoa; phylum Chordata; class Amphibia; order Anura; family Rhinophrynidae; genus Rhinophrynus; species Rhinophrynus dorsalis. Next base: position 130,166,662 of record CM074723.1, on the reverse strand, counting down.
GTACTTCATGATCTACTGACACTTCTTTGTGTAGCTGAATAAATGATTTAGAGCAAGAACAAAATATTTTATTTACACACACTAATTTATAAACACATAGACTGAAGTTTAACCCTTTGAGTCCCAGGGGGTGCACAACGCTCTGGCACCCAAAGGGTTAAACAAACATCAGTTGTGAGTTGTACTGCAGTGGAGCAATGTGATATACTTATATACACACCACACAGTCTGATCTCCTTAAAGAAGGGCACATGGGTGGTAAAGAGACTTGGGTCTCAAAGAGGAACTCTCCCTCCTAAAGAGGGTCACTTGGGAGGTATGGGTGTTTAACAAGAAAGAAGTTGCTTTTAATCATTAGTATCCTTTAAGTTACGATTAATCAACTTAAAAATAGGTCTTCTATTTCATGTTAGGCTTCTGTCACCACTTTATTGTAAGAGTGCCATTGTACTGTGTGTGATTCCTTCAGAGAAATAACATTACCTAGTAATGGGATGGTCTTTAATACAGTCAAGATTTGTTCAGGGCATCTCTGGTTCTGACTGCGGCTATGACTGTAGCGGCAATAGCTGTGGACCCATTTCACCAGCCAGTCATCACTTGTTTTAGACTCCCTGTGTAGATCCTTTAGAAGTTTCATGGCCACAGAGAAGTTGTTCTACAGAAGAAAAATATTTGTTATACTTAGATACTGTACAACAACTAACGGAGCCTTAGAGGTAGAGACTCCCTTCTTCTCCTCCAGCTTTACCCTCCCTCTGTCGCAATTATCCAGAATTCATGTGACCAAAGCCACACAAATAAAGCAAGCAGGAAAGAGAAGAAGAAAATCACCTATGAGAAAAAGATGCTAAAATGATTCAGCTACCCAGCAAGGCAAAACCACAACAAAAGGTCCCTTTCTCTGTGTGGGAGACCTGTGCTCATCCAATATGGAACACATGTATCATGGGGATATACCAGCACTAACCTCCTAGAGGTGAGAAAAAAAAAGGCAAAAAGATCTCACACCTGTCCCCATGATACTGGTGTTCCCTAGGACAATTCAGAATCTGCTTATCCAAAGCAGAAAGTGTCAACAGACACTGAACTTACCCAGCACACAAAAAGCAAAAGCCAACAGGACTCAAACAACTGAAAAACAGTAAGGCAATCCTATGCGCAGGTACCTAGATAGGCAGGGCTGCCTGCAGGACCTTCCTGGAAAAGCTGGCTTCAGCTGAAGGCATAACATTAACACGGTAGTGCTTAGCAATGAAATGCAAGGAAGACCAAGTCACTGCCTTGCGGAACTGCTCAGCCAAAGCCTGATTCTTGTAGGCCCAAGAGGCCCCAACAGGCCTAGTGGAATGTGCTATGAACGTAAAGGGAACTTTTCTTCAGGAGTTCATATGCCTGCCGTATGGCGGCCTTGATCCATGAGGAAACAGTGAATTTGGAAGCACCTGACCCACCCTAGGACTCTCAGGGATGATAAACAGAGAGTCTGCTTTGCGAAAAGGCTCAGTATGAAGCACATATCATTTAAGGTAGTGCACTACATACAACAAATGGAGATCTTCTCAGACATAGGGCCAGGACAAAAAGAAGGCATAAGAATCTCTTATTGATGTTGGAACTCAGAGACCACCTTAGGAAGAAACTCCTGAGAGGTATGAAGCACCACCTTGTCCTTAAGAAACATCAGGAAAGGTGGTTTGCAAGACAAAGCCTGCAACTCAGCAACTCTCTGGACCAAGACACCATTTCCAAGAGAAAAGCCATCTTGAGAGTCAATTGACGCAAAGGAATGTAAGCAGAAGGTTCAAAGGGGGGCCTCTGCAAGACTCCTAAGACCAAGTTAAGGTTCCACAGAGGATTGGAAGCAAGCACAAAAAGCATGTAGCACCCCCTGGAGAAAAACCTCGACATCTGAAATGGAGGCAATACACCTCTGAAAGAACACAAAAAAGAAAGGAGATCTGAACCTTAAAGGGATAGTAATACTTCGTTTTATCTTTATTTTATTTTGTAGGCATTAAAAAAACATGAAGAATGATATAAGTCTTATCTCTCAAACCTTTATGGTTTAAGAGATGTTCACAAGCAAAGTATCCCCCCCCCGTTCAACCAGATCAGAAGGGAGGTGCCCAGGTAGACTGCAGAGAGGGACAATCTTCAATTAAGATAAGGGAAAAAGCTGAAAAACTTGTCAAGGGGGGAAGGGCTTTCATTCTTTTCATACAAAGAAGATTGTCCCCTTCTGTTATCTGTCTGGTCTTACAACTAGATTCACATCTGAGAAGAGATGGCTTACACTAGGAAAAAGGGGCGGGAGGGGGAAACTTTGCTTGTGAATATCTCTTAAACCATAAAAGTTTGAGAGATAAGACTTATATCATTCTTCATGTTTTTTTAATGCCTACAAAATAAAATAAAGTTAAAATGAAGTATTACTATCCCTTTAAGGGTGCTCAAACGGAGTCCTTTTTTCACTCCATCTTGGAGGAAAGACAGCACCAAGGGGAGATAAAACTCTTGCGAGGACATAGCGTTGTCCAGCAGCAAGGGGAGGTAAAACTCTTGCGAGGACATAGCATTGCCCACGTACCACTTATCAAAAATATACCATTCCCTATGGTATGTCTTGGAGGAAACAGGCTTCCTGGCCTGATCATGGTGGAAATGACCTCAGTGGGAAAACCTTTCGGGCTTAGGATGATGGATTCAAGAGCCTCATTGACAAAGCATTATCTCCACATACTCCTGCCACAGGTGGCTCTGAAGAAAGAGATACGGCCTGGAAGGAAAATGTAGGGGTCATGAATCTAAACATTGACCATGTCTGCAAATCATGCCCTCCAGGTACAATAAGGGGTGACCAGAATGACGATTGCACCGTCCATCTTGATCTTCCGGAGTACCATGGTAATAAAAGGAAATAGAGGAAACAAGTAAGCCAGATGGAAGTTCCATTGCATCTGTGGCAAAGACCAGAGCATCTCCCCTCTGGGAGCAGTAGGTTAGGACCGTCCTGTTTTCTCTAGTGGCCATGAGATCCATCATCAGCACACCCCACTGTTGCACAATCAGGTAGAAAGCCTCCAGACTGGGTTTCCACTCGCATGGATCTATGTCCACCAGAACATTTTCTACCCATGGAATGTGAATGGCTGAGATGGCTGAAACTTGGGCCTCCGCTCAAACAAGAATGTACCTCCCCTCTAACCAAGCATCTGCAATGCGAGAGCCCCCTTGGCAACTGATGCTTTGGAGTTGTCAACTGAGCCCTCACTGGCTTCCCTTTCAAGAGTGAGGTCCAGTACACAAGGGCCAGCCAGATCGCCTGGAGTTCCAAGACACTGACGGACAGAAGAGACTCTTCCTGAGTCAACCTGCCCTGGACCCCCAAGTGAACCAGAACCGTATCCTAGCAGCTCAGGCTGGCATCACTCTGGAATCACAAAAAGTTTTCCCCTGTTCCAGGTTTGTCCGACATAGCCACCACTGTATGCTCCGTCTGGCCTCTGGAGGGAGAGATCTGGTGATCCAGATGCTCTGGATACCCAGACCAACTCTGGATGACATGTCCCTGAAGTTCCCTCATGTGGACCTGAGAGTAAGGTACAGCATCTACAGCATTCTGTCCAGAATTTTAGTACTTCCTGATCATGACTGAGGGCCACTCCAGGGCCTGGGAAACTTCCTGCATCACAAGAAGAATCTTGTCCTCTGGTAGAAAGACTTTCCCTAGATCGGTGTTGAACCTCATCCCCAGGAACAACAGAATCTGGGAGGGCACAGGAGAGGTTTTGAGCATGTTCAAGATCCACCTGTAGCAGACCAGAAGTCAGGTGCAATCCTAAAGGTGTCTGGCCAAGAGCTCCGTGAGGAAGCCTTGATCAAAAGATCGTCTAGGTAGGGAGTCATGAAAATGCCCTGGGGATGGTTGAAGGCCGTCATGACCTTGGTGAACACATGAGATACTGAAACCAGGCCAAGTGGCAGCGAAAGCATAACGCAGGTAACGTTGGCTGTCAGGTTGAATTAGAATATGCAGATACACATACTGAAGGTCCAGAGATGCCAGATTCTCCCCTGGGAACATTGCCGCTATGACAGAAAGCAAAGCTTCCATCTTGAAGTGCGCAGTCACCACATACTTGTTGAAATATGTGAGTTTCAGAATGAGATTACATCCACCCATCTTTCTATGGAACCACAAACAGAGCAGTGAACAGCCTTGCCTCGTCTGGCTCTTTCACTCACCCTTGACAAAAAGAGGTGGACCTGGAATCTATGCAGTTCCCTTCCGAAATTACCCACAAAATCCACTGGTCTGTGACCGAGGACTCCCAGATGTCAATAAAAAGGTGGAGATGACCCCCTATATGCAACGACGGACCAGGATTCTGCGAGTCATGTGGAAGAATGCTTGACAGGCTTAGCTCTTGTAGCTGCCAAGACACTCTGGTCTTGGCAGCAGAGCACTCTTAAGTGGCTTGCAAACTTTGTGGCCTCTGAGCCTCCTTGTGGCTGGGGGGAGGGGGGACAAAAAAGAAGCAGTTTCCTCGCCATAGATGGACATTTTGCAGGACTTTGAGGCAACAAGGTGGCTCTTACCACAAGTATCGTCATCGATGATCTGTTTCAGTTCAGGTCCAAACAGGGACTTGCTATCAAGGTGTCTGTGTATTGATGGCGACATTTTGACAGTATTATTTTCTGATACCTTTTTATTGGCTAACGTGATGTTGCTCCACCCAGTGTTAGCCTTTAAGTACTGAGCCCTGTCACTTCTGCAGGGCCCTTTCGTGGTGTTCCCATTGCTTAGTGCTTGCTCTGTATATCGTGTGAATCCTGTATATGACCCGGACTGCCCAACTACTCTGTGATTACGTTCCTGCTCTGTGTACCGATCCGGATTGGCTGACATTCCTGCTCTGTGTACCGACCTGGATTGGCTGACGTTCCTGCTCTGTGTACCGACCCGGATTGGCTGAGGTTCCTGCTCTGTGTACCGAACCGGCCTGACTGACGTCCCTGCTCTGTGTATCGACCCGGCCTGGCTGACATTCCTGCTCTGTGTATCGACCCGGATTTGCTGAGGTCCCTGCTCTGTGTACCGACCTGGTTTGGAGGACGTTTTTGCTCTGTGTCTCGACCCAGATTGCCTGAGACTTCTGCCCTGTGTATCACTCAGGCCCGGTTCACTACTCCGTCTGGTTATCCGGTTGGGGAATCTTTCCGGTGCTCTGTCCAGGTCTTGTTTAAGATCCGTTTGGTTGCCTCGATTGCTGCTCTAGCCGTTCAGCTACTGCGACCCAACTACGCTATTGTGCCTTGTATCTCCATACCCCAGGGTAGTAGTTATTCCTGGCTGCACACTGTACGCTAGGCTTGTTACTGCTTTCCTACTGAGGTTGGTCTCCTGGGCGCCTCAGTTTGTCTCTACTACCTGGCAGTTGCCATCACGCCTGAGCATTCGTTAACCCTTGCGGTCTGGTGCCTTTATCCTTGGGTCACAGTTACTGCTGTTTCTGTTTGGCGTTACACTGCATCTCCGGTTGCAGTGACCCTGTGTTGTCCGGTAGTCCGTTACTCATTCAGGGCCTCGCTCACCCATTGTGGCTAAGTCACTATTGTATCAATCTCTGCGTACAGAGTGTTTCTTGGGCCTTCCGCTATTAGGGTCTATCAGCCTCCCGGACTAATAGCACCTTCCTATTGTGTCTCGCTGATTCATACGAACTGTAACCTGACCTGTGTCAGTAATATATATTTTGCTCTCAGATATATGTACTGGACCCGTGTAGGTTAATGTTTCCCCTGTAACCTGTCCTGTGTCAGTATTACGTGTTATCTATATACTGGACCTGCGAGGGTTACTTTATTCTGTCTGGTTTCAATAAAACTGTGTTTTACCAAACATCCTGCCTCTGAGTGTACTGAAAATCGTTACACTTGCCCTGAAACTGCAAGGAAACGAGTGACTTCTTAGAAGATTGGTCCACAGACCAAATCTTAAGCCACAAAGTGAGTCACATAGCAACAGAAAAAGCAGAGGCTTTAGCGGACAACCTGACAGCATCAAAGAGAGCCTCAGAGACATAGTTGTTGACCATAACAACCAACAAATCCTCAGCAGGAAGACCCCTCATCAGAGGTGTCAGAGACCTGAAGGGTCTCCAGGACTGCTCTGATAAGTCCCTCAGTGGAGAGAAGGGGTTTGGCCTTATAGAAATCCACATAGGAGTTGGAAAAATCCATATCTTCATATTCCTCATCATCCTCTTCCCCTTTATAAAATTCCTCATCAGAGGAGTCCCACAGGATATGATGAACGCTCTTAGAAATAGGTGCCCCATATTTAAAGGTAGTGGAGGACTTCCAAGACTGAAGTAACCCCCTGAAGAAAGAAGGGGATTTGGGAAACTGAAGACAGAATTGTCTTAACTCAAGCTGACTCATGATCAGTGCTTTGGTGGAGTAGTGGGGCCAAAGAGCAAAAGGGGCAGAGAGATCCAGAACACTCTCTAGGAAGTCCCATTTGGCATGAGGATCAATAGGTGAGGGGTTAGGGGATGCCCCCAGAGTCCTTAGACTTAGATTTACCCCCATGCCACTTAAAGTCAGACATTGTTACAATAAAGTATCACCACACTAGTAATAATACCAGAAGAATCCCCAGACTGATAGAACACTCGAAACAAAGCTCAGAAAATACACTTATCTGCCAAGTGAAGGGTTAATCTGGTGAATGAGAGCATGCCTCTGTGTAGGCTAAGCAAGAGAGAAGTAAAATGGCCACTGCAAAACTGTAAAATGGGCATTCTGGGAAACTTAGTCTTCTTTGCTGCTGTTGCCTAACAACTGCTACAACTCAGTTCCTGGAATCACCATGAACCCACTGGACACTCAGGATGTGGACCGGATAATAAGGCGTGAGGAAACAAGGAGATAGAGCCTGCTGATGTTGTCTATAACAGTTGCAGAGATACGTCCCATGGAAGTGTTACCCATAGAAATCAGTGGAGCAAAGATGGTGACGGGTGGGCTCACATTCTTAAAAGGGCCACAGCAGTAAAATCAGGTAAAATTAAACACTAACCCAGTGACCCAAAAACCAAGAAACAAGTTGAGAGAAAGTGAAAACAAACCTCCCAGAGTCCCAGAAATATCAAAATAGCCATAATGGCAGAGAAAGGGTTAACCTAATGGAAAAAACAGCCCTCTTTACTCCAAAGCACCTGTATAGATAACACATTAGTACAACAAACATACCCAATGTGAGTGCAAGAGACTACAAAGGTTCATAACGTCCCTGTGCAGAGAGGCAATATGACTGGGACATAAGTGGACCAAGGCACTCAAAGGTTTACTCATCAGTCTTCTGGTTACAATTGTAGCTAGAAACAGAGAGCCTCAGGAGACTCTGTTAGGAGAGAAAACTTGGCAGCAAGAATCCATACACAGGGCTGCAAGGGTCCACACCTCACCTGTAAACCCTAGGGAAGCCCAATAATGGTAACCTGCCTAATGGGGAATTATACAGTCCCATATATAAAAGGAAAAAAAAATACTAAAAAAAACTAAGAGACTGTGTCTTACCCTTCCTTGAAGCAGGACACATGAATTCTGGTTAATTGCAGGTGGGGGAAACATTGAGCTGGAGGAAGGCATGTCCACTCCTCCTAAGACTCTGTCTGAGATGTGTCCTGTCCTCCAGGAGAAGGGACTCAACCCCATGGTACCTGTGTTCCATATTGGATGAAAAAGAAATTAACGTTCTCCTTCCATTTGCAGCTTATAATACCTGTTTTCTGGCACTGTCAACCATCTTCATCTTCATGGAGAATTTGCACCGTCTGATCATAAAATTAATATCTTCCTTTTCATCCACTTCCATTGCCTTGCTGTCAGCTTTCCAGTCGTCTATTTCCATACTCTCATCCACCTGCTGAGTTGGCAATTTATCCTGGATTTTGTCAAGAAAGAAGCATCTACAAATAAGGAACATTAATGTTACACAGAATAGAAGCAGAGGCTAAGCTGGTTATTTGAACGATTATAAAGCCAAAGTCACTAACTGTGAAGCAGGAAAACCTGGTTCATTTCATGTGTCAGGCTGTTTCCTGCAACCTAGCACACCCAAATTTAGACTATAAGCTCTTTGGGCTAGGGATTCATTATGCCTGAAAGATTATGTGTACAACACTGCATATAAATTTGTACTACTATATAAGAATATATTATATTGATTGCTACCCTCACAATGGTAATGATAAAAGGAAATATTCAATCTAGGTGGAGCAGGTAGCTGTATAATGATTAGAGACAAATCTGTTATCTTAAATGTTCTTCATTTTGTTTAATTCTAACCCCTTGAATGGTAACAATATCTCCATGCATTGCTTTGCAATAATGCATTGGAGACATCTTTAGCACCCAAGGAGTTAAAGGAACACTATCAGCACATAATAACTCATATACCTTAATCTGAGCATACAATTTTAATAAACACCATGAATGAACTGTATGTGTACTAGTTTCCCAAAATTAATCTATATTTAGTACTGAATATTATGTTCATAGAGGCAGATGTGATTCTCTGTTGCTGGACTCATGGACCTAAACTCCTCCCACTCAATTGATCTTAGTAGTTTAGTAAGTAGCGTTTAGGGTGCTGGAGTTTTGCAACAAACAATCAGGTCTGTCTCTGTGAAATGATATTCAGTACTACTGTAAATAAGCATTATGGGGAACCAATCTAAAGAGAATAAACCTTATGTATAAAAGTAAAGAGGAACAATTCTGGAGCAAACAGAAAAATAGACATTCCCATAAATTTAAATGGAACTTTAAAGCCTCTGAATGCCAGTGAGGTCTCAAACGCATTGGGAAGCCCATTTAATTCAATGGAAATTGGGAAAATGTTTATTTGATCCCTGTGGTCCAGTTGGTTTACACCAGGGTTGCTACACGTTTATATATAAGATCAATAGGGCCTTATGTATAAATGTAAAGTGGTGCAATTCTGTAACAAATCAAGTGCACCACAGAGAAAAAACACATTGTTACAAAGGGGGGTTTACTGAGTTACTAAGAGTATGGCAGAATTGTCAATTATGATGGATGGAGAAAAAGGTTGAGGTGGGATTTAACTGGAAATACAAAACATTCTGTCTTAGCCATATTGAGTTTACGATGGCAGTATCCATCCATGATGAGACCCAGAATGACTTGAAATTGCACAGCTGGAATGAGGACAGGGGAAGAGAAGTAGACTCATGTGTCATCCTTGTACAGATGGCAATTAAAGCCAAGAGATGAAATAAGGTCACCAAGTGATAGGGTGTAGAGAGAAAAGAGAGTGGTTCCAATACTGATCCCTGGGGTCCACCCACTGAGAGCTTATAGGGAAAAGAGCAGGTGTTAGCAATAGAAACAAGGAAAGGAAAGTTTGAGAGATATGAAAATCCATTCCAGAGCTGTGTCACTGATGCCATAGGCATGTAGTGTGCCCAGTAGTTGTGTGTTATCAACAGTGTCAAAGGCAACAGAAAGGCCTAGTAGGATTAGTATACTGTATTGTCCTTTGCTATGTGTATGACATTAATATATGTATGTCATTAATAACATTTGTTTGGGCTGTTTCTGTGAAGGAGTTGGAACGGAAACCTGACTGTAATGGGTCAATAAGAGACTTGAAGAAAGAGACTAGGTATGAGAATATACGATGTTCCAGGAACTTAGATGCAAAGGGAAACTGGACTGTAATGTGAAAGTCAAGTGGGATCAAGGGAGGTTTTTTGAGCATAGGTATGACCTGCTGCATATTCGAATAAGAAAGGAAAAGTGCCAGCAAAAAGAGGCGCGTTAAAGATATTAGTAAGGCAGGAAACAAGAGTAGCTGCAAAAATTCTTGATGAGGTGAGTGGGCATGGGATACCTAGTGGGTGGAGAGGAGGATAGTAAAATATACTTATTTCTCTGTAATAGGTGAACAAGGGGAGGGTGGCTTATGGTGAGCTTGGAATTGGGTGGACTGTAGGAGAGGATGTAGATGGTATAGTTTGGTGCATGGACTGCACCTTATCTTTAAAAAAGTCAGCAAAGTCCTGCGGAGGAAAAAGAATACAAGTCCGACACAGAGCTGAAAATTAGTTGCAGGAACAAAAACATCGACTCTGACTGATGATGAATATTAATCTGTAGGTAAGATTTGATTCTATACTTCATACTATGTTGTACATATTTTTGAATAAGGGCGAAGGAAATCAAGTCGAAACTATAAAATAGAATCAGACAGAAAGGGTTAACATCAAATCAAATGAAGTTGAGGCTTGTTGTAGACATCACGGGACTGTGCAATGATTGGAGCAAAATACCATTTTAAAAGAGAAATAACAGATGTTTGACTGTTAATCAAACATCCTATATAATAATTCGCTAAGATGTTTGTCAGAAGCAGTTATGCGCAGTAGAGACTGCCCGAACGCACAGAATGCTGGGAGTTCTGTGCTGGGAGCATTCTGTGCTTTCGGGCAGTCTCTACAGTGCATGACTGCGTCGGAGGCTGGAAGCAGAGCAGGACCGGCCTCTTAACATCACCCAGACCTTGGCCTGTGTACACAGGCTTTTACACTAGTACTATATAAGAGGACTGATCCAGAAAGAAGTGAACTATTACCTCAGTCGATTAGTCTAGTGAGAGACTCGAAATGCTCGTTGGGTAATTACTACCCCCACTGGCCTTTCCATAAGGACTTTGTAACTATTGTGGGTTGCTTTTGTATCTCTTTGACCTGTCTTAGGCTTATCCCATGCATGGTTAAATTCTGTCACTGTATTAACCTCTGCCACTTCTGCTGGTAGGATATGCCACTTATCTACCACCCTGTCAGTGAAACAAAACTTTCTTACATTACATCTAAGCCTTTGCCCCTCCAGTTTTAGACTATGACCTCTTGTCCTAACATTTGAATTCCTTTGAAATGAACTTTCCTCCTGTACTTTGTTGAATACCTGTACATATCCCCTTATGAGCTGTGATATATCACATTCTGTCTTCTCACTATGGGAACAAATTAAAAACTCTGGTACTGTGTGTCCCTAAAATGGCTATATGAGGTATTTGCTGGTAAAAAAAAAAAAAAAACTGCCCCCCCTTTAACAGTCTAGAAGTTTCATCTTACCACTATATACATATACAAGAGGACTTCAAACCAGAAAGACCAGACAGGTATGGTTCTAAAATTATTCCTGCAAGCACTTATCCGGAGTGCAGCAGAAGACCCAAAGGTACCATGAGTGCCTTTGATCTGATTGTTTGGGAGTTCTCTCTGGGTGTATTTGGAGTCCTGGGGATTGTTCATGTGTTGACTGAGTGAGGGCAGTCCTAATTCCCCTCACAAGCACTCTAAGCTTGTCTGACTTGGTGTCAGCCAAACTGTGACACACTAAGTGAGCTCCAGTTCAAGAATATATTTTGACACTCACTATTGCTAAGAATTTCCAGTGTAACAGTTTCCATTTGTGATATTGTTTATATGGACTAATACCAGATAAATGAATCCATGTTATTTATCATTCCATAGGCTGGACTGTCATCAGATCCATCTTTGTTTTGGTTTAAAGGGATAGTATAGTCCCATAAAAAGTATATCCTAAATCGTAGCTTCAGTAAAAAAAAACATTCAATGTGCTTAATCCTTTCTCTCAAACCGTTATGGTTGGAGAGATGTAATAAAATAAAGACCTCAGCTCCCTCCCCCTTCTCATGCATCCGCTGGTCATGAAATCCTGCTTCTGGGACAAGACGGCGGCTCGTAAGGAGTGCTGTCATCTACATGTCTGAGTGTAATTACTTCATCGGAATGGTCCACAACGTGTGCTTGCAAGCCAGGCACACGTTGTAGACCATACCAATGAAGTAATTATGCCTAGATATCTAGATGATAGCGCTCCTGAAGAGCTGCCTACAGTCGGCGACCGGATTCTGCCTCTGACAGCTTTACAGCTCGTCAGGCAGAAAGGGGAGGGAACGGAGGACTTTATTTTCTTATTTCTCTCAAACCATAACGGTTTGAGAGAAAGGATTAAGCACATTGAATATTTTTTTACTGCAGCTATGATTTAGGACATACTTTTTATGGGACTATACTATCCCTTTAAACACATCATATAGTTCTATAGTTCTATACACACTGATGTCAATATGGTTTTTATGTAACAGATCACACTATGTGCCGATTTTCTATTCTTTTTCACAGTATTGATATTGTAGAGATTTTCTTTTGAACATTTGTCCTAATCATTGCACAGAAACATTACGGGGTGTAAGTATCTTTCTTGAAAAAATAGATGTTGGGATTATTTAATAGTTTGATCGTTAATTGTTTATTTTACATTATATAGAGCTTACATAGATAACACTTTGTTATGAAAAATAAATTAGACAGACTAAATATATTATGCTCAAGTGTAAGTATAGTGAAAATAAATAGAGAAAACTTTCCTATAATGTAGAAATCTCATTAACAGATAGTGGTAAGTAGACAAAGGCAAAGTTTACCCATAAGATCTGGATCCCTGTGCGTATCTCCACCTCTGTGGCTTTGTAAGGTTATGCAACCTCAATCAAGCAACTAATTTTGTAATGAAGTGTATTTGTGATCAAAATTAACTGTCAAGTGAGATTACAAACTACAGCAGAAGGACATCAACAGCATGCAGTACAATTAGTCTAAACACTGCAAAACTGTACAAGGAGAATCTTGAGATATTTAACTAGAACAACTTTTTTACTCTTCATACAGCAATTTTCTAGGAGTACGGACTGGCACATTTTATGCATCATATTAGCTCCCCAAAGTGTCATACTAGCAACAACTTAAAGGGGAGCTATCACCAGTATATAAGTTTGGGTAAAAAGTAACTAAATAGAGCAACAAGCTGGAATACTTGTGTAATTTAAAAAAAAAAAAAATTCAAGGTTTGGCTGAAATTAAAGGTTTATAGATGATCCTGCACCTTACTTCCAGACAGCTGGGGGGTACAGCTCTGCTTTGCAGTCTGTCACTCTTCCTCTGCTCCCCTCCCATGTAGAGTCTGGATCCTCCGATGATTGAGGATTTCCCCTTGTAAGCTGGAATGGTCTCATTGGTGGAGGATCATCTTTAAACCTTTAATTTCAGCCAAACCTTGAATTCAGCTAGTCGCTCAATTTAGTTACATTTTATCCAAACTTGTGTGGGTGATAATTCCCCTTTAAATACATGGGGGGATTTATAAAAGTGGATAGAAAGGAAGTATTAAAATGGTTTTACTTTTGTCATTGGTATTTATACCAATGTAGGTGTTTTTTTTTCTGAAATGGTGTAAGGATGTTTGTAAAAAGTGGCGCATAGAATTTATAAAGAAATGTTATTTGTGACAATTTAGAAACATATTTTTTGCCAAATATTTAACACATTGTCTTACCTGTTCTTATTCTTTATGGTCGCCATATTTATAAAAGTACATAGAATAAGTAATAAATAGCAACACTCATAATAAGGAATAAGGATATTTTAAGGATCCGTTCACAAAAACAAACAAGAACACTTTGTGTCCCGCATGTTTATTTAAGGAAGTGCATTGTAAATAAAGCATCTTTACCTATTAGAAATGATATCATCCCAGATGTTCAATGGGTCCATCTTATCATCCGGATATCTACTAGTCCAGTTGTGGAAAAGTCTTTTCAGAGATGACCGAGAAGACAAATTAGCTATACAATAGTTAAAAAGAAAAGTAGCCATTAGCTGTAAGTAATAGTGTTAGAAGGTAATATTTGAATGCAATTGTTTTTATTCATATAACAATTAACAGAGCAGGAAGGTACTTGTAGAACCATTTTCCCTAAAAATGCTAAGTGTCATAGTTAAAGGTAGAATGTGCATGAGAAGGAAAAATCTGTTATAAAGCCGCTAACATCTCCCTTCCCCAGGTACACAATTATATACAAAAGTTATGTTGTGTATTCATATTTGGCCTTAAAATCAATTAACCTTTTGAGTGGCAGAGTGGTACGCAATGCATTTATTGCCCCTCTGGCACTCAAAGGGTTAAAGTAAATGACAACGTTTACAGGTCCACTTTATAGTTTTATTTAGGGTCAAAAGCACCAGTTTTGTGTATAGAGCTTATGACATCATATTTTTCTCTCTGTGCAAGGTACCATGGGATGCTGCAACTGGCAGCATTTGTATAGTGAAATTTAGTATATTGGAGTTTATCTTTTTATTTACATTGTTTGAAAAGATACTTAATCTGGAACGAAATACCTGAACAGAGACATGTTTGTTTTCACTCTCTGCCAGTTTGTTTATGATTGGAAAATCCCTGCATTAAGCACAACCCCGTGATTATATTTCTTGAAGTACTATCTGCATCATTGTTCAGCAGGTATAAGGGACCACAGGCAACCTCTTTGTTTGCTTTGTAAATCTTGAAGAAGAGCATCTTCAGGGAACACTTATGTATTAGTCCAAAAGGAACACCCAGCAGTGCTTTAAAGGAACATAAATGCAGCTTTGATTATTCTTATTATAGTTTTTGGACTATGTAGAGCTTTATTACAGTTCTGAACAATGAGTAGTTCAATAGTTATTGATTTATAAAGTGTCCCTTCCCGCCCCTTTTACCTATGTAAAGCTACTCTCCTCAGAGCAACAAAACCGTAGGGATGGATTGTGATGAGGGACACTCTTCTGCAAGCATAAGGAAAAACCTGCTCTCCTTAAACAAGGGTGGCAGGGTTTTTACTTATGCTCACAGCCAGAAGATTGTCCTTCGCTGAGATCTTACAGTGCATAAAAGGGGCAGGAGAGGGATACTTTATAATTATATTTATAAGTAAATTACTCTTGAACTATGCATCATACAGAATTGTAATAACGATCTACATTGTCCAAAAAGTATGAAGAATAATCGAAGCTGCATTTATGTTCAGATATTACTATCCCTTTAAGAACTTTCAAATCCCATGGTGGGTATGAATGAGCAACTCTTGGTTAGCAAATGGACAGCCCATAAAACTTCCTATTGCCTAGACTTGAACCTTGAGAGTGATGGGACAAAGACCTTAAATAATGCCATCAGAAAGGAACTCCACCAAACACAGTATGAATGGAAACATGAGTGTTAGGTTCTTGTGAGATTTACACCAGAAAAATAATTTCTTCCAAGTTCCATTGTAAGCTTTAGATGTACTTTTCTTCTTATATTTGAAAAGATGATAAATCACTTTGGAAGAAAATCCTAGATCTTACAAGATTTTGCTTTCTGGATCTAGGCTGCTAAATTCAATCTGAATGCCTGCTGGTGAAAAACAGGAATTGATATAGAAGGTATTTCTCTAGGAGGAAAATTATCATCTCATTCACAGACAGATGTTTCAAATAGAAGACTAAAACAGTTCCTGACTTAGGTAGGGCATGAAAAATACCTGGGGGTGGTATAGGTGGAAGGCCCTTATAAACATTTTCCTGTACTATCCAGGGAGGAGAAGCTTCTCTCAGGTGTGCTACCAGGAGACCCTGAAGGAAAACATTAGATGTCTACACATTCAGTAATGTGCTCCCCACTGTGCTACATAAAAATATTTAAAAACGAGTGGATACATTAGATTGTAGCTGAACGTACCAGGTTTGCTGATAAAAGTAATAAAATCCTGAGTTTCAGTCAAGGCTTGAACAGACTGCAGCTTGGTTAACCTGCTTTGTTGCAATAGGGAGTCAATGCTTGAATAGTTCTAGAACAGACAAAAAAGAATACTGTATAATAACAAAATTTGTCTGCTTCAACTAAGTATGAAAATTCTGTAGTAAAAGAAAATCACCTTGAATTTATGGTAAAAGTACTGAGAAACTACAATAAAATCGGATTTTAGTCTTTCCTTGTTAAATCGTTTTCTTAGTCCATATGGAATACAGGTACCATGGGGAGGTGATCTTCGTTTGGAAGGCAAGAACACATCAGAAGACAGGTCTTGAGGGTGGAGCCTTCAGAGTCCCTTTACAGACTGACCCCGCCCCTGCTTCCAGTTTTTTTGATGAGATAAGCTCACTGGATAGGACAGCAAGTGAAGAAGAGGTAAGTTCCTGTGAGAAAAGGCTCAAGGAGGACTCCCACATCCAGACAGGTGAGACCAAGTGAGGTCCCTTAATCTAGGTGGGAGACCTAAATTCCATATAGACTAAGAGAAAAGGATTTAACAAGGTAAGACTAAAACCCTATTTTCCGTTCATTCAATATGGAATGCAGGTACCATGGGATTAACCAACAGTAGGCTCCCAGAGATGGGAAATAATAGAAAGGACCTAGCACTGGTCCCCATGATACTGGAGTTCCCTTGGACTATCTAGAACTAGGAACAGCCTAAACTGAACTAAGTGTCATCTGACACTGAAAAATAAGCACAGAACACAAGAACAAGAGCCAACCGGGCTCAAACAGTTGAACAACAGTAAGGTACAGGAAAAATTAGGTTCTTAGACAGGTAGAACTACCTAAAAAACCCTCCTGCCAAAACTGGCTTCAGCTGAAGCCTGAACATCCACAAGATGGTATCTAACAAAGGTGTGCATGTAGGACCAAGTTGCAGACTTGTGCAATTGTTCAGCCGAGGACTGATTCTTTTAGGCCCAAGAAGCTCCAACAGATCTGGTGAAACGTGTTGCAACACAGAAGTGAACAGGTTTATTCATGAGTTTGTATGCCCTATGAATGGTAGACTTGATCGAAAAGACAATGGTTACCTTGGAAGCAGCCTGGCCTGTCCTGGAACCCTCAGGGATGACAAACAAGACATCAGTCTTACGAAATAACTCTGTATGGCGCACACAGAACTTGAAACAGCACACCATATCAAACAAATTGAGATCTCTGTCTTTGTCAGACTTAGGGTCAGGACAAATCTTAAGCACAACAATCTCCGGATTGATGTGGAACTCAGAAACCACCTTAGGAAGGATTTCCTGGGCAGTTCGAAGAACAGCCTTGTCCTTGTGAAAAAATAGGAAAGAAACCGTGTAGGACAAAGCCTGCAACTCAGCAACCCTGTGGACAGAGACCACAGCCAGAAGAAAAGTAATCTTCCACGTCAAGAGACGCAAAGAAATATTAAAAATTATGACAGATGGCTTCAATGCAGATAGGATGTTGATCCAGAGACCTATCAGACTGCAATTTTGAGTCAGGAAGGAATTTTTTTTACCCACTTGGAAATGGCT
Organism: Rhinophrynus dorsalis; assembly: GCA_037306005.1. Taxonomy (NCBI): domain Eukaryota; kingdom Metazoa; phylum Chordata; class Amphibia; order Anura; family Rhinophrynidae; genus Rhinophrynus; species Rhinophrynus dorsalis. The sequence goes on along the minus strand of CM074723.1, from coordinate 130,149,404 downwards.
TCAGAGGGCTTTTTTTTTTGCCTTCCTCTGGATGAATAGGTGGTCCGGATTTATAATTAGGCAGAGTAGCATCTGCCTACAGGTGCACCCAGCAGAGGGGCACCTGTCACTGGGATCATGTTGTGTGCTTTTTTTTTTTTTTTTTTTTTTTAAGGTTCGTCTGAGTTGTCTCCCCTACCAGGCTCCGTGAAGTCAGGTCTGTGTCTGTAGCTGCTGAGCTCCTTCATCATCTACCAGCACTCTGCATTACTGAAGAGAAGACCACGCGGGAGCTCCAACAGCTACAGCTCTGAGAAGGAGGAGGCACAGACCTCTCCTGCCGCTGGTCCAGGTTTTGTCACTGCAATCACCACTGCAGGTACCGTCTGGCTTATGGAGAGAGGGAAAGCTGGCAATCCAGAAAATCCGTATTCCCACACCACGTCTAGAGAACCAGTCTCTGGAGTTCTCTGCTGTGCACCTGAGAGTAAAGAACTGCTTCTAGGGTAGAAACTAGGTGGCCCAGAACACTTATGTACTTCCGGACCAAAGCGGAGGTCCACTCCAGAGCTTGGGACACATCCTGCATGACCTGCAGGATCTTGTCCTTTGGCAAGAAAACCTTCCCCAGTGGGGTATTGAACCGCATCCCCAGGAATAACACAGCTCCTGGGAAGGGACTGAGGAGGACTTCGACATGATCAAGATCCACCCATTGTGTACCAGTATCTGAACACATTCCTGGACTTGCTGAGGCAGAAGTTACTGCAATAAAGCCTTCAGTAGAAGGTCATCCAGATAAAATGTCATCTGAATATCCCAGGTGTGAATGAAGCCTGTCAGGGCCCCCAGGACTCTGGTAAACACCCGCTGAGCAGAGGCCAGCACAAAAGGCAGAGCAGGGAACTGGTAGTGCTCTGGGTCCAAGGCAAAATGCAGGTAGCGTTGACTGTCCAGGTGGACTGGGTTGTGTAAATATGCATCCTGATGGTCTAGACATGCGAGGTACTCCCCTGGGAAAACAGCTGTGATGACTGACAGCAAAGAGTTCATCTTGAAGCAACAGTCAGATTGAGTTGCTTGAGGTCCAGAATGTGATGGCAGCCACCATCCTTCTTTGAAACTACAAACAGGTTTGAATAGAAACCTAAACCTCTCTCTTGATGATGTACTGGAACAAGAACTCTCTTGTCCAGAGGGACTGAACCGCTTCTCTGAACAGCCGCAGCTTTTCCTGGCCCCGTGGGAACCCTGGACTGAAAAAATCTGAAAGGTTGAAGGGACTTTGGAATTGGTGAAGACGTCCGCCAACAGGAGCCAGCAGACCAGGAATCCGCTAGTCATGTCGAAGCTGGCTACCCAGACTTAGGCTTTGCGGCAGCTTGCTTGGACTGCCACTGCTGGGTAAAAACCTGAGAGGCTTGCTGCCTTTTTGCCTCCATTTGGCTGTGACGAAAAGTTTCCTCGTCATAGTAGGGCGTTGCGACATCTGAGATAACAGGGTGCTCTTGTCCCCAGTAGCATCACGGATGATCTGCTTTAACTCAGGACCAAAAAGAGATTTGCCCTGAAAGGTAAAGAAACCAGTGACTACTTGGAAGATTGGCCCACAGACCAAATCTTAAGCTACAAGGTGCATCGTGCAGGAACAGAGAAGGCTGAGGCCTTGGACAACAACCTGGCAGCAGCTTCAAATAGAGCATCAGAAAGATATATATTAGCCTCTGATATGTTGGCTAAGATAGCCAAAAGATCCTCCTTTGGGGCACCAGCACAGACAGCATCCATAAGTTGTTCTCCCCCACGACTGCAACATCTCTGTTGACCACGGCAGAGTCAAAAATAGGCCTCAATGCAGCCCCAATGGCAGCAAAGTTGGGCCAGAGGATATAGTCAAGCTTCTTGTCTGCCACATCCTTAAGATCGGCTGCATACTCTAAACGCAAAGCAGTGGATTTGGCTAGTCTGGAAATAGGGAGATCCACAGAAGGAGGAGAACCCCAGAGCACCAAAGCTGCCTCTGAAAAGGGGTACAGCAGAGAGAATCTCTTAGAGGTAGTTAACCTCCTATCAGGGGTCTTCCACTCACGCAGAAGAATCTGATCAAGAGTGGCATTAGTGGGGAAAGACAGTAGAGGATTTCCTATGCTTCTAAAAATCATCCGTAGAGGAAGGAACTCATCAGGGATGTCAGAGACCTGAAGGGTCTGTAAAACAGCCCTGATGAACCCCTCAGCAGAGGGAAGAGGGTCAGTATCATAGGAGTCCCCATAGGAATAGGAAGAATCCACATCTTCATTTCCCCCTTCCTATTTGTCATTTTCAGAGGAGCCTATGAGTGCAGGCAAACTTGGGGACTTAGGGGCCACAAACATAAAGGCGGGAGGGGGCTTCCAAGACTGAAGAACCCCTTGGATAGAAAGACGAAATTGTGCCATAGTGGACAACAAACTCTTTACACAAACCGGCTCTTGTTCAATGCTGGAAGGCTCCGGTGGGGTAATAGGGGCCAAAGCACATGAGGGGCAGAGAGATCCAGAATACTCTGTAGGGAGCCCTGTTTGACATGAGGAACAGTAAGCAAGAGGGGACCTTTGCCTTAGGTCTAGCCCCATGTCCCTTTGGATCCCACATCCTGACAGTATAAAATACATAGTAACTGTTCCCCAGAATGATAATTTGCCCTAGAAAAGCCCAGAAAGATACTTACGTGGCAGGTGAAGGGTTATCTGGAGAAGAGAACAAGGAGAGGCAGCCTCCGCATAGGATAAAGAAAGAGAGAAGTCAAATGGTGTCTGCAAAACAGGCAGCCAATCAGATGAAAGTCAGTGAAATGGACATTCTGGGTAATGTAGTCTTCTCTGTTGCCTAGCAAAGCCTACATCTCTGATCGCAGGCCACCAGGGAGCCCCAAGCCACTAAGGACATAAACCAGTTGAAAGGGCATGAGGAGACAAGAAGAATAAGCCCACTTTGAACACTGTATGACAAACAGTTGCAGAGATTTGTCCCAGAGAAGTTCTCCCATATAAGTCAATTGACAAAGATGGCTGTGGTATGGGAAGCATATCTTAAAGGTGGCATGTGCCCAAAAAATTGAAAATTTTAAAAGTGACCTAAACACCCAAAGGGTAATAAGAATACACAATCCTGAAGGCCAAAGCCCAGGAAAAGCCCCTAACCGGAGAAACCAGCAGGGAAGGGGGGTTAACAAGTACTAAAGCAGCCATCCATATTTCACAACTCAGGGAAAGAACAGAAATAGAATACCCAACATGAGTGAAAGAGCCCAAATGCTGAAGGACAACCCTTGTATGGAGGAGCACAAGTGGGAATAAAATAGACCAAAGCACTCAAATGGTTACTCACCAATCTTCACATCTTCTGTCTTTAGTATACCTTTCTGAAGAAGCAGATACCCTGCTGGGAATGAAAACCTGGGTTGTTAATTTCTCTCCACAGGGCTGCAAGGGTCCACAACAGCACCTGTTCACTGGGCAATCTTCCAGGGGAAGACAGTAATGGTAACACTCTTAATGGGGGAATTGTGACAGCCCCATATCTAAAGTAAAATAAAAATTAAGCTAAAACTAAGCAGCAATGTTCCATGCGATGTCCAGTTCAGTCTGAAACATATCAAAACTGGAAGCGGGGGCCCCCAGTCTGTAGAGGGAAGTCTCCATCCTCAAGACCCTGTCTTCTGATACGTTTCTGCCTTCCAAAGGAAGATCACCTCCCCATGCTCAAGTGCATATTTTTCATAATACGTTGGTCTTTTTGAAATTCAAACTGTCAACTCTCAGTGGTCTTGATGCAAATCAAATGTAAAGCACTTCAATAATACACCTCATCGTATTTTAAATATGAAAAAAGGTATCAACATTTTTCCTCAGGGCATACCAACAGCATATGTTTTCAGGATAGCCCAGCTTGATCACAGTTGTATAATCAGTGGCTCTTCATTGTAATCCCTGTGCTTCATTAGGAACATCCTTAAAGCATGTTGTGCTCTGTGGCCTGCAGCTAAGAATCACTGATCTAGACATTTCAAAACATCACCAAACTAGCACTGGAAGAAAAAGAGAAAACCACAAAACAAAGAAAAAACAAAACCTGTGCAAATGGAATGTACCTGCATGAACACCTGAATTCCATTATTTATGTAATATTTTGCTCGGTCAAAATCATCTTGCAGAATATAGAGTAAACTCAGCTCTTGGCTATAAAAAGTCTCCATCAGGACCTTCCTCTGTTCAACCTTCATTGCCTCATCAATAAATGTCAACAAGGACTGGTCATTCTGACCATTAAGAAGCATTTTCACTTTACTTCGTATCATGTAAGGAAGATAGGTTTCCTAAAAAAACAAACACAAATAAGTACATTAGATAAAGTTATTTTGATTGACTGAAAAGCCCAAGTCACTTAATTCCTTAATTAAATATACTAATTCACACAATGTGGTAAATAAAATTACATGATAACACCACAAATGGGTATGTACCTGATAAAAAGGATCACTCCACATTTTATTGAGATTAGGAGGATTCCCACTGTCAATGTTGACCGTTGAACAGTACTCCAGTGGTTTCCACTCTGTTAAAAGATTGTAGCATTCAAGGGAAGCCAATTCCCAAAAATCTTTTTCTGCATCTGTGGGATCCCCATCTGAAAAGTTCTGTGACAAAGCCTGTCAAAAACAGATCTGTATTACCATTCTACAAATTATTGTAAACAGGGTGGATATCCTAAACTCTCTTAACTTTTGGGTATCTATAAAGAAGAAATGGAATTGCCAAGTTAGAAAACATGCTTATGGTTCTCAAAACCGAATGTTCTCATAGATGGCTATTGCAACACATGAAGCATCTAAATGTTGCATATTCAACTTCCCTGATTTCAAAGAGAACTGCAGGAAGTTGTGCTACAGGAAACAAGGAAACAGACTGCTGTGATGTTCTTCACACCAATTTAACATAATGTGATGCCTATCTGATGATCCTGTATGGCTGATTTGAACAAAAGGATGAGCCACTATTTACTTCCTGCGAACAGCCCCTGCAAATGTCTTGCAAGAAAAGACAAGTCAAATAGTACAGACAACAAGAATGCACCGTCAGAACAGCAACATTCCAGTCGAACATATGAATAAGTCTAGTAATGCTGCTATTCCCAGAGATGGATTACCTATTACAATTATTTAGAATTCTAAATGTAATTATTTATCTTTATTATCATCACATTAGTTGAAACTGAAGTAGTAACAATTGAAAGCCATACACTTACTTCATCATACAATTTAGCTGCTTTTGCATAGTCAGATTTTGCCTCAGCATTCAGTGCATTCTGTGTAACGCTTTTTGTTCCTATTTTCCCACTGAATATCCCTCGAAGGATATCATAATCACCAACAGAACGATACAGCCTGAAGAAACAGAAACATGTAAAAATCAGCAAAATATAAAAACTGATATGGATAAACAAGCACAGCATCTCTTTCAGAGGAAATTTTCTTGTTGTGTAGTATTCCCAGTTCTTTTGAAACAAAAGAATAACTAAATCAGAAGATTCGTGAAAAGAAATAAAGTAAGAAACACATTTTATTTGGGAGAAAGTTATTGTATGAACATACACATACATTTTTAATAAATAAATTACAATAGATGTTAAATGAACAACTGCATTATTTAAAACAATGATTTGAAATAATATAATTAATACTGGTCATAGTGTATGTAAGCAAAGTGCAGGCAGTACCATACTGAACCTAGACCTACTGTAAATCTCCTTTCCTTATCATCTTTCTCCTACATGCCTGACAAGTTTATAATGTGCTGGAACAAATGTATCCATAAGACTCTCTCTCTAGTTGCTGTTAATTTTATTTCACTATTCATTTGCAGAGAAGTGGAGCCTGAACTCTTCTACCTCTCCCCTCACTGTTTATAATACACTTTGGGAGGCAGTGTGTTCCTCAGCTTGGTTTGATCTCCATTTATACAGCAGTTCTTAGTTGCATACAATGTTAATACTCTAATTTTCCCCTTAAACACATAGCTGCAAATGTTAGAGGATGTAGAGATGGGCTATGGGCCCCACTCTCTTCTTTTACTGTCATACATAGTTGATAACCACAGGGGCAAGATGAACGGAAGTGATACTGCTTATTCATATAGTCAACTATAAATTGCTTACTTTGCAAGTTCTAGCCATCTTATAATATCTGGGGGAATCTCAGTCTTTCCTCTCATCTTTTTTGCAGGAGGCTCCTGATCAGTCAGAATATGCAGCAGCCCCTTTTCAAGCAGCAGAATACCCAGTGGTTGCTGAAGACTGGCCAGGCAACTGGTGCTCACATTTGTTGGGTTAAGATCAAGTAGCTCGACATGTTGATAACAGATATCCTGTAACACAAACATTAACGTCAGTCGAGAGAAAACAAAGTACTATATTCAAACTACTCATTTACTCAAGGGCAATAAAAATAGGATTTTAGTGAACTTACTGTTAAATCATTTTATCTTAGCCATATGGGACACACCAGAAACCATGAGGTTGAGCCCCCGCCTCCAGAGGGCAGGCACTTAAAATAAATAAATAAATAAATGGAGGTATTTTGGGCGGAGATTCCCTCCTCCTTTTACAGCTCAACCCTGCTTTAAATTTCCAGATTCATGTGTAGCAAGCAGCACACAAAATAACTAGAAACAGGAAGAACAAGAAACGCCCTAAACAAAGACCTTAAAAGGACCCCTCTAGCCGGGAAAGGAAACACCGATTTTTTTCTCCTGATGGGAGTCATGTGTTTGACTAAGAAAAAAGTAATGGTAAGTTCACTAAAATCCTATTTAATATGGGACACAGGAAACATAGGGATATACCAAAGCATCCCAGGGAGGGAAAAGAAAAAGCTCTCCTCATAAGATACCATTATTCCACAAGACTAAAGCTGAGTTTATGTAACCTAGCATTCAATGGACACAAAGTATCTCAGCAACAAAACCAAAGAAGAGCCAACTGGGCTCAAACTACTTAGCACAACATGGCAGTTGGAGAAAAAAAAGTCCATCTAATGCTGGCATCACACACACACACACGTAAAAATAGAATAGTACAGTGCAACCTTGTTTATGTGCAGATGTAATAACAAGGATCATCAAATCCCATCCCCCATGGTAATGGGTACTCATGTGGGATGGAGGCTTCTCCTGCTTCTTGGATTTGAGCTTGATTGGATCTGACCTCCAGTCTTGGTCACACTCCATTCATAGGATTCTTACCTCTCCAGGTTTCCAGCCAATTCTCTGAGGCAATGTATCCAACAAATGCAAATATTCTGTCCGAATAACAAATTCATTTTCATCTAATGGTTGGCAAGACTATATTGTAACAACAGAGTAGCGTGTTATGGAACATAGGGGCATAATGAGAAGCACGTTCTCCCTCCCGATTGGTTGTAGAGAACAAGATGTGGAATGCAAATGCGGCATCGGCAAAGAAAAGGAAGAATTACACATCCTGGGTGGAGTGTACAGATCAATAAGCAATGTGAGTTAGAGACTATAAATGGCTGGATATCACAGGTGAACAATTGATTCCCCTGACAAAGTTATGCAGACATAACAAAATGAGCTGGGCGTATAGGCTAATCATATATTGTTATTTTATATATCTTATATATGTATATTTATTTGAAATAAATAGTTTTATATATCTATTTGAAGTATTCCTCTTTGTTATATATTCCTTTATACATATCTAATCCCCTTATAGTTATTTTCCTTATGGTGCTCTGTTGCCCTAAGTATTGGAGCTAGTGACCTGGAAGATTGGTTGGAAACCTTATGAGGTAAGAATCCTACCAATGAAATAATGTAGGGTGACCAGACTGGAGGTCAGATCCAGTCAAAACTTGAATCCAAGAGGCAGGTGAAGCCTTCATCCCATGTGAGTATCCATTACCTTGAGGGATGAGATCTGATGATCCATGTTATTACAACTGCACTTAAAGAAGATTGTGCTGTTCTATTCTACTATTTTCTACTTATGTGATTGGGAGTCCAACTGACTGCTTGTGAGAATTAGCTGGAGAACCACACCGAAGTGTTAACAAGTTTGGATCAGAAAGAATTTAAGTGGACAATTATATGTCTATGTGAGGAACAGATATATTTTCCAGTTGGATTTTAAAGAATATTTTTTATCATATAGTTGACTACTGCAAACTCTAGGTGGGTGAGCACCTTAGATATGTGTGTGTGGAAAACTGGCCTCAGCAGAGTCAAAAACAATGACATGGTAGTGTTTGGAAAATGAGTTCAAGGAGGACCAAGTAGCAGCCTTGCACAGCTGTTCAGCAAAGGCCAGATTTTTGAAGGCCCAGGAAGCACCTAGTGGAGTGCACCATGACTCTTAAGGGAACAGGTCTCTTCCTGGTCACATACGCCTGGCATGTGGTAGCCTTAATACAAGAAGCAATAGTGACTTGGGATGCTGCCTAACCCACTCTGGGATGACCAAGAATAACAAAGAGGGAGTCAGCCTTGCATGATGCACATAATACTAAAGGCATAATACCACATCCAATAGGTGAAGATCCTTCTCCTGTTTTGATGAAGGGTCAGGACAAAATGAAGGAATGACAAGAGTACCACCTTGTCTTGATTAAATACCAGGAAAAGAGGTTTACAAGACAGGCCTTGTATCTCGGGAAACCTCTATATGGAGACAATGGCTAAGAGGAAAGCCACCTCGAGCATCATAAAAAACACAAGGAGACAGAGGAAAGCTGTTCAAAAGAAGGTCTCTAGAGGACGCTCAGGACAAAGTTAAGATCCCAAGGGGGAGTCAGATCCCAGAAGTAGGGGAAGGCATGAGCCACCCCTTAAACAAATACCTTAACATCCAGCAGAACAGCAATGCACCTTTGGAAGAGGATGAAAAGGGCTGAGATCTGAATCTTACTAGACCTCAGACTGATTTCCCTACTGTCATGGCTTTTTTTGCAAGACAAGGGACTCAAAGGCCTGAGCAGACACGTCTTTGTCAGCACACCACAGATGGAAGATGGAACAAATCCTGTGGTACGCTTTGGAGGAAGCTGGCTTTGTAGCCTGGAAAATACATCCACTGAGAAACCCATCCACCTCGGAATGTTTGCTTCAAGAGCCAAATTGTCACAGCTAACCTTTCCACCTCCTGGTACCAGATGGGACCCTGGAAGATCCTGTCTTGCGGGAAGATGAAACTGTTACTACATTGACAGATTGGGAAGGTATGCAAACCAGGCCTGAAGGTGCCAGAATGGAGCAATTAGGATGAACAGAGGTCTCCAGCCTTAATTTTTTTGCATCACCATGGGGATTAGAGGAATTGGGGGAATAGATGAGCGTTTAAAGGAATGGACATTGCGACCCTCTCAAATGCCATGGGATCATTTGACTTTGTGCAGAATGGAGGGACATTTTGGTTCATGCTAGCGACAGTTAGGTCCACAGCTGGGAGATCCCAATGTTGGACTTTGTGTTCAAAAACTTCCTGGTTCAGTTCCCACTTGCATGGATTCCCATAGTGATGATTGCGAAAGTGAACAACAAAATTTTTTACTCCTGCTGAAATGGCTGGATCAATTTCTGCCCAGTGAAGGAGCTCTCACACCTCCATCCATGCTGACTTGCTTCGAGTTCCTCTTTGGTGATTGATGTAAGCCACTGCAGTCAAGTTGTCTAACTGAATCCACACTGGTATCCCGATCAGTACTTGAGTCCAGTGAAGGAGTGCTAGGCAGATGGCACAAATCTTCAGAATGTTGATTGATAGGAGAGACTCCTCTCAGGTCTACTGTCTCTGAGCTGTAATGGGGCTAAAGGTTTCACTCCAGCCTCTCAGCTTGAATTCTGCTGTGATCAGATTCCATTCTGGGATTACAAAGGGACCTGAGTCAGATAAGGACAATGCAGCAACCCACACAGACCCTCCCTTGTTCAAGGGGACAGTCTCATGGACTGAAATAGGTGAGAATGTTTTCTGGACCAGTTCCTGAGAATGTTCAGTTCAAGTTCCCTCATGTGGAACTGAGCATAAGGAAGCACATCCAGGGCAGACACAAGTCAAACTAGGATTCTCATGTAATCCCTTATTGCCATTGATGGCCATGATAGTAGCCGTGGCACATCCTGGATCTTGTTCGCAAGTACGAACACTCATTCTTGTAAGGTATCAAACTTCAACCCCAGGAAATACAGGACCTGGGATGGAATCGGGAGGACTTCTTGAGACTGAGAACAGTGGTGCACTAGAATGTAGGAGCACTCTTGTATATGGATCACCAAAATTTCTTCTGAAGGAGCATTGATCAGAAAATCATATATAAACAGAGTTAGTGAGATTTCTTGTGAGTGGATGTATGCAGCCAGATCTTGGTGATGATTCTTGGAGCTGAGCCCAGACTGAAGGTCAGTGAAATTTATTGGTAACGACTGCAGGTGAAAGCAAAATGAAGGAATCATTGGTGATCTGGATGAATAGGGATATGCAGGTAAGCTTCTTAAGGGCCTAGAGGGGCCAGAAATTCACCTGGACACATGGTTGAGATGACAGAGCACAAAGATTTCATCTTGAAGCACATAGCGACCACAGTGTGGGTGATGGATTTCAAGTCCAAAATGGTACGACAGCCGCCATCCTTCTTGGGAAACCCAAAAAGGTAGGAATAAATACCGGAAAAGTATCCTTGGGCTGGGACCGGAACCAGGATCTGCTTGTCCAACAGAGAGGAGACAGAGTCTATAAAGAGACTTGATTGCACTGGGTCCCAATGAACCCTTGACAAAAGAAAGCAAGGTGAAGGAAAGGACTTGAAATCTAAGCAGTACCCTTCAGAAACAACCATCAAAACCCACAGGTGTCTTGAAAAAATGGAGGCAATCCCTTACAGGCAAGGATGGACCAGGGTTCTGGGAGTCATGTGGAGGATGACTTGCTCTGCCAAATCTGTGTGGACTTTAGAGCAGGAGTGACTATGCCTCTGTCTCTGCAAGCAGGTACTTCTATCTACAACAGGACTACACTAAGTCAACTAGAATTACCACAATAAAATTGGGGTTTAACCCAAATTATGCAAGTGGGTGCTTCCCGTGTCCATCCTAACAGCTTTACTGAATGGTAAAAGTCAAACAAAATACATTTTTTAAACATTTTCATATTAAGGTTTACTAGTCATTTAATACACACTATACATAACTAAGTGAATGGGAAGTTTGTTTGCAGTTTGAACACATTACCTGGATACAAGCAATGAATGGAGGGAAGTAGCATACAGTGTTACTCAGGAAACTATTGAATTGTTCAAGCAGTTTCTTTGTGATGTTCTCTTGGGATGTAGCCCTTGCATTCTTCATTTCTGCTAGGATCCCAGAAAACAAACTGCTGAAAAGCTGCTTTGCCAGAGTTGGGTCTCTCTATAGAAGAGAATGTAAATATTGGTCAATAGTGCCCGGGAACATTTTACAATAAGGTTGCAACAATTTTTAATCTATTTTCAAACAGTGTATTGCAAAGCAATACAATGGATGTCTCTCATACACTCAAAGGGTTAAGCAACTCAAGAAAAAAATACACACCTGCGCTAATGCTTGCAAAGGTGCAATTAAATTGCTGTACGCTATTTGGATATCAGGCAAGTCTCCATGACGGTAACTTCTATACAGGATAACCTGGGCATCTTTTTTCATCTTTTGCTCAATCTTTATTGTCTAACAAAAAAAATAAATTACGTCTGTCAATTCCCATTTCAACACAGGCACATCTGTGATATATGTGTTTTTCTACTTCTCAATACACATCTGTATTTCTATACAGTTATTTCATAGAATAATGTCAGTTGTAAGAAGAACACAAGCATTTTAAGCATTTAGCTGGCAACTGCAGATAGATCTTGTTTTGTTAAATAACTGTAATACATTGATATCGTCAACAAATTACTAAACATTTCACAGGACATATATGATTACTTTATACAAATATATTCAAGGTCAATACAAAGAACCATCTTGGAAAAGCTTTAGTAAAATGGCTGAATATTTCCATTTTTTTGCACACCTAGAGTACTAATAATGAGCTGGCAGATATTGCAGATATGGTCAAAAAGTAGTGTTTTTTTAAGTATACAAGGAATTATGATAATTTCAACACAGACAGGCAAAACTGCAAATTACTTCAATGTGGTTTTGTTCGTCGTCTTCTGGAACCTTAATGGGGATCTGGCAAAAATGTAACTTGTTTCAATCTCATTAAATATGTAACCCCTACAGATATCTCTAATAGATTGTGGATGATGTACTAATTAGATCTGGAATTATTTTAGAGCAATCCAGCTTACCATAATTGCAGATTGTACTCCATACTGCTATAGATTTCTACAACACATTGATTCACAATGCAGTGGACAGCAATAATATTTAATGTGTTTAAAACACCATTTAAAGAAATAAAAATATTGGTACTTTTCAACTTGAATTTTATGTTTTCCATAGTGACTCCTGTTCTTCTAAGTAAATCAGCTTCAGTGTTTTGCAATTAGCAAGAAATGTCTGTAGCATATAGGGGATTAAAATACTTAGTAACAGTTAAGGTTAGGCTTTATTTACTCAGAATATGCTATTTTCATAGATCACAGATGCCTTTATCTAGGACCCTAGTATATAATATAAACTTCTCACGTGTGTAAATAAGAGGATTTTAGTCTTACCTGTTAAATCATTTTCTCTTAGTCTATATGACATACAGGTACCATGGGGAGGCAACAGCTCCTCTAAATAGGCTGGAACATTTCAAGACAGAGGTGGAGCCTTCCCTTATCCTTATCAGACTAACATTAGCCCCACCTTCCAGTTTGACTTAAGACAAGCTAACTAAATAGGACAGCAAGAAAAATAGAAGGTAAGCTCCTGTGAGCAATAAGAACCAAGAGGACTCCCATGTCCAGCCAAGTGAGGTCCCTTTCACTGGGTGGGAGACCTGTATGTCATATGGACTAAGAGAAAAGGATTTAACAGGTAAGACTAAAATCCTCTTTTCTCTGTTGGCCAATGTGACATACAGGTACCATGGGGATATACCAAAATTAATCCCAGGGTGGGAAGAAAAGGAAAGGACCAAGTGCCAGTCCCCATGATATCGGAGTTCCCTAGGACTATTCAGAACTAGGACCAGCCTAAACATAACTGTCAACAGACACTGATAACTATAGCACAGCACACTAGAACAAGAGCCAACGGGTCTCAAACAGTAGCACAGGAATGACTAGGCCCTTAGACAGGCAGAACTGCCTGCAGGACCTTCCTGCCAAAGCTGGTTTCAGCCAAAGCCAGAACGTCAACCAGATAGTGTTTGGCAAAGGTGTGCACGGAGGACCAAGTCACAGCCTTGCACAGCTGTTCAGCAAATACCTGATTCTTGTAGGCCAGGAGGCCCTAACAGACATGGTGGAGTGTACTGTTACACAGAAGGGAACAAGTTTCTTCCTGAGTTTGTAAGCCTGGAACTCAGAAACCACCTTAGGAATGAAATCCTGGGAGGTACGAGGCACAGCCTTTCCTTGTGAAACACTAGGAAAGGCAGTTCGCAGGAGAAGGCCTCCAATTCAGCAACTCTACGTACAGAGGCCACAGCCAGAAGAAAAGACATCTTCCACGTCAGAAGACACAGAGGAATTGTTGCACGTGACTCACAGGGAGGCCACTGCAAGACACCGAAAACCAGGTTAAGTTCCCACTGGGGAGTGAGTGCCTTATAGGCAGGAAAAGCATGAGAAACACACCCTGGAAGAAAACCTTGACATCTGGCAAGATCTTTCTAAAAATACAGAGTGCCGAATTCTGAACCTTTATGGAGCCAAGACTGCTAAGACCATTGGGATATCAAAATCCAGTGAAGAAAGATCCCTGTCTACACATCAAGAATGGAAAATGGACCAAACCCTGTGGTAGGCCTTAGAAGAAGTAGGCTTTCTAGCCTGGATCATAGTGGAGATCACCTCGGGGAAGAAACCTTTTCTCCCCAGGATTGAGGCTTCAACAGCCATGCCATCAAAGCCAGGTGCTCCACATCCTCCTTCTAGGGGTACCCTGAAGTAGGAGAACCAGGCTGAGTGGCAGTGGAAATGGATCACAAATGGAGAGGGCAACCAACTCTGCCCTCCTGGTCCAATAGGGGGCAATTATGATGACCGCTGGACAGTCCATCTGAATCTTCAGCAGTACCCTGGGTATAAGAGAAATTTGAGGGAAGATGTAAGCCAGGTGAAAGCATCATAGAAATGCCAGAGCATCCACAGCAAAGACCAGATTATCCCCCCAACAGGAACAAAACCTTTGTCCCTTCCTGTTTCCCTGGTGGCCATCAGGTCTATCTGAAGAAGACCCCACCTTTGCACCAACAGGTCAAAAACGTCAGGATGGAGCTCCCATTCTCCAGGGTCCACTTTTGGTGGCTGAGGAAGTCCGCCAGGACGTTGTCCACCCCTGGAATGTGCATGGCAAAAATAGCCGGGACATGTTTTTCTGCCCAGGCCAAAACAGACTTGACCTCTGACCAAGCAAGAGCTCTTCTTGTGCCTCCTTGCTTGTTGATGTGTGCCACGGTTGTGGAGTTGTCCGACTGGACACCAGAGCATGCTGAATCGTCCCGAGTTCCAGAACATTGACGGACTGAAGGGATTCCTCAAACGTAATCCTGTCCTGGATCCCCAGGTCACCCAGGACTGCACCCAAGCCCCACAGGCTGGCATCCATTGTGACAAATATCCATTCTTGGATCACAAATGGTTTCTACTGTTCCAGGTTGGTCCTAACCACCAAAGCAGATCCTGTCTGACCTGAAGGGAGACCCTTAGGTCCCAGAGATCCATGTTCCCATGTCAAGAGCGGATGGTGAATCTCTGGAATACCTGGTGTGGGCCATGGAGTACAGAACTTGCAAACCAGAACTGAGGGCCACTCTAGAGTTTGGGAGCCAGATGCATGATTTGGTGAATAGAGTCTCAACAGATAAACTTTCCCTTGAAGGGTATCGAACCTGAGTCAGAGAAAAACAAGTCCTGAGAGGGAACTGGAGCAGACTTCTCCATCTTGAGAATCCACCCATGGTAGAGGAGAATCTGAGTACAGTCCTGGACATGCTGATCCAGGACTTCCTTTGACGGAGCCTTCAGCAGAAGGTCATCCGAATAGGGAGTATTCTGAATTCCCTGGGTGTGAAGGAAGGCAATCAGTGCCACCAGAACTCTGGCAAACACCCAAGGAATGGAGGTAAGCCCAAAGGCCAGACTGGCAAACTGGAAGTGCCCCAAGTGAAATGGAGGTACTTCTGACAGTCTAGATGAATCAGGACATGCAAGTATGCATCCTGCAGATCGAGAGATGCAAAGTATTTTCCAGGGCACATAGCTGAGATGACAGAGAGGTATAGCCCCATGTACCTTTGGATCTGACATCCTCACAGTAGAAGTGTCTAAACAGTATATAAAGCCCAAATACTGCGTCCCAGAATAATAAATCACCTCAGAAAGCTCAAGAAGGTACTTTTCTGGCAGGCAAAGGGTTGATCTGAGAAGGAGAGCAAGGAGAGTCAAACCTGTGCGTAGGACAAGCCAGCAAGGAGAAAATACCGTCTGTAAAAACCATCAGCCAATCAGAATGAAGCCTGGGAAATGGGTATTCTGGGAGTTGTAGTTTTTCCCAGTTGCTGTATCCTAGCAGCGACTGAACTTGTACTCGTGGGGCCCCAGGGGCCCCAAAGACACTGTGGATGTGAACCGGATTGTAGGGCTTGAGGAAACAAGAAGAATGAGCCTGCAGAGAAATGTCCCAAAGCAGTCTGTCCAATAGAAGTCAATGGAGCAAGTGTAGTTGCACGGGAAGAGGTACACTAAAAATATAAAATTTTACACAAGTGCTCAGATTTACCCAAATACCCAAGGGTACATGTAGGGATAAATAAAAATGGATGATCCTTAAGAGAAAACCCATGAGTAAGCCCTTAAACCCAGTTAAACCAGAAGGGAAGGGATTAACTACACAAAATGCAGACATCCAAGCTCACAAAAATCCAGTGACCAAACTGAATAATTTACCCAACATGAGTGCAGGAGTTCTGGACTCCACTATGAACCCTGTATAGGGGGGGAACAATGGGACAAGTGGACCATGGCACTCAAAGTGTTACTCACCAAACTTGATCTTCTATCTTCAGATTACCACTATGAGAACAGGGCCTCACAGAGACCAGTTAGGGTAGAGAAACTTGGACTGCAGGATTCTCTTTACAGGTCTGCAAATGTCCACAATCCTCCAGGGGAAGACAGGAATGGCAATCCACCTAATGGGGGAACTGTGACATCCCATATCTAACATAGAACACAATAAAGTAGTCTAAAAACTAAGCAGAAAAGTTCCTAGCCTTCACTCAGGTGTGGAACAAGTCAACATGGAAGGCGAGGCTAAGGGTGGCCTGATAGGGAGAAGGGAAGGCTCCACCTCCTGTCAAGGTTTGTCTGAGCTGTTCTAACTCTGCTGCTTGATTCTACTGTCTGAGCTAATCCAGTACTCTGTGTCCATTACTGATGCCTTCCCTTTGCTGAATCAGGCTGAATCAGCTGAACTTTCTGTGTTTGCTCACCCTCCCAGGGCATTTAAAAAGCTTGGCTCACTACCTGGTTGCCCTTGTGTTTGCTTCTGGCTGCAAGAGTGTTCTACTGCGTTCCTGATTACCTGTGTAAGACCTGGCTTTCTCGGACGTCCCTTCTGGTTCCTGACTCCCTGGCTTGTTCCTGACCGCTGATCTCCGTATTCCTGACACCGGCTTGGCTGAGTACCTGTCTTGGTTCCTGATCCTGGCTTGTCTTTTGGTTTATGCTTTTGGATCACTGTTTTGCTTTGTTTGCTTTTGATATTTTAATAAAGGTGTTTTGCACTTTACATTTTTGTGTCTGTCTGGTTCCTGTTCCCTAACAACTCCAAGACCTTGTCTTGAAATGGTACATGTATGTCATATTGGATGACAGAGAAAATGGGTATATAGTTTTCAAAGATCCATAGTAACAAAAGCTATGCTTAAAATAACAATCTGCCTCGATGAGAAGTAAACCAACCTTTTCTCGTTTTTGCTCTGCCAATCCCTTTTTTGCAAAGAGGATGCTGACCTTCTCCTGGTCTTTTAGGAAACGTCTGCGTAGCCTTAATATTTCTGCTCTCTCTTCTATACCTTTAGCACAAAATCAAACTAAAAAAATTAAGGTCTGTCTGGATAAAGTAAGAAAAACACCAACCTATTTTTCTCAATAATTTTCCATGATTAATGTAATAGAAGCAATCAAATGTATGCATAAAATATGAAAATTAAACTATGTTAAGTACAAATAAGGATGCTTAAAGGTGAAATAACACCACTACCTTAGTAGTAATTAAATAAAAAAAAGATAACATAGAAAAACACCTTGGAGCCAAAGCCTATTCTACAAACAACCAAACATTATATGTAAAAAAAAAAAAAAGTATATATTTTATTATAAATACAGCACACAATACCACTTTAGATTGTTAGCTTTCAGGCAGGGACCTCTCACCCAATGTTTCACTCTACAAAGTACTTGTAACCCTGTATTGTCTAAAGCCCTAAATTGTAAAGCGCTGCGTACACTTGTGGCGCTATATACATAAACATATTCATTCATACAAGAGGCTACCCCTTATCACAATTAAATGATTGTGCCAACACAGTGGTTGCCATAAAATAAAAAAAAAATTAAAAAAAAATCAATCACCAAAAATATAAAAAGTATAAAATATTGTGTCAGTACACTGGATTTGAGACCTCCAAATGCAATAGAGAAATAACAGAATGCCCTAATAAACCAACAAAAACTGCCTCAAAGATTATGGGAAATACAGATTCCTAACTAAAAACTATCTAAAGAATAGACACTGGATATCCAATAATCTACAGGACAAAAATAATTAGCATGAAAAATAAATTAAAAATGAAAAACAGTAATCAATACAAAACCATAAAGAATAAATAACAGTATAAGAATTTCCCATATTATATCCAGTTATTAAAAAAAAAATTGTTTGTAACAAACAGCGCTGATAAAACCACAAAATAAAGTCCTTTGTGCTATAGAAAAGATAACTTAAAAATGATCAAATAAAATGTAGGAATGTAGATGATATAGTTTGGAACAAAAAATAAAAATAACTGCAGTGCCTGTGCTTTGTACTACAAAAAAAATAATGAATGGATAACTATGAAGAAAAATGGAGTATGACGAAATATGAAGTAGAATGGTATTCCTTATGAGACTGAACTATGATAATTACAATGTTTTCCTTCCATGTGCATTTTTATATGTTTTTATTTGTTGTATATTAAATATATCTTACTTGCTAGTAAGTTTGGCATTATTATATATTGTTATCCCTGCCATTAGTATTCCCAACTGAGTTCAGACTGTCCCCTAAAACATTATGCTGGCACTAGTACAACCAACCAACCACAGGTAAATCATGCTGGTTTAAACAGAATCCAAAGGTAGATGTGAAGCTGGAAGCCCAAATCAGTGGATTGAAGAAATCTAAAGGGGAGTAGGATGAGGACCGGGAGAGACTGGAGGAAATACCTGCACTGGAGGTTATCCAATTAATTTTTTTCCAACTACAAGGCTGGTTTATGCCTCTGGGAAATAGGAGTAGAATAACTGAGCACAAAAGAAGATGATTCTCAACAGTGGTGGTCATCAAAATCCAAGCTGTCTGTACTTCAAGCATGTGTGCCCTTTGTTTGTGTTTTTGTTTTCCATACATATGAAGAATCAATTTGCCAGCAGTTCTAACTAAGGGGCAGCACTGCATCAGAGTTGGATACGGTTTCAGAGACTCTCATTTGGTTGTATTTGGAATTGGTAGGAGTACACTTGCCATATAACTTGTGGTATTTAGAGCTCATTTAGTGGTTTTGTATATTTATAAAACACGCAATTGATCATTGATTCACTATGAATGCTGTTTAACCTAAAACCCAAAGCATTCCAGATCTGCATTCAAACCCCTGGGTTGTAAAGTGTTCAGGGTGAAAATCCACTTGGTTTCCTCCCAGGACGTGGCAAATATAGAATTTCCTCCTCTATAATTTTGAACATTGTGAACATTTTGGATTCAAATTATGATGCTGTTTAAGATGAAGATCGTTTTTTTTCATAACCCCTTTATATGTTTCTAATATGTTAAAACATTCTAGTTTGTAATTTACGTTTAGTGCGTCCTACATATCATTTATGGCAGCTATACTTTAAAATATAAATAACACCCTCTCAATCATAAGAAATGTGTGAAACAGGGGGTTATATTTCTCCACAATATTCAGTCTTGTTTTTTTTACAAGTATTCGTTATCTTACAGATTTATTGAACAACCTCCACAATTGTAAAAACCCTTTACATTTTTATCTAACCGATAATTTCCATTTTTTTTATGTTTTTACCAATTGTTGAAGCTAATATAATGCCAATATTTTCTGCTTTTTTATATATAAATAAATTTAGGATTATCAGACAAAATAGAAGCTGTAACGGATCCTACCCGTTACTTGAGCCCCTTGTCTGGACCTCAAACTATTTATCCAAAGACTATGGACATTTATTACTGTTTGGACATTTTTACCTGGTTATGCGCTAAAAAATACTGTGTGTACGCTGTATGTGAATGAGGACATGGACATTATAATGGCTTGCTTCCAAGGGAATAGGCAGTGAGGGGTTAATTATTTCAATATGTATTGCAGACTCCCAAGCCTTTTGCTTAATTATTCAACCCTTGGCCATTGTTAAGGAAATGTATATTCTAGCCACTCAAGTCATTGTATTGAGAGCTGTCCTGAGACCCCCTGCTGTGTGTCAATCCATTCACACCCCTCAAGTCTTTGTTCAATCAAACCCCTTTGTATCTGAAATGTAATCCTGTCTGAGTCATTGTATCTGTAAGACCATCTGTTGCTGGCTTTTGTCTGATGTGTTATGATTTAATCATGTCCCTATTGTATCAGGTTCCCCATGTGATCCAATGTCCTGTACTGTGTATAAATATCTGTAGTTTGTGTCAATAAAATGAGTTATGTTTTGGAGTGAACAAGGAGTCCTGGAGTCTTGTATTGCTTATGGTCTAAAGTATCCACTCTGATACCCATCTGCGCCAAGTATCCTGAATCATCGACCGCCTGCTGCCAGTTTCCTGCGACCTAACTTCGTGGACTTTCAGGCAGCGACGTGGACTCTTCCCTGCTTCCAGTGATCCTGCGACTGTTTCCAGTGACTGTCCATACTTCAACTGGTGCATCCGACGGCGCTTATCTGTGTCGAGAAGGAGAGACCCGGGAACGACGGCGGAAGGCGACGCGGTCCCTTCCTACCTTCCGTTACAGAAGCCAACACATTATCCTCTTCTAAAATATGCCAATGTCTTTAAATAATTTTTGAATACAATGTGCTATCTGAATGATATTTTAAGGATTTTATGATTTTTATTGTTCATAACTTTTAATAGTTCTTTCCTTTTTTTGAGAATATCCTCTGTCTTCAAATTTCTTGTTTAACACTGGAATTTCTTCCCTAAAGCTCTCTTCTTCTGTTTAATTTCATTTTAATCTCTAATTTTTCAAGGGAATATTCATGAGCTCTCTGGGAAAGTGGCAACTTTCAGAAAGTATGAAGCAGTTTGTTTCTACTGGTTTATGAAACATTTGGAAAATATTTGAATCTACAAAGTAAGATCTAAAACAATTACATTGACAACACTGAATATTCTGTGGCAGTTAATACTGAATAAATATATCCAAGTGGATTGCATATTTCAGAGGGTATCGTTTATATTTTAAAGTATAGCTGCCATAAATTTTATATAGGCTGCACTAAAAGTAAATTACACATTAGAATTTCTGAACATATTAGAAACATAGAAATGGATTTTGAAAAACACAGTGTCTCTCTTCATTTAAAACAGTATCATAATTGGGATAAATGTTTACAAATCTTGGTAATTGAGAAAGTTATAAAAAAAAGTTGTAGAGGGAAAAATATCTTCAATGTCCAGAGTGGAATCCAAATTGATTTTTTACACTGGACACTTTACAACCCAGTGGTTTGAATGCAGATCTGGCACTCTCTGGGCTTTTAGAATAAACAGCATTTATACTGAATCAATGTGTATTTGTGTGTATTATAAATATAATGTTGAATCAAGCATCTCAAGAGTTAAAGTGTATATCTGATTTGTATCACTAACTAATCAAATGGGAAAAGGAGACAGACAGGTTGGTTTGTTTTATCATTCCAGAAAAAGGGTCTTCTGAAACACACTGGAAATTATGGACTAGATTATATTCTAAAGAATATTGACAGATTACCTTTGGATATCTTATTACATGAAGCGAGCAAATGGATTTTTAAAAAGAAGTTTGAGATTATCAGCGTATATTGGTAGGAGAGAAGGTGTATGAATTTATGGGTTTTTAATTGAATGGAATTAAGTATATCTAAAGTGACAATGGTAAGGGCTACACTACACAGGAAACTTTGTTTCCAGAATTTTAAGGAATAAACATTATTTACCATTTACACGAGCCTATAAAAGTCCTAGTATACATACGATAGCCCTATTTGCTTAAACCTCCAACCCAACAGTATGGATATATCATAAAGGATTTACTGTTATGCCATTTTGCATATACAGAGCAGATTATCAGCATGCTTTATTAATTTCCATTCATGATGATCCTTGCATCTCATATTACATACTTCATCATATATCATTTGTGATTGCATATATGACTTTGATACGGAGGACTTTATAAAAATCATTGTTCTATTTTTTTTACATATAATGTTTGGTTTGTGTGTAGAATAAGCTTTGGTGCCAAAAAAAAATCTAGATGTAAAGTAAAAAAGACTAAAGACTCAACAAACTTATTGAGTATGAAAATCTAAAAGGATTTTATTGTTCAGATACTGTAATCTGTTCTGTCCGATCTGAGTCCCAATTTGTTCTACGGATATGATTTTCATGACATTCGGATCTTTCTGTGCAATTTGATTCTTTCATGATATTTCTTTTGTGTTGTCCAAACCTTTGTCTTATTGTTTGGGTGGTCCTCCCAACATATTGGGCACCACAAACAAACACAATTGAGTAGGTATACTCTAGACTAGAAACAGTTTAAATATGATTTAATTTTAAATATTTCCCCTGTTTGGTGATATCTAAATTCAGTAGTTTTGTGTGATATACACGTGCATGTCATACATATCACCTTTCCACATCTACAAATTCCGATTGGTCTCCTGGGAAACTACTGAATTTAGATATCACCAAACAGGTGAAGTATTTAAAATTAAACCATATTTCAGCTGTAATACTAGTCATGTTGTATACCTACTCAATTGTGTTTGTGGTGCCCAATATGTTGTAAGGACAACGCAAATATACGCATTTCTTCACACCCATGGGTATATATGGGTTCCTTTTCATTTCCCACCTTGCACACCCCCACTTTTCCATCCTGCCATTTATTCCTTCATCTATATCTTAGATATTACTTTGTGGGCATCATGTATAGTCACATTCCCCTGGGGTGTGGCCCTTGGGTGTTTGGACATCTATTGTTATTTTTTTTTTCAGTGTGGCACTATAGTATCTAGCGTTGTTTTCTTTTTCACATGAGAATGTGCAGTCCACGTGAATGAATAAAGCCATATTGTTTTGCTGTTATATATTCCCTCATCCTGTGTGCCCCCATTCTGATCGGAGACACTGCCCATTTTTGTGCCCCTGTATCAAGTTGCACATTGGTCTGTGCACCCAGGGGGTCAATGTCCGTTCACATCTCTTTCCATATCTCAGGAGACCAGATAGCCATATCAGAGTGCTACTTTAGGTTTGGCAATTTGTTGTCACAGGGTCCCTTGACCTTTACCTGCATTTTCCTGTTTCATTTCAGTTTTCAATCAGGTATTTGTTTTTTCATGAAGCAGTCTCGCTTTATACATCCCAGACCACAATTCCATACCCTCTGTTTCCTGGGTGCCATTCCACACTTCAATTTCAGGTGCACCACCTGACATTCCTGCACCAGAGTGGTTAATAGATATATTCGGATGATAGCACCCACATGTCAATTCCTGGGTTTCCCATTGTTTTCTGGGCATAGTTTTAAATCTCCTAGATTTCCATTTTCATGTGAGCCTTTACTACAAATAAAGATTATAATGCTACATTATATGTAGTGAAAACATTTTTCTTTTTTTTTTTTTTTAATCATTCTATTTTTTTTAACTTTCATATTTTTCACTGTGTATTTTATATATGGTATTTTTTCTGATTTTTCCATTTTTCAATCTCACTACATGAGATCAATATGGTGACAACAGAATCATTTTAGGTTACATTTATGCATGGAACAGGGTATACCCGTCCTATTTAACTATAGGCAATACATGATTTCATTTATCCATTTCTAATATACATTGATTTAAATCTGTTTTTATTTGTGGTTGCCAATGGGTGTCCGCAGTTTAATGTGTGTGTGAACATTCAGTTTGTTTTGTGAACTAATCTGTTTTACGGATTAGTGACTTTTGATCAGGGTGGATAAAAATTGATGACTAAAAAAAAAAAAAAAATCTGATTTTTTTATTTAAATCAAACTTATTTTAATGAAATGCTTTTGGAGGAAAAATCTATCTAAAGATAGTTTTCTATTTAAGATACATTATAGTTTAAAGATTATTCAGCATGAAATAGAGCTTAGTTATGTACCTTAGGCTGTACAGTCATGCAATTATATTTTATGTTTTATTTTATTATATGTTCCAAATATGAGTGATTCATCTATTAAACTAAAATCAGTTCTGATATTGCTGTTTTACTAATCTGACAGGTTATATTCTAAATATGACTTCTTCACCTGGATAGGCTTCATGGAAGCTTGGAAGAAAACTGTCTAAGAACGTAAGCCACTCTTCATAGAACCGGTCCTGAAAGTTCTGTACACTGGTTAATCCTTTAAAAGGAAGCCAGGAATAGAAGCCAGCCTAATAGGGGATTATACAGCCCCATATCCTACAAACTGAAAATAAAAGAGAAAGTCAAGCTAAGAGAGCTTTGTCATGCTGCCACTCCTTGGAAAAGCCCTTTTCAAACTGGGCAGGGTGAAGTGGTAAAAGCGCCTTGTGCTCCTGTGGAGGGGACTTCACCCCATGATTCTGGTGTTCCACATCGGACTAAAGAGAAATATATTTGAAAATGATTATCATACCATCCCTTAGACTTCTCCAACATAAACCAAGTTTACATAGTCTTTCTTTAGAACTACAATCTCACAAGCCTTTGTCAGTTTTGTTACACATCTCTCTACCTTTTCCACTTCAAAAATATTATTTAAAGAAATAAAACTACACTCCATATTCCAGATGAGGTTTTACAGAGAATTTATAGAAGTGGCCTTAGATTCCCATCCTGTGCATCTATACAACTTTTTATTCATGACAGTATCCTATTGGTTTTTGCAGCAGCCTAAAGACACTGCACAATTTTGTGAAGTCTACTGTCAATCAGTATTCCCATATTTTGCTCTAACAAGGATTCCCCAAGTAGTTTACCATTTACCAAGTAGTTTACCAGTGTAGCATGCTTGTTTCTGCAACCTAAATACATAATCTTAATGTATCTATATTAAACATCATTGACCACTTTTCTCCCATTCAACTCAGTTTAATCAAAAATCTCTGTACAGAATAAGTATCCTGCTCCCCAAGGTGCAGTTTTGCACAAATTTAATAAGTGTGAAAAAATGAATTACACAGCATTTGCTAGTTTCTGACATTCTAATTTTAGACACTTACAACATTCAAAATGTCCTTCTTACCTTTAGTTTTACTGTCTGTTTCATCTCCCGGTACACCAAGTCGCTGCTTCCCAAAGTTGGGCCCTACTGGTTTTAACTGGGCTCTTCTCCCTTTTACACTCCTCTTACTAACAAACAGCAAAGCAGAGGCGAGTGATTCAGAAGAGGAGTCAGTTGTGTAATCCGCTAATGTGTCAATGCTGCTTCCAGTCAACCAGTTAAATGAACGTCTCCCACCTAGAATATTATGAGATAAAATTACAAAGATCTCATGAGCAATCATTGCTATAAACTCATTAGCACAACCAATAGGCCATGGGCTGTTTGCACAAAAGAAAAAAATGGGACTTTTTACTTACCAGTAAATCCTTTTCTCTTAGTCCATAGAGGGATGCAGGGCATCCTGCCCACATAAAACATTGAGTGAAAATGCCCTGCTTTTTTTTTTTTTTTTTTTTTTTTGGCGGATCTATTTTTATTGCTATTCCCTTCCTGACTCTGCTAGACTAGACAAAAACTGAAGGCAGTTATGCAGGGGAGGGGTTAACAGCTAGGAGAGAATGAAAAGCTTTTGTTTAGAGTGCCCTGACTCCTCTATAGGCATACTGCTTAACCCACCATGGTCCCTGCATCCCTCAATGACGCTAGAGAAAAGAGGAATGTTGTGACTAACCACCTGTACCATCTTTTAGTTTGATTAAAATAAAAAATAGGAAAAAACATTTTCCATACATTTTCCTGTATGGAAAACATATTAATTTGCTTATCCCATATGTCTAGTATTTCAATCATAGCTTAGCTGAGAGTATCAAAATTCAAAATTGCTCCACAAAAGTAAATTTCTGAAAAGCAGCCAACATAGGGTAATTCATCAGTAGAATTTTGGAGTTTTTAATGCAGATATATTTCCAGAAGTCTGTACCAAAATTGTGCGGAAATTTAGTTTTTTTTGCAGTTTTTACACGTTACAATGTTGCTGTGGTTTTCAAGAAGAGGATAGATGCAGATTAAAAAAATGCATTGATTACTGTTTAGCCACTTTTTCTGAGTACTGCAATACCCCATATGCCTAGGTCTGTCAGGGTTTGGGGGAGGCTAAGGGCCCCAGTTTGGAAGATGTGCATTTCCATTGTCACACATGGAAATTTCACAGCTTGCTTAACTGGTGCCATGTCTCATTTGGGGCTATGTCTCATTTGGGACTGTGTGCCAGTGCTCCACTTTAAAAATTCCCCCCAGAAGAAAAGATGACAACCCAGGGTTTAATTTTTGGTGCATTTTGTCATTTTTCACACATTCATTTTACCACCAACGCCTCTCAAAACCTGCAGTAAGAAAAAAAATATATGTGCTTTCTTCAACGCTACGGTGGATTTCAAGCACGGAATAGCTGCAGATAAAACAAAACAAAACAAAAAAACAAAACATTGATTAGTGTTCAGCTACTTCTTCTGAGTACGGCAATACCCCATATGCATGAGTTTGTCAGGGTCTGGGGGCGCTACAGGGCCAGTTTTTTGAACAGATATGGAATTTTCATAGCTTGCTTTACTGGTGCCATGACTCATTTGGGGATGCTTAGCAGAGCTCCACTTTACAAATGTTTCACCAAAAGTGTATATTTTAGAAAAGCAGACAACCCAGGGTTTCATTCTAGGTGTAGCTTCACATTTTTCACAGCCACATTACCACAAATCCCTCTCATATCCTGCAGTAAGCAAGAAAACAAAACAAAAAACAAAACTGTTTTTCATACATTTTCAATGTTACTGTGGATTTTAAGTACAGGATATTTGGAGATTTTAAAAACATTGTTTAATGTTCAGCTACATTTTTGGAGTACAGCAATGCCCCATATGCATAAGTTTGTCAGGGTTTGGGGGGGAGCTAGTCTTAGGTCTAGCCCCCATGTCCATTAGTTTGATCAGGCCTTAGAATGTAAAACTCAGTAGAAATATCTTTGCATTGATCTCACAATGTAAAGATCCCCTCTTGGGTGTCATTTCTGTAGCGTAAATAAACCAATAATAAAGCTATACTAGTGATACCATATACAGCTTGCAGTCATATAACTAGTGTAGATATATTTTAACTAGGGGAAGAGAGAAGACAAACAGGGAGAAAGGGCAAAGTCTGTGGGGGGGGGGGGAGGAAGAGAGAAAAAAAGCAAAAGGGGAAGAGTATAAAGAGCACAATTTGACCCAGTGCTGCCTTTTAGGTTATAGCATATGAAGGAAAATAGCTGGTGGTAGAAAATGATACCCACCCCATTGGGCTTGTATTTGATGGGGCCTTTGCTGTTGTGTGGTGTTTTATTGCTGTGATATAGTGGAGGCTTATAATGTTACAGGAAAGTGTTATGTTGATTTGGGCTTTCAATGTTGTGGGGTGGCTTTTGACGATAAAAAAAAGACAAAACATTAACAGTGTGCGTGTGTGTGTGTGTGGGTGTTAAAAGAGTCCAAATCACATTTTCACTTAATTCCTTACATGGGCCCATTTATGTGACACAAGTCATACAAACCCAACATCCTTTTCCTCACATTGATCCTGTGATTCCTGTAAGGCAGACAGAAGAAGGCGCTGGGAAGTCATACCATTAGTCTCACATTTGTGATTACCATGAAGCCTTTCATACTGAGGGTGGAATGGCCAGCTGCCTGCACACCACCTGCTAATGCTGAGTGCAGATAATTAAACAAAATTTCACTAAAGAAGCTAGGAGACCTAGTCTCATACTGCCTTTGGATTGGCTTACAAGAGATGCATCCCACAAGCCCATCCAGAAGCAGTAGGAAGCTAGGTCTGACCCAACTTCTTTAGTGAAGTTCTGTTCAATTAACTCACACTCAGTATGTAGTTCACAGGCAGTAGTTCACGCCTCAGCCAGTATGAAAGTCTACATGTTAATCACAAAATGTGAGAGTAATGATGTGACTCCTTCCACTTCTTGCTGTTGCCCAGGACACCTGTCTCCCAGGTCCATAAAGTATAAACCAACAAGCGGGAACTGGGGGGTGAGGTGGTGGCTCTCTCTCACTCAGACTTTTGACCAACCTGGGGAGCAATGGCTCCCGTACCCACCCAGGCCAGTCTACCCCTGATGAAGACACTGTGTTGTTTACCACCTGTTTTAGAATTTGGTACTGTATAATTATACCTGGGAACTCTTAGGGTTTGAAGCACAGACTCAGGGTTGTGATTGTTGTGTCTGACACACCCCAGAGTGGCAGCTAGGAGGAGATATGCATATCTCCTCCACACTGCCTGAGGCTGACAAACACAGAGATAAGATTTTGACAGGAGTGACCAGGTGGCAGAAGGCCCCCTGGCCATTCCTATCAAAGTCTCTGCAAGGGTGAAGCTGGATTCTCAACATTTCCTCATGCACCAACTTACAGTGTTTACAAATACTGTCCCTCCTCATTATTTTGCCCGTTGTCAATATTTGCACACACACACACCAATTTACACTGCTCCAAACCACCTCCCCTTCTCAGGATTCACTCACAAATCAATATTTCATCAGTTACTAATTTACAACGCTACCAATCACGACTCGAATCTCTATTTGCCCATTCCTCAATATTTCATGACCCACCAACTTACACCGTTGCCAACAAAACTTACTATTCTGCCCCTCAATAATATTTGCTCACCCACAAATTTACACCATTCCAAACCACCACCATCTCTCCTCACTATTACAGCCGACATCAATATTTTATTACCCACCAATTGAAACTGCTGTAAACCACTGACCCTCCTCACTATTCATTCCCTCCTCAATATTTACTCACCCAGCAACTTACACTGGTCCCAAACTAATGCAGACCACTCAAAAGTTTAACCTTTATAGCAAGCTCGCGAATAGTCCCATTCTGGGGAATTTTATCTCACTGATGTTTCAGTGCTAGCATGTGACGGCACACCGGCACATTGCTACCCACACATTAACCTACAGTGAATAATATAACTCTGCCTAATGTCAATGCAAGACAGGAAAAATTGTGTGTCATGAGATGTGGTCTATAGTACCATCCTACCCCCCATGCTCAAATATGCAGACCCGTGAAATGTCATAGTGTGCATAAACCCAGAAGCATATGGACACCTACATTTCCCCAAGTCATCCAGGTTACATATCTATTGGTAAAAGAAAGGCTTTGTTCATATGGTGTGAGTACACAACACTTACGTTTCTAAAACCAAAACCAAGATGATACATGTCACTGATGTGGGCTGCAGTGTGCGCTCATGTCTGTGTAAAACTGAGGACACGAGAACATCACGACATGCATGTCAATCTATCCAGCGAGGTGCGATCAAACACACTCAGTAAGAGAGAAATGAAAAAGGTGGAAGCAATGTAATAAAGAAAAGCCAAAAACAATTCTCTAATGACACTCCATCCCTCCCCTACTGCTACTCTTTAAGATCCTATACAACTCAAACACCTGTGGCCCAGTCAGTTGTATGAGCCATCCTGTTACATAGCACTGAGAGGTTAACTGTAAGATCCATGACGTCCCTTTATCCTCCTTCAATGCTATAGAAGTCTCCTATGCATTGCAAAACATTGCTTTAACCCCAAGCCCGGATAGTACAGAACTTTCCAATGCAGTGCTTTAGTAACCCAACATCTGAAGGGTTAACCTTTTGAGCATCATAGGGGTATCCAGTGCATTACAAAGCAATGTGTTGAGTACCCCTCTGGCACACAAATGGTTAAGGCAAAATACGGCAAGCTGTTAAGTGAAGCGAATTGCGCTCAAACAGCAGCCCTTGGTTTAAAGGCCACTTATAAAAAACATAGTCAGACGTGCAATTAACCCTTTGAGTGCCAGAGGGATAGGCAACACATTGCTTTGTAATGTGTTACATACCCCTCTGGCACTCAAAGGGTTAATACAATCAGTTTGCTGAAATCGCATGTCTCCCACACATCTATAGTGCTACGTCGCCTCTACACATATCCTGGATCTGAGGCTTCACTCCTCTCACGCAAATTCATAGCACTGCTCCTGCTCTCCCCTCTGCCTTCATCACTCAATGTAACTAACATTTAACCCTTTGCCTGCCATGGTGATTACTGGGCGCTTATGGCTCCTGTCTCCGACCAGTGCATGCTGGTCTTTCAGCCCTTTTCCAAACACCAGTCTATTGCTTCCTCTTCATATATCCCTTGTCGGGGTTATGGCATGCCACCAACCTATTTAACCCTTTGAGTGCCAGAGGAGTATGCAAGGCATTGCGCATCCCCATGTCAGTATGTTCAGTCCTTCAACAGTCCAAGCGTTGAGATCTTCAAATCATCAAAGGCACGGTTACAATCTTACTTTAAAGAGTTGTCTCTTAAGACACAGGAATAGCACCATATCGCCAAAAGTGCACTGTTTTCACATGCTCTGAGCTCTGTTCTGTTTATTTAACTAAACAAAACATTGATAACATAATTATGCCAATATTCTTCATTATTACACTGCTATGCTTCAAAGAACTGGGAATCTCAAATCGTAAATTCCTCATCCAAAGACAGTTGTAACTATGGGAGGAATGCACACAAGTAGAGCGAACTCATAGACATGTCCTCTTTACCCTCCTTCTCAGACACACATCCTCTTTGTCTGTATGTGTGCAGTTCTCTTCACTATGCAACCCATCATTGGCACGGTTTTAATCTTACTTTCACTAATTGTCTAGTAACCCTCTGAGTGACTGAGTAACCCTCTGGAACTCAAAGTGTTAAGAGACAGGAATAGCAGCATATGTCCTTTTTGTCTCCTCCCTCCTAGGTACACGTGCGTGCGTGTGTGTGTGTGTGTCGACAGATAGATATAAGAGGATTTTAGTCTTACCTGTTAAATCCTTTTCTCTTAGTCCATTTAGCTTACAGGTAACTTTGGGAAGGCGACCTCCCCTTTAAGTAGGCTGGAACAATTCTTGCAAAGAAATGCAGAGTGGATCCTTCATTCCCTCCTTAGCTGGTCACCAGCCAATTCCCAACCAGTTAGATTTGTGATGCTAACTATTAACTAGGCAGCAAGAAGGAAAAAAGAAGACTCCTGTGAGCAAGAACCCGAAGGAACTTCCACGTTCAGTCACAGGAGAACCAAGCATGGATACTTGACAGGGTGGGAGACCTGTAAGATATATGGACTAAGAGAAAAGGATTTAACAGGTAAGACTAAAATCCTCTTCTCTGTCGTCCAATATAGCTTACAGGTAACTCTGGGAAGTACCAACATTGAGTTTCCCAGAGGTGGGAAAAAAGGCAAGGACCAAGAGCAAGTCCCCAAAAATCACCAGAGCTCATACAGACTAACCAGATCAGGATAGCCCCAAACAAGAAGAAGTGTCAATGGACAATGGAATATAACACAGCACGCTGAACTACAGCCAACCGGGCTCAACAGTCAAAGGTTACTGAGAAGAAATGTGAAAAGTCCTAAACAAGCAAGGCTGCCTCCAGGACATTACTACCAAGGCTGGCATCACCCAAAGCCAGCAAGGCAACACGAGTGTCTAGAGAAAGTGTGCACAGACGACCAACTGGCAGCCTTGCACAACTGATCAGCAGAGGCCTGATTTTTGTTGGCCCAGGAGGCCCCAATAGACCCGGTGGAATGAGCCGTGATAAGAAAGGGAACAGGCTTCATCCTGAGTTTGTAGGCCTTACAAATGGTATATTTGATCCAGGAGGCAACAGACACCTTGGATGACGGCTTACCAACCCTGGGACCCTCAGGAATGACGAATAGCGCGTCAGATTGACAAAAGGATTCAGTGCGGTGCACATAGAACTTAAGGCAGCACACCAAATCTAACAAGTGGAGATCCCTCTATTTGTCAGAGTTAGGGGTATGACAAAATGAAGGCACAACAATCTTCCGATTAATGTGGAACTCAGAAACCACCTTAGGAAGAAATTCCTGAGCGGAGTGAAGAACCGTGTCTATGGGAAACACCAAGAAAGGCGGTTTGCAGGACAAAGCTTGCAACTCAGCAACCCTGCGAAAAGAAACGATTACCAAGAGGAAAGCCAATTCCCAAGTCAGAAAACGAGGAGGAATAGTGGCCAAGGATTCAAAAGGAGGGCGGTGTAAGATGCCCAGCACCAAATTAAGATCCCACTGAGGAGTCAAACTCTTAAAGGTAGGGAGAGCATTAGCAACGCCCTGAAAGAAAACCTTACATCCGGAAGAATGGCAATGCGCTTCTGGAAAAAAAACAAAACAAAGATAGCAGAAGTTTGAACTTTCAAGGAACTCAGGCTGAGGCCTTCATCCACACCGTCCTGTAAGATGGACAGGACAGCAGGAAGGTCGAAGTCTTTTGAGGCAGATTTCTAGCCACACACCAAAAGTGGAAATTAGACGAGATTCTGTGGTACGCCTTAGAGGAAACAGACTTCCTAGCTCGAAGCACAGTAGATACAACCGCTGAAGAAAAACCTTTCTTACTAAATATTGAGGAGTCAACCGACAGTCCGTCAAACCCATACGGACCACGTCCTCCTTCCACAGATAACCCTGTAGAAGGAGATCCGGTCCGCAAGGAAGCCAAAACGGCTCAGCTACAGATAGGTCCAGTAACTCTGGAAACCAGGGTTGCTGGGGCCAGTATGGAGCAATTAGAATGACCGGAGTTCGTTCCAATCTCAATTTCCACAATACCCTGGAAAGCAGGGGAATGGGAGGAAAGATATAAGCCAGAGGAAATTTCCACGGAATTAACATGGCATCCGTTGCAGAGCCAGTGGATCCCTCCAGCGGGAACAAAACGATGGAACTTCCTGTTGTGTCTGGTTGGCATCAGGTCAATCCAGGGGAGTCCCCATTTCTGGACAATGATGGCGAACACCTCCTGATGGAGTTCCCACTCACCGATGTCTACCTATGGTGACTTAAGAAGTCGGCCAAGACATGGACTACTCCTGGGATATGAATAGGAAAGATGGCAGGGACATGTTCTTCTGCCCAGGTTAAGATAGCCTTGACCTCCAACCAAGCTGTGAGACTTCTTATTCCGCCTTGCTTGTTGATGTAAGCCATGGCCATGGTGTTGTTGGACTGAACGCAAACTGGACAGCCTTCGAGATGACAGGACCAGATCAGAAAGCGTGAAAGATAACCCGAAGTTCCGGGACATTGATGGGTAGGAGAATGGCATGAGGAAAGGTCTGCCTTTTCTCAGGTTGGAGAGCTCTTGCCACCAGGAAAGACTGAGCTCCACATGTAAGGGGAGAGAAACCATTAGCTTCCAGAGATCTGGTTTCCCCCTGCAAACCTGGATCACGAACCTCTGAAGTTCACTTGCGTGAGCCATCGCAGACGGTACTGCCTCTATGGTGGATATCAACTTCCCCACTAGAGAGGTTAATTTCTGTGCCAGAATTGCAACATAAGCCAGAAACAAACAATACCTTGTGGATGATCTGGTGAATTACTTCGTCTGTAAGAATATCATGCCTTCCAGGGAGTTGAACAGAAAACCTAGGAAGACAGGTCACTGAGATGGAACAAAGTCTGACTTGTCCATGTTCAGGATCCACCCATGATGGGTGAGAGTAATGATACAGTCCTTGACCGGTTGTCGAAGTAGTTCCAGACACGAGGCCTGCAAGAGCAAGTCATCCATGTATGGAGTGAATGTGATGCCATCTATATATGTGTGTGTGTTGTGTGTATGTGTGCGTCTCTACAACTAACACACTAAACAACACAAGTATCCAAAAATGCCACTTCACTTAACTGAATAAAACGATAAAAAAAAAAAAAAAAACTGACGGGCAATGCCATCCCACACTACTAGTTGCCTCTATATGTTATGCCATTCTCATGCCAGTATAGAGAGAAGTAAGGTGGCAGATTGTTGTTCTGGGGTAAAATGATTTTATGCAGTTATAGAAGTGCATGCATTTGAACAAAATTGATTCAAAAGGAGTCTTCAGTACAAACATTATTTGATTATAAGGCTTCATATCAAATACATTAGTGACATTTGAATGTATCTTCCAGGTTAGGACATTTCTTTTTCACAATTAACCCTTGGGTGCTAGAGACATATACAACATATTGCAAAGAAATGTTTTAGAGACTTCTTTAGCAGCCAATGGGTTATATTACCTATTCTGAATTCCAGTGTCCATGACGGGTTAAATTACCTATTCTGAATTCCAGTGTCCATGACCTGATTATTACATTTCAGGTCAGGGAGAGTTGTAAAGGCTATTATTGGCCCAAAAGTGAACTATAAAATGTGTAATACATTAGGAATAGTAATATTATGGACTTATCTTCAGTAGAAAAAAATAAATAAATACAAATCTGCAGTTTATTGACACCTTATTGCAGACCTCAGTTGATCCCTATAGTCAATTTATTGCTAGGAGGAAGAAAAACATGGCTTTAATGTGTTGCCTATTCATCTGGCACTGAAATGGTTAACTTCATGGCCTCTGTGTCCCCATGGACAACACACAAATATAGTTTATCTGTACATAAGAATTAAAAGCCACAACAGTTATTTTACTACAAAGACACTAATGTGCAGTCAGCCCAAACATATAAAATTGTAACAACATTCTTTCAGAGCTCAAGATGTCCCATCTGCCCCCCCACACTCTGTCCCCAGGAGTGTCAGCACCAAGAATAAATATATAACTACCCACACCAGCATCAAATTGGCATGTGAATGGACTGGCTTTAAAAAAAAGAAGATAACAATATCAATATTAATATAATACAATAAAATAATTAGTAGAAACCTTAAAATATGTATAAAGCACTTAGATTGAGCCACTACAATAATGAGTCTGCTATAACTCCACTGAAGACATGGGCAACTGTGATCCAAGAAAATGTACCCAAATACCCCCAAATTTTGTGCGACTAAGAAGACACAGGCAGCTGTGATCCAATTTCCATTCAGCTGGTTGTTCTCTGTGTTAGGGAAGTCTGGGGTGTTTGAAGGGAGCAAAAGATTTACTCCTAATACCTGAAATATTGTGTGACTGAGACTGCACAGGCAGCTGTGATGCAAGTTCCTTACTGATGTGATTATCATCTCTGGTTTGGAGTACAGCACTCCTATAAGTGCAATATATTTATTTAATTAACAAGTCAATAAAATGCAAGCTGTAAGAAATACACTCATAAACGGGGAGGCTGACCACCCGCTTGAAAGCACATACACATAATATAAACAAGGTACTTCTCTTCCGTTCTCTGCACAGCAAAACTGTCAGCAAATACTATGTAAGTACTTCAACGTATGTCCAGTGCACAAGCAGAGATCAATGAATGGTTACCAACCTGCTACCACTCTACACATTTCATGGTATTATGGTCCACTAAAATGCAAGGCTGCAGATTCAGTTTTGGTTTTGGTGACAGCAAATAAGGTACAGTTCTCCTTCTAGAATTTTGAACTCTGAGGTTTCAGCTAACAGAAAGCTACCATATTAGACATAATAGTACAAAGCAAAATATAGGTACAACTATGACAACATACCAAGAGTCTGTGTTGGGGTAAACTGGTATTGCTGCTGTGTAGCTCGTAACTGTCCTCCCAGTGACTCATCAGTTGTAAGGGATCCTTGTGTTCTAGACCTGTTGACACTTTGCGAAGCTTGTGTTTCCACAAACATGGGTGTGAGAATAGTACTGCGGAAACGCCAGTTAGAATCAACAGTGTAATCCTAAGTGATCAAAATAAAGTTTAAATAACATAGTTATATACACAGGCAATGGAAAGGAATGGGATGCAAGGGCCCTAGCCAACATTCACTCTAATCCAGGGAATGTAATCTGACATATTCAGCTCTTGTTGAACAGAAGTTCCCATCAGCAGTTGATTGGCTGAAGATAAAAGGGAGTTGTAGTCAAACAGCAGCTGCAGTCATGAAGGTGGCCCACCCAAACATTTTTTGGTTCAAGGGTACCTGACTTATTAAAATTCTATACCAACCTCAACAGCAGAAAACAAGTACAGGCTCCCATGCTTTACCCACAAAAAGGGGCCTAGACTATAAACAGAAAAATAAAATGTTCTTATGTGTATACATAAAGTTATACTTTACCTGAAACTTGCATTCCGAAAGTGGATGTTCGAACATTTGCCTGATATAATCTGGGCTCTTGCTTGTCATTTCTAGAAGAAGGTTTGTTGCTAGACTAAGATAGTGCTTTTCTATCTTTGTGGAATATAATGAACTCAACACGGCCAACATTCGGTCCATTGTGCCAGTCGGGAGCCGTGTTTCATCGCTCCAGAAATTTCTCACAATAAGCCTTTTGAGATAAGTAGAGAATATATTAAGTGCATAAAAAGTATATCTATCTATGATCAACTATACCTAAATTTTTCGCTCAGCCTAAGCCAGCACTGGCCATGATCCTATTGGGGATAACTCTCCCAACCTTAAGATCCATGCATGTGCATCCATATACACACACAAACATATACATAGATTCACATGTACAAAATATATATATATTTTATATATATATATATATATATATATATATATATATATATATACACACACATACACATGATGCACTAATTTATAACATTTGCAGATTGTTTGGTGAGGAGTCAAGTAACATTTTTCTAGCACCTACTAAAAAAATCAGCCTAACAGTGGTCCAAGCAATGAGAACTGTGCTGGGATGAATTTTAAGTCAGATAACACAAGAAAATATACATCAAATGGGGCAGGGTGTAGTATAACAATATTAAAATACAATTGGATGACATAAAAGCAGAAATCAATAATAATATAAAGCAGACAAATAAAAAAGAACTGCACAGTTTAACAGACAGATATAATTTAAAGTCACATAGACAAATTATAAGAGCATTGAAATATAATCATAGAAAAATATAACAAAATCTGCTGTCCTTTATATCGAGGAGACCAATAAAAAAAAAAAAGATTACTATATATATATATATATATATATATATATATATATATATATATATATATATATATATATATATATTATATACAGGGACGTGCACAGACATTTTGGGGGGCAGGGGCTCAAATGAAAAAAAGGGCACTTCTCATAATTATTTATTCAAAATATATATTTAAAAAAGGGCACGAGGGCACATTGGACAAAAAGGGCAGGTGCTCAAGCCCCCCTTGGTGTCTATGTGTGCACGTGCCTATATATATATATATATATATATATATATATATATATATATATATATATATATATATATTACACAACTATTAATACAAACAAGTATGTTTCCTCTGGATCAAAAGGGGTGTTTTTGGCATGGGCTGGACTTGATGGACACATGTCTTTTTTCAGCCTCATCAACTATGTTACTATGTATTACCAAGAGTCAGTGCCAGTCCATCACACTTCCAAATCAGTTCAGAAGTGGGGTAAAAAGTGAAATGGTATGCCCATTATAGCATCACAAGAACTTAACTGGTGCTACAGCAAAATGTACTGAATGTATACACCAAATTTCACATAGAGATGGACGTGAGAGCACTGCCCTCTTTTGTTTAAAGGGTATGAGAAGGTGCCTCCATTTCTGAGATATGTAAAGTTACAGTTCTGCAAATGTGCACTACATTTTTTTCTCTGAATCATAATCATAATTCATCAGTGGAACCTTGCATCAATCAAGCACACCAGACTGATTTAAAATTAAAGCCAATAAAAAACAGCCTCAAGACATCAGCCAAGAGCAAGGACCAGGAGCTATTTAATTGATAAGAATGAAAAAAGTGTAATTTTAAAAATGAACTGATCAAGCACAAACAGCATTTTTGATTGATCTTAACAAAAATTGTGGAGTGTATATATAATACTTAAAATAAAAAAGGACCATCACATAATCTATAGATATCTGTGTCACCTCATCCCAGGTCTACCTCAATTCACAAGTAGTGCAAAAAAGGCACACAGCAGTCTGCTTAAAATGAAACACAGCTCCTCTACAGACCACAAGCCTCACAGGCATTGGCATACAACGTCCCGTGACCAATTGCCCCACAAGCAAATATACACTGAGATCCGGACGTGTATAAATATGGCACGGGTATATAAATAATATACAACAATAATATTTTATACACCAGTGAAATGCATATAATTCACCAGTGAAATGCATATAATTCAAAGAGATAACTTATAACATTATCAGATGAACCTGGTAAGGAGCAATACATATAATCCAAATAAATGGTTTTATAGCAGTATCACATGAAGCTTGTATGCAAAATTACAGAATATATACAATAAAAAAGGATGTGTCGCAAAATTAGTTGCCTAGATCATAAATATAATAGTTTATTATTCACAATACATGGATCGGTGAGACCAATCACTCACCTCAATGAATAATACCATAAATAGACTGACTTAATACTATAACACAGCTCAAATCCAAAAACAAATATGAATAAAAAATAAACAAAAAAGGGAAAATTGTAGCATTTCACAGATTATGGGCAAAAAAATATTCTTAAAAATTAAAACCAGTCCGATATCCACCGTTCTTACAGAGTTTTAAAGGGAATGATAATACATCAGTCATCACCTTTAAAGCTACTTGCTTGTTAATCACTGATTCACTGGAGACTTATGGTTGCCCAATTAGCATCAGAAACGTCTCATATCATACATTCACGGTCTCCTCTGTCCCACTTATAGAGACTCACAGTTTCTCAGACTGCCTTTAATCTCATGTTGAGTCTCATTATGGAGATATATGGGTCTGTTGTACATTAAATTCAAGATCTCTTTAGGCTTGTAAGCATATAGGACTTGACTAGAGGTTAAAGCTTTTTTTGGATCTTGCTTGTTATAGGCCAAGGGTACATGTGAGGAGTGGGATGTGGCTGTGGGCAGGGCTTAAGGCTCCTAGAGTGCCTTTCCTACGGGAGATCCTAGGATACAAATCTGGTCCTGGACAGAAAGACTTTGTCGGGAGAAATGATTCACTGCTCCTTTAAAAAAGGAAGAAAATTTTTTTCCTAGGGAAAAAAAACACCCTTGAACCGCACTCCTATTGTGACTTGTCCCCAAAGATGCAGGATCAGGGAGTACTGACACACAAAAAGTTAACAGAGTAGCGATAAAAATTAACTTTTATTAGTGACACTTAAAAAGTAAAGGTATTAGAGTACTATTAGTAAATGAAAACTATTTGATTAAAATTATAAAGGATAAGGATAAGTTTGCTAACTCTCCAATAGACCACCACTGACAACAGATGTATCCATTATACCATAAGTGTAAGATAGAAGAAAAAGTATTTTTTATTTTTTTGTTCCGAGTCCAATGGATACTACAATCTTCTGACTTGTCAGCTGTGCAGCCTGGTGTGTGTACCTCAAATTTTGTTATGTATATACAAGTATAAAGCTGATTGCAAAATGTCATTGGCTGTAAGGGATTTATCTATGTGTATAGTACAAGATCGTTCAAAAATTTATTTTCCACTGTGCAGTGAAGATTGTTTTTACCAAAGAGCAAGTGGTACTGTGTTGTGGGTTAACCGATGTATTGCTGTTTTGAAACAGTCTCCAACTTTACTACATGACAGGAGGCTTCATATTTTGCATTGCTTTCTTTACTTAAACTTCATGGCAGCACAGATCAAAGTAAAACAAATGACCAATCAGAAACCAGGCTGAGGTAATATAAGGTCCAACTAAACCAAGCCCCTCCTCTTTCTTTGCTGCTCCACAAGCAGACCAGGTCAGGTTATTTGGTTATCTTATTTGCCAGTTACTATTGCTATTCTGATTGAATAGACTGCTATATATCTACATGTCTTTTGTTCTATGAGTGTCTTATGCTGTCTCATTCTTTTGCTCACAGTGCACGTTGTCTTTTATGTACTTGCTAGCTGACTTGTTTGCAGTGGGTGCTCATTTGTTTTAAGTGTGTTACTCTGTTTCCTACATGTCCGGGGGCCAGACCGGTTGTGATTGGTATAAGGAGCTCTGTGGAAGATCAAAGAGTCTAAGCAAAGTTATAGGCTGTCCTGGAGAGATAGCAGCTCGTAGTCTAGGTGGAAATTAACTCCACAGAAATGAATTAAAGTCACAAGGATAAACAGCGAGGAAAGCAAGTCACTTGCTGTGTGTGGCTTTATATTTTATGATTGTACTAAATACACCTTTTTTTGTAAGTGTCCAGTCATTAGGTGAGTAAAGTAAGACACTTGAACTTATGTATTCCCAGAGGTACATGTATCATGTATAGAGCTCTGAAACAAATGTAGAAGATATTTTGTGATGATAATACAGTGTTATTTTCAGCAAACTGCACTGTATGCAAGAAATTAAGTCTGTATTTTTTGTATGTGAATCGGATAGTCCTGGGCTTTGGATTTACTCTCCATGCATTTGTGACTCATTTATGCATATTTGTTAGGTACATGTGAGCTGCGAGATGTCATGGAGTAACCAATGTTGGAATCACTCGGTAATCACTGGTGAATGCAATCTGCAATCATGTGGACGTTTTGTCTTAGAGTCAGTTAAGTTATGTATAATCTGACTAGTTGGCTTTTTTGAATAATGGTAAATCGTGTTAGTAGTTTCAACAGACTATGAGGTGCAAATGAGGAAAAAAATCTTAAGAGTGTGGCCAGACACTTTCTAATCAAACACAATGCCTCTGCATGAGGTTTGAGAGTAATGGGACTCCAAAAAGTGACATTGGGCATACAAGGCAGAGATCTAGAGAAGAGGTTATTACAACTTGAGAACAAATGGATTTTTCTCTTGGGTACCATGACCCCTAGAGGTTTGAATGAAGAGATGTGCCTAACAGCACACCTATAATCCCGTATATATCTTTCCTTCTCACATCATCATTCTTAGATATACTGAATATGTAGATTAGCACAATAACCATCTCATCACAACATATTTTAAACGTATTGTGGGGCAAAGGCGATTAAGTCTTATTTTTTATTAGGAAATTAATGTCATTTTCTTTCTTTTCCAATGACTTAGTCTGTGAATTATCACAGCAATAAACTTCATACATCAGGAGCCAAAAAACTGTTTCTGGACTTTTTATATTTGTATGAGATCAATTTTTGGGGGCACTAATGGTCAATCCCTTGACATATATACCAACCATGTACCCCTCACACATTATAATATTATATATCTTTTTCAATTTATTGAAACATAAGTCCAGCAGTTTAGTCCATCATAAATATAATTTCATTATGATTTTTATTTTATCACACCCTCATATTTCACACATCTTGCCCTATAATTCCAATTTAACCTAAGAACACTCTAGGATATCAGAATCAGAGCCTTTGCTATAATGCACTTTGGATTTCTTGTATACTTGTAAACAATTAAAATTCACCTTAATCAATGAGACACCATGCATACAATAGAGATCAATAAAGTTTTAACACTCTCAGATCATACCCCCTTTTGACTTCTACATGGCCTTTTTTGTTTAAATATTTGTGCCTTTTTCCGGTGCCTCAACTCAAAGATTAACAACGAAACACGATTCAGGAGTCTACCAGCAGCCCACCACTTAATTACTTTATGAATATACACTAAGTTTATTCTTATCTGGTGACTGGACTGTGGATTCATCAAGTATAATGTTAATTTAAGAATCAGACAAGGAAAAAATACTTCAAGGGATAAGGGCTTCTGTTACCCCTCTCTGCAAGCCGGATATGCCCCGGTAAATGGTATGAATGGCAAATAAGTAAATCAGCTCTCCTATAGGGATTTACATTGAAACATTATTTACATTTCCGTTCATTTCTAAATTTTCAAATCTCATTCAGTCATTACAACAGATTATCTCAACAGTTTGTGCATTTCAGATCTCTAGTTGACAATTTTATGATCACAATAATAGAATGGTTCGCTGAGATTCTTACTTTAGTACATCGTCCAGCTCTCGGACATACATTCTTCAAAAGTGTATTAAGATCCAGATTTTTTATGTTTTATTAAGATCCAGAATTGATACTTTAATCATTCTCAAACTTAACATCATTGCTACTTTGGGACACTGTATAGCACTTGAGCATCCCACTGATTCAATATGCATGTTTCATCGTGTTGAGCATATTCATCTTGATTAAACTATGAACCCGTGGACGAATGTTCAAGCCAATAGTCAGATTATATATACGCTGATTATACAAGCACTGGTCACTTCATGACATTGCACAGCTTATATGCATGTTTTTAATGAACGTGCATTAATGGGCATCAACCAGAGGGAAATTAAGCTCAAAAGATGATCAGATCAGCATATCATTACACGGATCTCACACCTGAACACCTCAGAGTTTGTTGAAGCTACTAACACGATTTAGATTATTCGAAAAAGCCAACTACTCAGATTATACATAATTTAACTGACTCTTTAAGACAAAAAGTCTGCATAATTGCAAATTGGATTCACCAGTGATTACTGAGCGATTCCAGCATTGGTTACTCCATGACCTCACACAGCTCACATGTACCTAACAAATACTCATAAATGAATCACAAACACATTTAGAGTAAATCCAATGCTCAGGACAATCCGATTCACATACAAAAAATACAGACTTCATTTCTTGCATAAAGTTTGCTGAAAATCACGCTGTATTATCATCACAAAATATCTTGTACATTTGTTTCAGAGATCTATACATGATACATATACCTCTGGGAATACATAAGTGCAAGTATCTTACTTTACGCGCCTAACTAACGACTGGACAATCTAAAAAAACATGTGTGTTTAGTACAATCATAATATATAAAGCCATACACAGCGAGTGACTTGCTTTCCTCGCTGTTGATCCTTGTGACTTTAATTCATTTCTGTGGAGTTAATTTTCATCTAGATTACGAGCAGCTATCTCTCCAGGACAGCCTATAACTTTGCTTACACTCTTTGATCTTCCATAGAGCGCCTTATACCAATCACAATTGGAGACTGTGTTTCAAAACAGATATACACCAGTTAAC
Organism: Rhinophrynus dorsalis; assembly: GCA_037306005.1. Classification (NCBI taxonomy): domain Eukaryota; kingdom Metazoa; phylum Chordata; class Amphibia; order Anura; family Rhinophrynidae; genus Rhinophrynus; species Rhinophrynus dorsalis. The sequence goes on along the minus strand of CM074723.1, from coordinate 130,106,473 downwards.
CCACAACACAATACCACTTGCTCTTTGGTAAAAACAAACTTCACTCCACAGTGGAAATTGCATTTTTGAATGAGCTTTATACTTACTTGTATATACGTAACAAAATTTAAGGTGTGCACACCAGGCTGCACAGCTGACAAGTCTCACACTTGTGGAATAATGGGTACATCTATTCTCAGTGGTGGTCTATTGGAGAGTCAGAAAACTTATCTTTATCCTTTATAATTTTAATCTAATAATTTTCTTTTACTAATAATACTCTAATAGCTTTACTTTTTAAGTGTCACTAATAAAAGTTAATTTTTATCGCTACTCAGTTAACTTTTTGTGTGTCAATACTCACTGACCCTGCATTTGAGGACAAGTCACAGTAGAAGTACAATTCAATGGTGGTTCTTTTTTTCCCTAAGGAAAAAGTTTTCTTCCTTTTTTAAATCAGTTATTGTTACTACCCATGCACCCTATTGTCTCTATCTAAAAATATTTCAGACTTAATACCCAGTGTGGATGGTGCAATCTAGACCTTTTCTTTCAATTTTCACTGGTTCTTTAGCTCAGGACTGCTCCTTCTGTCAGTGATTGGTATTGCTGAGGACTGAACAGTATCGTAGTTGCAGTGAGTAGAGGAAACTAGCTTTAAAGGTGAAGACTCTGACGCATTATCATTGCCTTTAAGACTTTGCAAGACTGGTGGACATTAAAGTGCTATTTTTAGCGATTTTTTAGGATTACAATCCAGAAGAATATTTTTTGCCTGTGTCCTATAAAAGGCTAAAATTTTCTCTTTTTTTGTTTAGTTTTTATTCTTATTTGTTTTCGATATGTTTTATAGTATTATGTCAGAATATTTATGGTATTATTGATGGAGGTGAGTGTTTGGTCTCACCAATCCATGGTATTGTGAATATCAAAATATTATTTTTATGACCTAGACAACTCATTTTGGGACACATACTTTTTTATTGTATATATTCTGTAATTCTGCTAACTAGCTCCATGTGATACTGCTATAAGTCATTTCTATACATTATATGTATTTCCACTTACCAGGTACAGTGATACGGTTGTAAGTTAGCTCTTTCAATTATATGCATTTCTCTGGCATATAATATCTATGAATATTATATATTATTGATATACCTGTGCCATATTTATACATGTCAGGATCTAAGTGTATATTTGCTTGTGAGGCAATTGGCCACGGGACATTGTATGCCCGAGAGGCTTGTAGTCTGTAGAGGAGGTGTGTTTAATTTTAAGCACACGGCATCCAGAAGGACGGCATCCAGAAGGACGGCAGCTACATGTGGGAGATATTCTGCTGTACACCTTTTTTGCACTACTTTTGAATTGAGGTAGACCCAGGATGAGGTGACACAGATATATCTATAGATTATGTAATGGTCCTTTATTTTATATGTATATTGTAGCAATGTATTTTGTACTTTTATATGTAGAATAAATTACATATTTAGAGATGTGTGATTCCATAAGTGCCAAGGTGGTACTGTATATTTATATATATATATAATACATACTGGAGTTCAGCATTTTCATCCACTAGCCCTTGTAGTAATGATTCTTTAGCTGTATTAAACACTTCTACTGAATCACTATCCTTCTGGCTTTCTTGATCTCTGAAACACAAAATAAGACATCACTATTTTGCAATGTATATATAGTTGCAAAATACGTACGTACATACATATTTTATATATAGTTTATACATTTTGATCTCTGGTAAAAACTTCTTCAGAACCGCATATATCAAACAAACATTTTGCTAAATAAAGTTAGCTGTGAAAACTAACTTTTGCTGCATAAACAAAACTTTATCTTATTGCCAATAAGTAGTAATTAATTAAATATGTATAAATTGTGTGATCCTGAAAAAAACATTCAGAATTTTTATTTCTTGATAGTCAGTAACTATGAATACTGTGGTTAACTTCTGTTAAGCTGTGTTTATATGGATTACTTTTATGACTTATTCGATGTCTTCAGTTTTTTGAGTTTCATATTTTTGTTCAGATGTGACTATTTTTTTTAAACTTTCTTCTCCAGATACAATGAAAGGCAACATTTATTACTGTGCCCCTCCCCAATTAAATAAATAAATTAGAAAAATCTAAGTGACAAAGCCTATCAAAAACAATCTGTACTAAAAATGAATTTGTTTAATAGACGTGATAAATCTATGTAATTTATGTTTTTGTTTATTGCCGTTTAACTTGATATTAAGATGAATATGATTCATTCCTAACCTATAAAAACTTTTAACTCGAGTGCCAGAGGAGTAAGCAAAACATTGCAAAGCAATGCATTGCGCACCCCTCTGGCACTCAAAGGATTAATGAAAATCTTGGCGAGCACCCCTTGGATAGTCAAAGGCTTTAAACAATCATTGAAAGAAAGATCACTGGAACTCTTGGTGAATGTGCATAAAGGCCAAAATGGAACAACACTGGACTAAACCAACAAAACTAACATTCAGATTGATTCCATTTGATTTAAGTGGGGATTCTATACCTTGTATGCTAAAGAAGTCTGCAATGCATTATAAAGGAGTCACTGAGTTAAATGCCCCCCTTTTAATCATATGCTCTTTTTATTTGTTATGTAACATCCACCTCTTTGGCTGCTTCATGTGCAATACAGAGAATCCCTTGGTAAACACTGTATGAACAGTCACAATGAAACAGAAAGCGTCAGAATAGCCAATACAAAAACAAATAAAATGCAAGTATAAACTGTACATCATTATGTGCTGTGAATTGTGTTGATTGAAAGGAGAGACTTGCGGAGTGTGATACAATGATTTTGCATCCAAAATGCATACTTATTGTTTTTATATTAGATGGCATTTGTTTTGGTATTAGCTGAGGTGGTCTGTTACATTACATTCTGGCCATTTTTATTAGATTCCTATGGTGCAGTTAGTTTATACCAGGATTCACTGACACATACAGACATGTACAAATAGAAAAGAGCGGTCACCTGTAATTGTCGTAAATCCACATGAGAATATCATACATACGTTCCCGACACACAGGAAAGGAGTGGGAGCTGAATGCGGTTATCGAGGTTAGAAATTCACGCAGTTCTACTGGCTTCAGTTTGTTTAGCATCTTATATATTATATCTAGGCACACTCTTTGCCTTTCATCATCTCTGAGTGAAAAGAGGGGGGGACATAGCCATGAATTGTCTAGTTAGAGATCTCAGGCACAATAAACTTTTAGCAAATTATCATCAAAGAGCAAACTGGAAATACATATGATACCATTCTTGATACCTGTTTGAAAACCTGTACATAGATTTTGATATAAATCCAGTTCTCTTCCTCTAATTATAGTCAAAAACAACATTTTAGATCATAAATAATACTTGACAAAATGTAATACTGTAGAGTCGGAGTAGTCAAGTGCAGGAACTGCAGCCATTGTGGACTATAACTCCCTTCATTCCCAAATAGCCAACAGGTCGTTTTAGTCCCTAACAGTGGAAGGACTGGGAACCAGTTACACCTCCTGCAGAATAAAGAAATATAAAACTCATCCTATATAATAATTCGCTAGGATGTTTGTCAGAAGCCATCATGCACAGTAGAGCCTGTGCGTGCTGCAGTCATGCGCAGTACAGAGTGCCCGAAAGCACCACAGAGTGCTCCGAATTCGGACTGGAGTCCTCTCTGTGCACCTTCCTGGGACTGCTGTCCCAAGAAGGCGCGCTGAGAAGACTACGGTCCGAATTCGGAGCGCCCCGCTCCGTATCAGCCTCGGTGCGTTCCGGCACTCTGTACTGCGCATGACTGCAGCGCGGGCAGTGAGCAGAGAGGCTTCAGGCACCAGCCAAGGCTGCTGGGTGGCACTGTGGCCTGTGTCCACATGCTTTTAAACTAGTACTTCATAAATATACTAGTGTAAAAGCCCATGTACACGGAACAAGGTCCAGGTAATGTTGAGCCTTTGAGTGCCAGAGGGGTATGCAATGCATTGCTTTGCGTTGCGTACCTCTCTGGCACTCAAAGGGTTAAGAGGCCGCTACCTCACTGCTCCACGCGATGCAGTCTTGCATCTCCTGACTCACACGATGCAATCAAGCGCAGTAGAGACTGCCCAAACGCAAAGTGCACGAACGCGGCCAGTCTCTACTGCACATGACTGCATCTTGACAAACATCCTAGCAAATTATTATATTGGAGATACCAAACAGAGTTTCAGAAGAAGTTAGAATTTTGTAAACCAGTCCCTGGATGAAGTACTCATATTATGTAAAAGAAAATTAGATAGTTATGTATAAAGTAAGAAATTGTTGAGCTATTTCAGTTACTAAACAGATTTGTTATCTCCCCGATATGGTGAAGGTGATTTGTTCCAGAATTGTTTCTCTTTTGTTTCTGCATAAGGTCCTGTGACATGGGACTAAACTGTGCATATACTGATGATTTGTTCACAAGATATGCTGTGTACGTAAAAATTCCAGTAGAAAAAAACTACATATGGAAAATTCCAGAAAAGTGAACATTTAAGTTCAGCATTAATAAAATAGTTAGTATAACCAGCCCCTATATAAGATTTTACCTGTTGCTCATAATTTGACTGAAGTTTTTATTCTTTAGTTCGGTGAAAAGGTCTGGGATTTCCTCTGCCCTATACATTATTATTTCTAAGCACTGTGTCTTGAGAACGCCATGAAGTTTTGGCAGTAAATAGAAGACAAATGCCATAAATCTGTAAATAACAAAAAGTTACATCAGAACTGGAAATTAAATGATAAATATGTTACAGTAATAAGAAATGACTGTACCTGTCCGCAAAGCTTGGGAAATTCTTGACTATTTTGTTCAGGCACAAAATAAATTTGTCTTCTTTATTACTGTTCTGATGCAGTTTTAATTCTTTTACAACATAATCAAAAACTGGGCCTTCTGTTACCTTTTGATTAAAAAAAATAATAATAATTGAAGTTAGTGATTACAAAACAAGATACACATATAGGTAATGTAAAGCCACCAAAAACCAATTTGCTTAAAGTGTTGGTTGTCTTAGTTAGATGTCTTTTACATAAGCCAGTTTTATCTTCTTAAATATTTTGCATTAGCTTTCCAAGTATCATGATCGCTCTGCCACTAGGCTAATATCATCTCACAACAATTGGTTTCAATAGTCCTGAATGGCTCATAAGAGTCACAAGTCTTCATACTTCATCCTGAAACACAATGTAGACTGCAACAGATATAAAATGCAAATAAAAGGGTATAGAAATAACTGCTGTGTGATAGACAACTACTCAGGTAAGTGTTTCAGTTTATCAAATTAACAGCCACTTATTCTTGAGGTAAAGTTCCCTTTTACAGCCTGCCAGTGGAAAACATAATTCCATTGCTGTTAAAGACAAATGGGGAAGCAAGTATCCAGATGACAGTAAAGTAATCAATGTAATACTGACCTTGAGGTCAGGGCTCCTGTGTGTGTGTGCGTGCATGATGATATGTCACAGGAGGGTTGGGAATGTAGCAATGGAATGTCAGTATACAGAAATGGAGTAAAAGGAACCCAGTTTGGGAACATGGCTCTGGAGCGTTTTAACCATTGAAATAACTTGGTTAACTTTCTGCAGGTACATTCTGCTGAATTGTTTTTCCTGCAGGAATTTCCACTGAAAGGTAAAACATCCCTTTTTTTGGAGGGGGAGGCAGACATGCTCATGAAGGTGAGAAACTCTTCAAACCTTATGCTATCCTATGGAACCTATGTGATAAGATTTGTCCAACTTGGAAAACAAGCTCTATAGAACCATATTAGAATCTGAAAGATTAGCTTACCTTGATTCATAACCTATCATATATTTTGTAGTTATACAGCTGCAAGAATCTTTTAAATGAAATCAGATGATCAAATAAATGAAGAAACAAGACTCACTTTTTCTTTTTCGGCAATAGACCTAAGGACAAGTCCCAGAACTTCTGCTGCTGCAATGTAAACGTCTTTGAATCTTGTAAAGGCAAGGTTTTTGGCCAGAGCTTGAAAGTATCTGTATAAAAGATGGTTACTTGAAAAGGTCTTGCTTTGATCACTGAAGTCAACAACATTACAAATTCAAGCCTCATTCTAGTGTTAACCACAAACCAATTAAATGATATACAATATGATGGGCCATTTGCACAAAACAAATGTGGAACAGTTCTGAGGCAAACAAATGGGACTTTTTACCTGTTCTTTATAGATGTCATAAGGAACAGATGAAAATTTCTACTGAATAAATAAGCAGTACACTATTGTTATGAAAAATCACAATGTAGTGCATTTCCTGATGATTAAAACAAGGATACTCCCACTGCAGGGAGCTGCTACTTTCAAAAGATAATAGGATTTTAGTCTTACCTGTTAAATCCTTTTCTCTTAGTCTATACAGGTTACTGGTAACTTTGGGTAGGTGACTGCCCCTTTAAGTAGACAGGAATTGTTTCTTGCATAAGAAATACTGGGCGAAGCCTACCTCTCCTACTAGCTGCATCAGCCAATCCCTTTCCAGTTAGATTGAGACACTAACTATTGACTAGATAGCCAGAAGGAAAAATAAGACTCCTGTGAGCACAAACCCAAAAGGACCCCTACGTTCTGCCACAGGAGAGCCATGCATGGTCCTTTGACAAGGTGGGAGACTAGTAACCTCTATGGACTAAGAGAAAAGGATTTAACAGGTAAGACTAAAATCTTTTTTTCTCTGTCATCCAATACAGGTTACTGGTAACTTTGGGATGTCCAGCCATTGAGTTCCCTGAGGTGGGAAGTAAGGTAAGGACCAGGCACAGGGCCCCCCAAAACACCAGAGCATACAAGACTGAACAGATCATCAATAGCCCAAACATAAAGTGTCAACGGACACAGACTGGAATGGAACACTCCAGGAACCATACACAGCACACTGAACTAGAGCCAACAGGGCTCAACAGGTTAAGGAGTAATAAACATACCCAGAAAGACCCAGACAGGCAATGCAGCCTCCAGGATCTTTCTGCCAAAACTGGCATCAGCCGAAGCCAGCACATCAACACGGTAGGTGTTTGTAAAAGGTGTGCACAGACGACCAAGCAGCAGCCTTGCACAACTGAACAGCCGAGGCCTGATTCTTGTGGGCCCAAGAGGCCCTAATAGATCTGGTAGAATGAGACGTAACCCGAAAGGGCACAGGCTTCTTCCTCAATCCGTAAGCCTTACGAATGGTGGACTTAATCCAGGAAGCAATGGTAACCTTAGAAGCTGGCTTGCCAGCTCGAGGACCCTCAGGAATAACGAACAACGCGTCAGACTTGCGAAAGGACTCCATAAGATGCACATAAAACTTGAGGCAATGTACTACATCCAACAAGTGAAGTTTCCTTTCCTTGTCAGATGTAGGGTCAGGAAAAAAAGAAGGCACCGCAATTTCCAGATTAATGTGAAAGTCAGAGACAACCTTCGGAAGAAATTCCTGAGAAGTGTGAAGAACCGCCTTGTCCTTATGAAACACCAAAAAGGGGGGTTTGCAGGACAATGCATGCAACTCCGCAACATGGTGAACAGACACAATCGCCAGGAGAAAAGCCATTTTCCAAGTCAAGAGACTTAATGGAATAGTAGCCAAGGACTCAAAAGGTAGATGCTGAAGAACACCTAATACCAAATTGAAATCCCACTGAGGCGAGCATGAGCAAAACCCTGGAAGAAAATCTTGACATCAGGCATAAGGACAAGATGTCTCTGAAAGAAAACAGAGAGTGCAGAAGTCTGAACCTTCAGAGAACTCAAACGGAGACCCTTATCAACCCCAGCCTGTAAGAAGGACAAGATTGTAGGGAGATCAAAGTCATGGGAGAGATCCCGATCAGCACACCAAGAAAGAAATGTAGACCAAACCCTATGGTATGCCTTAGAAGAAACAGACTTCCAAGCAAGAAGCATAGTGGCAACAACCTCAGAGGAAAAGCCCTTCTTTTTCAGTACTGAGGTTTCAACCTCCAAGCCGTCAAACCCAAACGTTCAATGTCCTCCTTCCACAGGTACCCCTGTAGAAGAAGATCTGGACGACGGGGAAGCTGAAAGGGTTCCGCCACAGAGAGATCCAGGAGCTCCAGAAACAAAGACTGGCAAGGCCAATATGGAGCAATCAGAATGACCGGAGATTGCTCCTGACAAAGTTTCCTCAGTACACTGTGTAACATGGGAAGAAGGGGACATATGTATGCCAGAAGGAAGTTCCATGGAATGGACATGGCATCCACAGCTAGAGCTTGAGGGTTGTTCCAACGTGTCTCGTCGCCATCAAGTCGACCTGAGGAAGACCCCACTTCTGGATGATGAGATGGAACACCTCCTGATTCAGTTTCCATTCTCCGCTATAGATGGTCTGCCAACTTAGGAAATCTGCCAGAACGTTGTCCACGCCTGGAATGTGAACGGCGGAAATAGCAGGAACATGATCTTCTGCCCAGGTCAAAATAGCCTTCACCTCCAACCAAGCTGCAAAACTTCTTGTGCCGCCTTGCTTGTTGATGTATGCCACTGCCGTGGCTTTGTCTGATTGGACTCGCACTGGACAATTCTCCAACTGGACCGTCCAATACCGGAGAGCATGGAAGATTGCTCGAAAGCTCCAACAAGTTGATGGGAAGGAGACTCTCCTCCAGAGACCACCGACCCTGGACGTTCAGGTGACCCAAGACTGTACCCCATCCCAACAGATTGGCATCCATTGTTACCATTGTCCAGAAGGGTATCAGAAAGGCTCTGCCTTTTGTGAGATGAGACAGGTTGAGCCACCACTCCAGATTCAGTTCCACATGCAGGGGGAGAGAGACCGATAACTCCAGGAGATCCATCTGATCCTTGCAAACCCGTATCACAAACCAGTGAAGTTCCCTCGCATGAGCCATGGCGAATGGGACTGCTTCTATGGTGGAAATGAACTTCCCCACCAGAGATGTCCACTTCTTGGTTGGTATTGAATCCATTGCCAGGACAGTGGACACAATGCAAGCGATCTTGTGAGCCACCTCGTCCTTGAGGAACACCATCCCCTTCTCCATGTCGAAGAGAAGACCCAGGTAAACCAGGCGCTGAGGTGGAACCAGATCTGACTTGTCTATGTTCAAGATCCACCCATGATGGAAGAGAACGCGGATACACTCTTGGACCTGAAGATGAAGGAGATCTGGAGATGAAGCCTTCAACAGGAGATCATCCATGAAAGGAGTAACTCGAATTCCAGTCCTGTGCAGGAGAGAAATCAAGGCACCTAGGACCCAGTTGAAGACCTGCGGAGCAGTTGACAGACCAAAGGGGAGCGCAGAAAACTGAAAATGCCCCTGGTAGCAGTCAAACCAAAGATACTGCCGACTCTCTGGATGAATAGCGATGTGCAGGTATGCATCCTGAAGGTCCAGGCAGGCAAGGAACTCCCCTGGAGCAATAGTGGCGATCACCATCCGCAGAGACTCCTGCTGATAATGAGAATTGACCACAAAGGAATTTAGATTCTTGAGGTCCGGGATAGGACGACATCCGCTGTCCTTCTTGATGACCAAGGACAGGTTGGAATAGAAACCTAACCCCTGTTCTGGCACGGGAACCGGTTCCAAAACCTGTCTGAACTGCCCCAGTGAAAAGCTGACGCTTTTCTTCCGCCCGAGGAGTGTGTGAAAGACAAAAACTTTGGGGGAGGAATAGAGGTAAAGGGAAGCCACGGAGTCTGTCCAGACACTGTGGTAAAATCGCAGATGGCCACCCACAGGTTCGAGGGGTCTGGGGTTCAACGAGTCATGCCGAAGGAGGATTGGCAGTCTTGGGCTTAGCCGAGGACTGCTTGGGGAACCACTGCTGGTCTAGGCTTGGAGAAGGCACAAGATGCCTGAGGAATTGCCTGGGTCGCGGCACGCGCCTCAGTCTGAAAGGGACAAAAAAGCAGATTCCTTTTATACTGCGGCTTCTTCTTGGGGATTAAGGGCAAAAGGGTACTCTTACTCCCAGTAGCTTCACTGATGATGTCTTTCGGTTCAGGCCCAAACAGAGAGGTTCCCAAGAAAGGCAAGGAAAGAAGAGTCTTCTTGAAAGTAGTGTCAGCAGACCAGATCTTAAGCCAGAGTGCATGTCTGGCAACCACAGACATGGTGGAAACCCTTCCAACCAAACGTACAGAATCAAATATAGCTGCAGACACATAATGCTGGGCTTTAGAAATATTGGCTAAAAGCCGCAATAAGTCAGAAGTAGGAGCTCCCTGACGCACAGCCGCTGTCAACTGTTCGGTCCAGACCGCAATGGCTCTGTTTACCCAAGAGGCTGCAAACTCAGGGCACAAGGGAGTACCAGCAGCAGAAAATATGGACATTAACAAAGCCTCTATTTTCCTATCTGTCCAATCCTTCAGAACAGATGCATCCACCACTGACAAAGCAGTGCACTTGGAGAGTCTAGAGACTGGGGCATCCACCTTTGGAGGCTGAGCCCACTGTACCAAGGCCGCTTCAGGGAAGGGGTACAATTTAGCAAACTTCCTAGACACAGCAAGCTTCTTGTCAGGAAGCTTCCACTCGTCCAAGACCAGCCTGTCAAGAGTGGGATTAGGAGGAAAACAGGTAGACTGAGTCTTAGGCTCCTGAAGTACATCAGAAGGGTCCTTAGGATCATCAGATGTCAATGGAACATTTAAGGTAGTGAGGACGGCCCTGATCAAACCCTCAGCAGAGGGGTCATGGTCAGGCTCAAATGGGTTCCCAAAGAATTGGGAAGACCGCTCCACAGAATTCCCCTCAACATCTGAATCCATGAGGAGTTCCTCTTCAGAGGAATCAGACACATCAGATATCCCCTGCAGTTTAGGCATGGAAGATCTGATAGAAACAGGGCGTTGCCAAGATTGGAAGACCCCACTTAACTGAGATGGTAACAGTTGTAAGATAGACTTTAAATCTTTAGTAGTAGCCTTAAACTCCTGTAACCAATGTGGCTCTAATGCATGGCTGGAGGTCCCTGGAGGAGACTCAGGGGCAGCAGCGCATGCAGGGCATAAATGACCTGAGTACTCTCTAGGTAATCCTGAGTGACATGAGGACCAATGCGCAGTGGGGGTCACAGACACCTCAGGATCCTTAGTCTTAGGCCAGCCCCAGGTTCAGATGGAGTAGACATTCTCACAGTGTCACAAACATCAAAATACACCAGTTATACCCAATACAGTGTTAAAGATTAAAATTTCACCCCAGAAATCGCTAAAAAAGCATCTATCTGGCAGGTGAAGGGTTAATCAGCTGAGGAGAGAGGTAAGCTCCAAGCCCTGTGTAGGATACTCATGAAGGGAGTGAAAGAAAATGGCGACCGAACAGGAGCCAATCAGAAACCAATGTGCGAAGCAAGGGCTCATAGGAAATGTAGTTTCCCTGTACAAGTACCCCAAACAGTGCCCAAAGTCCCCTGAGCCATCCACAACACCCAGAGCATGAACTGGATGATAGAACAAGGGTAGACAAGTAAAATGAGCCATCTCTGAAGTTGCTAGAATGAGCGGTTGCAGAGATATGTCCCAAACAGTAAAGTCCCATAGAAGTGAATGGAGCATGGCGTCTATGCAGTAAATCGCACCTTAAGGAACTCAAAATTTGAAAAATTTACTCTGAGGTAAAAAAAAAGTTAGCAAATACACCAGAAAACATTGTAAAAATGAAATAAACACTGTTCCCAACCAAGAAAGTGTTGCAAAGTCCCCAAAACGTGTCAAACCATCAGACAAGGGGTTAAATTACCACATAAACACTGCTCCAAGCCCCCCACAGACATACAGACAAACCCAATAAGTGCAGGAGTATGCAGTAGGAACTCCAAGGGAGAGGAACTTGGGAGAAGTAGACCTCAGCACTCAAAGGGTTGCTCACCTTTTTAGCAGAATCTTCATTCTTTAGATTACCATGTGTTAAAGAAGAAGCCTCTTTGGGCAACTCCTAGGGAAAGAAATTGTTAGGCAAAATTTTCCCCTCAGTGCTAATGGTCCACCATAGCACTGGGACTGAGCTATTCAACGGGAATGGTCAGTAAATGGTAATCCGCCTAACGGTGGTATTCCATATCTAAAAGAAAACAACAACATTCCTAAGAACTAAGCAGGAAACTCTTCTCTATCTTTCCTCTTCAAATGAATCGATCTAACTGGAGAGGGATTGGCTGATGCAGCTAGTAGGAGAGGTATGCTCCGCCCAGCATTTCTTATGCAAGAAACTATTCCTGTCTACTTAACCCCTTAGAGACCAGCCGCACGGAAGCGGATGGCACTTAACGCCCGCCGAACTTCTTTCCCACATTACCTTCAACAACTTCCTGGACGTACATGTACATCCTCTGTCACTAAGTGACAGATTCTGCAGGACGTACATGTACGTCCATTGTCGGGATGGGGTTAAAGGGGCAGTCACTTACCCAAAGTTACAAGTAACCTTTATTAGATGACAGAGAAATTACAGTTCAAACAGCTGATTCTATTGACCAGAATGGCATCTCAATATGCTTCCAAGGAGCTGCTCAGAGGACCCTTTAGTTGAAGGTTTGGTCATCTAACAATAATTCTAAAAAGTCTCTGGTTTCAATTAGTTTTTTGGGGGGAACCCTGTCCAATACAGAACTGGAAAAAATAGTAAGTCACGCAACCGGAGCGAAGAGTGCTCTGACATAGAACCTCTTTGCCTTAACAAACGAAAGGCAAGCAATTTTTCGATCATATCTACGGTTCACCTTCCAAAACTGAAATTAGCAAATTGTGGTACTTCAGTTTGGTCTAGTCACAGCTCCAAGGGTATTTAAAAAGTTGGTACCACCTCTAGCAGCATTCATTTAACTAGAAACATCAACATTACATTTTATCTAAATAATCTGATGATCAAGACCAAACAGGTCAGCTCCTTCAGATTTTTTCAAGAAATGACAAAGACCCTCCAGGATTACGGCTGGATCATCATCCTGGAGAAGGCCAGTTTAATACCCATAACCTTTCTGCGAATGAAATTCAACACTTCCATTCTGAAAATTTTCCTGCCCCCAAGACAAGGTATCAGAGATCCTGATCAGGTTGTGTGCTCTTCACAAAGTGCAAAAACCAACAATTCAACAATGCATAAAAGTGGTGAGAACCATGGTCTCCACACAGGAAGCTATACTGTTTGCTCAGTTTAAAGTGAGAACTCTACAACTGGACATGTTCAGAAATGGAACAAACAAAGCATAAGCTTGAACAATCACAGTTGTCATCTGCAGCTTTTCAGCCAGTATGGTGCCATAAGGAACAAATACCACTGATTAAAAGGAGAAGTAAAATTGTATAATGTCATGCTTTTACTCCCACTGCTGGGAGCTACTTCATTCAAATGTCGAAACAGTGCCAACTGGTGTAGACAGCTCCTCTGGTGTCTAGACAGTTATTCTATTGCTTTCTTTGGAACAGGTGGGCCAATGGCTACAGCTTTTCACAGCAGTTTGAATTGCAATCTATTTTGAATAAAACAATTTCTGGCAATGGGAATACGTTTTTTTTTTTTCAACAGGGAAATCCTTACAATTTACATTTTATTTCATAATAAAACTTTACTGGTTCTTTAAATGGAAGCTTTTAAATCCTTGAATGCTAGAATGGTCTATAGTGCATTGTGTAATAAAATGTTTCATATTTCTCTAGCATTAAAAGTCTTAAGAACCCCATTTAACTTAATTGGAATTTGTATTTTACCCTATGCTGCAGCTGATTTGCCTCATAATTACTCCATCACTCACTGTGGATATGGCCCTATAACTGTTCCCCAAAATGGTCAGAGACTTTGTCCTGGTGGAGCATAGAGGATTAACTCTAATAGTAGAAATTAACTGAAAATTCTGTTTAAAATGTCTTCAGATTATCTCATCCTTAAGACAAAGGAATACTCATGGGCCTCTTTGGGGGAGAAATAACTAAGTGACATTAATGGCCGATTGATGTTAAATTGTAGCCTTGATGTCTGTGAAAAGGCGCCATCATGGGCCTCTTTGGGGGAGAAATAACTAAGTGACATTAATGGCCGATTGATGTTAAATTGTAGCCTTGATGTCTGTGTAATGGCGCCATCTGCAGCTCTTATTTTGTAAAATATTCATAATTGGGATATTTTTTCTTTGATTAGCATAAGATATGAGTATCCAGTCAGGTCTGACTGATGATGTCACTGTATAATGAGATGGATCTTTGTCCAATCATTAGAAAGAGGTGGGGATTACTGATAAGGCAAAAATTGCCAATATAATGCAAAATACTCTTAGTTCCTGGGAGCTCTTGACTTCCTGAAAAAAAACTCCTAACAGCTCTTAGATTCCTGGCAAAAGAAGGCTCTGCTGATTAAATTCCTGACAACACCTGATAACTTCAAGAATCCACACTGATTGACCTGGTAATTATAATTTATTTATTCTAATTCTGTGTAATTTCAAAATAAGTATATTTCTTCGATATTTGAGGAAAATTATATATATATTTGCCCATAGAAGCCTAGCCAGTGCTACGGAAAATAGGATTTTAGTCTTACCTGTTAAATCCTTTTCACTTAGTCCGTACAGGTTACTGGTAACACTGGGAGGCGATCAGCCCCTTTAAGTAGGCAGGAACATTTCTCTAAATGTATGCAGGGGGTGGAGCCTCCCCTCCCTCCTAGGCTGCTCCCCAGTCAGCACAAGCCAGAATGATTTGAGACACTAACACTGACCAGAGATAGAAGAGAAGAAGAAGACTCCTGTGAGCATGCCCCAAAGGACTCCCACAGAATGCCACAGGAGAGCCAAGCATGGTCTCTTGACAGGGTGGGAGACCAGTAACCTGTATGGACTAAGTGAAAAGGATTTAACAGGTAAGACTAAAATCCTATTTTCACTGTCGTCCAATACAGGTTACTGGTAACACTGGGATGTCCAATCATTGAGTTTCCCAGAGGCGGGAAGAAGGCAAGGACCAGGCGCAAGGCCCCCAGAGTCACCAGAACCTCTATGGTCAGAGATCCCAACAAACAGAAGTGCCAACGGACACCAACTAAGGGTAAGAACAGACCCCAAGAACTAAACACAGCACACTGAACTAGAGCCAACAGGGCTCAACAGTAAGGAAACACTGAGAACCTCAGAAGAAGAAGATCCTAGACAGGCAAAACTGCCTCCAGGACCTTCCTCCCAAAGCTGGCATCAGCCGAGGCCAGCACATCCACACGGTAGTGCTTAGAGAAGGTGGCCGCCCGACACAGCTGATCAGCAGATGCTTGGTTTTTATAGGCCCAAGAAGCCCCGATTGACCTGGTAGAATGAGCAGTAACTCGAAATGGAACATGCTTATTCTTCAATTCGTAAGCCTTACGAACAGTAGACTTAATCCAAGATTCAATGGTTACCTTGGATGCCGGTGTCCCTGCCCTAGGCCCCTCAGGAATGACAAACAGGGCGTCAGACTTCCTGATAGACTCAGTGTGATGAACGTAAAACTTGAGACAACGCACAACATCCAACAAGTGGAGATCCCTCTCCTTGTCAGAGGAAGGGTTAGGGCATAAAGAAGGCACCACAATCTCCTGATTGATGTGAAATTCGGAGACAACTTTAGGCAAAAACTCCTTGGAAGTGCGAAGCACAGCCTTATCCTTGTGGAACACCAGATAAGGAGGTTTACAAGACAACGCCTGTAATTCCGCCACCCAGCGAACCCAAACAATAGCCAGAAGGAAGGCCATCTTCCAGGACAAAAGACGCAAAGGAATAGTAGCTAAGGACTCAAAGGGAGGACGCTAAAGAACCCCCAAAACCAGATTAAGGTCCCACTGAGGAGCCGGACTCCTAAAAGCGGGACGAACATGAGCCACGCCTTGGAAGAAGACCTTGACATCAGGAAGAACAGCAATACGCTCCTGGAAAAAGACAGAGAGCACCGAAGTCTGGACCTTAAGAGAACTCAGACTGAGCCCCTTGTCGACACCGTCCTGTAAAAAGGCCAGGACGGTAGGAAGATGAAAGTCATGCGATAGATCCCTATCAGCACACCATGCCACAAAGGTCGACCAGACTCGGTGATAAATCTTAGAGGACACAGGCTTACGAGCACTTAGCATCGTAGACACCACTGCAGAAGAAAAACCCTTTTTCTTCAGAATTGAGGATTCAACCTCCAAGCCATCAAATGAAGACGATGAACAACCTCCTTCCACAGATAACCTTGCAGCAGAAGATCTGGACGGGGGGGAAGCGGAAAAGGATCCGCCACAGACATAGCCATCAGGTCCGGATACCAGGACTGACGAGGCCAATTCGGAGCAATCAGAATGAACGGACAACGCTCCATCCTCAACTTCTGGATGACTCTGATCAGCATTGGAAGAGGCAGAAAGATATATGCTAGGGAGAATTCCCAAGGAATTGACAAGGCGTCCACTGCCAGAGCCAGTGGATCCCTCCACTGAGAGCAGAACACTGAAACCTTCCTGTTGTGTCTGGTTGCCATCAGATCCACCACAGGAACCCCCCACATCTGAGTGAGGAGTTGGAACACCTCCGGATGAAGAGCCCACTCTCCGCTGTCGACTGTGTGACGACTGAGAAAGTCTGCCATGACGTTGTCTACGCCTGGAATGACGGGAACATGAACTTCCGCTCAGGACAAAATGGCCTTGACCTCTAACCAGGCGGCGAGACTTCTTGTCCCGCCCTGTCTGTTGATGTAGGCCACTGCTGTGGCATTGTCGGAGTCGACTCTAACTGGACAACCCTCCAGTTGAGATTCCCAATGGCGCAGAGCAAGAAAGATCGCTCGGAGTTCCAGGATGTTGATGGACAGAAGAGATTCCTCCAATTCCCATTTCCCCTGGGCACTGAGGCGACCCAATACTGCCCCCCAACCCAAGATGCTGGCATCCGTCGTGACCGTGGTCCAATAATGGATCTGGAATGATCTCCCTTTCAGGAGATGGGAAAGATCCAACCACCATTCCAGGCTCAACTCGACATGAGGAGGTAGAGAGACAGACAGCTTCAGATGGTCTGGACGATTCCGGCACGTCTGGATCACGAACCTTTGAAGTTCCCTGGTATGTGCCATGGCAAACGGCACCGCCTCTATCGTGGAGATGAACTTCCCCACTAGAGATGTCAACTTCGGCACAGGAATTCGCTCGAGGGCCAGAATCTTCGATACCCGGAGAGCAATCTGATGAGCCACCTCTTCCGGCAGAAACACCATGCAGTGCTGAGTGTCGAACAGAAGACCCAGGAAGATTATTTGCTGAGACGGAACCAAGTCTGACTTGTCCAGATTCATAATCCACCCGTGGCGATAGAGAGATTGAATGCAGGCCTGGACCTGCTGATGGAGAATATCCGCTGATGCCGCCTTTAAGAGCAAATCGTCCATGTACGGAGTCACTCTGATGCCATCCCGATGGAGGACAGCTATCAATGCTCCCAGGACTCGTTGAAAAACCCGTGGAGCCGTCATCAGCCCAAAAGGAGGAGCGGAAAACTGAAAATGACCCCTGTCGCAGGCAAACCTGAGGTACCACCTGCTCTCTAGATGAATAGGGATGTGCAGATATGCATCCTGAAGATCCAGGGAAGCAAGAAATTCCCCCGGAGACATAGCAGCGATCACAGTACACAGAGACTCCTGTTGGTAGTGGGTGCTCACCACAAAGGAGTTGAGATCCTTGAGATCCGGATGCGGACCCGGGTTCGGCGAGTCATGCCAAAGCAGTGTTGGGAGCCTTTGTCTTGGGGACAACCTTGGGCTTCCAGGACTGTTTGGGCTTGGAGGAGGTGCGCGGAGCGGGCGGAACCGCCTGGGACGTGGGGCGTGTCTCAGTTTGGAAGGAACGAAAGGACCGATAGCGCTTAGCCGGGAACTTCTTCTTAAAGACCGAGGGTAGAAGAGTACTTTTACCCCCAGTAGCTTCGCTAATCAATTCCTTTAGCTCAGATCCAAACAGGGAAATCCATTGGAAGGGCAAAGAAAGCAAAACTTTCTTGGAAGCGGTGTCAGCAGACCAAATTTTTAGCCAAAGAGCGCGCCTAGCCACCACAGAAGAAGTGGAAGCCCTCGCCATCATGCGAACAGCATCAAAGGCAGCATCAGAAACATAATTCTGAGCTTCAGAAATATTGGCAAGGAGTTGCAACTGCTCTGAAACCGGCGCATCTTGGCGGACCGCCACAGTGAGTTGTTCAGTCCAGACCGCAATGGCCCGGTTAACCCACGCCACAGCGAAGGCTGGTCGCATGGCAGTACCAATAGAGGCAAAAATAGACTTAAGACAGGTCTCTAACTTTTTGTCAGTCCAATCCTGTAAAGCAGAAGCATCAGATACAGCCAAAGCAGTAGATTTGGACAACCTAGAAACTGGAGCATCCACCTTGGGAGGATGAACCCATTTAGCCAGTTCAGTCTCAGGAAAAGGATAAAGTTTAGCAAACTTTTTTGAGACTGAAGAGGACTTATCAGGATTTTTCCACGCATCAGAAACTAAGCGTTCAAGGGTAGGGTTAGTAGGAAAACAAGTAACCGCCTTTGGCGGTTTCTGAAACACATCCGTTGGGTCAAGAGGAGTCTCCTGACACAAGGGAACATTGAGAGTGGTCAGCACTGCCCTAATCAAACCCTCAGCGGAGAGTTCAGGGTCACATTCAAAAGGGTCTCCAGCCGATCTAGTAGACTCAATAACTGTACCATCCTCAACATCAGAATCCTGCAACAATTCTTCCTCAGACGAATCAGACACGTCAGGAGCTCCCTGTGGCTTGGGCAGGGAGGTCCTGATAGTGGAGGGGGTCTGCCATACTTGAAGAGCCCCCTGAACCTGAGAGGGAAAGAGCTGAAGAGTGGATCTGAGATCCCTAGTTGCAGCCTTGAACTCTTTCACCCATGTTGGCTCAATGGCGTGGCTGGAAGGCCCTGGGTTGCTGCCATGACCTTCCGCACATGTTGGGCATAAATGACCAGAAAATTCTCTAGGTAGCCCTGAGTGACAGGAGGAGCAAAACGCAATGGGGGATACAGAGACCCCAGCCTCCTTAGTCTTGGGTCTAGCCCCAGGCTCCAGTGGAGTAGACATACTGACAGTGTCAGATATACCCCACTAACAGGAATCACCCAATTAAAGTGTGAAAGATTAAAGATTCACCCCAGAAATGCTTAAAACTAAACTTATCTGGCAAGCGAAGGGTTAATCAGCGGAGGAGAGGGAGAAGGTTCGGTCCCTGTGTAGTATACTCGATGAGAAGAACTCACAAAATGGCTGCCGCGACGGGAGCCAATCAGAAAAAGGGCGCGAAACAAGCGCTCATGGGAAACAGTGCCCGAAGCCCCCCAAGTCCCCCAACACACTGAATCATGAAACCGGATGATAGAGCAAGGGAAGACCAACAAAATGAGCCCACTCTGAAGTCACTATGTAAAGCGGTTCCAGAGATACGTCCCACACAGTGTAAGCCCATAGAGAGTAAAGGAGCAATGGCGTCTATGCGGGAAAAGTGTGCTTAAAGGCACGGAACATAATTTCTAATAAAGTTAATCCTTAAAGATAAAAGGTTCATAACACATAGCAAACACATGTACTATATAAGAAAACATTGCCCCAATAAGGAAATGTCCCAAAATCCCCATAAAACTGGAAAAACCAGCAGAGAAAGGGTTAAATCCCACATAAACTGCTCCAAAACCCCAGACATACACATATGCATTGCATAAAATACAGTGCAATATACAGAAAAATACCCAATGAGTGCCGAAGTGCACAATGAGAACTCCCAAATACAAGCCCAATGAAGGGACACTGTGGGACAAGTGGACCTTCAGCACTCAAAGGGTGGCTCACCTTTCTGCAGGATTTCTGTCTTCAGGTTACCAAATGAGTAAAAGATTACCTCAGAGGATAATCCCCAGGGAAGTACTTGAAATCAAGTTGTTCCCTCATCAGGGCAAAAGGTCCACCAGAAATACCGTGGACACTGCGCTAGCCACTTTAAAGAGGGCATTGTCAGCCATGGTAACCCGCCTAATGGTGGTATTCCATATTTGCAAAAATAATAAACAAACTAAAGTTTGAAGAGAGATGTTCTCCACCTGGTGTGAACACACCGAGGAACAAATCATGCTGGCTTGTGCTGACTGAGGAGCAGCGTAGGAGGGAGGGGAGGCTCCATCCCCTGCATACATTTAGAGAAATGTTCCTGCCTACTTAAAGGGGCGGATCGCCTCCCAGTGTTACCAGTAACCTGTATTGGACGACAGTGAAAATATTATAATCAGCTATATTTAGCATAGTAATTAAGAAATTACGCAGAATTAATTTATTGTTATAAATTGCTAGAGAGATCATAAAATAGAGATAGCAGTGAGATATATTTATCCTTGTGTATATTGGTTAATATAATTTTTGTTATGTCTAGAATATTGTGTTTCTGGTAAAATTATAATAGCTTATATTTAATCAAGGGAATTCTTGGAATTCATTAATTAACTCTCTAACTGCTGTTTGTCTATTTATTTGTGGTGTGCATTCTAAAGTCCTTTGTGTATGTGCTAGGCTTATCTTTTGTAAGTTAGAAGTGTGCACTTCCCATAGACAAAAGAAGCTTTAGGATGTGGCACCTATTTTAAACGAGTGGATTAACCCTTGGAGTGCCTATAGGTTTTATATATGATGCTGTAGTCAAAATTATGATATATGTTGCATGGAGTTGGTATACTTACTAAACATATGTTATTGGATTAATTTTAGGTAGATTATTTGTATAATCTTTGATTGACTATATTAATTGTAATTTATATATTTTATTCAGAGGTATTCAATATTGAATTCAGTATATAATTAAATTATAGTGATTTAAATCTGGGATTCTATTCCAGTTATTCCCTAAATTTGATTATTATTGAGATATGATACAAGGAATTGTTAGAGAAATTATTTAATTCATTTCACAATACCCCTTACATCATAATTAGCATAGTCTATACAGTTTCTGGGGCAGAGGTATTCAGAGACACTGCGGCCAACTGTATTATATTAATTGTAAGAATCAATTAACCTGTTCTATGCTACTGAGTGCAATTATTGTTATTAATACCTCTGAATATACCTATGTGTGGTTAACCCTTTCAACGTTGGTAATCCTCATGGTAATAAATGTGGTTTGGTTTTCCATGTACCTATTATAATTGCTAATCACTCATATATTTCATTGTTACTGATACTTGTTATATATATATATATATATATATATATATATATAGTATATTGTATTTTAATAAAATATATATTTTTGCACAAATATGAGGGATTATTACTTTGATCAATTAATTACTGTGAAGTAGCATGTCAATACATAATAAAGATAAAGTTCTCAAATTATTTTATATTGTCATTTGCCTATTTAAGTGAAGAAATCCAGCTTGAGTGGTTCTCTTTTTTAACCCTTTGGATACCTTCATATAAATAGTCCGACAAAACTGACCCTGAAAGTGAGGTTAAAGGGATAGTATTACTTAAAATGTAAAAAAAAAATATATATGTTGTAGGGTTTATCCCCCTGAGTAAAACAAGGTACTCCCCACTGATGAAAAATAGGATTTTAGTCTTACCTGTTAAATCCTTTTCACTTAGTCCATACAGGTCACTGGTACTCTGGGAGGCGTAAGTCCCCTTTAATAGGCAGGAACAACTATGCAAATAATTTGCAAGGGGCGGAGCCTCCCCTCTTACTTAAGCCACCTTCTGGCCAGAGCCACTTTAGATTGATTTGAGACCCTAAAAACTGACCTCAGGTAAGCAAAAAGAAAGACTCCTGTGAGCATGCCCGAACGGTCTCCCACTGAATGCCACAGGAGAGCCAAGACTGGTCCCTTGACAGGGTGGGAGACCAGTGACCTGTATGGACTAAGTGAAAAGGATTTAACAGGTAAGACTAAAATCCTATTTTCACTGTCGTCCAATACAGGTCACTGGTACTCTGGGATGTACAAACATTGAGCTGATCCAGAGGCGGGAAGAAGGCAAGGACCAGGCGCAAGGCCCAAGTCACTAGAACTGTTATGACCAGTTGATAACATAGCCCAAACTGTAAGTGTCAACGGACACCAACCAAGGGAACAATCCCTGAACTAGCACAGCACACAGAACTAGAGCCAACCGGGCTCAACAGTAAAGAAGCACTAAGGATCACAGAGCAGAAGACCTACACAGGCAAGACTGCCTCCAGGACCTTCCTTCCAAAACTGGCATCAGCCGACGCCAGTACATCAACTCGATAGTGCTTTGAAAATGTGTGCACAGAGGACCAAGTGGCCGCTCTGCACAGTTGATCAGCAGAAGCTTGATTCTTGTAGGCCCAAGAGGCCCCAATAGATCTGGTGGAATGGGCAGTTACCCGGAAGGGAACATGCTTATTCCTCAACTTATAGGCTTCACGGATGGTAGCCTTAATCCAAGAGGCAATGGTAACTTTGGAAGCCGGTCTTCCTGCCCTAGGCCCCTCAGGAATGACGAATAGAGCGTCAGACTTCCTGATAGACTCGGTGCGATGAACATAAAACTTGAGGCAACGCACCACATCCAACAGATGGAGATCTCTTTCCTTGTCAGATGAAGGATTAGGGCAGAAAGAGGGAACCACAATCTCCTGATTGATGTGAAACTCAGACACAACCTTGGGTAAGAATTCCTTGGTAGTGCGAAGCACAGCCTTATCCTTGTGGAACACCAGGTAAGGAGGTTTACAAGACAAGGCCTGTAACTCTGCTACCCGGCGCACTGACACCACAGCCAAGAGGAAGGCCATCTTCCAAGTCACAAGACGTAATGGAATGGAAGCCAAGGATTCAAACGGTGGTCGCTGTAGAACTCCCAGCACCAAATTGAGATCCCACTGGGGAGCAGGACTCTTAAAGGCAGGTCGAACATGAGTCACACCCTGGAAGAAGACTTTCACATCAGGAAGGACAGCAATCCGTTCCTGGAAAAACACAGACAAGGCAGAAGTCTGAACTTTGAGGGAACTCAGACTGAGCCCCTTATCCACACCGTCCTGCAAGAAGGCCAGGACAGTGGGAAGATGGAAGTCAAGAGACAACTTCTTGTCAGAGCACCATGTCACGAAAGTTGACCATATGCGATGATAGATCTTGGAAGACACAGGCTTACGAGCACTGAGCATCGTCGATACCACAGAAGGAGAAAAGCCTTTCTTAGCTAGAATCGAGGATTCAACCGCCATGCCATCAAATGGAGAGAGTGAACATCCTCTTTCCACAGATACCCCTGAAGAAGCAGGTCCGGACGGGCTGGAAGTGGGATTGGATCCTTCACTGACATGGCCATCAATTCCGGAAACCAGGACTGGCGAGGCCAGTTTGGAGCAATCAGGATGACAGGACAACGTTCCCTCTTCAACTTCTGGATAACTCTGACCAATAGAGGAAGAGGAGGGAAGATGTAAGCCAGGGAGAAGTCCCAAGGGATCGACAAGGCATCCACTGCTAGAGCAAGGGAGTCCCTCAACCGGGAGCAAAACACCGGAACCTTCCTGTTGTGTCTGGTAGCCATCAGATCCACCACAGGCATCCCCCACCGTTGAGTGAGCATGTGAAACACCTCTGGGTGCAGAGCCCATTCTCCGCTGTCGACGGTATGACGACTGAGGAAGTCTGCCATGACGTTGTCCACGCCTGGAATATGAACCGCAGAGATGACAGGCACGTGATCTTCTGCCCAAGACAAAATATCCTTGACCTCCCACCAGGCGGAACCGCTTCTTGTGCCGCCTTGCCTGTTGATGTAAGCCACCGCCGTGGCGTTGTCGGACTCCACTCTGACTGGAAGACCGGTCAATTGAGACTCCCAGTGCCTCAGGGCCAGCCGGACAGCTCGAAGTTCCAGAACATTGATGGAGAGCATGGATTCCTCCAGACCCCATTTCCCCTGAGCACTGAAGCGACCCCAGACTGCACCCCAGCCCCGAAGGCTGGCATCCGTAGTGACTGTGGTCCAAGGAGGAACTAGAAAGGATTTCCCTTTCAGGAGATGAGAGAGATCTAACCACCAGTGCAGACTCGACTCGACATGAGGAGGAAGAGAAACAGACAGATGTTGATGATCTGGATGATTCTTGCACGTCTGGATCACGAATCTCTGAAGATCCCTGGAGTGGGCCATGGCAACTGGTACTGCTTCGATTGTGGAAATGAACTTCCCCACTAAGGACGACAACTTCGGAACTGGAATCTCGTCCAGGTCCAGAATTCCAGCCACTCTAACAGCTATCTGGTGAGCCACGTCCTCTGGAAGAAACACCATGCATTGGCGAGTGTCGAACAGGAGACCCAGGAACAGAAGCCTCTGAGATGGAATCAAGTCCGACTTGTCCAGATTCAGGATCCAGCCATGACGGTTCAGGGTGTGCATGCACATCTGTAATTGCTGAAGGAGAAGCTCCGCTGAGGAGGCCTTCAGAAGGAGATCGTCCATGTAGGGGGTCACTCTGATCCCATCCTGATGGAGCACCGCTATCAATGAGCCCAACACCCTCTGGAAGACCTGAGGGGCTGAAGTCAGCCCAAAGGGGAGCGCTGCAAACTGAAAGTGTCCCCTGTGGCAGGCAATCCTGAGATACCGCCTGCTCTCTGGATGAATAGGGATGTGAAGATAAGCATCCTGAAGGTCCAGGGAGGCAAGAAACTCCCCTGGAGACATTGCTGCAATCACAGAGCGCAGGGACTCCTGGCGGAAGTGGGAAGTCACCACATAGGCATTGAGATCTTTGAGATCCAAGATGGGACGGGCTCCTCCGTCCTTTTTGGCTACCACAAACAGGTTGGAATAAAATCCTGAACCTGTGTCCCCCTGAGGAACCGCCTCCAGGACCTCTTTGTCCAAGAGATCCTGAATAGCGTTGTCGAACAGACGCCTTTTTGTGGGTTCCTGAGAAGGACGAGTAAAATGGAACCGAAAAGGAGGAAGGGAAG
This sequence comes from Rhinophrynus dorsalis, assembly GCA_037306005.1. NCBI lineage: Eukaryota > Metazoa > Chordata > Amphibia > Anura > Rhinophrynidae > Rhinophrynus > Rhinophrynus dorsalis. Next base: position 130,081,444 of record CM074723.1, on the reverse strand, counting down.
AGAAAGGGATCCTGTATCCCTCTGACACCACCTGAAGAACCCATGGGTCCGCCACTGACTCCTCCCAAGTCCGGCGAAAGATGCGGAGACGACCGCCTACAGCCGGATGTCATGCCGAAGCAGTCTTGGAGGTCTTGGCCTTGGAGGCAACTTTGGGCCTCCAGGACTGTTTGGGCTTGGAGGAGGAGCGCGTAGTGGGAGGACCCGTTTGGGCCGAGGAGCGTGTCTCAGTCTGAAAGGAACGAAAGGACCGATTGCGTTTGGCTGGAAACTTTTTCTTAAAGACTGAGGGTAGAAGAGTACTTTTACCGCCAGTAGCCTCACTGATCATTTCTTTGAGTTCAGACCCAAAAAGCAAATTCCCCTGAAAGGGCAAGGAAAGCAAAGCCTTCTTAGAGGCTGTATCAGCAGACCAAATTTTCAGCCAAAGAGCGCGTCTAGCCACCACAGAAGAAGTGGAGGCCCTCGCCATCATGCGCACAGCATCAAAAGCAGCATCAGCAACATAGTTCTGAGCTTCAGTGATATTAGCAAGAAGCTGCAACTGTTCAGATACAGGCGCATCCTGGCGAACCGCTTCAGTCAGTCGTTCAGTCCAGGCCGCAATAGCTCTATTAACCCATGCCACAGCAAAAGTGGGGCGCATGGCTGTGCCAATGGAGGCAAAAATAGACTTAAGAGAGAGCTCTAGTTTCTTATCCGTCCAGTCCTGCAAGGCAGAGGCATCTGAGACAGCCAAAGCAGTAGATTTGGATAGTCTAGACACAGGAGCATCCACTTTGGGAGGATGAACCCATTTTGCCAGCTCCGCCTCAGGAAAAGGGTAAAGTTTGGCAAACTTTTTGGAGACAGAGGAAGATCTATCAGGATTCTTCCATGCCTCAGAGACCAGACGGGCAAGAGTAGGGTTAGTTGGAAAACAAACAACAGGCTTAGATGGCTTTTTCTGAAAAACATCAGTAGGATCATAAGTGGATTCCTGAGTCAGAGGAAGGTTGAGCGTATTCAGAACCGCTCTGATCAGACCCTCAGCCGAAACTTCAGGGTCACACTCATAGGGGTCCCCAATGGACCTGTTAGATTCAATAACAGTACGTTCCTCAGCATCAGAATCCTGTAAAAGTTCTTCTTCAGAAGAATCAGTGATATCAGGAGCTCCCTGTGGCTTAGGCAGGGAGGTCCTGATAGTAGAGGGGGTCTGCCAGACCTGGAGAGCCCCCTGTACCTGAGAGGGAAAGAGTTGAAGCGTGGATCTGAGATCCCTAGTGGCAGCTTTAAACTCCCTCACCCAAGATGGCTCAATAGCGTGGCTGGGAAGCCCAGGGTTGCTATCTTGACCAGTACAATTAGGGCATAGATCCCCCACATTATCGCCATCCAGCCCAATGTGGCAAGAGGAGCAAAACGCCATGGGGGTAGCGGACCCCCCCATCCTCCTTAGACTTGGGTCTAGCCCCTAGCTCCAGTGAAGTAGACATGCTCACAGCGTCAATATACCCCACTAATAACACTATCACCCAGAAAAAGTGTTAAGATTAAAGTTTCACCCCAGAAATGTTCTAAAAACGGACTTATCTGGCCAGCGAAGGGTTAATCTGTTGAGGAGAGAGAAGGCTCGGTCCCTGCGTAGTGTACTCGCCTAGGAAAAGTACCACAAAATGGCGGCCGTCGTGACAGCCAATCAGAAACGAGCGCGAACCAAGCGCTCATGGGAAATGTAGTTTTTCCTTACAAGTACCCCAAACAGTGCCCGAAGCCCCCCTGAACACCCCACATAAATAAAACACATTCCGGATGATAGAGCAGGAGCCTAGAATTAAAATGAGCCCTCTCTGAAGTTGCTGTGACAAGCGGTTCCAGAGATATGTCCCATACTGTGAATTCCCATAGAGAGTAAAGGAGCCCTTGCGTCTGAGCGGGAAAAAGCCGCGCTTAAAGGCGCGGAACACCATTTTTAATAAAGTTTAGTAAAACATTAAAAAGTGCTCAAACAAGCATGAAACACATGAGAAACATAAATAAATGAATACCCAATGCTCCAAAACTCAGAGAATAACACAGAAATTGCATAAACAGTAATAATGCAATAAAAACACCCTATGAGTGCTGGAGTGTATTAAAACTCCCAAATACAAGCCCATCAAAGGGACACTGTGGGGACAAGTGGACCTTCAGCACTCAATGGGTGACTCACCTTCCTTGCTGACTTCTGTCTTCAGGTGACCATGATAGGGAGGGAAAGAACCAGAGGTAAAATCCCCAACAGGGGAGCTGCTTAACACAAGCTGTCCCCTCTTCAGGGTATAGGTCCACAGAAAATCCCTGGAAGCTGCACCAGCCACTTTAAAGAGGGCAATTCACAGCCATGGTCACCCTCCTAATGGTGGTATTCCATATTTGAATAAAAAATAATAAAATACTAAGATGCATAGATGTTCTCTACCTGGTGTGGAAGCACACCAGGAACAAATCAATCTAAAGTGGCTCTGGCCAGAAGGTGGCTTAAGTAAGAGGGGAGGCTCCGCCCCTTGCAAATTATTTGCATAGTTGTTCCTGCCTATTAAAGGGGACTTACGCCTCCCAGAGTACCAGTGACCTGTATTGGACGACAGTGAAAGTGTTTTATTAAAAAGTTATTATAACTCAAAGTTAAATTTTTTAGGTGCAATATCACAGTGGCCTGAAATTGTACAGTGACGCTGTTGCTACACCATCCTATGGACAGCTCTGGTCTCAGGCCACTATGATATTGCACCTAAGAATGCAAATTTGAGCTGTAATAACTTTTGAATAAAACACCTTTCAGCAGTGGGCATACCCTTGTTTTACTCGGGGGGATAAACCCTACAACATATTTTTTTTACATTTTAAGTATTACTATCCCTTTAACAATCTGAAATAATAATCCCACACACATTTATTTTATCATGGAATATACAAATTCTGCATTTTATTACAAAGACAACAATGCTGCTAAACAGCAGATTATACAAGGTAATGGAAGAAATACCTTATCTGGGAAACACTGGTTAAGATATCTGCAGACTGACTTCAACTTTATGTTAATATTATTGTTTACATACCTCTCAGCATCTATTCCACATTTTGGGTCAAATGGAGAAAAATTATTGGCAAGGACTAATCCCAGTAACTGAATGCCCACAGAATTGTCCTTCTTATTAGGATCTGTACCAGAAAAACCTTCATATATTAGTCTGTAGATTGAGAGAGAAAGAGAGAGAAAGGGAGAAAGAATGATAACCAATATGTCCAAGGTTGGGGGACACAAGTACTGTATGAAAAGGTGACTCCACCAGGAGGCAGGGCACTTTATGAGTTAAGTACACTGAAAACTGAACCACTCCCTCCTTCTACACTATTTTTCCCCAAAAATCGTGGCCACAGAAAAGTTTTTTGAGCGTCCGTAATAAGATAGCAGTGTGGTCTGCACACAGACTCATATTTTGACAGCAGATAAGAACCAACTGGCCAATCCAACTTTCCCATTTTGATAAAACATAGAAACAGAGTTTGTGATGGCAGAAAACCATCTGGCCCATACAGTCTGCCCATTTCCCTGTTTTAAAATGTATAATCTTACATACTTTTCTGAAGAGACTTGTTTGTGAATTCCCTAACAGTATCTGTCCCCCTACTACCTCTTGGTGGGAGGCTGTTCTATCACCTTTTGCATAAAGTGGACCATACATATATTATTTGAAATTTTCCACACTTTGTGGCAGTGAACTATCAAACACAATAAAGAAATATGTGTTTCAAGTTACATTTATAGTTATTTCTTCCAATATAAATTTTAACTTTATGGATGCTAGGGGGGCCTCCAACATATTGCTTACTAATGCACTTGAGACCTCTGTAGCATCCAAGTGGTTATTTGGCATCATAAAAAAAAACAAAAAAAACAACAACATTTGGTTGGATGAATGTATCACTGTAGTTAATCTAAATCATCCTTTTGTAGTCTGTTGGTCACTTTCTATCTGGCGAGTTCCTTGATTCCCAAAAAGGCCCATGGCTCATACAAGCTTAATGTATTATCACTGCACCTTGCAGCCCATTTGTACCATTACTAACACAGGGTGACTAGCACTATAAAGTGCAACAAGAACTGGAATTTGAAGCATGGGACCTAGGGTTTATCCCCCCTTACCAATATCTTGTAGCTACTTTGGATATAAGTGACTCAAGCTCCATTATACAGTATATGTGTGTGATATGATATTAAAAAATACACAAACCTGTATGGCACAGAAAGGCAGCCCTTCCAGCATTCCAGAACGGTTTTAATAATTTCAAGGTTGTGCCTATACACTGCTCTTTTTTCATGAAAAGCATTTTTTATCAAGAATTCAAGCAATCGATTAGCCAGGATCTCATCTTTTGTAACGCCCTGAAAAGAAGAAAGTAAAGGTCATGTCATGTATTGGAAATTAACTCACTGAGGCTGATGTACTAAGAGAAAATGATGCAATTCTGGGGCAAAAAACTGCACAACAGGAGATGAATAAAAATGCCAATTGATTTAAAGGGTGCTTTAACCCATTCAATGCTAGAGAGGCTTCCAGCACATTACAGGAGTCAAGGGTTTAAAAAAACCATTTAACCCTTTGAATACCAGAGAGGTATCCACACATCGCAAAGCAATGCGTTGGATATCCCTCTGGCACTCAAAGGGTTAAATAAATGATCATTTTAGGAATTTTTAGCTGTCCCTTATGGCTTGCCCCAAAATTATCTTTTCCTTTTTTTTTTCCAAATGCAACATCGGGGACAAATATCAATTCTTCAAATCATCCTTTATTTAAAGGGACATTTAACTCCTTGAATGCTAGGAAGGTCTCTAATGCATGCAACGCAATGTACTGGAGATCTCTTAAGCATTCAAGATATTTTAAGCTTTTGAGTGCCAGAGAGTGCTTTGGTTTTTTTTCTGGCACTCAGAGGGTTAATCTGTGCTGATAAATGTAGTGGATTTGCTCCTGAATTGCTCCAGTTCTGGTTAGTACATGAGTTTGTCTCACAATATTTGACTTTTTTTTTTTTCCTTGATTCCTTGGATAGCAGGGAGGCCAACACACTGCAAAGCAATGCACTAGAAACCACACTAGAATCTAAAGGGTTACCAGTCCAGAGAGCAGCAAAATAGGGTGCAAAACAAAATACTGCTAAGCACATGCCAGGGAAGAATAAAGCTGTTCCCATATAACCACTGAAACATTAAAACTTCTGTAACATGACATACTTTCTAGCTAAAAAAAACTATACCTAAAGAAATAATTGGAACTTATAGCAGTATGCAATTACAGTGCAAACCAACTGCATGTCAAATAAAAATCTCCTGTTTTTCAAATGGACTAAAGAGAAAAGTATTTAACTGTAAGTTCACTAAAAAACGTTTTCTTTTGCTTGTTGTTAACTTACATTTGGAGTGGCAATGCTTGACCAAGAAAGAAGAGTAACTACTGTCTCTACCACCATGTAGTGAATCCCTGTTCCACCATTACTGCCAGAGACAATCAGCTGTAGTACTGGGCCAATCCAAAACTTGGCATAAGGATGGAAAACCTGAAATATGGGTACAAATTTAACAAAAAAAAAAAAAAAAGACATAACTATGGACAAGGAAACAGCACCACAGGGGACATTTACAATTTCTGTTAATTTAACTGAGGCTTTGAATCCCTTTGAGTGGTCTCAACCCATTGTTTGAGGATACATTTTAATCCTGGCATTGAAGGAGTTGAAAAGCATTTAAATCAATAGAAATTTTGTAAATATTTCCCTTACGGTATAGTTATAGGTATAGTTGGTTTGGCCCATTTTTTAATGTCAGAATATAATATATTGTACATTATTTTCACTGTTTTCAGAGTACTATATATTGCTGAAAAACAGAATAATAAGAATAAAAGTAAGGACTGAACATTCCTATGTTGACGTACCATGACGTTGTGGCAAGCTTAGGAAACTATGGCCATATTATGTGGCTAAATCAGGGCTCACCCATCATTAGCTCAATCTTTTTGACTGCAGTGCCTGTGCAGTATCAGCGATATCCTACAAATATGCTTTCTCTCTGCCCTTTAACCATTTGAGTGCCTGAGGTGGTGTACAATGCATTGCATACTCCTTGGGCATTCAAAGGGTTAAGAATACAGTATACCATGCCATGGCTAAAACCTCAACTTCATCTCCATGAAAACCAGAGGGGTGTACAACACTTTACATTGAAATGTGTTGAACACCCATCTGGTCCTCAAGGCATTAATACAGCAATTATATGCAGGTTAAAGATCTTCATAGTATTTGGGCCATGGAGAGTGTTATTTCAATACTGTCAGAGTTGTAGTTTAAGAGTAATTGAATGATAGAGTATCCCCTCCCGCCACTTCTACTGATGTAACACTGCTCAGCTTAGAGCAGCAGGGAGTGTCCAGGTAGATTGCAGAGAGGGACAATCTTCAATTAAGATAAGGGAAAAACCTGAAACACCTGTCAAGGGGGGCAGGGTTTTCATTGTTCTCACAGTAATAAGATTGTCCCTTGATGTGATCTGACTGGTCTTAAGACCAGATTCCACATCTGAGGGAAGGTGCTTACACTAGGTAAAAGGGAGGGAGGGGGAAACTTTGTCCTTCAATTACTTTTGAAATACAACTCTGACAGTATACAAATAACACTCTCTATGGATCAAATACTATGAAGATTAATTGGAGCTGCTGTTTTTGTTAAACATTACTATCCCTTTAATTGCAGTACTATTCAAAGATAATGTTGAGTGATGTTCCAGTGGGTGTGCACTGCTGTTTATATCACACCAGAATTACTCCACTTTTCTTTTGGACAGACCTCATACTGTACTATTCATATATTTTTTTGAAGAGATTCTGAATAATGTGATTTTAGTGTAAAATTCCAAAATATTAATAACCCTCTTTAAACACTTAAAGAGCAGAGGTAAAGAGTTGCACATACCACTATTCCTTAAACACTTGAATGATCCTTGTTTGCCATTTTAGTGTTGAAGCTAATTTTGCTTTATTGAGGTTCTTTATTTTCAGGAAATATGAGCTATATTATTTTTTATTAAGAGGTTATTGGGTAATTTTACCTTTAACGTGGGATCTGTGTAGACTTTACGTGTAGGTAAAACTATACATACATGTGGCATATTTGTAATCAGGGATGCAGTGCTTTTAGAAATAAAGGAAACTAGTTACAATCAAATTTGTTTCTAATCTATTGTTTCTGATATTAGGAAAATATTTTGTTTTTGCACTTACGACAAAATATCTTGTTTCAAAATGAAAATACTTAAAGTTACATCATTACAACTTTGAGTGTCAGAGGGGTATGTAACTCATTGCTTTACAATTTAATACATACCACTCTGACACTCAAAAGTTTGAAAAACCAGAACTTGTCTAAAAAAAAATAAAAATAAAAAAATATAATAAGGAACTAGCAGTAGCCACACATTGGATGTTTTTCAGTGTCTCAGTCACAATGTGTAGCAGACTCAATACTTTGTAAGTTAGACAACCCTTTTTTGAAACTTTGATGAACCATGATATTCATTGTATTCCAGATCCAAGCATCAGCGAGCAGCTAGATAAAGCAACTATGTGTAAGTTTGGGAGGAATGCGCGAGGGGGTTCTGGCTACATCTTCTTCCTATTTAAAATTATCTGGATCATTCCTAGTCTACTGTCTTGTGTATCTTCTTTTGGTATGCGCTTACACAAAAAGCTCTAGGTAGGTCGCTACAGCACTTCTCAAACATAGAACATTTTAAAGCACTCACCCAGTCCAGCGAAGGGCTTGGTGGGTCGGTGCTGCCCCCTAGAACTGCAGTAAGCCAATTCTAACATGAAGACAACAGAAAGGGAGAGTTCACGGGACCACCAACAAAGCTTCAGCCATTCCAGATATTTTAAAATCTCACATATTTTATTGTTGCAATAAGTTTTGTAACAATAAATTCAATGAGATTTTAAAAAACCTGGAATGGATGAAGCTTTGTTAATGGTCCTGTGAGCGCTCCCTTCACGTTTACTGAATATTTTTAGGGCAGGGTTGGGATATTTCCATGGTCCCGGTGTCCCTCAGTGCACAAAACGGAAGAGAAAAAAATGTTGTTCTTACCAATAAATCCTTTTCTCTTAGTCCAAGAGGGACACAGTGCATCCCCCCTCCCAGAGAAAACCTCTGTCTTCTTTCTCTGGTAGGGATACCCAGCCATTTCTTGGCTTTTATTTAATGGCGATGTCTTCTTTGTACTTTTCTTTTCTAGACTGTCTTTGGACAAAATAAAGCATGCAATCATACAACACATACCACATAACTAGTGGAGGGACTCCATGGCCCCTGTCTCTGAAGAGGACAGAAGTGAAAGTGTTGTATAAAAAAGTGGAAAACTCCAGCAAGAATTGCATCTGGGCAGATGGAAAAATACCCCAAATCACTGGCATGCAAAATGTTAAAGCACTACCAGTTCAAACAGGATGCAAAACGGATTTTTGTCAGTTACCTCTTCAGTGTTAACTATAAGTTTGGAAAGGAAGAGGCGAATGTTTAACGGTGTTGAGGTGTTCTCCAACTTTCCATGCAAAAACTTCATCCATGGAGGAAGGTCTTGTGGTGTCACCCCCTAAAACACAAGAGGTAAAAATGCTTCAAAGTGTAATCAACTCTCTTCATAGTGGGCTGGAAAATAAAATCATATAAAATTCCCTGTCCATTAAGTCAAATAAATCTTGGCCCAATTAAAAGTAAAGAAGAATTACACACCAGGTATAAGTGGATCTATTTTTTTTTTTTTTAATAGACTGAATAATCTAGGTATGTGTGCGTCATAGGGCAATCCAGCATATCCTGTTAAATATTTGCCATTATGTTAAGCTGCCTGTAAATAATGACGGTCAGTTGAAAACTGCTTCCAGGCCACATCTCCTAACAAGAAACAACAGGCCACTATTAGTCTTGAATGGCTTGTATCTGTAAGTGGTCCAGAAACAGAAACCAACTGGAAGCAGTTTACAAGAGAGATCAAATGCAATAATAAATACTTAACAATAATAAAACTATATAGAAGTAACTGACTGCTGTTTCAAGGGAACATACCTAGGTGGGTCTTTCGGCTAAATAAGTTAAGAGACCCTGATTCTATTGTTCCCTTTTAATGAAAAGGTGTATAAGTAGAACACACATTTAATACTGTTTTGTTTTTTTTGTTTTTTTTTTCCCCAGAGACCTTTTCTATTTTGGGGGTGATTTCATTCCGGTGCATGTGCTTAATCAAGCCGGTCATCACTGCCATACATTCATGCTGATTAAGCTCATCCATTTCAAACTCCATGACATCATCAAGTGCTTTAGCTTCCGTAATCTGCTCCTACAAATTCATACAGGATTATTACTTACAGCATATGTGGGAAATTACTTTAGGAACACATTTTTATAGTACACAAAGTATATATTAGCTATGAATATATTTTTGAGTTTCAGATGTATATTTTTTTAATACTTTATTTAGTTCAGTAATTGCCACTTAAGTTATATACTCACCAAATCACATTTGATAAATAAAGTACATTGTTTTTGTTGTTAATATTTGTAACAGGATAATTGGCTGAAACCTTAGCACTTTTATTTGAAGTACCTTCCTTCTGATTTGATTGTGAGACTGTATTTTGTCCTGAGAACTGTAAGAAAAACTCTGGACACCAGTAGAGAAATCAAACTGACTCATCTCTTCACTCAAGCTGCTATCTGCCATGTAGGACTGGGAAGATAAGTACATGGGCTCATCTTCATTGTGAAGGACCAATAGGCAATGTAAAGAAATAAAGAAAGAAATATAATAAATGCATATTCAAATTAAAATTTACTTTTATTCACACAAACTATGTAGCCACAGATAAAATTAAAATACTTTAATTAATCATTACATTCAGGAGGAGGGTTCAACAAATATTTCCATCAGAAATGGTGGCAGTTATTAAGGGATATTATAACAATTTCACTGTTATGTGTGCCAACTCTCTCCATATAATTGTTGTCTTTCCTATACTACCCCCTTCGATTCCTCCTTTTCACATCAATTTGTATCCAAGTCTTGTAGTCTACATATGTATATATTTTGCATTGCTATACTGCAAACATTTTAACCTACAATATTATAGGTTTAAGTAGTTCATTGAGCCATGTAACCTGCTATAAAATCTGTATTTTGTCATATTAGACCCAAGGAACCCTTTATTTAGGAGAGCTGCATGTTGCCAAATCTGACTAAGCAACATGAACATGCATCACAAAGTTAATGGATAATTTAGGTAGGTAGGACACTAAAGCATGTGATTCAAGCAGGTGCAATTTTGTAAAGGGAAACAAGTCTGGAGATGGAGCTATCATTTAGATGAGAAAATCTTCAAAACTATATATTTTTTTAATTTAGGTTTCATTATGGAAATAAGTTCTATTCTTGCTTAAAAACATTTTGTTTAAGAATGGTTCAAAGTTTGAAAAATTTTATAATAAGGCATGTATTAAAATCATTCACTTGTTACACAAGAAAAAATATACCTCACAGATAAATCCTAATTTCTTAGTCCTATGGGGGATATACAGGGACTGTGAAATATAATATCCTCCATCAGGAGGCAGGGAACCCAAACAGTTAACTAAATGAAACACAGTGACTACCTCCCCTATGCTGCCCTATATTACCCTTCCAGCTCTATCTAACAGCCAGTTTACATATAGCAAAGTAAAAGAAGGCAAAATCAGAGAAGCCAAAAAATCAGCAGGGCACCCAAAGCACAGCAGAGAGAACATATTTTTATTGTGATGGGATACCCTGTGTCCACCAGTGGATTATGAGAAGAGTATTTACTGTTAAGTACAAAAATCCCTCTCTATCTTGCACCCAAAGGGTGGCGCAGGAACAATGAGAACATCCCAAGGCTGTCCCAAAAACACCTTAACTGTGTAGCTCTATATGAAAGCATGAATAGAAGACAAAGTAGGAACTTTAAGAAATTGATCTGATTCTGAAGGACCCCAGAAGTACTCATGGCAGAGGAAAAGTGGCCTGTAAGCTTGAAAGGTACTGGTCTGCACCTGAGAACGTAGACTTATTGTATAGACAATGAAAATACTGAACTTCTAGAAGCAAGTCTGCCCTACCTAGAGAGCCTTACAAAATGGGGAAAAAAAATCCCAGCCAAATCTAACGTACATGTTTGTACATCTTTCATGGCGGCTGAATTAGGACATGGAGAATAGAAGAAGGGTTGCTGGACGCAAGTCTTTTTTCAACCTCATACAATAAAATGAAGAAAACTGAGGTTTGAAAGGAGCAGTTTGAAACAACTCAACAACCAAGTGATAGTCACAAAGGGAGGTGGATGCCAATAGAGACAATTCTTTTAGAAAAGTTTGTGAAGATCCAAAACCTCCACAATTTTAAATTGAAACAAAATAGACTAGGAGGAAATTTTGAACCTTGAGGGAGAGAGCTCCCCAGGTTTTTACAGCACTATGGACCCACACTGAAGCAAAAGCTGGACAGAGAATTGCTCCAGGACTGGGAAAGAGTCAACATAGCTAACTGGATACTTGGACTGTGCTGACAGTACTGACTAGGACTACTAAAGGTATCAGTACTGTGCACTACTAAAGGTAGAGCATCTGTATAATATAAATAGAGCACAAGTGAGAATAATAGCAGTAATAAGAATATGCACAGAGATCTGACAACATAACATCCATGCATCGAACAGCTGTATCACAAATGCCATTCTAAAATAAGGCACAAAATAAAACATATGTAGAACACAATAGGGCCCATGTGAGCATATGGCACATATCAGAGCTATTTACAGTCCACCTAACAAAATACAATATATATTATATATATAAAACCCCTTTATAACATACAGGACACTCCAATAACATAATTATCTGGGAAAAGAGGAAACATACATAGTAGAAGAATGTGAAGATAGAACTATAGGATGAGTATAATATAATAGTGCCGATTGTGAGAGGAAGTCACATATAGGACACATAAAAAATAGTGTTAGGTTGAGGATATGACACAAATATGATGTGCCAACATAATAGTGCCATCCATGATAATAGGACATGTATTGTAACCATTTAATAGCACATTTAGAAGAATAGGGCATAGATATAACCTAAGGCACATGTAGAAAATAATGCTGTGTTCAGACAACTCATAAGAGCATTCATCTATAGAGCCCTCCTTAGTTTCATAGGACACATGAACAATATATGTGAATAAAAGTAGGCAGGAATCATACAGGACCCAAACATCATATCACACCTGTAATATCTAAGAAGCATATAAAAGATCTCACAGCAAAAGTTATGGTTAATCCACTGGATGCCAGAGAGGTTCCCAACTCATCAAAAACAATGTGCTAATGACCTTCAAAGAACACAGGGGACAACCCAGCCCTCCAGAAACTCTATAAAGGGAGACAGCATGCAAGAGAAAGGGAGGTAATACTGCTCCTCCCCTCATAGGCGTATCATGATGGTTATCTATACATATGCAAAATGTAAGAGTCTATGACAAACAAACAGCACAATGGCCTGTTCTACGGCCTGTCACCGGTCAAAAGAATCACATTTTAGCTAAAGCCACTTGGGGACCCTGGAATTCCATGACATGCCAGGACCACGACTTGTAGTTAACTTCTGGGACAGTTGTCATGGTCCTGGCACATCAAGAGTCGTTAAGGGGTTAAAGCAGTTGTTCCTACAAGCTCTGCATGGAGGCTGTTCCATGAGTCTAGCACCCTTTCTGTAAAGTAGTACTTATAGACATTACTTCTGAATTTTCCACCCTTCAACTTTAGATCATGATCTCTTATTCCAGTATTCCTCTGTCTCTGAAAATACTGCATTGTTTGCCTACCTTAAAGTCATCTGACATATTAACACTCAAGTCCCTCTGATGTCTTTTTTAGCACTATACAGTTAAGCCTGTATTCCACAATGCATTCTCAGCAATATATTTTAGATTTCACACCAGTGTCCATTCCTCCTGCCTTCCTAAATCCTCATGCATTTGGTTTATCCTTCCTTGAGAGTTAACCCTCTTGCAGATGTTTGTATCATCTGCAAAAAGGCACAACTTTAATTGAATACCACCAGTAATACTGAACATCCTCTAGCACTGATCCCATAGCATTCCACTAGTATTCCGTCCTGCCTCTGAATGAATGCCATTGATTAAGACATTCTGTTTCCTGTCCTTCAGACAATATTTCCAATCAACTACCTTTGAGTCCAGTCCCAAATTATGCATCTTAAGAATCTATTTCCTGTATCAACAAAAAGTGGTTAAAAACTCGGCAAAAGGTGCTACAAGTCCATATCTAAGATCTTTTAATACCCTTAGATGAATCTCATCTGAACCGATTTATCAACTTACAATTTTGGTAAAATCAGTAACACCTCATCCTCTGTAATCAGACTATTGTCTACTGGTTTAACATTAACAGTTCTCCTTCTTAATGGAAGGACCTGCTCTTCACAACCTTCTGTAACAATGAAGACAAAATAACTATTTAGACAGATATACTGTACAGCAGTATGGGCTCAACACACACATATTAAATATAATGTGTAGAGCACTAATGCACACACATATTAATAACAAAAAAGGTGTGGATAAGTATGGGCTCAATATACACATATATTAGTTAGATATAAGGTATACAGCAGCAATTAGTTGAATAACAAAAAATATATTATGAGAAATTCTTTCAGCACATAACACCCGTTACTATCCCACAAGTTACTCAATATACCAAGAATGAGGGTAGTGAAGCTCAAACGATGAGACAGCCTACTCTGTATGGGAAGGTTATGCTAGGACCAATCTCTAGGCAGAGCCTGTGCACCTGGCATGACCAGGAGGGATTCTTGGTAGAGTTAGTTTTTCCAAATTGGAGGGAGACCAGAGGCGCAGTCTGGCTATCTGGTGTCCCAACAGTGGATCACAAAGTACCCATGAAAAAAGAAACCAAAATGACAAAAAGGTCTCCAGATGAAGACAGCCTTTCACACTTCTTCAAGAACACTTAAAAAAAAAACAAAAAAAAAAAGTCATTAGGTTGAGCTAGGCAGGTAAAATACAGATGAGAGGAGAGGGAGGAGTCGCTTTTTTATTTAGTTAACTGTTTAAGTGCTCTGCCTCTTGGTAGAAGATACTATACTCCATGGTCCCTATGTTCCCCCATAGGTTAACATGTGGGGGACACTACAGTGACGTATCCCAATGCAAGTCTTTTAAAATAAGAGACACATTCTAGAAGTTTGCCTAAATGTTTAAGATAGAAGTGTCAAATCAGCAATCTCGTTCATGAGTACTGGAAAAGTGGATATTTAGTATGCGTTTTGTCCAAAAGGCTCCTAAAACAAAATAAGTTCATACAAAGGAAATATATCCCTTCTTCAAGAGAATGATACAAGGTTAACCTCTTTGAGTGCCAGAGGGTGTGTACCCCTGTGGCACTCAAAGGGGTAAAGAATTGAAATTATCATTGTTCTACCTCTAGAGAGCTCATCGCACTGCTAACATTGACAATGGAATAAAGAAATGTTACTGTTTATTTTACAATTTGTGGCACATATGTATAAACACAAAAGTGTTATGATTCTGGGACATACCACACAAACCATAAAGGACAAACAGAAACCCCCAATGATCTGTGGGACTTTCAGCCTCTTGAATGCTAGAGTGGTTATCCATCTCATTTGAAAAGTTTAAAACACAATTAAAATCCACGGGGGTTTTAAAAATGTTTTTGTGTTCATTGTGGGGCAGTTTATTTTATTATTTTTATTTTCATTACTCCATTTTTGGCTTTATACAAATATTCCTTTATTTAATGAAACAAATGTTTACAACAGATACTGTTTGTTAGTTACATTAACAAGGAACCACCATACCGGAATCTGCACTTGCTGCTTCCCTTGCTTCTTTACGTATAGCAAAATATTTCTTCTTTCGCTCCATTGGCACCTAGAGACATGCAATTGGAAATATTTTTCCATCTTTAGAAGCAAGATAATACTACTGCAGATCTGTGTAATAGATGCACAACACCAGTGCTTTACAATCTCATGGCTTATAGCTGCTGTTGAACAAATACCCTTACCCTCATCCTTACCTGACTGAGGGTAATTGGACTGTAGTCCACCAGCAGCTGGAGGACCACAGAGTGGCCAGCAGTGAAAAATGCCATAATAAAACATTATTATGAATAAAAACAACAGTTAAGATGTTCTGCGGCAACCCAATTGCACTACAGGTGATACTGTACTTACTGATACATTTTTTACTCTTAGTTCAGGGAACCACTGGGTAATGTATCCTCCTGCAGCAGCACAGGATAATTGCCTTAAAAGGCTCTCTACTTAACACCCGCATCAGACATGCTCAGTTTTAATGAATACCAAAGAAGAGTGGTAGGAAGAGGTCCACCTGAACCAGAGAACCAAAAGGACTCCCATCCTGGAATTCAAACAACTCCTTATCCAGGGAGGAAGTCCTCTGTTCCTCATGGACAGAGAAAAGGATTTATTGGTAAATATCCACAAATCCAATTTTTTCTTTCATCCAGTGTGGAACACAGGAACAAGGGGGGATATACCCAAGATTCCTGATAAAACATCAGGTGTAAATGGACAACTACAAACCAAACCATGTACAAGGGGGAAAAAAAAGTTACTGGAGGAAAAAAGAGAAAAAGGAAAAAAAAAACACACAGGTTCAACAGCCTGCAGTACCTGCTGTCCAAAAGACTGCCCTCAGCCAAAGCAAGAACATTTGCATGGTACTGTTCAGCAACATGAGATGTGATGGACTCCTAGACATCACACCAATTGAAGAACAAGGACCATATTCCAAATTTTTCCTTGGATTAGACCAATTAGACCAGATTGCAAGCCATCATGATAGTGTAAAAGAAAAAATAATCCGATAAACCATTTTCCCTCTGTATGCTGGCTTCAATAGCTGTCATCAAAACTAACATTCCCAAATCTGAGGGACACAGAAGACCCAGACTAAAGGGGGACAGAAGGAGCAGAAGAGGAAAAGGAAAGGAATTTAGGAAACTTCTACAGAATGACCCATGCGTCCACAAAAGAAGGGTCAAGGTATCTCAAACAAGACAGGCACACCAATCAATTAAAACTAGAAGTCAAAGCATATCTGAAAAGATCTGACAGACTGACTATGGGGTTTAACATGATCTGGTTGAGTTAACGATTCTTGGAATCCCAACTCAGATGGCCGAATAAGTCCGCTACACCTTTGTCTATACCAGGAATAAGAACGGCAGAGGGAGGCATGTGAGCTTCCATCCAAACAAGAATCAACCAACCTTCTGACCATGTGGCTGCACTTACTCCTGGTTCCTTGTTGCCAGCTGATCTAGACCACCACCATCACATTGTCGGCAAACCCTGGAGCGACAGCAATGCAGCACAGCAAAAAGAATAGCCCAGCACCTGTTGATGGGCAGAAGACTTCCACTGTCAGGTCAAAGGCCTGAGCAATCTGAAAGTAGCACACCAGCCAGTCAGTCTGGCATTCATTATAATTATCACCCAATTCTGAATGATCAAGAGGCAATAGTCTAAAACTAGAGGTACAGAGGTTTAAATGTAATGTAAGAAAGTTTTACTTCACTGAGATAGTAGGAGATAAGTGGACTAGTCTACCAGAGGAAGTGGTTAATACAGTGACAGAATTTAAGAATGCATGAGATAGGGATAAGTCTGTCTTGAACATAAGACAAGACCAAGGATCAAATAAGGTATTTACAGTAGGAGAAATGGGCAGACTAAATGGGCCAAATGGTTCTCATCTGCCATCAAATTCTATCAATAGCCATTCCAATCTACAGATGGGACATCTAAAAAAGGTCACCCAGACATGTAATAGAAATCCCAGAGAACAAATATGAGATTACTATGGCTGTCAAGATGTGTGTAAAAATCCTGAGTAGCAGAAGCCAGCCCATGAGGAAGGGTGGTGAAGTGCAAAAGATGGTCTAAAAGAAAAACAGAAAAGGGAGTGCAATGAATGTAGTACTTTAGACAGTGTACCACAACCAACATATGATGTACCTACTCCTTCTTGCTAGAAGGATCAGAACAGAAAGAAGGAAGAACAATTTCCTGGTTGATGTGAAAATCCTAGACAACCTCGGGCAGTAAGCTTCTGAAAGTAAGAACTGCCTAGTTCTGGTATAAAACCAGGAAAGATGGTTTACAAGACAAAGCCTGTAGTTCAAACACTCAATGAACAGATACAATGACCAGAATGAAGGCCATCTTAATCATCAGAAGATGTAAAGAAGCAGCTGAAAGAGGCTCAAAGGGAGGCTTATGGAGAACTCCTGGCACCATATTCTAATTCCACTGTGGAGCGGGATCCCTAAAAGCAGGGTAGGCATGAGCCACCTCCTGAACAAAAGTCTTACCATCAGGAAGAAAAGCAATGTGCCTCTGAAAAAGAAGAGCTGATATCTGAACTTTGATATAATTCAAGCTTAGACCCTTGTTGATGCTGTCTTGAATAACAGCCAAAACCACAGAAAAGTTGAAGGGCCATGGAGGAGCATCACAATCAGCACACAACTGATGGCATAAGGATCAAATTCTAAGACAGCTTTTGATAAAACTGGCTTCCTAGCTTGGAGCATGGCAGAGATGACCCTTCAAGATGTTGGCTTCAAGAGCCATACCATCAAAAGTAACATCTCAACCTGAGGATGACAAACTGGACCTTGAAGCAGAAGATCCAGCCTCAAGGGAAGGTGAAAGTTTTCCACGATTGACAGATGGAAGATCTATGAACCTGTCAAGACAGGGCCAGAAGGGAGTGATCAGGATTACATGAGTTCTCTCCATACTGACCTTTTTCAACATCTTTGGAATCATGGGGAATGGAGGAAACATATGCCAGATAAAGGTCCCATGGTATTGATATAGAATCCATTGCAAACGCTAGGGTTCTTTAATATGGCATAGAACAGAGGAACTGTTCAATTCTCCTGGGAAGCGACGAGGTCCACTGGTAAGCCACAGACGCAGACAATCCAGTCGAACACAGTCTGGTTGAGATCTGCCACCATGGTTTCTGCGTCTGTGATATGACCTGTAGAGATTGCCAGAAAGTGTGTATCAACCCACTGAAGCAACTCCCAATCCTCTGAACAGGTGGCCTCACTTCCGTTTCCTCCTTGACGACTAATGTATGCTATCTCAGTGTCCGACTGGACCTTCACTGATGTCCCTGTCATGGTATGGGAGCAGTAATGAAGAGCTAGGTGAATGCTCCATATCTCCAGAACGTTGAATGGAAGAAGGCTGGTGAGTTATAACCACATATTCCAGAATGATAAATGGGTGTTAGGTGGGACTACTGAAGCCACCAGAGAACATAATTCTCAGTGTGGCCCTCAAAAACAGATTAAATGTATCAGACAGGGGACATGTGGTGCAAATAATGGAGGACCCCCTGGATAGATAAAGGGATAGAAGCAACAGCAGAAATCAGAGTCTTAACCCAAACTGGTTCTTATTCTGCAGTAGAATGCCCCAGAGCAGCAGTAGGGGCCACAGGGCAAGAGGGACATAAGGTACGTGAATGCTCCCATGGAAGCCCAGTCTGGCATGAGAAGAAATGCACTAAAGTGGTTAAAGGAGCCCCGGAATCCTTGATTTTGGATTTCCCCATGTGTGCCTTGGAATCTGATATGTTTGAAGAAAATCACCCAAAGTAGGGAAAATTTAGTACAAATTAGATGGAAAGTATGAGAAAGCACTTAGAAATACCCAGAAAAATACTTATCTGACAACAAAGTGTTACCTAGCAGAAAGAGAAGAGTGCCTCTGACTACTAAGTTCAATGTGAAGTCAAGATGACTGCCAGCTCTGTCCAATCCAGAGAACAATGACCAAAATGCCCTCTCAAGAGGCCAGGTTGCAACCTCAGTATAATGATAAACGGCGCTTGCTCTAACGATACAAGCAATGCACAACACACCAAAGGGAAGCATGAACATGCTACCTGGGCCAGCTGGGAGGGAGGTGGAAGGAGAATTAAGTAGCTATGGGAAGTCCCGAAGATTCAGCGTGCTGTATAATGCAGAAGTGCACAGCTTGAAGACTAAAGATCTTAAAAAATACGTAAATAAAAAATAAATAAATAAAAAAACATGTTTCCTAATACTAATTCCATAGTTCAACATATGGTAAAAAGTTTTTCAGATGTGAATGTTCCCCTTTAAGCAAGTGCCCTGCCCTCCTGAAGGAGGATAATATACTCCATGGTTCCTGTGTTCCACAGAGGATGAAACAAAGATACACATTAAACAAATTCCCATCAAATGGATTAGACATTATAACAAAATGTTCGAATTAAATGAATTGAAATTTGTGAGTATTTTTCACCTATTGTGCTGTTGGTTTGTTCCTGAAATCCTTGACTGTCTGTATATAGAAGGACCAATGTTTTAATACGGGTGCTATCTTCAGCATATGGAGAGGTCTCTATCTTTCAAACAGTAACAGACAATTGGCATAAAAAAATCAGCTAGTGAAATTCAGTTAGGTTGTACATTTGCAACTTACCTCAACCTCTATGGGAAATGTATAGTTTCTTTTTAAGTCTATTAGATTTTCCAGTATAAGCAGGTTCTAAAGTGGAACACAAAATTGAAACATTAATCATTTTTCAAATTATTTATTCTAGCAAATAAGAAAATGCAAGAAACAAAGTATGCAGAATACTGTATTGAATACTGATTTTCAACTTTTCTTGCTGTTTGTTTCAAATACAATCATGTGGAACCCCCACAATGAAACCATTAAGTGACTGTTCACGTGTTACAGGAATACAGCCTTAGTAACTGCATTTCTCACATTAAAATCTAACCTATTGTTGGCTATAAACCTGCTCTCTGTAACGGTTTTTAAAGACACTCAGTCCAGTTAGTAAAATAAAACACAGTTTTATTAAATGAAGAGTTAGGAAAACGATCGCCCTCTACAGGCAACATAAAAAATTAGCAAAATATGAACAGATATGCCCCCACAGGCCCAGTATACAGAACCAAAGTATCACATATACTGTCTCAGGACAGGCACATAGTAGTGAAATACATCAAGGGTTAAATGCCATACGCAGTCCGTCTCTGTTGTGGTGTTTGGCACGCCCAAGGTGGTGATAGGCAGCTGTAAGTGTAGATGGTGCAACACTTAAGAGTTCTTAAGATTGGGAAGCTGCTAGGCAATACGTGTCTAGAGGTAGAATCAGCAGAAAAGTTGCCCAGAATAGCCCCCACGGGCGTAGCCACGGATACAACTTAATCTGCAAGTGCGTGAGTCGGTAACCCCCACGGGCGTAACAATGGTACTAGCTTGCACTGCAAGAGCTGGCTAATAGCCCCCACGGGCGTACTAACGGAGACCAACTGAGCAGAGATAGTTTGAGCCAAGAGCCCCCACGGGCGTATACTGGAGACAACCTTCAAGAGCTTGAGCCAGTAGCCCCCACGGGCGTAACAACGGAGACCACACTATGCTGCAAGCGGAGAAGCCAATAGCCTCCCACTGGAGCTCACCCTTTGCTGCAATAGCTTGAGCCTTTAGCCCCTACGGGCACAAATCAGAGAACAAACGTATGAGCAAGAGCCAATGGCGCCCTACCGGGAGCGTTAACGAACGCGGCTACTCTGCGGTTGACAGGATGAGCCGCTGACCAACCTAAACATATATGCGGCCGGCTCAGCAGAAGTAGTGCGATATAGCTTAGGCTCTGTACAGGAGTGAGAAGGCTCAGCTGAGGAGGTGGCAGCACAGCAAGGGTTAATATGCAACTTTAAGGATCGAAGGCTCAGTATAGAGGAAATAGCTCGGCTAGTATCACGGAGGCTCAGTAACGGAAGCCCAGCTCTGCAGGTGAGCACTGAGACTCAGCACTGGGAACGAGGCACTGCAAGGGTTAAGGAGGTCACATTAACAGCCTGGCAGGCAGCAGCAACGGAAGTCAGAATGTCGCTACGGCGACAACAGCAGCAGGAAGCAGGATCAAGCAGGTCACTGGAACAGGCCGGTACGGGTCACGGAGCGGGAAGTCAGCCAGGCCGGGTCGGATCACGGAGGTGGTACTCAGACAAGCCAGGTCAATCACGGGCAGGAATGTCAGTCAAGCCGGGTCAGATCACGGAGGTGGTTCTCAGACAAGCCGGGTCAATTACGAGCAGGAACACAGGAGCATAGTCAGAACAGGCCAAATCGGTACACAGGAATCCAGAACACAGGAACACAGCAACAGAAACACTGGCTCTGAAACACCACGAAAGGGCACCTGACAGGTGTCACGGCCAGGCATAAAAAGGTCACCAGGGACAGGCCAAACCAACTCAGCAAATCAGAGCATACCACAAGCGAGAGTAACAGAAGAGGATCACAGGCACTGTGATACTCTCATAGGACACTAATTCAAAGCCTGTGCAGTGCACGACAGAAATTGTTACAGCATGCTGGAAATTTGGCACATTCATCTAAATTCATCCAGGTTGCAGCATTCCTGATTTGCAAAGAAATCTATAGGACCACTGTATAGATTCTTAGTATAGAGATACTGGCAATTGTGATGCAACTTACAATAACTAGCCAACTCACATGGGTGTCAAACAATAATAAATGGCTTACAAAGATGTGGACTGGCCCCTTCAGATATGGGCTGCCCTGCTCATCCAAGAGTATCGACAGGGGGAACACAGGAGATCTGAGAGATTTCACCAAACAGGTGGCTTAATGTATCATTTTCAAATGTAATAGTAGCATAGTTGAAGAGCTGAGAAAAGACATGAGTCCATATTTATCCAGATGAAGGCAATAAACCTTATTGAAGCCATTTCCAATTAAGCTCCATGTGGGTAAAATTAAATTCCTTCCTGACTCCTAAAGTCAGATATTCCCCTGGATCAACACCCTATTCACTTTGAAACCAACTGTCATAACTGTCCATATTGGTCTGAGCTACAAAGGTGTCCATGGATTTTCTTGACGGCAACTACATAATCTGCAAACACTCCATCCTGAGGAAAATAATTTCACAGCTTTACTGCCCTTACTGTAAAAAAAAAACCTGCCTTTGTTTTTGTTGAAAGCTTCTTTCCTTTAGTCCTAATGGATGACCTTTTGTTTTATGCTCAGGTCTTTGAGTAAATAGTTGGTCAGAGAGATCTTTGTATTGACCTCAATATATTTGTAAATGGTAATAATATGACCCCTCGGACATATTTTACCCTAATGTTAACAAATTCAGTTTGGCTAGTATTTCTTTATAACTCAGATCCTACAATCTCTTTATCAATTTAGTTTCATGTCACTGCACATTTTAACGTTCAATAACGTCATTTTTAAGAACTGGTTCCCAAAAACTGTACTTCATATTCCAGATTAGACCTCACTACTATTAATACATGATAGTACTCGACTGGCTCTTGCAGCAGCTGAATAACATTGCACACTGCTGTAAAGTCTATTGGATATCAGTACTCCTAATTCTAGCAAGGATTCCTCAAGTAGTTTTTCCATTTAATGTATATGTAGCATGTTTGTTTCTGCAGCCCTACATATCCTTACATTTTTCTACATAAAACCTCATTTGAAACTTTTCTGCCCATTATTTCAATTTATCCAAATCGTTTTTTTTTTTCTCAATAAAACAACAAAAAACTCCTGAACTATATGTATTTCCTTAAAGGGGAACTACCACCCCGCAAAAACTGTATGTTAATTAAGTCTTCATCTGGCGACTAGCTGCTTAGTAGCACTAGTCGCCAGAAATATTACCTGGTTTCAAAGATTTTCTACTTATTCGGAGGCTGACAGTAGCAGGAAGCATGGACATCTTGCCATAGTGACGTCCGTGTTGTGGAGCGATGTAATACATTTATACACACCTCCAAATGTCATCAATAAAAAAGTGGGAAAATGGGGTTTTTCACCCGGGAGGACAGTGACCACTTAAAACTGCCCATTTTGTAGGTATGACTGACTGGTCATAAGTTTAATGCAGTGTCCATAAAAATTTAACCCATTGTGCCCAAATGATTCCAAGAGGGAAAAAAATGGCGTATAAGTATGGTATCAAATGAAATCCCTATTTGTGCGTAAAAAACGGTATATAATTTTCACGGGTAAAATAAAGTACTTAGAGGGAAAACACTTTTGAACAAAGACATAGTCAAAGAGGTCAGAATTGCTCCGGTCCTTAAGTGAAAATTACCTCAGATTTTCCCGGTCCCCTCAGACGGAGACCACCTCTCTAATTCGGGGTCGAGCCTTCTATATGGCCCTAATAAGACATTTTGCCATTTCATTATCTGCAAATTGTTTCACAAGGACACATACAATACTGACACCTGGACCTTGACAGATGCAGGGCATAATCCTGAATCTAAGCCCCTTTGTAGAAATTACAGAATAAATGATGCTGAAACAGAATCTTTACTGACATTATTATGAATGCAACATCTTGTAAATGCCTTCCATAGACCTTAGCTGTAGTAGAATTTCTCCCTGCAATAGCAGCTTTAATGACTATCTGAACAACCTCAGTTCTTTAGAGATTCTTGCTCAACCTGCAAGCGGTTAGCTGAAAGAAACTGATTTAGATGCAGTAAGGGTCCCTCGAACAGTAGGTCTGGTCTGTCCAGGATAATCTATGGCTTGGTTCTTGACATCCTCACTAATTCCGAGAACTAGCTTCTTCTGGGCCATTTTGGGGCAATGAGAATTAGCTCTGCTTTGTCCAGTCTCACTTTTCTCAGTACTTCTCGAATTAGAGGCACAGGAGGGAAGATATATCCCAGAGAGAAAGCCCAAGAGTGCTTCAAAGCATCCTGACCGAGGGATGCTGGGTTTTTCCAAAGTGAGAAGAACCTCTTGCATTTGCGGTTGAAATTTGTCACCATAAGGTCTATTACTTGGGTCCCCCATTCTGATATGATCTGAACACCGGAAATGTGGAAGGCTGATATTAATAGCAGATTCTTTTCTGCCCAGAGGAAGATTCTTGCTACTTCTCTGTTCAATCTGCTGCTCCTTGTACCTCCTTGATTTTTTTATGCAGGATGGTACCCTTTTTGCTCTTGCAGCAGTTGAGTGACTCTGCACAATGCTGTGAAGTCTATTGTCTACCTGCACTCCTAAATCTTTCTCTAATGAATATTCCCCAAGTAGTTTCCCAAATGCATAACCTTACATTTATCTACTTTAAATGTCATCTGACACTTTTCAGCCCATTCACTCAGTTTATTCAAGTCCTTCTGCAGAAATAAAACATCCTGTTCTGTATGTATTTCCTTACAAAACTTAATGTCATCAGCAAAGATTGAGACATTACTTTAGACTAACTTGAAAATGTTCCATTTAAAAACAACTCCCTGTCATTATTTAACCAGTTCTCTATGCATGCATAGATATCACCTCCCAAACCAAAGCTTATTAATTTATGCAGTAATCTGTTGTGAGGAAGATTATCAAAATCCAAGAACACTACCATCAACAGGAATTCCCTTATCCAAATTACTACTTACCCATTTGCAAAATGTAACTAAAAACATAAAACCATGCTGGATCCTACTAATAATATTGTTGGTATTCACATAGTTTTGAATACCATTAGTAACCCTTTTAACATCTTACCCACTATAGAAATCAAGCTTACAGGTCTAGAATTTCCTGATTCAGATCTCACACCCTTTTTGAACAGTGGTACTACATCAGCTTTCCTCCAATCTCAGGGCACTATGCCAGATGAAACAGAATCAAAAAATCTATTAAATCAGAACTTTCATCAGCTATAAAGTCGCCCTGCTATAATTAAGCAGGTAGCGACTAGCTTCAGAATATGTATTTTACCTTTTTATAATATAGGCCATTCGAAAGAAATCGATCATTATAGGTGACTGACGGCCGGGTTAGCGCAGTCTGCGCCGTCAGTCCTTCTGGTTACCATGTGGTAAGCTGCAATGCTTCTTACAGGAGACCAGGACTGACGGTGTAGGCGCACAGACAAGATATCTGCGCTGTAGCCTGGGTTACGGTCTCCTGCAATGATTGATTTCTTTAGAATGGCCTACACTTCAAAGATAAAATATATATCCTAAAGCTAGTCGCTACCTGCTTAATTATAGCAGGGCGACTTTATAGCAGATGAAAGTTCCACTTTAAGTATAATGATCTTGCTATAACTTAACTAAATTCCTTGAGTACCCTTGGATGTATACCATTAAGTCCAGGTGCTTTATTCACCAAAACGTTTTCCAGTCTCTTTTGGACTTTGTCCTCAGTAAACCATGTACATTCATGGTTTTGTCGGTTTGCCCATAGCCTGCTATTCTTGCTTCCTTTGTATATACAGAAGAAGAAAATTTGTTTAAGGTGTCAGCCAGAGCCTTATCCTCACTAATCAATTCACCAGTCTCAGCCTCAAGAGGACCAATATCAGCCTTGATCTTTTTGTTAGTTATATACTTGTAGAATAGATTTTTCTTATTCTCTTTTGGAATATTTCTCTCATTTTCAAGTTTAGCTAGCCTAATTGCTTATTTGCAGGTTTTAATACATTCTTTATATTTTTTTAAATATACATATGACCCTTCAGATTTAAACACTTTAAAAGCCTGCTTCTTATTTCTCATTTCCCTGCAAACCTCTTTATTAAACCACATTGGTCTTAAATTGCTCCTCTTGTAATTATTCTACAGTGGTATATATTGACACATATATTATCTAAGAGCATTATAAATAAATTCCATAATTATTATGCAATTTTATCTTTGAAGACTACATCACATTGGATATCCTTTAATACTGCTTTTAGCATTTTAAAATAGATTTTTTTTCAAAGTGATGTTTTGGTTAAACCCTTGCTAATAGTTTCTTATAACAAATTTCAAAGGATACCATATTGTGGTCACTGCCCCTAGGACCTGGGAGACAGCTAACTGTTCTACTGTTGTGAGCCAGGAGCAGATTGCCCTGTCTGTCTAGGCCTGCCTGAGTTCCTGATCCCATTAGCGCTAGAGGGGTGTTCTCCTGGCTGTTAGACAGAACAGTCTTCATCAGCAAAAGGCATTACTATGCCATTATCATAACTAAATGTAGCAAATCTGTTAGGGTAAGTAAATACAGGAGTGCCCTCACTATTTCTCTGCTGCCTCCCTTTTGTAAGGACTTCCCCATAGCAGGAGTAGGCAAAAGGTTTGGAGCCCAGGGACAATGCAAAACAAAGACACAAACCAGAGCAACAAGAACCTGAGGAATAAGCAGAGGCATAGTCAGACTGAACCAGGGTCAGAGTAGGTGGCTTAGGATTTTAAACAGCAGCCAGGTCAAAGGTTAGGACAGGCAGCTTAGGATCATAAATGGTACTCAGGAAAAAAGGACAGGGCAGGCGCCTTATTGTCACAAACTGTAGTCTCTGGCAAAGGTCCAGAAGAACAATAATAAGAAACGCCAAGAAACACTAGAGGATCAAGTAAAATGTAGAACAGGTAATATGTATGAAAGATGTCACTGCAACAATGCAATGTGCCAATGTTATTGTGACAACATAAAATGTGATGTACTGCCACACATGTGTGGGGAGGACTGAAGAATGGAAGGGAAAGACACACCATAGTTCCATGGCAATACCAACGACACCTAACTGAAGCACCGATATGACAGTACAACCACACAAGATGTGCCCTCAGGCCGCAATCAGATGAAGTGTTGATGAAGTGTTGAAAAGTGGCAGGGGGGTTGCAGAGGCCAAATGGCATGACCAAGTACTCAAAGTGACCAAAACGAGTAAGGAAGGTTGTTTTCCACTCATCTCTTCTGACCCTAAACAAGTTCTAGGCTTCTCTGAGATCAATTTTAGCAAAGATAGAGGCAGAGAATAAGCACTCTAGGAGTTCAGGAATAAATAGTAAAGGATATATCTATTCTTAATGGCTATTTTTTTTAAACCCGATAACCTACACAGCGGCGAAGACCACTATTCTTTTCTACAAAGAAAATGCCATCTCCTGCCAAAGTGGTAGATGGATTAATGAATCCTTTTTATAGATTCTCAGAGATGTAGTTTTTACAATGTTGCAGTTCTAAACCAGATAGAGGGTAGATGTGGCCATAGGGAATAGAAGCCCCTGATAGGAGGTCAACCAGGCAATTGTAGGCACAATGTGGAGGAAGTCTGTCCGTCCTTTGCTTGTCAAATACATCTCTGAAGTTGGAGTATGATGCTGGCAAACTAGTGTAAGACACTGCTGGTGTGGAAATAATGAACAGAGTTTGGAGCAATGTTGTTGACAATGAGAGGAAGTGAAGGCTATGGACCCCGGGACCCATTCAGTCAGAGGGTTATGAGCTTGAAGCCATAGGAGGCCAAATATGAGAGGAAATAAGGGAGTAGGAATGATATTGAACTGCAGGACTTCCAAATGTTGAGATCCTATAAGGTGTAGAGACATAGATTCTTGGGAGATAGGTCCAAAGTTGTGATTACAACCATCAGCCATTTGGATGCATAGGGGATGATTCTTAGTCTTAGTGGGTATGGTTAATGAGTGCTTGGTCCATGAAACAGCCGCTGGTCCCAGAATTAATAATGGAGATCAACGAATGGCTATCATTCCACTTCAAAAGATCGAGAAAGACAATGCGGAGAGATGCACTAAATGGAAGACCCAGTGAGATGAATGGGTTTGGGATTACCTCCTGTAGGATGAGATCTCTTAGGGCAGGACTGAAGTAAATGATTGCACAGGTTCAACTGCCTTTGACAATGTCTCCCAGACTCAGAGTGGGGCCCATGAACTAACCCCAGCTACATGGGTTCCTACTGAGGACCACAAGGAGTAGATATAGAAACATCAGGTTTAATGAAGGGGACTGGGCGTTGATGCATAGAAGGAGAATTGCGCTCTCTACCTTTTCACGTAGTCTGCAGTCAATTTGTATGGACAGAGACCAAATCCTCCAGAGAAGAAGGTAGCCCTACCCAAGCCAATTCATCTTCGAGACAACCAAAGTCCAATGAGAAACTGATCTAAGAGAGCTGCCTCATTCCAACCAGTCTCCAAAGAGAGGATCTGAAATCCAGATACATAAGGTCTACAGCCTTGACTTAGATGCCTAAAGGTAGATTTAGCAGAAGATCTTCTCTGTAGATCTTCGTAAAGAGAGTCCAAAGCTTGTTGGAAAGTGATCCATGAATTCAAAACAGGACTATTAGAGTGGAGAAGATGATGAGCCCAGGTCTGTGATTCAACAACAATCAAGGTAGTGATAGTGCGTACTTTGATGAAATCAGTAGCATAGGTGTGTGGGTTGGTCGAGAAGAGTAATTCACAAGATATAATAAAGTATTTTATTTACCCCTATCATCAAACTTTTATGGAAGGGGCACCAGTGGTTCTGGGATACTAGAGTCTGCAGAATTAGATGCAGAGGGACCTGCAGAATGTGGATTACTGAACAGCAGATCTGGCAGGCAGTGCTGAAGAGAGGCCTGATTAGACTGAATTCCAAGAATGAAGAGCCTATTTCTGACTCACCAGGGCAGAGAGCACCTCAACCAAGCCTACGAGCTCCATAGTAGGGCTCAGTTATTCTGTGAGGACTTCTCCAAAGCAGGGATAGGCAAAGGGTTTGGAGCCCAGGGCAAGGCCCATTGAAGACACAACCAGGGAGACTAGAATAAGAGGAATAGGCAGAGGCGTAGTCAGAACCAGGGTCAAGGCAGGGGACTTAGGATCGTAAAGGGTATTCAGACCAAAGGTTTGGGCAGGAGGCTTATGACTGTAAATGGTAGTCAGGCCAAAAGGTCAGGACAGACAGCTTAGGTTCACAAATGGCAGACACTGGCAAGCATCAGATCTGGAAGAACCATAGGAAGAAATTCCAATAAACACTAGAGGATCAAGCATAACTGAGCAACAGAAACACAGAGAACAGATTGCAACAACGCAACGTGCCAATGTCGTTACTATATAGTAAAATACCCTGACAGGTCACTGCATGGAGAGGACTGACACCTGGATGGAAGGACGCACCATAGTTCAGTGGCAATATCCGGCGACACTGAACTGAAGCACTGGTATGACACTTTGCTATGTCTAACTGTAACCCAACTAACTACCTGCTCTTTCTTTGTGCAGTCTGAACCCCCAGAACTTCCTACAACAGCTACCTTCTGCTCAGTGAACAGCAAACCCCTCTCAAGACTGGTCATCTCCCCCATTGTTGCAGCCTGCTTTTCTAGATCTCTAATTAGACATTCCAGGGAGGCAATTTGCTCACATCTTCCATTGCTCCAGGTGTGCAAACATATGGCGGCTTGTGCAATGAGTTAAACAGACAATCAGGCTAACGGTCCCGGTAGCTTAGACAAAATAAAGACTCTGACAGGTACAGATAAAATCAACACCACCATTATTCAAAGATATATATAATGAATAGCAATTTAGCACTTCCCCAACTTTCCCCGGGGTCAGGCGTGGAGACAGTGCTACAGTCCACTACCCAGGAGCTGATACTGAACTTTAGCCCGAATACTGGAATCAGGAACACATTAGAGAACCTAGCCTATGGTTCTGGGTACCAATTGAGATGTAGAAGGGTGGCAAGTGGTCGATCTCACCCTAGGATGCTAGGGTTAGCAGAAACGTGATGCCCTTGAATGCTACAGCAAGAGACACATTACCCTAGAACGCTAGGGTTCAGGCTGGATCCTAGGTAGACAGAGCGATACAAGGCCAAAGGTCAGACAGAACCCGGAGTAGTATGGAGGCAATGACCAGGCCTCGGGGCCTGCACAGAGAGGAAGCCAGACCCAATGCATAGCGCAAGCAGAGTCAGACAAAGCCAAGGTCAAGCACGTAATGGGTAGTCAGACAAAGCCAGAGTACTTAGCACAGAGCAGGTAGTCAGCCAGGCCGGGGGTCACACACGAATCGGGTAGTCAGATGGAGCCAGATATCGAGCATGGAACACGTAGTCAGGCAAGGCCAGAGGTTCAGGCACAAATCGGGTAGTCAGACGGAGCCTAGGGTCATACACAGATCGGTGTCAGCAGTCAAGAATGGGTCACAATGAGGAATACAAGCAATGCTCAGATAAACCACAAAAGGGCACTGAAGCAATGTTTGGAGGCCGCATATAAGGCCTGTAGGAGAGGCGGAGCATAGATCAGTCAATTAGGCAGTGACTACAAAATAGCGAGCACGCTGTAGTGACGCGTAATGCAAACAGGAAGCCAGGCAGCAAACAGACATGCCGCCAAGCACCAGTGGAGAAGTCAGGCAATGCCACAGAGAAGATCATGGGCACCGTTTCCTCAACATTAAAAGGCAGGCAGAAACAAAAAAATATATGCACAATAACGTTAATAAATATTTGCTCCCCTGTTTGATCCCCTGTGTTTGAATCCCCTGCTATTTAAATTCCCAACACTCACCACACTTCTGAAATTACACACTGATGCAGGATTTACTGTCCCCTGCTTCATATAGCAGAAAGCCACCAATTACAACACAGTAAACAACAAAAACACTCCCAATTCAGACAGACTGTAATCAACCACTTGTACAACTGCAAAAGGAGGAGAAAATGTTTTTTGTTTTTTGTTTTTTTAACCCCCCCACCTTACCACACTAACCAGACACAGAAAATACTCTTATTCAGTCTTTCCACCAAATATCCCACAACTTTGCTTATTTCAGCTCACAACTGAATCACCCTCCCCATACTTTCCTAATTTAAAATCTCCTCCAACTCCCTAACCATCGTAACCCCTAGCACAGTAGCCCCCTTCCCACTTAGGTGCAATCCATCTCTATTATAAAGTTTGCCCCAAGGGAAAAGACAGCCCAGTGCTCTAGAAACCCAAAAGCCACACATTTAATTCCCTTATCTCCTGTTGCCTCTCTCATGTAGGGGTGGCACAGGTAGTATTTCAGAAAATAATACCTTAGGGGTCCTTTGGTAAGCTTAAGAACTAAGCTCCAGAAGTAACTGACCTTCGTTTTCCATTTATATACTCAACTGCACCATCAATGACCAGTACCAATGTAAATCCTTAATTATTTACTTATTCTATATTATAGTTCCTCTTTAAGTATGTAACCAGGTACAGAACAAGTGGGCTCAAATAAGAATACCAAGCAGACATGTGAGCCTGAGTTATTCCATTAATATACTCCAAGTAATGATAGTGCACCTAGTGCTACCTTTGTCATTTTCCTGCCCATCTCCCCATCCCTGAATGTCTTTGATCATCTCTGTTGGCAACAGTGGTATGCACTCAGATAACAAAAATGATTTCAACTTACTGAAAGTACACGCACATACTTTTTTTTTCTAGTATCTAGTACTCTAGTAAGTAATAAGGTTTCTGAAAAACTATAATAAATATTATGTTCATGTGTCTAGAATGTACCTTTTCTTTCTTTTCTGAAAAAAGAAATCCCTGGTAGAATTTACTTTCTGTAAAGACGCAGCTCACAACTGCCACAGCACAGTTATATGCAGCACAGTGATACTGTCTCCTCTTTTCAAGAAGCTGGGTTTCACCACACATATTCTCAGTATATGCATCGTAGCATGATCTAAACAGAGCAAGAAAAAGAACACAATTAAAGGGAAGTTGTCACCTCAATTTTTTTTCAAATATTTTGTAACATTTCCCTAGAAAATATTCTTAAGAGTTTATTAAAATAATCATTACCCTTACATTTCATTTTGTCAGCCCTAGTTTGCTGGCAAACTATCCCACCAGGCACACAAACTACTTTATACTATAGGGTCACTGCATAGTGCTCTCCTCAAGTTGTGCATGAAAATCTATGTGTGAAGGATGAAAGGCTAAGCTGACCTTGCCAAGACTAGAACCTGCAACCCTGAGGTTTGAACAGATTATACACCTAGTGTATTAAACAACTGAGCTATTTCAGCGGCTTAGATAAGCACAATATCACAGAAACATTCACATGCTTTAGAGATACTGACCATCCCTGCTGTAACTCATTACACCCTGAGAAAGTGATTTTACCTGTACCTGTATTACTACTACACCACTGGGCTCAGTGCTGTTACACTACCCCACCATGAGTCTGTGGGTCAGTGCTCCAGTTAAACTCTTATAGCCAAGGCCACAATTTCCTACACACATACACACAAGATTTTTTACTAGTTCAGATTTTCCTTATTTATTTTTGGATCTGCTTATATCCTTATAGTTCTTATTCCTCAAGCGGATACAGAATCCTGCCTATATTTCTGTAAAAACATCTGTGCTGAACAAACTCTGCTTGCTACCATTTACACATATTCCTTGAACTCAACACTGCCTCAGCTTGTTTCCACCTTTCATTATAAGGAGACATAGAAAGCAACGCAAAACAGGGAAGGCCTTGGAGGACTTTTTCCCTAGACTAGAAGCCTCTTCTTTAGACAACACCATCATCCCAACCGGACTTGTGCCAACTGGGATTTTTTTGACAATGCTACCTCTTCCTGACCTGTCACTCATTATACTGACCTGGGTACTGAATGATATCACATGAAAGCTTTACCTTGTACAAAGAAATATTTTTCTCATTTAAAGGCCTTCATGTCATCCATAAAACAAGAAATACAGACCGAGAGGAGAGAGAAATAGTGGGAGATCTGCAATTTGATAAATATGGCATGGGAGAGAAGTCCGACCTCTGCAACATAAACATACCGCATACTGACCTACCCAAAGCCCATAGTAATCTAGTCTCAGAGACATAAGCTATACGGGCTGATTGTTCCACTCTGGCTAAATATCTGGAAGATTTCAACAACCTATCAGACTCATTTTGCTAATCATTCATTGTAAATAACAGATCCTACTCTCAGAGGCAATGGGCCATCAGGGGACTCAGGGTAGCACCCCAGACCAAAAGGCTTGCCTCCATGGTGACCACTCTGGCATGCCAAACAGACATTCAAACAGGATCCCTGAATCCACCAGCAAAGGTCTTCCTTCATCAAGACAGAGAGATAGACATGACACGAGACAGACAAGATTGGTGTCTGTACCAGTTCCTGAGAATGTCCAGTTGCAATTCCCTTGTGTGACAGAGTAAAGGGAACTGCCCCCAGGTTAGAAACTAGGTAACACAGTAACTTCATGTAGTCTTGCATCGTCACAGACAGCCAGGATATCAATTAAGACAACTGTAGGGACAAGGACCGGATCTGGTCTTCTGGGAGAAACACCCTCCCTTGGAGAGTATTGAACATCATACCTAGGAAATGAAAAATCTGGGAAGGAAACAAAGAGGATTTCTTTAAGTCTAGCTTGCAACCATGTTGCTCCAGAATACAGATAAGGGGTCAAGGAGATAACATGAGCATAGAAATGGAGGTGACCCCCAATGGGCAGACACACATCAGAAACCTGCAAGTCATGCAGAAGTGAGCTTGTCAGCCTTAGGCTTCTGAGCATTCTGCTTGCCTGCCCAAGCCTCAGTGGGCTTTAGGATAGGGACCTTTAGGAAATTGAGGGAGCTGAACCCTAGGCACCTCATACTCGTGAGGGTAACGAAAACTACACTTATTCTAAATAAAATGCACACTTTGGATGGATTTGAATCAACAAGGTACTCTTACCTCCAGTAGTGTGAATAACGACCTTGTTTAGGTCAGGGCCAAACAACTCTTTGCCCACAAAAGGATAGACACACCAAGGACTTTTCCAGAAAACCTGGCTGCATCAAAGGCCACTTATGTATTTGCTTCAAGAACAGTTCTTCTTTGAGATAACCCCCTTGGATGACATCTGGGGCAATAGCTCAAGTGACCCAAGTAGTAGAAATGGGTCTCAGGGCAGAACCCATGTCCACAAAATTCACCTTCAATAAAGAATCCAATATTTCATCTACTTGATTCTTAAAAGCTACAGAGCAGTGTTCTTGGCATCAGATGGGGTAGCCCACTGCATCAAAGTCTCAGCTGAAAAAGGATACAGATTAGAAATGTGATTTTACAGAACAGTTGCCTTTCACATTTTTTCTATTCTTCTAGGTGAACTTGGACGAAGTAATGATGGAAAGGAAAAATGGGAACCTCCTTTTATAGCTCTGTAAGATGTCTGGAGACAAGACGCTAAAATCAGAGGCCTCTCAGACCTGGAGTGTCTCCGGAACAACTCTAAGTCCCTCAGCTGAGTGTCCTCCTCAGTCACCCTCAAATGAAAGGGAGGAATTGAATTAATCTCCATCAAACTCCACTTCCTCTGCAGAGGATTCCCCAACAAAATTAGAATTAAGACTGACCCTAAAAAATAGGCCCTAATAGGCCCTGGGGGCCATAAGGCATCCAGACCAAGTGTTTAGGAGCACCTGAATAGATGAAGAGATAGAGGATACTTAAGAGATAACATCTTTAACAATGGTTCCTGCTCAGCAGATAATGGCCCCAGAGGTGGAGTGGGGCGACAATGCAAGAGGGACACAGCATACCAGAATACTCTCTAGGTAGTCCAGTATGGCATGACCAGCTTCTGCACAGCATATGCAATCACAATGAAAGATGGCGACTGCAAGACCACCCTTTTCCACCCTAGAAAAACCTATGAAACAGGGAATTCTGGGTTATAGTTTTGAATTACACGTCAAACTGATGGCTCTCTAGCCATTCAAAAGGGCACCCCCCAAGACCCGGACAGGGTCCTCAAGGTGACTGCTATTAAGAGAAGGTCATCTGGTTTAATTTGAGCCCAATCTGACACATGAATGAAGGGGCAGAGATATGTCCCATAGCAGTACAGTATGCAAAATAAAGATGGCCCCATTTTAAAGGAGCCACTCCAAATTTTCATTCATGTAGCTGTGTGGATGTGTGACTATAACCATGTCAGTGTACTCTCCACACATCACCAGACACACACATCTCCAGAGCACTGACCATTAGCGCATCTCCCCCACCCAGATAATGCTTCTAACTCAAGCAGCGGAAGCACTACTGTGAGAAACATTGTGTTGCCAGGTAACCATGACAGCCTCGCAATGCTTGCCCTGTAGCATTCACTCAGAAAAACATGGTGGAAACTGAGGGCCTAGTGGGACTCTGAGGAACTTGCTAAGCAAGACTGGTTCCTGGGACACAGAAGAGTGAATACAGGAAGACTTCCTCCTAGGCAGTGAATATGGTGGCATAGGTAGGCTATGGGGCACCAACATAAAGCCTTAGAGAAGAACTCATGCTAGCAATAAAACCATGTGGATATGTAAACAAGCATTCAATGTGTTGAGGAACCATACAACAAATATTCCACTTTGAAATAAAATATATGCAGATGTGAGTACATTCCAGGACTCAATGACTAAAGCACCCTGCACTGGAGATAAAATCTATACAGATACGAGTACTCTATGCTTTAGGAGACTCACCAAATAGATATATTACACTGGAGAAAAACATGAAGGTACTCAATCCCTTCTGTGGGCTTACATGACAATTTATGGTAGTCCAATATGTTTGTTCATTGGCCTTCTAGGTCCTACATACAAAATACACCCAAACAAAGGTCCCTCTTAATATTAGTTCAGTTGTGGGAAGTAAATGTAAAGAAGCTATCCAGCATACAAGAAAGCCCACAGGTGCAAATTATCTGATCTCTGGCAACTTCATTCCAAGGCATTCTAGGACTGACATGGTAAAGAGAATAAAATAAAAAAAGTGTGTACATCTTCAGCAATCTCCACAGATATTTCCCTGTGCCTCAAGTGAGGCCTCTTAAACAAACTTGAGCTCTGTTGGAGTAAGTGTGGTTAAGTAGAACAGAAAAAGGGGAGTTCTTCTTGTTTACAGGTTTACTGTTAGGTACCCTGCATCCAGGAGGTGGTTCCTTTTACCCCACAGCCCCTGTGCCAAATGGGCATAAGAGAAACATATATAAATAGATAGACCTGATAGCTGTATGAAGGACACCAACCTAAATGATTCTGTTGAACATATTCACTGCTTGCCACTTACTCCTACAGGTAGTTTCACTTAAATATTAAAACAATGTATCCATCCATTTCTTACTTGATTAATGCCTTGGTGAGTTCATTCCCTTCTGTGTTGGATCCATGAAATGCATGGTTAATTACTGATTCTTTGGAATAAATATCATCTTTGGACAGCCGAGAATAAAGCACTTCCAGGACCCTGAAATAGCCCAATTTCTTTGTAATCTGTGTATCAAATGATGCTTCTGAAACCTAATAAATATATACAAAATTGTAATTAAATTCAATATTTTTGTTGATGGCGAAAATTGTGATAGAAATACTAATAATGAATAAATAAGGTTCTTACTATAAAATATCATACATTCCCAGAGAGCATTTGTATAAGTACATTTAATGAAATAAATGTGATATTCAATACTTAAAGGGATAGTAATACTTCATTTTATCTTTATTTTATTTTGTAGGCATTAAAAAAACACGAAGAACGATATAAGTCTTATCTCTCAAACCTTTATGGTTTGAGAGATATTTACAAGCAAAGTCTCCCCTCACTGACCAAAACGGTCAAGTCTGCCATCTAGCAGTCAGATTTGGAATCTGGTCCGCAGATCAACCGCTGGCTCTTCAGCAGAGCTGAGATTGCAAGGATATAAAAATAAATATTTAATTGGAAGGGTCTAAAAAGTTTGCTTGCAAACCAGGCACATTTTGTAGACTATTCGAATGAAGTAGTTCTTGTTATATCTCGCGATCTCGGCTTTGCTGTAGAGCTACGGACGGTCCGCGGACAAGATTCCAAATCTGACAGCTAGATGGCAGACTTGACCATTTTGGTCAGTGAGGGGAAACTTTGCTTGTGAATATCTCTCAAACCATAAAGGTTTGAGAGATAAGCCTTATATCGTTCTTCATGTTTTTTTAATGCCTACAAAATAAAATAAAGATAAAACAAAGCATTACTACTTTAAAAGTTGAAGGTTATGCATGACCATTTGACCCCATTAGTTTATACAAGCTTCTCAGTTAGCTTCAAATAGATTTGAATGTGATGTGTTGCAGCACCCTTCAAATTGCTGTGTCAAAATTACCACTGCAGCTCCTGCATTCCCCTGTTGATGCTATCTTGAGGGGCATTATAGTGGCTTAGCTGATGGCTAGATCACAGGGATGTCAACCATATGTTATTGGATAGCATTCATGTAGCCACTGACTGAATTTTTGAGGTGAGCAACACATCAACTGAAACATCAATGGTAAGGGTCTATAAGCCAAACCTTTGCTATAACATTCCAAAGCAATGAGGAGCAACTTGGTGCATTTAATGCATTGTAGAACTGCTACAGAAAATGCCTGTGTGAATTAGACTTTAACAATAGCAAGTGACAAAATAATAAGTAAAAGGAAAGAGGATTATGTCTGAGAGTTCCTTGTGATCATACACTGCTTTAACAATTGTGGTAGAAACAATCAATGTCTCTCTCTGCACTGTTACAGAGATATACTGTATCAAAGTTGTGTTTTGTGATACAATATATTACTCTGTCTCTACAGAGAAACTATAATTGATATTTTGTCTGAACAGTCTGACACTTTATCACACCTTAGTGCATCTCCCCCCGGTGAGGTATATTAAGACCCAAGTCCAAATCTACATCCATCTGTAGAGTGCAGGCCCCAGTTCTCCAGTTTGCCTCTTTCATGCTAGAGGGGTCTAAAGTCAGTTACCTGATTCATTCATTACAGTACCTTAGTATTAAATGGGCATATACACATTACTCACAATGCCACATTTAACAGTTTGGGTGCCAGAGGGCTGTTACCCACTGGAATGCAAGGGTTTATGACTTTTAGGTATAATGCACCATAATAAGAACTTTTACGTGATGCAGACATGAAATGCCAAAATATCCAAATGTACATGGCACAATGAGCCTTATGAAGATAAGATAAACTGTCCAGTTCTGGAGCATATTAACTGCTCCATAAAGAACAAATGTTTTAATAATCCCATTAATTTAAAAGGGACTTTTAGCCTTTGAATGCTAGAGAGGTTTCTATGCATTGCAAAGTAATCTTTTGGAGACGTTTCTGTCAGTGAAGGTCCGATAATGCCACTCTGAAGAATGTGAATTTGAGTAACTTTCATTTAAACCCTATTGCACATTTGGTTTGCTACAGAATTACACTTTTTAAGCTACCAGCATAAGGCTCAATTTTCCATTGTACAGTTAAGTTTCTCCTTAACCCCTTCACGTCCATGGTCCTGGGAAGTTACCTTCCCTTAAGGATCGCTTAGAAGATTCCAATGTGCCTGTACACATGACCTGTGATGCATACTGGCACGCATCGCTGGGGACTGAGAGAGACTGCTCCAGTCTTGGAGAGGTCAATTTCACTCCACGTTTTTATTTACAGCGCTCCCGGAGAAGCCCTGTAAGTAAAATGTATGTGAAGTACTATGACAGTCACTGGTTCTTAGCGCAAAAACTGTGTGACAGTCATAGCACGTCATGCAGTCATTAAGGTCTTCAGTACAGACATCTTCAGTATCCAATCTGTTTCGCTAACTGACTGGACACAAATATGACCAGGCATTGTGAATTTTAGCGACAATTCTTAAACATACACAGGGAAGGCTTTTTATGTATCTCCCTTATTATTGTTTGATAATATAACAAGAAAGGCATTATAAAATAATTCCAACTGTATTCATCTGCATTTCTTGGTTGAAATTATACACAAAAATGGGTTAGAATATTACCTTGGTAAACCTGCTCCTCAGTGTATCCATGGAAAGAGATATGATTTTGCTGAAAAAGGTTTTTAAAGCATCCAAGCTACAGTTCCAAATGAGAGTCAGAAGACACCGGTCAATTACTGACTGTCTAGTTGAATTTGAAAGCAGATCTTCACTCCTGAACATGTTGTGCAATGTTTCCATAAGGATTAGTTGTTTGTCAAAGCTACTTCTAAACAAACACACAAAGGAAATATATCAGAAGAAGGAACTAGATGTATGCCTTATTAACTATGTAATCAAACACACATGTGGGATACATAAAAAAATGAAAGACATCCTTTTTACATATATAATACAATTACTTAATTAAAAGTAAAATTGCCTATAATTTAATTTTTTTACATTTATGCCCCCAATATGGATATTTGAGACAGCACTTTAATGCTAATAGCAAGCTGGACTATAATCCCTAAGAAAAGAGATAGAAATAGAGAGGGGAGAAAGTCAGAGGGATGAAAGACAGTCAGAGGTATGAGAGAGAGAGACACAGAGAGACAGAGGGACACAGAGGGGGAAGAGAGAGAGTGGGAGGAGAAAGAGTGAGGAGAGAGGAAGGGAGGAGAGAGGAAGGGAAGGTGGGGGAAGGGAGGAGAGGGAGAGATTAGAGAAAGAGGGAGGAAAGACAGAGGAGGAGAGAGAGGGAGGAGAGGGGGAGAGATAGGGAGGACAGAGACAGAGGGAGAGAGAGAGAGAGAGGGAGAGAGATAGCAGGAGAGAGATAGCGGGAGAGAGATAGTGGGAGAGAGGGAGAGAGAGAGAGAGAGAGACAAAGAGGGAGGAGAGAAGGAGAGACAGAGGGAGGAGAGAAAGAGGGAGGAGAGAGATAGGAGGATAGAAAGAGGCGAGAGAGAGAAAGGAGAAAGATAAGAGAATTTTAATGAACTTACCGTTAACCCTTTTTTTCTTAGTCCATATGACACACAGGAGCCATGTGAATAAAGTCCTGTCCTCTTGGAGGGCTGGGCATGTCTAAACACAAGGTCTCGAAGTCTCCCAACTTCCCTCCATTTAAATCCCACCTACTACATTCAGTTTTAATGTACAGCAAAGCCAAAATAAAGTAGTAGCGAAAGAAAAGAAGGAAATCCCCTGAACAGAGAACCCAAGAGGACCCACCTGCCAGGGATTCAAACTACTCTTTTTTCTCAGGGTTTTCACATGGATTAAGAGAAAAGGATTTAATAGTATGTTCATTAAATCCTCTTTTCTCTGGCGTCCAATGTGGAACACAGAAACCTTGGGGATATACCAAAGCTATCCACCAAGATTCCTGGGAGGGAAAAAACAGGAAAAGTGGCTTGCAAGACAAAGCCTGACTCTGTGGACAGATACTAAAGCCAGAAGAAAAGCCATCTTCCACAACAGAAGATGTAAAGGAATGGTAGCAAGGGACTCAAATGGAGGCCATTGAAAACACCCAAAACCAGGTTAAGGTCTTACTGGGGTGTTGGAGTCTTATAGGCAGGGAAAGCATAAGCAACCCCCCTGAAAGAACACCTTGACATCTGGCAAGATGGAAATGCATCTCTGGAAAAAGACTGAACCTTCAAGGAACTAAGACTGAGCCTTCTGTTCACACTGTCTGCAAAAAGGACAGGACCACTGGAAGGTCAAATTCCTGTGAAGACAGGTCCCAGTCTACATACCGAGAATGAAGAATGGACCAAACCCTGTTGTAGAAACAGGCTTCCTAGCCTGAACTATAGTGGAGATAGGAGTAGGGGAAAGACAGCGCAAATAGATCTAAGTGCAGTACTTTGTTTCTGAAATGTATTTCAAAATGATAAAAAACTTGGTTTGAATGCTTCGTTACAAAATAAAAAGCATGTTTCAATGTCTAAAAGCAAATAAAAATATTGGCAACTTCATATAAAGTGTCTCCGTAAAATATATATAAGAAGCTACTGATGGAAAGAGATCCAACTAGTACAATAGATAGTAAACAATAATGTAACTGTATTAAAATTACATGAATACAGAATGGAGCGGACTGGGTTAAAGCGGACAGAAATATTGGAATATATAGTCATGTAATGACATAAAATATATCATAGAAAGTAAATGAATGAATCGTAATGGCCCCTTGCTAGAGAGCACCTGTACGGAGCCCGCTACAATACCATACGGTAGAGCACGGCTCCCGGTGCTCAATCTGTTTGGGTGGCCTCTTACAGTATGCGATGAATCTTAACCCGTAGAATGATATAATCCGTCTGTCCATTCCCGTCTCCGTTCCTTCTAATGTCTCTGAGGTCTTCTTCAAATTGACCGGAGCAAAGCGCTTCTCCAAACCCACAACCAAGCTTCTAATCTAAGTAAAAATGAAAAACAATCACTACAAGCTTTAATGGATAATAAGGATATTGTCATCCGAGAGGCCGACAAAGGGGGTGGGATTGTAATCCAATCCAAGACAGACTATTTAGAGGAAGCAGATCGTATACTGAATGATCAGGAATTCTATCAAAAATTGGAAATAAACCCTACAGAAGAGTTTAAGCAAACATACATAGCACTCATAGAATGGGCATATGGATTAAAGATCATCAATACACAAGAATACCAATTTTTAAGAATACCATCTCCCATTACGGCTATATATTACCATCTTCCAAAGATCCACAAAAATCTACATCAACCACCTGGCCGCCCTATCATCTCAGGAATTGGATCATTAACTAGTAATCTATCAACTATTGGATATCCACCTACAAAAATATGTACAAGCTTTACCTTCTTACACAAAAGATTCAACGCACGTTTTAAAAAAAATTAAAAGAAATCCAGTGGCAACAAGAATACTATTGGATTACTTGTGACGTCAGTGCATTATACACTTCCATCAGACATGAGATAGGACTTCACGCTATACAATATTATCTAAGCCAGGATCAAGACATGCCCAATATACAAAAAGAATTTATTCTTAAGTCCACACGTTTTATCTTGGAACATAATTATTTTACGTTCCAAAACCAATATTATCTTCAAATACGGGGCACAGCTATGGGAACGAGGTTTGCCCCTAGCTACGCCAACCTAACAATGGGCTATTGGGAAGAAAAAAATTTATATCAACAGTTTAAGGGCAACCTCGTTCTCTGTACTCGTTATATTGATGATTTGCTCATTATTTGGAAGGGTAATGAAGAATCAGTTATACAGTTCCAAGAAAAGATCAATCACAATTCCATGGGCATAAAATTTACTTCTCAATACAGTAAAACATCAGTCAATTTTTTTGATCTTTCATTAACTAGAGATCAGACTCATACCATTAATACCCAGACTCATCACAAGGAAGTGGACGCTAATAGCTACATCCATATAACAAGTGCACATCATCCACGTTGGCTTAAAAGTGTACCGCTCAGCCAGCTCTATAGATTAAAAAGGAACTGCACTGACGATATCACTTTTTGTAATCAAGCTAAGGATTTGGAATTTAAGTTCCTGGAAAAGGGCTATAAAAGTAAGATGATACATGAAGCATTTACAAAGGTTTGGAACACTCCGAGAGAAGAATTACTAACAGTCAAGAAAAAGAATAAAAATAAAAATAAAAAACCACAAATTCCTTTTATCACCCATTTCAATACAGCAGGCAAATCAATTGAAAACATAATACAAAAACATTGGCCAATTTTAATGAGTGACGAACTCTTACATACAGTGTTACCAAAGAAACCAGAAATCATATACAAAAAATCAAAAGATCTAAAACAAAAATTAGCTCCTAGTAATCTTGATATGGAAACAAAATTCAAAAAAGGAAAACTCCTTCTAGATGGAACGGATATACATGGGAACTATAGATGTGGACATCGGATTTGCACCACTTGTACCTTTATTCAGCACAAAAAGAAAAACTTCAAAAGTCCATTACAAAAGGAGACTTTCGAAACTGAGCATTTTTTGCAATGCACTACAAAATTTGTGATATATGTGTTGGAGTGTCCGTGTGGCCTCCAATATGTGGGTCGCACTACAAGAAGTGCTAAAGAACGATTTATGGAACACTATAGAAATATTACGAAAAACAATCTAAAACATAATGTCGCCAGACATTTTAAAGAAAAACACCAGGGTAACCCAGAGGGTCTGATATTCTACATTATAGATCACATACCACCACAAAGAAGAGGAGGCAATAGACTAGTTAAACTAGCAAGATTAGAGACCTATTGGATTTTTAAATTACAATCTCTAACCCCTCAAGGGTTAAATGAAGAAGTTGACCTATGGTATTTTTAGACCTTTACCCATTATATAAGGAAGCTAATTATAATATCAGCTTAAAGTGGATAAGCACATTAGAATTCATCATGGTTCAAGAGGATTTTATCTCAGAAATCAATATATACAGTACATATACAGTTAATTTTGATTTATATCATATTATCTTTTCACATACCATTTCCATTTTTATTTTTATTATACATTAGTTCTTAATTTTATTGCCATTTAATTCATTTTATTGAGGTTGTTTCATATTGGTATTATATTCTAAGTGACAATCTTTCAATTCTAGCTTTACTTTTT
This sequence comes from Rhinophrynus dorsalis, assembly GCA_037306005.1. Taxonomy (NCBI): domain Eukaryota; kingdom Metazoa; phylum Chordata; class Amphibia; order Anura; family Rhinophrynidae; genus Rhinophrynus; species Rhinophrynus dorsalis. The sequence continues at coordinate 130,037,971 of CM074723.1, read as the reverse complement.
CCTTTTTCAAAGTGTATATCCTTGTAATCCCATTTTTATTACTCTTATGACACAATAACTATGTTGCTATTTAAACGAATGAAACAATGTTACAGCCAGTTGTGTAGTACAACCGGCTATAAATGAGGGACAGTCCGAATATCCAATCAGACTCTGCTTTGAGAAAGGCGCACGGAATAGCGCCGAAACGCGTCAGCAGTCCGGTCTTGTGTTTGGAGAACGCCGACTTCACTCTGCCCAGGAAGCTTGGTCGTGTGTTTGGAGAAGCACTTTGCTCCGGTCAATTTGAAGAAGACCTCAGAGACATTAGAAGGAACGGAGACGGGAACGGACAGACGGATTATATCATTCTACGGGTTAAGATTCATCGCATACTGAAAGTAAGAGGCCACCCAAACAGATTGAGCACCGGGAGCCGTGCTCTACCGTATGGTATTGTAGCGGGCTCCGTTCAGGTGCTCTCTAGCAAGGGGCCATTACGATTCATTCATTTACTTTCTATGATATGTCATTACATGACTATATATTCCAATATTTCTGTCCGCTTTAACCCAGTCCGCTCCATTCTGTATTCATGCAATTTTAATACAGTTACATTATTGTTTACTATCTATTGTACTAGTTGGATCTCTTTCCATCAGTAGCTTCTTATATATATTTTACGGAGACACTTTATATGAAGTTGCCAATATTTGCTTTTAGACATTGAAACATGCTTTTTATTTTGTAACTAAGCATTCAAACCAAGTTTTTTATCATTTTGAAATAAATTTCAGAAACAAAGTACTACACTTAGATCTATTTGCGCTGCCTTTCCCCTACTCCTATATTGTTTTACATGTGACCATTCTACGAAATCCTGGTTTGCCACATCAACCCTGAAGACAAGCAGCAGAGAACCTATGGAATAAAGAACTTTTTAGGGACAGGTTTTCTATTGTGATCTCATATTATTTTCACTAACATTAGTTTATGTGATTTCACAAATACTATTGTTATATGAGTTCCAGTTTTATCATTATTATTATCATTATTATTTTTATTACCTGATCCCTAGATCCTTGGAACTTTTTTAACCTCAATCCTATATATCCATATGTTCTAAATATCATTATTAGTATTAGGTTTTTTTTGGTGCTGTGTCATTTCTCTTTGTTATAGTGGAGATGACCTCAGGGGAGAAACCTTTTCTCCTCAGGATGGAGACTTCAACAGCCATGCCATCAAAGCCAACTGCTCCACTCCTTCTTCAAGAGGTACCCCTGAAGGAGGAGATCCGGTCTGAGTGGAAGTGGAAACAGATTCCGAATGGACTCCTACAAGGTCCACCTGCCCTGAATCCTCAAGTGACCCAGGACAGCACCCCAGTCCCCCAGGCTGGCATCCTTTGTGACAAAGGTCCATTCCTGGATCACAAACTGTTTGCCCTGCTTTAGGTTGGTCCTGTTCAACCACCACTGCATATCCTGACTGACTTCCAGAGGAAGGGAGACTCTCAGATCCAAGAGATTCTGGTTCCAGTGCCAGGAGCTTATGGTGAATCTCTGGAGCTCCCTGGTGTGAGCCATAGATTATGGAACTGCCTTCATGGTGGACACAATTCGACCTGCAAAAGTCATGAACTTGCGGACCACAGTAGAGGGCCACTCCAGAGCTTGGGACACCACATGCATGATCTGCTGAATGGAGTCCTCTGTCAGAAAAACTGAGAACCTGAGTCAGAACCTGAGTCAGATGAAAACCAAAATCTGAGAGGGAATTGGAGCAGACTTTTCCATGCTGCGAATCCACCCTTGGTGGAGGAGAATCTGAGCACAGTCCTAGACATGTGGTCCAGGATTTCCCATGATGGAGCCTTCAGCAGAAGGACATCCATGTAGTGAGTCACCTGATTCCCCCTGGTGTGAATAAAGGAAATCAGGGCCCCCAGAACTCTGGCAAACACCCAAAGAGTGGAGGAAAGCCCAAAGGGCAGAGAGGTGAACTGGTTGTGTTCTGATTTTTAAGCAAAGCAGAGGTATTTCTTACTGTCCAGCTGAATTGGGACATGCAAGTAGGCATCCTGCAGACCCAGAGATGTGAGGAATTCTTCTGGGCACATAGCTTTGATGATAGAGCAAGGACTCCACCTTGAAGTGAGCAGTCTCTACAAAAGAATTGAGGATCTTGAGGTCCAAGATAGGACGGCTGCCATCTTCCCTCTTGGCCACCACTATTACTCTTTAATAAAAACCTGAACCTCTCTCTTGAGGGAGAACTGGAACAAGAACTCCCTTGTCCAAGAGAGGTTGAACCACCTTGTTGAAAAGCCAGTTGCAGACTGGAAAAATCTGAAGGAAGGAAGGGACTTGAATGCAATCTTGCACCCTTCTGAAACCACCTGTAGAACCCACTGGTCCGCAATGGACTCTGCCCACATGTTTGAAAAATGGACCAGACACCCAACCAGAGGCAACTGTGGACCATGAGTCTGCAAATCATGCGGAGGCAAAGAGAGAAAATCAGTGACTTTTTAGATGAGAGGTCTGCAGACCAAATCTTGAGCTACAAAGTGCATCATGCAGGAACAGAAAAAGCAGATGCCTTAGCTAACATTTGACTTCATCAAAAAGAGCGTCAGTGACATATGTCTGAGTCCCAAACATGCTGGCTAAGAGGGCAAAAAGATCCTCCTTAGGGGTGCCATCTCTGACAGTCTCAGTAAGTTGTTGGCCCCAGATAGCAATAGCTCTGGTGACCCAGGTTGAGGCCAGAATGGGTCACAAAGCAGCTCCTCCGGCAGCAAAGTCAGACTTGAGGATAGCTTCAAGCTTGCAAACTGTCATGTCTTTCTGAGCCTTGGTATCTGCCAAGGGCAGAGCTGTAGACTTAGAGAGCCTGTATATTGCGGGATCAACTGTGGGAGAAGAAGCCCACTGTGCCAAATCTGCCTCAGAGAAGGGGTACAGCTTAGAAAATCGCTTAGAAAGAGAACGCCTCTGATCAGAGCGGCATCATGTGGAAACACTGTTGAAGACTTCTTACAGTTTTGACAGACATCAGAAGAAGACTGACATTCTTCAGTGGGTTAGTGACCTGAAGAGTCTTTAAAAGCACCTTAATGAGACACTCAGCAGAGGGAGTAGCCTCAAAGGGGTCACCAAAAGTGTAGATAGAATCCCCTTCTTCACACTCCCCTTCCTCCATATCACCATCAAAAGAGTCTTCCTCAGAAGACTCAGTGAGTGCAGGTATAGCTGGGACGTTAGGGGCCACAAAACATGAAGGTGGTAGGGAGCTTCCATAAATGGAGGACCGCCTAGAGGGACAGAGGAAATTGTACCATAGGAGGTCTTTAAATCTTTTACCCAGACTGGTTCTTGTTAAAGGCTGGAGGGCCCTGGATGTGTAGTGGGGCTCACAGTACATGAGGGGCACAGAGGTCCTGAATATTCTAAAGGGAGCCACATTTGACATGAAGAACAATAAGCAAGGGGGGGTCAGAGATGCCCCCGAGTCCTTTGCCTTAGGTCTAACCTCATGTCCCTTTGGAACCGACATCCTAACAAGATAAGTGTCTAACCAGTATAGATAACTCAAATACTGTGTACCAGAGTAATAATTCACCTTAGAAAGCACAAAAAGGTACTTACCTGGAAGGTGAAGGGTTAATCTTGGAAGGAGAGCAAGGCGGCCACCTCTGCATAGAATAAGACGGTAGACTAAAATGGCATCTGTAAAAACCATCAGCCAATAGCAAGGAAGCCCGGAAAACGGGCATTCTGGGAGTTGTAGTCTTTCCCAGTCACTGTATACTAGCAATGCCTTATCTTGCACTGAGTCACTGGGGATGTGAACTGGATTGTAGGGCATGACGAGAAGAAGAATGAGCCCTCTGTCAACTATGTATGACAAATGTTTGCAGAGATATGTCCAACAGCAGTTTGTCCCATTGAAGGCAATGGAGCAAGTGCAGCCGCACGGGAAGCACACCTTAAAAAAACCCTATCCCAGTTAAACCAGCAGGGGAGAAGTTAACTACCCAGATTGCAGCCATCCAAACTCCAAAAGGCCCAGGGACTAAACTGAATAAAATACCCAACATGAGTGCAGGAGTGCTGGACTTCAAAACAACCCCTGTATGGAGGGGAGCAAGTGTAACAAGTGGACCATGGCACTTAAAGTGTTACTCACCAATTTTCATCTTCTGTTTTCATGTTACATATGAAGAACCAGATCCTCAGAGAGACCCAAGAATAAGAGAGAAAATTGTGCTGCAAGATTCTCTCCACAGGGCTTCAAAGGTCCACAACAGTTCCTGCATGCTGGACAATCCTCCAAGGGATGCCAGGAATGGTAACCCACCTAATGGGGGAATTGTGACACCCCATATCTAAATTATAAAAAAAATAACGTAAACTAAAAACTAAGGAGAAAAGTTCCTAGCCTTCACTCTGGTCTGGAACAAGTCAAACTGGGTGGGCAGGGCTAGGGTAGCCTGATAAAGAGAATGGAAGGCTCCACCTCCAAGACCTTATCTATGAAATGTTACAGCTTACAGGGCAGGGAAGTCGTCTCCCTGTGGTACCTGTACTACATATTGGATGACAGAGAAACAGTATGATATCATCTGCAAAACGTAACTGATGTAGGTAATTTCCATGGATCTTAAAGGGATAGTAATGTTTCATAAAAATGCAGCTCCAATTAATCTTCATATTTTTTGGACCATGGAGAGTTTTATTTCAATACTGTCAGAGTTGTAGTTCAAGAGTAATTTAATGATAAAGTGTCCCCCTCCCTCCCCTTTTACTTATGTAACACTGCTCACCTCAGAGCAGTAAAACGGTCTGGATGGATCACAGAGAGGGACAATCTTCAGTGAGCATAAGGAAAAACCTGTCAAGGGGGAACAGGGTTTTCCTTATGCTCACAGTAAGAAGATTGCTGAGAGCTGTACGGTCAAGTTACCAGATTCCACATCTGAGGGGAGGTGCTTGCACTAGTTAAAAGGGGAGGGAGGACGATACTTTATCATTCAATTAATCTTGAACTACACCTCTGACAGTATTGAAATAACACTCTCCATGGCCCAAATACTATGAAGATTAATAAGAGCTGCTTTTTTTGTTGTAAGGAATGTTTTTTTTTGGGTGCTCTCCTCACGGTCGGTTGGGGGTTAATGCTCTGCATTAGGTTTCGCAATAGCAGAGGGGCAGGCACTGTAAGACGTAGTGTTTATGAGTACCTGGTAGGGACATCACTATTGCAGTGTTATATAATCAAGCACATACGCATGCGCAGTATTGAATATCACAGGGCGTAGCCTGTATGTTAACCTGTAATCCACACACTAATTTTTAGAGTCGTACTTGGGCTGAACGAGCGTGTACCTGATTCGTACCTCTGGCCGTATATTTGTGTCTTGTGACGGGGTTTCTACTAGGAACCACAGGCTCTCCCGTTGTTGGCTGATGAGTATAATTGGTTAATCTTTATTGTCATATGTATTACAGAGCAGGGTCTGTGTATTTAGACCTAGCCATACTGTATGTTTGTCAAATCTGTACTGTCAGGTGTATTGCAAAGCACAATTTGTGTACTAAAACATAGCAATACTGTATGTTTTTTCTTTTTCCCTGTATTTCACCACGGTTTATGTAATCTTTGCATGTTTAAATAAACTACATTTCACTTCAGTGTTCTTTAGTCTGACATTCCAAACTTCTGCTATAATTCACTTGGCACAGCCGGCAGGATTGTTTGGAATTTCACTGGAGATAAAGAAGTGTGGGTAGTTATGTTGAAAAAATTGAAGAAATTAACCCGTAAAGGGAATAGGTGCGAGAGGGCACCGGTATCAACATGGGCAGAAATGGGACCATGGTTCCCAATTGCCCAAGAATTGTATAAATATGTTGATGGACACCAGCTGGCGGAGCCGCAGAAAGCTGCTCTTAGGTTAGATTTATCCCGGTATTCTGCGGCAGAACAAAAGGCAGCCGCACATACAGGGTGGCTATTGTTTCAGACGTTACAGAAATGGAAATGGTACTTGAGTGAAAGAGGAAATATGACTGGACAAGAAACCTCCGACATCAATCAACGCCTGGCGGGAGCTGTTGACTTTGAGGCCCTTGAACAAGAGCCACCATCAATCCAAGTGTGTGGTGGGCCATATAAAGAAGCAGCAGCATGGGATACGCTAACAGCAGAACAAAGAGAACAGGCCTGGTTCACGGATGGGTCTGCTACTATAACTACAAAGGGGCGAGTTTGGGTGGCAGCCGCATACCAACCTACAACTGAGTGGGTTTTGCATGAAACTGGTGAAGGAGGGTCTAGTCAATTGGCTGAATTAAAAGCAGTAGCAATGGTCATTGAAGAAACAACAGGACCATTATACATTTATACGGATAGTTGGGCTGTCTATAAAGGTTTGACAACGTGGATGGCCAATTGGAAACAAGACAACTGGACTATCAAGGGCAGACCATTGTGGGGCGGTGTTGAGCTCTGGCAGAGATTATGGGAATATGGCCATACCCGACCTATTGCTGTGGGTCATGTGAATGGACATACTGTACTGACAAAAAATGAAATTGCAGATAATTTGGCTCAAATAGCGACGCAAGATGTGGAAGAGGTGATGCATTTAGGAGAATGGGCGCATCATCAAGGAGGACATAGAGGAGCTTTAGCTACATACCAGTGGGCTATTCACAAAGGTATTCCATTGACTATTGACCAGGCGAAAGACATTGTGGGGAAGTGTCCTTTGTGTCAAGCAGTACAAAAAAGAAAATTGAAGGCTATTCCTGGACAAATATATCGTGGAACACAAAGTGGAGAAGTCTGGCAGTTGGATTTCATCGGCCCCTTGCCACCTGGGGCAGGACAAGTGCGGTATTGTGCAACTGCAGTAGATACCTATTCAGGGATGATGGTGGTATGTTCATCCAAACATGCAGATCAGAAGACCACATTGAGATTGTTACACTTATTGACAAAGTACTACGGATTACCAAGGGAGATCCAAACAGACAATGGAACTCATTTTACTGGAAAAATGATTAAAGACTGGACTGAAACTCAGGATGTACACTGGGTGTACCATATTCCCTATCACCCGCAAGCTGCGGGTCTCATTGAAAGAATGAATGGTTTGCTGAAGGAACAAATGCGCAAGATGACTCCAACACACACTCTACGGGGGTGGGACAAAGTATTGGATGAGGCTGTCAGCATTTTGAATGGCCGCTTCGTCCGCGATGTAACCCCTTTGGAGCGAATGTTGGGGCATGGGCATAATGCCCAGGAGTGTTTACCCAGGGTGGTTATTCGAACTCGGAAAAAGTTGCTTAGAGATCAAAGCAATTTAATAGTACTGACGGCACCCAGACAGATTACACAGGAAGACACAGAGAAAGGAGGTGTAGTGTGTAATACTGGCATTGTAGATGTCACCCCTATGTCTCGCTTGTGTTTTATACCCCACCCCATACTTTATAAGTGGTGTACATGGAGTGAGGTCATGCAAGTGAAAGATGGTGAAGAATATGTTGTGATCATTACTCCTGTGGCTACTGGGAAAGTGCCTGCAGGAGCAGTGGTAGGTTGGGTGGGCATTGTGGCTGATGCACAGCTGATTACTGAGCAAGTTCAGGTGTTGAATGAGGGTGCCAAAGTGAAAGTGTTGCCCACAGGAATCCATAAACAGACAGTGACAGGAGAAATACTGGCTCAGGGACAAGGGGCTACGTTTCTGGTATTGTGTGATGGAGAAACTAACCCAATTTATGTCCCCTCTTACAGGTTATTGCTTCTACCGTGATGCAGATCTTTCTGTTTGGGAGACCAATAGTACCAGAAGACATGGAGCAGAAAACATCTAACACAGCCTGGTTTTGGAGAAAAGACGTCCTTCCATGGTTCTTCTTTCTCATTGCAATGCTTATTCTGGTCCTCTGGAGTCTCCATGGACCAATTACCCGAATCCCTACAGCTGCCAACACATCTGAGACATTTCGTACCAAGCGACACGTGACGGAGCATGCGTTATTCCAAGCCCATTGGAGCATGGCAAACGTTGCCAATGCATCAGACTGTTGGGTATGCTCACATGTTCCGGGACCGGTTGCTGGGCGTTATTTTGCTATTCCTGTATCAGCGCGGACCTTATGGCTATTAAAGTCCAGAAAGCCAACGGAGGTGCCGCTGCCTGCTGGGGAAACTGCCATAGCTAAGATATATAGTGATGACTGAACTGTATGATGATGCTTTTCGCTTGATCGCAGAAGATTTGAGAATGATTCATAGACAATTAGCACAAATGACTTTCGTTTTAGATTATCTTACTGCTAGCCAAGGGGGTATGTGTACTATTGTAGGCCCATCCTGTTGTCATTATGTTAATCAAACTGATGATGTGGCTAATGCCATTGAAGCTCATATCCAACAGGTGGAACGGTTGAAGGACCGCTTTGCAGCTTAACACCACACTGAAGTGCCAGGTTGGCTGGATTGGTTGAGTAACCTTAATCCTGCTAACTGGTTCAAAGGTGTGGGGGGTTGGTTTGCAGGCATCCTTCAGACCCTGTTGCATATTTTTCTTATAGTTCTTATTGTGTATATCATATGGAAATGTATCTGGTGTCTGCTTTCTCGTTGTTGTACCACTTCTGCAGAGGGGAATACCTTACCTATCCGACGTGAGGAGATCAAGGGTGGAGTGTAAGGAATGGTTTTTTTTGGGTGCTCTCCTCACGGTCGGTTGGGGGTTAATGCTCTGCATTAGGTTTCGCAATAGCAGAGGGGCAGGCACTGTAAGACGTAGTGTTTATGAGTACCAGGTAGGGACATCACTATTGCAGTGTTATATAATCAAGCACATATGCATGCGCAGTATTGAATATCACAGGGCGTAGCCTGTATGTTAACCTGTAATCCACACACTAATTTTTAGAGTCGTACTTGGGCTGAACGAGCGTGTACCTGATTCGTACCTCTGGCCGTATATTTGTGTCTTGTGACGGGGTTTCTACTAGGAACCACAGGCTCTCCCGTTGTTGGCTGATGAGTATAATTGGTTAATCTTTATTGTCATATGTATTACAGAGCAGGGTCTGTGTATTTAGACCTAGCCATACTGTATGTTTGTCAAATCTGTACTGTCAGGTGTATTGCAAAGCACAATTTGTGTACTAAGACATAGCAATACTGTATGTTTTTTCTTTTTCCCTGTATTTCACCACGGTTTATGTAATCTTTGCATGTTTAAATAAACTACATTTCACTTCAGTGTTCTTTAGTCTGACATTCCAAACTTCTGCTATAATTCATTTGTGAATCGTTACTATCCCTTTAAGTCCTTTTTGTCCCAGTTTAGTATGTAGAAAATGTCTTCTACAGAAGCAGAAAATAGATTTGGGGAAACTGTGTCTCCTTGTCGAACGCATTTTTCTATGTTGAGCTGAATTTATCGTTGTTTACTTGTATTGATGCAGTTGCATTTTCATATTTTGATTGGAGGATATTGATGTAAGCTCTAATTTATTCCTTAGTTGCTCAGGTCATCGATTATCACTTTCTTTTTCACAGAGTCAAAGGCCTTTTGGTAGTCAGTTAAGGCTATGCATAACAGAAGATTGTATTCATTATGCTGCTCTATAAATTGATGCACTATTTGGATATGGTTCATTGTACTGAAACCGCTTCTGAAGCCTGCTTGTCCATTAGGTTGTGCTGCATTAAGTATTGTGTCCATTCTTCTTGATAGTACCTTTTAGAAGTCTGGCAATAGGCTTATTGGTCAGTAGTTTTTTTTAGATGCACCTTCTTTGTGCAGTAGTATGTCTTCTGCATTTTTTCATATTTCGGGCATTTTGCGGAGTAGAAGGTATTGCCAGAAGATTGTTAAAACACTGAATATGTACCGGTCTTAGACAAAGGGAAACCACCCAGTACTACTACAGAGGAAACCTCCTTAAATGAGAGTGAGAAAAAAGTCCTCTAAGGGTAACACTAACACAGGATACCCCAAGTGGTTACTCCAATCTTAATGCACTCACCAGATGGAATATGTGATACACATCAAAGATACATTTGTAGGTCACTAGACAAAACTTTTTCCCCAACGGATTATAAACATATGGAATATACCATTTTTTCCATATCATAGTAAGCGTTATCCATTGAACCTTGTTTGAGTCTTCCTCCCCATGACCGCAAATAATGGAGTTGGGGATTTGGTCTAATTAATGGTATCCTCAGTGCTAAGAAGTACAGACAGATACTTAGCAAACATGCAATACTATCAGGGAGGTGTCTGTTTGGCCCCAAATGTATTCTACAGCATGACAACCCCAAACATACAGCAAAAGTCATTAAAGTGTTAGTAATGCCCAAATTTTTTTTAAAATTTGTAGAGGCTTAAAAAATTATCATTGCCAGAAACCCCATCATCTCGCAAACCACTATGGTTTGAGAGATATTGGCAACGAAAGTTCCCCTTCCCTTGAGGTCAGCTGTAAAGCTGACAGAAGGGAACTTGTGTCGTCCGACACGATGAGGCTCTGCAGCAGAGCTGAAATCCCATTATTGCAAAATAATTACTTCATTGGAAAGGTCTACAAAGCGTGCTTGCAAACCAGGCACACTTTGTAGACCTTTCCAATGATATAATTATTTTGCAATAACGGGATTTCAGCTCTGATGCAGAGCCACAGGCTGATCCCCGGACTGGGATCTCCTGCTGTCAGTTAGACGCCGACGTTAGGAGAAGGGGAGGGAAGGTGGAACTTTCATTGCCAATATCTCTCAAACCATAGCACTTTGAGAGATGGGGTTTGTGGCAATGATTATCTTTTTTTAAAAGAAGAGTAATGTTTCATAATAAAAGCAGCTCTAATTAATCATCATAGTATTTGGACTTTGGAGAGTGTTATTTCAATTCTGTCAGAGTTGTAGTTCAGGAGTAATTCAATGACAAAGTGTCCCCCTCCCGCCCCTTTTACTGATGTAACACTGCTCAGCCAGAGCAGAAGTGAGGTGCCCAGGTAGATTGCAGAGAGGGACTATCTTCAATTAAGATAAGGGAAAAAGCTGAAAAGCTTGTCAAGGGGGGCAGGGCTTTCATTGAAATAAGATTGTCCCCTGCTGTTATCTGTCTGGTCTATAGACTGCATTCCACATCTGAGAAGAGATGGCTTACACTAGGTAAAAGGGGCGGGGACGGGAGACTTTGCTTGTGAATATCTCATAAACCATAAAGGTTTGAGAGATAAGACGTATATCATTCTTCATGTTTTTTTAATGCCTACAAAATAAAATAAAGTTAAAATGAAGTATTACTATCCCTTTAAGCCTCTACAAATGTATAAAAAATATTTGGACATTACTAACCCTTTAAGAGTAAATAAAAACAGGGAGTCCTGGAAGTGTTGGAATGGCCCCCACAGAGCACAGATTTAAACATAATCAAATCTGTCGGGGATTACACAAAGAGATGGAGGTTGCCTAAATCCACAGAAGAACTGTGATTAATTCTCCAAGATGTTTGGAACAACCTACCTAGGAAGTTCCTTAACAAACTGTGTGCAAGTGTACATAAAAGAAATGCTGTTTTGCAGGAAAAGGGTGGTCACACCAAATATTGATTTGATTTAGATTATTTATCTGTTCAATCACTATCATTTTGCAAATTGATAAAAATAAACTATTAACAAGTTATTTTTTAAACCATTCTTACTTTACAGCATTTTTTCACATCTGCCTAAGACTTTTCCACAGTACTGTATATAGTTTTTTTTGTTTTGTTTTATTAAATTATAAATAGTCAGATGAAATATGTATGCGTATAAAGTTTTGAGTGAGGCAAAATCAAATCAATTGATAGAAATTTATGTTAATATATTAACATATGTGTTATTGGAGACAGTATGAGGTACTGGATACTTGTGTCTGGGGTAATAGAGCTATTTGAATTTTCACATTTTACAACAGATATTTGTATTACTTTCTGTTATTTATGACATCCCAATGTATTCCGCTGTGCAGTACAATAAGTGTGACAACAATCACAAAAAACAAACATGCAAAAAGGGGCAAAGAAGGCCCCATTCTAGTAATAAAAACTAGGTATATTTATTAAAATAGGTTTATTTAGTAAACGTAGGTTAAAAATTAGATACTGAAAAAGTGTTACAAAGAATGTATTGATCATTATTAACACTTAAGCCAGTGGTTGTCAATCTTTTATTGTTCCAAGCACCCCTAAGAGGCAAGCTACAATTGGGGCATAATGAAGGGTGCAAAACATAAATATTTAATTATTCTTAGGTTTCACAATTATAATTACAAAAATAGACATACTGATCATAACAGTTTCTATGAACATACATTTAAAACTCAACATTGAAAATTTTGCCAAATCTTTATAGGAAAAAGTGGATGTCAGTGGTACACCAAATTGCTAAAGGACACTGGCTGAGAACCAATGGCTTTTTATGGAACATTTTATAATTTGTGTAATTATTGTATTAAAAATGTATACATAGATGAAATAAAACTTTTTAACTGAATAACACACTGTGAATTATATAACCCATATAAAATGTTAGTCAGTAGAACCTCGATTCATATAAAAAAAAATCACAATAAATCTAAAGAACAGTTACCTCTGAATAACTTTTTTGAAGCTACTTTGAAACATCTCTTCCATAAAATGTTTTTTGTCTCGACAAAGGATTTCAGCCATTATCTGTAAGAGCATTGGACTCTGGGACAATTCCAGTGCATCTAGAAACTGAAATGGCAAATTCATTATTACTTCATATTAAGGAGCAGTAAAAATTATATAGCTGACTAAAACATAAGGGAAACCGGGTGCCACTGGTGGTCACTTACCATCCCCAGGTTGAAGTTCTACGCAATATATCAAGAGAACTTCAAACAACATTACATACGGATGAAATACTTAAGAATATATTCACACAGCCTCCCTTACTCTCCTTCAGACAGCCTCCAAATTTAAAACAACTGATGGAAAGGAGTGCCCTGAATAAAAATACAAAAAATGGCACATCTCCCGGTCTACAAAATAGGTGTGAAACCTGTGCACACATTTACACCACAGACAAGGTACCCATACCAAACACCCAGTTACACTATAACATCAATAGTACCTTCACTTGTAAATCATCCAATGTAATATACCTCATCATGTGTGCAAAATGCCCAACAGCTCTTTATGTGGGAGAAACTGGACAGCCATTACATAAAAGATTTAATTCCCACAGATCCAGTGCCTGAGGAAGAGACCTAAGGTCTTGAAAGCTTGCATTCTAAATCTGCTTAGTTAGCCAATAAAGGTATCAACAACAATATTTGCCTCCTGTATTTCAGATATTAGATCAATTCAAAATGTAAGAGATAAAGCCTGTTAGTATCACAATTTATGGATAACTGCAGTAAGCAATTAACCTCCCCATAGAATGCAATAAAGGATAACTGAACACAAGATGAGCTGTAGGTGAAGTTTCTGGACACCAGAGGACACTGTTAATATAAAATAAATTAAATAAACTTTAATAACTTTGGGTTAATGCATATTCCAGCAGTAGGAGTACCTTTGCTTGTTAACTCGTCCCTTAAAAGGGTATTTTTATTCTTACATTAAAATCTTTTGTCTTAGTTAATTTAGGGATGCAGGGACCTCCTCATTCCAGGAGGCAGGGCACTCGAAAGTGAGACACCTTCCACTCTCTGCCCTATGTACGCCTCAACCCATTAGCTAGGTATCAATTTACATCTAGCACTGCAAGGATAGCTACAGACACCAGGACACGGAAGACGTCTGAAGAAAGATGTACACCAGAGTTTACTCCATAGTACTGTAAAGACGTCCACTGACAGCTCGCCTTGGGGTCTCTTCCCCTGGAACAAACTGCTGGTACTTTTGCATTGAGACGGGAGACCATCAGTTCTATCTCCGATATTCGCCAGCAATCCACAAGTTAAAGAAAGATTTCCTGCTTCAACATCCATTGTCCGTTATCTATGGTCTGACTGCTGAGATAGTCTGCTTCTCAATTGTCTACTCTTTCTACTTCTGCCCAAGCAGCTCTGCTCTTGGAGCTCCCTGATGGTTGATGTAAGCCACTGTGGTGGCATCACTGGAGTGAATCTGAATGGGAAGGCCCTTCAGGACTGTCCAAGCAGATATTGCATTGAAGACAGCTCATAGTTTCAGTATGTTGATTGGAAGAAGAATCTCAGTGGTGGACCAGTAGCCATGAACTGAATGAGGGATACACTCCTCCCCAGACTAGCAAGCTGGCATCTTTACCACCTTCCTGTCAAGGATGAAGACTGTTAGGCCCATTGACAGAGTCTGACTTGTCAGGCTCGTCTGAGAGACACTTAGTGGAATGAGATCCTTGCTCTAGAATCGAAGCATATTCAGTTGCAGTGGTCAGAAATGGAACCCTGCAAAGGGAATTGCCTCTATAACTTGGAGATTCTCTGAAGTGCTGTGGTGAAGACAAGACCAAGAAACACTAGCCACTGTGTACAGATGAGACAAGTTTTATAAAGACTGGCAATCTAGTTGTGTTACCAAAGAGTCATCATGGTGAGTTGCAGCTTCTCCTGGAGTATTCACAACCAGAGATTGAAAGAAGGCTGCCAGGGGCATTACTTTTGATTAGACCCTTGAGCTGTAGTTATGCCAAAGGGAAAGCCACAAATTGGTAATGTTGAGTTTGACATGCAAACTGGATGAACCGGTAATGGCCTGGCCAGATGGAAATATGCAAGTAAACATCATTGAAGTCAACGGAATTTGGTTGGTTCCATGGCAGCCACAGATCTGATTGACTCCATCTTGGACTTGCAAGTTTTTAAAATGATGAAAACCTCCATCCCTTCTGGCAGAGTGATATGAATGGAATAAAGGCCTGATGGAACTATTAACAGTCTATCCGAGCAGTTAAGGACATCCTGTATACCCTGACAGGAAGTACCCAATTATCCAAGATGGAGCTCCTCCAGTGAAGGATGAAGCATTGGAGTCTACCCCTATTGGAGGAAAACTGGGGAGGCTCTAACTCCCTATTTTCAAGCTGAGGCAGACAAACTTTCTGGGGGCCAAGTCGGCTTGGAATATCTTAGTAGTGAGAGTAAGACCCAGAGCTGTTTGCTCCTAACTGATGAGAAGATCCTTTAAGTCTCTATTAGAACAAAAGGTGCCAACTCTCCTCTTAAAAACAAACCTGCATAGTTTAATTTTGAGGCAGTAGAGTGGTTTTGCTGCCAGGGCCTGACACCCTTATTCAGTTCAGTTCCAAACAGAAGAGAACCTGTGAACGTTAATGCCATGTAAAATATTTTTGAAAGCTGAATCTGCATTCCAACTCTCCAGCCAATGGGTACAGATGTAACAGAGTTCACTGAGAACTTTGCCACCATCTTCTCAATCTCAACCTCAAAGTCACTTCACCACTGTAAACCTTTATCATGGTGCCGTGATTCTGTCTGCGACATTGCTACTTCTGGATTTATCGTAGCTGCATTCTTATTGGTCCTGCGCTATGACTCCTCCCTTTGTTTGCCTTTATATACGCCCTCCTGTCACTATACCGGTGCCTTTTCGTAGTGTACCCGTATCTACCGACTAGTAGCTCGTTTCCTGTTTCCGTGTATGACCTGGATCGCCTGACTACGCTTAGTGCCTGACGCTCCTGTGATCCGATTCTGTTGCTGACCCTGGACTGGCTGACTAACTCCTCGTGTACCGAACTGGCTTGGCTGAGTATCTGATTCTGTTACCGAATAGGACTTGCTGACTAACTCCTTTGTGTACCGAACTGGCTTGGCCGAGTGTCTGATTCCGTTACTGACTAGGACTGGCTGACGATCTGTTATCACCGATCTGGCTGGGCTACTGTCTGTGGTTCTCATGACTGGCTATATCCATGTGTGCCGACCTGGTAGTGCTTGTAGTTCCGTCACTCACGGGACTGGCTTATTACCTCCGTGTACCGATCAAGGAGACACCGGTTGTGGACCGGTTATGTTATGTACCTATCTCTCTCCCACTCGCTTACCGGTCCTATAGTCTCCTGGAGCCTGTGGGAGTCCCTGCACTCACCAGTGTCTGTGTTGCCTCCGGAAACCCTATAATATCTGGGTCCAGTCTGCACCACCCTTTTGCCCGCATTGCCTCAGTTCACCCTATTGGCTTAGGGCCGTTATATTGCCAGTATCTGGTGTCTGTTGCCTCCGTTAACCCTAGCTCGCTAGGGCCCAGTCACTGCCAGAACCCTGTCTGTGCTGCCTCCATTTACCCTAGCCTTCTAGGGTTCAAGTCACTACCAGAGCCACAGCCGTGTTGCCTCCGTTAACCCTAGTGTGCTAGGGTCAAGTTGCTGTCAGTGTGTTGTCAGTGTTGCCTCCATTAACCCTAGTGTTCTAGGGTCTAGCCGTTGCCAGAGTACTGTCTGTGTTGCCTTGATTAACCCTAGCGTTCTAGGGTTCAGTCACTGCCAGAATCCTGTCCATGTTGCCTCCGTTTACCCTGCTCTCCTAGGGTAAGTCCTCTGCCAGTGTCTTGCCAGTGTTGCCTCCGTTAAACCTAGAAGTCTAGGGCCTAGTGTCTACCTGTACACTATCCGTGCTGCCTTCGTTATCCCTAGTCCACTAGGGGATTGCCCTTCAGTTACCCATCGCCTGTGTCACCTATTGCGGTGTGGAACTGTCAAGGATATTCTTGTTCCTGAACCTTGCTAAGAATCCGCCAACAAGTCCAAGATCATCACACTTATTTTGCTTACTACTACTGTGTGTATTTTCGCCCTGACCTGCACCAGATCTGGAAAGTACTTGGTACAGACGTTATCTGGACCTGAGTAGGGCTATTGTGCATTATTTTCAATAAAGCTTTTAACCTTACCTAACTGTCTGAGTGTTCTTTAACAAACAATACTAACCATGACAACCTTAGAGTCTCGTAGAAAACAGAACAAGAACATCTTTTTTTAGGAACATCCTTATAGCATAAGTCGCTATAAAAAATTCTGTATGCTATAATGGGCTTTTCTCCTAACAAAGGGGCTTAAAATTCCAAATGGATAATAAAGTTTCTATTTAAATGTACATATTTGGCTTTATTGAATTATTAGCACAACATTCACCAAGCACTAATAAAACACAAATGAATAATTTAAAATTAGTTGAAACTTGAAACTAACAGAGGAGATAATACTAGCTGGCACACAAAGACACTCACCTTTTTTACACAGTCAACGTAGTTATTGTACCTCAATGTTCCTTTGAGAAATTCATCAGATTTCATGGGGAAATTAAAGGCAACAAACTGGTCAAGATTATGTTTTAATTCTATAAGTTTTTCTCCAGTGAGATTGGTGAAAAAGGGAAGAATGATAATGGCTTGACTCTAGAACAAAGAAAAGCAAACATAATAAGGCATACTGGCACAAGTAAGCATCTCCTAGGGAACGACCTAAGTCTTTTGGGAACCTAGCAAATCTCCTGATTATGGGGCACCAAGTCTGGTCAGCTGAGGTTGATGGGAATTTTAGATCAATTGAAGTACTGCAGGTTGCCCACTCCTCCAGATCTCTTGCAACCACACATATATTATAAACTGACTGTAAACCTGCATTGCATATTTTTGAGTTGTGCTGCCTTGTACTTTATTGTATACACTGCTGTACCCTTCACTGAACTTAAGAAGAGTAAAGAATATACACATTGAGGTTGATTTACTAAGGTAAGTGATGCAATTCTAGAGAAAATTAACTGTACCATAGGGCACCAAAAACACATCCCAAATCTACATTGTTTTAATTAGAACTTTTAACCTCTTGAATGCTACAGAGGTCTCCAATGCATTGTAAAGGGGCTCAAAGTACAATTTAATTTAATGGGGAATTTTGTTTGTTGTCTATGGTGCAGCACAACTGCACTACTTTGACTTAGTACATCAGACTCATTGAATATTACTTCCATAACCACCATCAGCATAACTCTTCAACAGAAAAAATCTATTTGTATGGGACATTCTAGATTTGTAAGTGTACAGGTCTCGTTCTCCTAGTCAGTCGGACTTACTTTTAAATTGAGTCCAAGAATTTTATCTGTCAAAATGCTTGTGTAAGTGTTAAAAACTCCATCGAAAGCAATGTGTTTTGTGTCAAAAGACACAGATGAATCAATCTGAAAGATAAAGAACAGCTCCATTACCAAAAATATAAAATTACAAAGATATAGGTCCAAACATATAGGTAGTTCTCCATAAGTTAGCATCTTGCACGGATTACTAATGCAGAGCAACAAGTTGCAAATGCTTCTGGCACATAAAACATTAAGGGCCTTATTCAGGAAGCCACATTGGATCAATTTTGGCATTTACCAGCTGGACATAGGGTACAAATGAAAATTTCCATTAATTTAAACAGAGCTTTTAAATCCTTGAATGATAGAGGCATCCATTGCATTGAGAAACAATACACTGAATACATTTGTAGCAATCAAGGGGTTAAAAACTTCAGTTAAATTAAGGGTAATTTATATAATTTTGTATGTGTCCATATGGCGCAGTTGGTTTGCTTCAAAGTTGTTCCTCGTTAACCTTGTGAATAAGGCTCTAAAAAACATAAGACCTGTTTTTCTGGTCTCTTACACAAACAGAACTTATACCTGCAGAACTTTGGCAAGTAGCGTTAGAACAGCCATTTTACTCTCTGGAGAAGACTCTTTAGCCCACCAGCTCTCCAGTCTCATCCAGTTTTGAAGTACAGCATTTACCAGCTTAACACCCTGTTGCTTTCGAACTGTACGCTGTTTAAAACTTTGATCCAGCATACCATTCAAGACAGAGCTCACCTACAAAAAGAGAAAACATTATTAAAACTTTTCCTTATTACACATTGTTATCCTTCTGAATAATTTGCAATTTTATATTTTATATTATATATATATATATATATATATATATATATATATATATATATATATATATATGATAATACAGTCACATGGCAGAATTTCTCCTCCTGCACTTGCCACACCTTGGGGTGGCAGTAAGGAGGAGATATGTTAATTTCTACAAGGACTTCAAGGGAGTGGAATCACCTCCCTCCCATTCACAAAGTCCTTTCTCTATGCCCTCCTATTTGCAAAGTGCTCTTTCCACACCCTCCCTGCCATTCACCTCTTTCTCTCTTCTCTGCTCTCCCTCCCAATCTTCA
Organism: Rhinophrynus dorsalis; assembly: GCA_037306005.1. Lineage (NCBI taxonomy): Eukaryota > Metazoa > Chordata > Amphibia > Anura > Rhinophrynidae > Rhinophrynus > Rhinophrynus dorsalis. The sequence goes on along the minus strand of CM074723.1, from coordinate 130,018,721 downwards.
CTTTCTCCCCTCCAAATTTGCCACATTCTCCCCTGTCTGCTCTCTCTCCCATAAGCACCCTCACATTTTCCCCTCTCTGACCTACCTCTCATATTCATTTTCTGTCCTCCTGCCCTCCCTCCCATAAGCACCATGTTCATCTCCCCTCTCCCTGCCATAAAACAACATCGCCTTCTCACCTCTCCACCTGTCCATACCACTGCCTTCTCTCCAGCCTTCCTGCTCACCCTGCTGAAGGCTGCTCAAGGTATGTGTGTATATTATATATATATACATATATACACACACACGTGTGTGTGTGTGTGTGTGTGTGTGTGTGTGGGCGCGTGCATTTTGACTGCCAGAGAAGTATCCATCTTTTTATAATTCAATGGATACATCTTTGGTACTCAAGAGGTTTAAATATTTCAGTGCCACAGGTGTACCCAAAGCATTGGGGATTTTTTTTAAACCTTTTAAGTGCCAGAGAATTGTACAATGCATTGCAATACAGACCTATTTTGGCACTCAAATAGTTGAAACTGTTAAGCAATGGCAATTTTGTTTTAACCCTGCATGTTATAGAGGTATCCAACACACTGTAGTGCATTACAATCTTTACCATCGAATGGGGTAAACCTTTGAGTGCCAGACGACTACTCAACACATTGCTGTTTTTTTGTTGTTGTTAACTCTCTGAGTGCCAGCAGGGTGCACAACGCATTATTGATTAATGCATTGTATCACCCTCTGCTACAGAGAGAGAGAGAGAGAGAGGCTGCTAGACAGACAGATACACATTACCATATTTGGGTTTTCCCTAGAGGATTTCAGCAGCTTTAACACAACAGTGTCCAAGTTGTTCAAAAGTTCTGCGTTTATGGTTTCAGAAAACAAACTGTAAAAGTATTCTCCATGGGAGAAGTTGATGAAGTTTTTCTGAGATGTTCCAGACAATGGCACAGATAATATCACCGTATTTAGAAGAAGGCTCACAAGCTCCTCGCACTGTTTAGAAAAACAATAAAAAAAAAATACAATATATATATATCTTGATAACACACATTACTGAAAAACATGCAACTAAGGAGAAAATATGTGCTCAATTTCAAATGCAATTTGACAAACTCAGCAGCACTGGTATGCAGTTGGATTTTCCTGGGTCATTTTTTTTTTTTTTTCAATGAATGCCTTCTTTTTATTTGTAACAATTATTTTAAATGTATATTCTTATCCTCACTATTTGAATTACTCTATAAAACTTTGAGAGCTAAAGTCATGGATGGTGCATTGCCAGGCAATGGGCTGTTCAACCCTATGGTGCTTAGATATATCTGTAATTAATGGAAATGGAGCTTCCTACAGGAAGTTAAAAATATCCTATCCTCCTCGGAGCGTGCAGCTCTGTATCAGCCGCGGCGCGGGCAGTCTCTACTGGGCATGACTGCACCACGACCGGCCGCCACTCTGGCCCGTGTACACAGGCTCTTGTACTAGTTATTTCTATAAAAGGCAATAACAGAAAATACAAAAAGGTATACAAAAGGATGTGTATTTTAGAAAACATATTTCTCTGTCTTAGCTTAAAGGGCAGTTACAACATTTTACCAAGTATGCTCCTGAGGGTCAGACTTTGTAAAATGTGCAGCCCCAAACTGCTTCCCATTCAGGCTTCAGAGGGTCATAAAATACATGCCCTCAGCTGGGGCACAACTTGGAAGTCTGTGACTCTTTTAAAAAAAATGTATAGGTGGTGTTCACAATTCACACAGACCCGCTGTGTTCTGCATTCAAGCCTGATACAGGGGGTTTATGGTACCCTGCATCGCACAGAACAGGGAACTATGTGCAATGCAGTTCAGCCTTTTCTATGGGAAGCATAAGTGGTTTATTTTCAGACCTCCATTCTGCTGCCCCATTACTTTGATGTGGCTCTCAATACTGCCCCAGCTTCACTTGCAGGTGTGCTCTGATGGGGCAGTGATAGTTGCCCTTTAACATTTTGATCCCCAGAGGGGTATGCAAGGCATTGCAAATGGCTAAGAAAAAAGCAAAATGAAACCTTTATTAAATTAAGGCAGAGTAAACACGGGGAACCATACAGATGTAAAATGATCAGTTTGTTGTGTGGATGAAGCGTGAATGTTTTCTAGATCACATACAGATTAGACTTTGTTGTGTCAGGGCTGATTGGTTGGAGGGAAAGTTGAATTCTAATTCAGTGGTATTCTTTAAGCTGTGTTAGAGAAGAGTAAAATAAAGCAAAATCAGAAGAGGAAAGTGGAGAGAGATGGGGAGGTAACTTGCAAAAAGAAAGATTAGAGGATCTCTTGGAAGAGCTAGGTGATTATGGAAAATGGATGCTATTTTTTGGGGGGTATAGCACCATCTGGGAAGAAGTTTGTAGATGCATTCTTTAGTTGCCACATCTATAGCAGATCTCATATGTTTATTGTGGACCAATAGCCACTGAGAAAGAGGGAGGGAGAGTCCCAACTCGGCCTCTTCTCTGAAGAGAAAATAGGATTTAGACAGTGGATCATTGTGAGTAAGAGGTTTAGATAGTGTGCAAAGGTGTATAGAGGAAAGCATAATCAAAGATTCAAATAGGATGTGCGTCTAGAAGAAAAGCCAATGGCAGAAAGACGAGATGGATAATGATATAAATGGCAATATTACTATAATGAGGTGTCTGGGAAACTAAGATTTTCAATTCCTCAAATGTGATATCGGAATTAAGAAGTAGTTTGCCTTGTGTATGAATCTGAAGCAAGCACCAGATAGCAAAGGAAGAGTCCTGTTGGCCTGGTAGGAAGTCTAGGTTGCAGATTATAGAAAGTCAAGGTGAGGGGAATGGAGCGAGCTTGTATCTACTGTTCAGGGTATCACAAACAGAAAGTAGGTGTGTCATAATTATATGGCTATGTAGATGTTTAGGCAGGGAAGTTTGTCTAACCATAACATTTGGGTTAGGTCAATATCATGGTCAGATAGTTGCCTGCAGGATCCACATTCCTTATGCTCTGAGTGTAGGTATTCAAGAAGTCTGGATAGCATAGATGTTTACATACATAGTAACATAGTTGATGAGGCTGAAAAAAAAAAAAAAAAAAAAGACATGTGTCCATCATGCCCAGCCCATGCAAAAACACCCCTGATGATTCAGAGGAGGGCAAAAAAAACCTCTGGAGCAATTTCTAATTTAGCCCCAAGTGGGTAAAAAAAATTCCTCCCTGACTTCAAATGGCAGTCAGATATTTCCCTGGATCAACATCCTATCTGCTTTGAAGCCATCTGTCATAATGCTTGGTATTAAGTGTGGATGTTGTGGAGACCAAAATGTTTATGGGATGATCTCAGAAATGTAGCCTTTTTTTTTTACACTTCCGCATAAAGGACCAGGTAGGTTTTGTTTCTATGTATCAGGGAGGAGAGGAAAGTAAGGAAAAGGTTGACAAATAACTTTATATTTATATTGACTAAGGAAATAGGCCTGTAGTTGTTACAAAGAGTGGGATCTTTATTTGGATTTGGAATTACAGCTATGTGGGCTTCTAAAGATTGTATAAGGAATGGTGCACCACGGGAGAAAGCGTTAAAAAAGTTCAGTAAGTGATAGATTAAAAGGAGGCTGAATTTTTTTATAGTATGTGACAATGAAACTGCCTGGGCCTGGACTCTTTTCAAGAGGTGTTCTTGAGTGCATTGTGTAATTCTGTTTCTGTAAATGGCTGTTCGAAGACATCAACAGCTGACTTAGGAAGGAGAGCAATACCGAATTTGGTGAGAAACTACTGGATCATTAAGGTTAGGTTAGGTCAGTAGGGTCTTCTGGTGGAGACTGATACGTTATACTATAGAGATCATTGAATATACATTGAAGATACACGTCTTATCCAGATCAGGAAACTGTCTGCATAAGGTGTCAGAGTGGCCTTTAATACTATGAATATAGTACATATTTTGCTTAATTCTAATTAAGGGCCAATGCTTTCCCACATTTGTGCCTATTGAAATATTGGGGGTATTTCATCCACAAGAAAGATTTATGGATAGAGTGTATTAGTACTTGTGATAATTCTAGTTCTTTCAGTCTAAATGCTCATTCAAACTTTCCATAACATATTTTTTTCTTGCATGAGCCAAACTTAATCAGTTCTCCACTTATAAAACCTTGATGTGTCTCCCAAAGGAGTATTTAATGTAACAAATTCTCAAATTTTCTCTGAAATCAGAGGCAAAGTTTGAGACACAATGCGGGGGATGATCTGAAGGGCAACATGAAGTTGAATATATACTCATGCATGGTGTGACCAAGTGATAGGTTCAATAGTAGCGTTTAGGATGCTGAGCAGAATAAATTGATCAAAAATATAATATAGCCTTGAATATGAGTTTTGGCAAGAGGAGTAAAATATGTAGACTTGCTGATAGGGAAAAATGATTCACCAGGTATCAATTAGATGCCTATCAATTAAAATATGTTTTATTCTATTGAGATTATATTTTATAGAAGCTTTGCTCAAGAAAATCTAAAGAAGGTTCCAGTTTTAAAATAGCCCCCCCACCCAAAATTAACATACCAGCTTTGAAATAGTCTAGTAGTTTCATGGTTTTGAGAAAGAAAGAAAAACAAACTGTTAGGAGCAAAAATGTTAGCCAATGTGAACAGCTCCCTAGTTATATACCTTTCAAGAAAAACAAGCTAAGATCCCGGAGGTCCATTACAAGTAACATGGAGTATATTTGCTAATAAGTGTTGCAACTCCTCTTATTCTCAGAGGCCGAAGATAACTATACGTTAGTGTACATAACATACACTAATCTAGGTGATATGGAGGAGATAAAGTGTTTTTCATAGAAAAAAAATCTATATTGGCATTCAATCTGTCAGCTTCCCTAAGGGCCATGGATAATTTTTCAGGGGAATTGAAGGCTTTCGGCTTGAGAGAGAAAGGATAAATTAGTGAATGTCATTAGGGGTGGTGAAATAAAGATCTGAAAAACAAGTTAACATCATCACCAGCTCTGGACACTCTCCAAAGATAAAACTCAAAAGTAGGTCTTTCAGAACCATACGGCATGAAAAGAGGTAGCAGGAGAATGGTAGAAAGCAGGGGAGAAATGAAAGGAAAGGACACAGTAGCGATACAAGTTCAGTAGCTGTGTATAGAGAGGAGTTGCTATATCTAGTCACAGCTCTCTATTTGTACAATACCTGAACAAGCCCAAAGGGCTATGAGTGGGTAAAAGAGGTTTACATAAAAACAGGAGAGAAGTCTGCCTGTACCAGTGTGTAGTAGAAAACAGTTGAAACTTGTCTTAAGTAAACACATCATAAATAACATAAGAAAACTTAAAATAACATATGAGACCACTGTTCAGTAGTTATTGTATTGTCAAGCTGAGTGGAAAGACTTGGGGTGTGAGGGTGCTATAAATTGTGAGTTTAAAATGGGATGTGGAACAGATTATCTACAATATGTACCAAATTCCGTCCCCATATAAGTGTGGGTAGGCTAAAGTCCGCTACTGAGTTAGGCAATACAAGGGTAGATCAACTAAATCTGTTGGTAGAGCGGTACTTTGTGTAAGGAGTACATACAGTTCTCCCCCACTCATGGCTTCTCAGTATCCCAAAGAATCTCAAAGTATACTTGGATTGTGCAGTTGATGGGAATAAATCAAATGGAAGGAGGGCAACAAATGGGGCAACTGCTGAGAAACTATCACAACTTTGGTCATACCCCCAGAAGTGCCGGCAACCCCCCCCCCAACATAAGCCATAGACATCAAATCACTCATGTCAAAAAAATTAGGGGTGGGAGGAGACAGCATCATGTCCCAAAAAATGCAAGGATCGCAGCCACAATAGTTTTATATGTAAAATGGTCTGGGCCTACAAAAAGGTGTGTATATTGTCACCAGCAAAGTCCCAGCCAAGCAATTTGGCAGCAATAACTTCAAGTGTCCTCTATAAAGTATGCACCTGAGATGATAATAATATCAAAGTATTTTACCAGGAAGGATACACTGAGATTGTCTCTCCTTTTTAAGAATGTCCTCGAGTATAGATATTATTACCTAATTTAATAGTACGTATTTTATTTACCTCAGAAGGATGAAAGGCTGAGTAGACCCTGCTGGGACTACAACCTGCAACCCTGAGGTTTGTACAGATTCTACAGCAGGTGCATTAACCAACTGAGCTATCTCACCAGATATTAAATAGAAAACCAGTCCAAGTTCTTGCTAGGATTACCAGAATCATATGATGTAAACAGACCCTCTGGAGTAATCTTGTCTAGCATCTTGGGTCTCTTTTTGTGGGCCTGTCACTATGTTCCATCTGTTTTGCCATCCCTTTCCCAACGGATGTAATTCCAGAGATGGCTGGTTGCTGGACTTAATCAGGAATTAATTCACTAAAATTTTGCAGAAGGCAGGAACGTCCTCCACATTTCACAACTTGGCCAAGATGCCATAGGACCTGGCAAACATATTGAAAGGGAAGCACCATCTGTAGTTTACATTAAGGTTATGAAGGTGCTTTAACCCTTTGAGTACCTCTCTGGCATTCAAAGAGTTAATGTGGTGTGGGGAGATAATTGTATAGATGAACTATGGAACCAGCAAATTTAGTTTCTCACAGTTCACTGTTCCTTTACATTAGGCATTCTTTATCAGAGAACCTGTGCAAGCAGCATATCGCTTCTCTTGTCTTGGAATCCAGAGAGCCTCTTATATGGAGCTCTCTATGTGCGCGTTCAATCTTCAAGGTAGAGCCATCTGGAATGTCCAGTAGGTCTGCAAAGAAACATTGTAACGAGGCGATCAAATCCCTTATAGGGACTGACTCAGGCAAATATTTTACCCATATATTACACCTTCTGTTTCTGTTCTCTAAATCTTCGTTGGAAGAAGTCAGATAATTTAGTTTCATCCTTGTGCATATGCTGTGCATTTGCTTCATGGTCAGTTTATAAGAGGTTAATGCGATGTCCCAGTTGATTCAAATCTTTCCGAAGGTCAGATATTTTGGTTTTCAACATTGTCTTAGTATCACCTTTAATCTCCAGATGGCCGACCTTCCTTAGTTGAAAAACGTACTAAGTTTTCTTCAGTTAAGTAATGTGTCTGAAATGTCATAGTGAAAGTAGTTACAGGGAGACCATGGATTGGAGGAACAAGGTCTGTATTTCACAGATCAACAATCTCGGAATATCAAAAGTAGCTGCTGTTAGTATTGTAAGTTGACTGAGCTTGCACATACTTCTGTAGTGGGTCCTCCTCCATATTGACCCTGTGCTTAACAGGTAGGTATCCCATTATCTTTCCTGATTTTTTCCATTCTGACTTTCATGTTGAGGGTACTGGAATGCATTTGTAGATTAATCACAACTGGTGCAGAGCTACTGAGTTAGGCAGCCATATTGGTTGGCAGACAACTCTGCTCTCATAAGTTGCTTTTGAAAAACGTCACATTTCTAAAGATCTAATGATCTCCTTATAAAGGATACATTTCTGATTGCAATGCAAGTGCAAACACTATCTGCCTCCCAAGCTGGTTCCACTTGTAATCATAGGTCCCCATATATACTATATGATCCCCAGAGTGGTTCTACTGATGGTGTATGTGGGTATCTGTGATTGTCTACCCATAAGCTTGGTTACACTGACTGATAGTTTCAGATTCCCACATACATTTCTGATTCTTGTAGTCTCAGATCTCCAGAAAACACTGTTTGCCTCCAGCCTGTTTCCAGTGGTAGTCATGGTGCACACATACATTGACGTACACCCCCCCCCACCCTCACCCCAGTTCCTTTTTTGCAGAATATAGTAGCATCTATGTGGAGCACTGTAGTACACTGCTGCTGTTCTGTTCTCCACTTTCACTGACCCAATACAGCCGGGTTACACTGATATTATTTTAGCGCAACCCAGACGTATCAAGGTGAAAGAGGACAGAGTGGTAGCAGTGCACTACAGTTCTCCGCTGCTGAAGAAACTAGAAGATAAAAAAATAAATAAATAAAAGGGACCACGGGGAGTTCTTCCAGAATCCAGGTGGGCCAGTCTAGGGGCCCCCTTATAGGGCCGTAACACTGATTTTACCTCAGCTCAACCCACGGATATCAAGTGTGAAACACGGCAGAGGACAGAGTGGTAGTGGCGCACTACAGTTCTTCACTTCTGAAGAAACTAGTTAAAAAATGTAAAAGGGACCACCACCAGATCTCACAGAATCCAGGCAGGCCAGTCTAGGAGCCCCCTTATAGGGTCCTCCCCTGTATCACAGGGAACTCTGTTACAAAACAAACAGTGAAGTGGATTTCTAAAAGGAACTGGAGTAATTATGGAGAAAACCAACTGCATCATAAGGAAGAAAAATAAAAAAACTTCTAGTGCACTGAGACCTCTTAAGAATTAAAGGGATTAAAATCCCCATTTAAATCAATGGTCATTTATTTATTTTTTATTTGTTCCCTGTGGTGCAAAGTGTTTTAACCTGAAGTATTCCAGTTCTTAGTACATCAGCCTCATGATTTGGTTTCAGTGTTAAGTAACTCAAAGAGACCATTGAGCGTTAGTAACAAAATGTTTTTTTCATTTTGATTGATTACACGCTTGAACAAACAACATAGTTGTGTGTTCTAAACAAACTTTTTGAGAACATTTTTTAAATTTATTAACTGTATCTCATGGTGTCATCTATAATCTCACTAAAACAGCACAGGAATGGAGTGGAGTGCCCAATGCATTGCAAATCAGTGCATTATACACCAATATGGTCTTCAACAGGTTAAAATCATCTGTCATCTTACCAGGATTTTTCTTCCCATTAATTCAGGCCATCACTTTAGTGGAAGGATATAAGTTCTGGCAGTGTCAGAAAGAAGAGTGGGAATGAAGGAGGCAATGTGAAGGTAGACAATTAATTAATCTGCTGAGGGATCCCCAACGACTAAACAAAGGCTATAAAACAATGCCACTGCCTTTATGTAAGTGAGAACCTAAACTCTGACTTGTTTTGCCTTTTACTATAACCCTCATTATATATGGTTCTTGCATAAAGCTTACCTGTCCACCAAAATCAAAAGCCAATTGTAAAATTCCTTCAGCAAGACGTTTGTTGCCAATGTCTAATGATGGAAGAGACTTTCTCTCATCTCCAGGAGCAATGCCTTTATAGACAACTGAAAGGAGCTTTGAGCCGACTGCAAATCGTAGCCCTGTAGTCTAAGACAAAACATTGACACTCATATTAGTTGCTTTTACTAAAACTGTAAAAATGCATAGATTTTTATATATTCACAGATTTCAACTCATAAAACTTCTAACCCATGGGTTGTAAGTTGCTGGACCTCAAGCTATTGGGCAGGGACTATGACACTCATAATCCCAAAACAGCTGTTGGGGGATGATGAGCATTGTAGTGGCCAGCTGCTGGAGGTCCAAAGATGGACTTCTCCCACATTAACTTATTTCACACGTTCAGAAATATTACAAAATATTTAAATATTTCCAGGTATTGTAATGAATTATTTAAAACAGTGATTCTCCGCTCCAGTCCTTGGGGCACACCAACAGTTCATGTTTTCAAGATATCCCTAATTAATCGCAGGTGAATCAATCAACAACTGAGTCACTAATTATTCACCTGTGATTAAGCAGGATCAACCTGAAAACCTGCACTGTTGGTGTGCCCCGAGGACTAACGTTGAGAATCACTGATTTAAAAGAAAAAATGTTGCCATGTAACTACTTCATATAACTGAAAGCAGAAAAGATGGGGTTACTGAAGATTATGTAGTTAAAATCTGGATATAGAACTTAAATATTGCAACATTCTATTTGTTTTTATTCTGCTCAATATTAATAAACTGGATGCATGGACATTTACATATTTGAAAAACAAATAAAAAGACACAAACCATGCAATACTGGAATATGATAAATAATATGAACCTTTTTGGAGACAAATTATTTCATTTTTTTCATTCATTCAGGATAATCTGTTCTAGTTGATTATTGGCATCATCTTTTTAAAATCATTATTTGCATGTTGGATCAATGACTACCTCAGGAGCATGCAAAGTGTTTCCAGTACCACCTTGATTAGCATGTCTACATTTTCCACTTTATCTGCTTAATCTCCTTCATGAGAGACTGCACAGAGCTGCGTCACTATCAGTTTCACCTTGGTCATATGGTTTGTCTTCTCATACTATTAATGAAGTATCACAGATTAATTAAACACTATGCAATCTAGTCTATTACCTATAGCCTGTGGAACTGTAAGAGATCTGGTTGTGTATCTGGAGTCTGGACACTCTGTAAGTGAAGATAACTTAGGAAGCACATCTTGATCACCAACCCACTTAGAGACTACTATTAGTGCAGCGGGTCATAAAGTCAGTCACTAGGCTGTGGCACTCATACAATCTAAATTCTTATTTGCCCTCTAACTTCACAAAGAGCAAAAAACAGTGTGCCATGGTCTGATTGGTTGGCTAGGACCAGCTCCTCAAAATGGTCTTAGTGATGAGATATACCAATATCCAGCCAAGCACATACTTCTGATTCTGACAAGCTGCAAGTGATCCTGAGCACCACCGTATCTATGATGATAGATACGATGAAAAGATGAGCTGAAAAGAGAGCCTTTTCATCATACTTTTAACCCTTTGAGTGCCAGAGAGGTACGCAACGCATTGCTTTGCAACGGGTTGCGTACCCCTCTGGCACTCAAAGGGTTAATGTAGTGACAAGCAGGAAGTGGGCTGATGGCTCTGACAGAGTGTGAAGGCTGTAGTGGTGGAATAGCTGAGGGCTCTATAGAGACAAGGATGTGGTGGTAAAGGCAGTTATGGTGCGGGTGGTGGATGACTAAGGGTACTGATGGTGGGGATAATGGCTGTAATGGCTCTAATATTAGTGATGTGGCGGAGACCCACCATGGATATTGTGTGCTAGGGACTTGGCCATGGCATATACCTGTACATGGTATTCAGGTACCCAAAGTGCAACATTGTCTTGGTAAGGCCTTAAGGAGTATTAACACCGTTTTGATGTTTCAGCCTAGCATTGAGTTGTGAGGGATCTTTTTCATTAGGAATGGTGAGTGTCTAAAGCAAGACTATCATGGACTCCACTCCAGTCGAGGATAATGCTAAGTTGGATGGGAGAACTGGTTCAGTTTGTACCATGGCTGTGGAGGTAGCTGTTGAAAAAGTAGTTGTGGTTGTAGAGATGGTAGGAGCAGATGCAGATACCATGAGCACTGATGTGGCAATAATTGAGCCTATTGAGTATTTATGGAAAACAGATCCACTTTGGTTAGCAAAAAATTTTGTATAACACTTGGTGCAAAGAATGTGGCCTATGTGGTGTACGGCTTACTCTGTTTGGTCTTGCTAGCTCCTCGCCTGTACTCTGACATGATGACCTCTCTCCTAAGATAAATTATAAAATATTTCTAGAAAAATTATCTGTGCAAAAGCTCTTATGCAATCATGAACATGTGGAACAAGACAGGAACTTGGATAGCTGGGAGATAGATAAGAGGTTATAGAAAAACAATCACACTGGAACATGATAGGGTGAAAAGGAACAGGGCATGGACAAAGCAGGAGGTGGAATCTTTGGATCTGCCCCATATCTGCTATTGGCTAGTCATGCACCTGCAAGGCACAAATTAAGAGTAATCAATATGGCAGCAGAGAACACTAATGTTAGAGAATGCATTAGATGGCTCTTGTGCATGTCCGCTGTGATGACATGAGGAATATGCAGACAATACCAGAGAATATAACTCCCTATGAAGTGCCAGTTTAGTAAGAACAATCCTTCTTCCAACCCCCCTATGAAATGACACCTGTTGGGTGATGAAACTTTAAAAAATGATGGTAGGAGGAGTGTTATGGAATAAAACAGGACAAAGGAGAGGGAGGAGTTAAAGTTGCTATTTTTAGTAGTTACCACCAATGGAGAAATCTTTACCCCCACTGTTCCCCAAATTGTATGCAACAGGAAATAGCATTTTTGTTGTTAGTCCATTGGGAGGCAAGGCACTTAGTATGTAAAGTTCAAAACCAGAAAGAATGTCCTTCCTTATTTCTGTCCTACATAAATCCTCAACCTTTACCTAGAGGTAATTAACCTGTAGCAAGGAATAACAAGGAAGCCGCCAGGACAGCGAAGCTAAGAAATGACCCTCTATAGAGCCAAATGATTTGTCAAGACAGAATGCCCTGAATCTCCAATTAAATAAAATAAAAGGATTTAATGGTGAACACAATTTTCTGTGGCTTCCAATGGGGACACAGGGACCAAAGCATTTCCAAAAACAAAGGAATTGAGGGAAAACCTATTACAGAGAAGCTGCCTGATAAACAACTTTCTAAAGCTGGTGTTTGCTGAGGCAGAGAAATTAACTTTATAGAGCTAGGGTAATGTCTTAAAAGATGGCCATGTGGCTGGTTTACAGATTTTATCTACCAAAGTCTAATGTCCGTGGACAAATGAAGTACCCAATGAGCTTGTAGAATAAGCTATAATTATAAAAGTCACTGGTTTAGACTAAATGGTGTACACTTGTCTCATTCTATTTGATCCATGAAGTGATCATAGACTTTGAAGCAAATGTGCCATTTCCATGACATTCTGGGACCATGAAGTACGTTGTATTGTGTCTTAAGAATTACATATTAAAATAGATGTTGAGTCGGAAAAAAGACATGCCCATCAGGTTCAGCCCATGCACTATCACCCCTGTTGATTCAGAGGAAGGCAAAATAAAACATTGAAGACATTTCCATTTAAGCCCAAAGTGGGTAAAACAATCCTACCTCGCTACAAATGGCAATAGGATATATTTCCTTGGATGAACATCCTATCTGCAATGAAACCAACTGTCATATTTCTCAATATTGTTCTGAGCTAGAAATGTATCCATTGCTTTTTTGAAAGTAACTACAGTATCTGCAAGCAAAGCATCCTGAGGCAAAGAATTCTATAACTTTAATGCCCTTACTGTAAACAAAATCCTTGGCTTTGTTTCAGTCGAAAGTGTCTTTCCTCTACTCCTATTGAATGACCTTGTTTTTTGCTCAGCTCTGTGAGTGAATACTTTCTTTGTTTTTGTATTGACATCACATATGCAGTAATGTGCAAAAGTTTTAGGCAGGTGTGAAAAAATGCTGTAAAGTAAGAATGCTTTCAAAAACAAACATGATAATAGTTTATTTAACAAAACGCATAGTGAGTGAACAGAAGAAAAATCTAAATCAAATCAATATTCGGGGTGATCAACCTTTGCCTTCAAAACAGCATCAATTCTTCTAGGTACACTTGCAAACAGTTTTTTTAAGGAACTCGGTAGGTAGGTTGTTCCAAACATCTTCTATGGATTTAGGTAGCCTCAGTTGCTTCTCTCTCTTCATGTAATCCCAGACAGACTGTATTACATGTTGAGATCAGGGCTCTGTTGGGGCTATACCATAACTCCTTGTCCTTCTTTTCGCTGAAAATACTTCTTAATGATTTTGGCTGTATGTTTGTGTAACAGCTTACCTATATCCAGCGCCACCGCTTCAGCTGGTGCTTGAGTAGTATAGCGGTAAATGACGCTTCCATGTCATCCCACACTGTGCTTCCGGGACTGGGTCTGGGAGCGTTTGGTGTCAGTAGCAGATGCCCATGCCCTCTGGCTAAGCTTATTGGATGCAGCTGTGGCTCAGGCTTACGACGCATCTCAGCAAGATACGTCAATTTGGGCGTGAGGAAGCACGTTTGATGCAGGTCACCTTTTTACCTTTGAGTTCTGGAGTGGCTCCTCCTATCTACTTCCTGGCACCTTGTTATTAAAGGGAACTGGATTTCGTCCAGTTACCCTTACGTTGATGTTCTATGCAGTTTGTTTTCTTTGTTCCTGTTCTAGTGTATGACCCTGGCTTGTCTGACCATCCATCCTGGTGCTGACCTGTAGCTCTGTCTGACTACTCTATCATGTTATCCCTTGTAGTGGACACCCAATCTGGTGCAGACCTGTGGCTCTGGCTGACTACGCGCTCCATGTATGACCTAGGCTTGTCTGACCATCCATCCTGGTGCTGACCTGTGGCTCTGTCTGACTACTCTCTCGCATTACCCCTTGTAGTGGACACCCAATCTGATGCAGACCTGTGGCTCTGGCTGACTACCTGTTCCGTGTATGACCTAGACTTGTCTGACCATCTCCTTTAACCTGTAGCAAATGGGGAAAGTCCCTGGTCTCATCTGTCCATACACTTTGTGGTTGATCTTCCGTCATCTTCCGGCTGCACGGTCATCTTGATGATCGTTGACAAATTTTCTAAAATGGCCCACCTTGTACCACTTAAAGGCCTACCATCCACGCAGGAGTTGGCAGTGGAATTCGCCAAGGACGTTTTCCGTCTTCATGGCATACCCAGGGTGATTGTCTTGGGCAGAGGTAGCCAGTTCGCGTCTCGATTTTGGAGATGCTTTTTTGCCCAGATGGGGATCCAGCTAGCATTTTCCTCCGCTTACCACCCCCAGTCGAATGGTGCGGCTGAACGATCTAACCAAGCCTTAGAACAATTTCTCCATTGCTACATCTCTGTCCACCACAACAATTGGGCTACCCTGTTACCTTGGTTGGAGTTTGCCCGGCATTGTGCCATGAACTCTTCCTCACAGAGTTCTCCATTCTTCATTAACTCTGTCCTTCCCGAGTTCTTTCAGGCACAGGAGATTGCGGCTCTGGATGAGCATTTAAGGGCACTCCGTTCCTCTTGGGTTCGGGTACAGCATACCCTACGTGGTTCTATGCAGAGGCAGAAGAGGCAGGCAGACCGTAAATGGTTGCCTGCACCTACCTTCCAGGTGGGGGAGAGGGTGTGGCTGTCATCCCGGAATCTCAACCTCCAGGTTCCCTGCAATAAACTGGCCCCTCGATTTGTTGGTCCTTTCCGTGTGCTCCGCATGATAAACCCTATGGCTTATGCTCTGGAACTTCCAGCCTCCATGTGCATTCACAATGTGTTCCACGTCTCTTTGCTTAAACCTCTGATTTGTAACAGTTATACTACTAGCACTGTCTGGCCAGCTCCTGTTAAGGTCAATTACATGAGGAAATCGTGGTCCAAAGCATTCTGGATTCCAGGTGGGTCAGAGGGCGCCTTCAGTACTTGATTAACTGGAAGGGTTATGGTCCAGAGGAGCTCTCCTGGATTCCCTCCAGTGATGTTCATGCTCCCCTCTTGGCGCGCAAGTTCCATGCTCCTTTTCCTGACAAACCTCAACTGGAGCCTCAGAGGAGGAGCCATTGGGGGGGGTACTGTCACAGCTTACTTATATTCAGCACTTGTATCGAGGTAAATGACGCTTCCGTGTCATCCCAAACTGTGCTTACGGAGCTGGGTCTGGGCACGCTTGGCTTCAGTAGTGGACGCCCGTGTCCTCTGGCTAGGCAGATTGGCGGCTTTACTTGACACAGAGGTGGCTCAGGCTTACGACGCATCTCGGCGAGATGTGTCAATTCGGGTGCAAGGAAGCACGTTTGAAGCAGGTCACCTTTTTATCTTTGACTTCTGGTGCGACTCCTCCTATCTACTTCCTGGCACCTTGTATTTAAAGGGAACTGGATTTCCATCCAGTTACCCTTACATT
This sequence comes from Rhinophrynus dorsalis, assembly GCA_037306005.1. NCBI lineage: Eukaryota > Metazoa > Chordata > Amphibia > Anura > Rhinophrynidae > Rhinophrynus > Rhinophrynus dorsalis. Next base: position 130,003,064 of record CM074723.1, on the reverse strand, counting down.
GATGTTCTATGCAGTTAATTTTCTTTGCTCCTGTTCTAGTGTATGGCCCTGGCTTGTCTGACCATCCATCCTGGTGCTGACCTGTGGCTCTGTCTGACTATTCTCTCACGTTTCCCCTTGTAGTGGACACCCAGTCTGGTGAAGACCTGTGGCTCTGGCTGACTACGCGCTCCGTGTATGACCTAGGCTTGTCTGACCATCCATCCTGGTGCTGACCTGTGGCTCTGTCCAGCTACCTTCCGTGTTACATCCTGTTTAGTGGACATCCTAACTGGTGCAGACCTGTGGCTCTGGCAGACTCTGATCTTACTGACTGCAGACGAGAGTCCGTAACCTCTCTGGTTGCCTCTCTGTTTGTGACGACCTTCTCCTGACGGATTGCAGGCACGAGTCAGTCATCCTCCCGGTGACCATCTTTAGGGGAGATATTTCAGTCCTACTCTTACTCTCTGGTGTATGAGACTACCATTGGCTTCTGCTTAGTCTCTCCAGATTAGGAATTTGGAAACATACTCCTATTGCTGATAGGAGTCCCTGTCTCTTTGGTTACCCTCTGCTCCATCCTGAGTATCGCTTTATTTATCTACTCTTATTTTGAATAAAGGTGAATTTTACTTTACTGTCTGACTCTTGTCTTTGCTTGCAAACTATGACAGTTTGGGGTTGTTGTCATGGGGCCAATCAGATGCCTCCCTGATGGTACTGCATGATGGATAAGTATTTGCCTATACTTCTCAATATTGAGGATACCATTAATTCTGACCATTAGCGTTATAATATTTTAGGTTCAAGTTCCAAGGAGGAGATGACTCCTGATAAATTGTATTATACATTATGGCTGCAGTTGGAATATTTCTGTTGTATGTGTGTAATGGTGGCTAAGTGAGCTCATGCTACTCAAATGTTTCCAAAAAAGGAATTGCTCTTCTTAATGTATACAAATGTCCATATATGACCAGATGTGTAAACAGGAGTGTTCAGCATGTAATCCTTTGTTTAGAAACTGTATAAGAGAGTCCCCATGTTCTCCTATACTTTGTATCCTGATTCCAAGTCGACACAATGGAGATACAATGATGCACAATATGATAGACTGAGGAGCTGTACCTGCCTGATTAACCACAGATTAATTTAAATAATAAAATACCTCTATAAAGTAGAAGTGATCCTGGAGTTCTTAGAAGAAAAGGATTTCTAACATTTCTTGTTGGGGAATGCAGGCACAGACTTGAGTTTGCTTTAAGCTATCAGGCTATCACGGTTCCCGTGATCTCTCTGTCACTCTCTGCTGTGGTGCGCTCCCATTGGCGGAACTTGTTTAGCTCGCCCAGTGTGGCCTTCATATACCGGGCCTCTGGCACCTGTCAGGTGCCCTTTCGTGGTGTTCCTGTACCAGTGCTACCGTTGCTGTGTTCCTGCGTTCCTGTGTACCGATTTGGCCCGTCTGACTATTCTTACGTTCTTGCTCCGTGACCTGATTCCGGTTATCCTGTCGTCCTGAGAGTGTTCCTGCTGAAGATCCTGATTCTATGTCGCCTGGCGACATTTTGAACTTTTGTGTGCAGTGCTGTGCAGACTGAGCATCCAGTTAACCCTTGCAGAGCTTGTTGCCTACATACACTGGGCTGTCCGTTAACACTTGCTGAGCACTGTGGCCTCCGATACTGAGCCTGTCCGTTAACACTTGCTGAGCACTGTTGCCTCCGATACGGAGCCTGTCCGTTAACACTTGCTGAGCACTGTTGCCTCCGTTATCCCGAGCCTTCCGTTACACTTGCAGAGCATTTGTGGCCTCCGTTAACTGTGCTTCCGCTTAACACCTTACTTGCACAGTATAGCAGTTGTCGCACCGAGTGGTGCTGTTGGGCGATTCCTTCTGCTCTTGCAGTGTACAGGGTTCCGTTACCGCACCGGAAGGGTGCTATTGGCTCTGGTACTATTCAGCTCTTGCAGTGTTTGTGACTCCGTTACCGCACCGGAAGGGTGCTATTGGCTCTGGTTTCATTCAGCTCTTGCAGTGCTAGTGACTCCGTTACTGCACCGGAAGGGTGCTTTTGGCTCTAGTTCCTTTTAACTCTTGCAGAGTGTTGGGTATCCCGCTCATTGCCAGTCCTTGGAGTGTGTCAGTTCTGTCTCACTGCTAAGGTGATTTCACACCTTGCACCACAGTCTCTTGCTGCTCTTACCATCTACTGGGCGTTGTCTAAACACACCACAACAGAGACTGATTACCTACCTAGGACTTTAACCCTTGTGCCACTACTGTTTCTTATTTTGCCTGTTTTGTGACAGTATATGCTCCTAAACTATATTGTGCCTGAGAGGGCATCCATTATCTATATCCATTTACCTGTCATTGCCAATTTAGCCTATAGTGGGCAGTGTCCCTTGTTTTATCAATAAAACCGTGTTTTATTCTAACCTCCTGGTCTGAGTGTCTTACAAAACCGTTACACAGGCCTCCCAAAAGGAGGGGAGGGAGCTTTTAACTGTATAGACTGCAAAGATTCACAATCCTTTTTTCTGGACCACTTCATAAAAGGAGAGAGGAATGTGGTGAAGAGAAGCTAGCAAAAAGGATGAAGAAGGCAAGAGGCAGTAACCCAGTATCCCCCTACTACTGGATGTAAGGGAAAGCTGGATGTTTGGATGTCGTGGATGCCTCCAGTAGAGGGAGGGAAAAAGCAGAGTGCACTCTGTCTAAAGTACCTCTTTGAGGGTATGTAAAATTCTCATACGAAACAAAGATATCAGGGTACTGCAGCATTGTAACACATATTACTTGAAAGTTATATGTTAGCAATATGGAGTGGCTTAAGAAAAATGCCACAAGGTTCCGATCGCTTAACTATCTGGGATAATCGTTTGTTGAATTGTTTTCACGTTGCAGCAAATATTGGCGATTCAAAAAGTGTTGTTAAAGATAAGAAAAAGTTAGTAATATTAGCTGCAGAAATATTAAGAATTAATGATGCTATGGAGAAATGGTCTAATTGTGTGGGTGATCTGCTAAGTGCCATGTGTGTGCAGTTCAGAAAAAGAAAAGGGATAAATTGCTGTCTAATTTACAGTCCATTTATGTTGTTTCTGCACACTCCTGTGAGTCAGGCACGCCTAATTCCAAAAGTAAAGTTAAGTTTAAACCTATGAGACTTCCTTTTCCATCTACATGTTTTAGTGAGGAAATAGTTAAGTCTGTGCATGATGATGAATTACAGACAGCTAATCTAAAATTGAACAATTGTTTAAATAAATCAGAAATGCCTACTAGAAGTATTTGGGCAGGGCAAGTTTCAAAATATGAAGAGCTGATTGTAAAAATAGAAACTGCTCTGAAACAAATAGGTGATGATAAAGAATGTAATTATGTGTTGTCCAAATTGCAAAAGCAAATAAAATGGTTGCAAGAAGCCACACAGACAACCTCTAATTCACAATTTCAGATGGCATTTGAGAATTCAGAAGGTGATTTAAAATGTAATATGGGGAAGTAAGCTATAGAAAAAAAGATTACTGTTGGTTGTTTATAATGAGATAGGATGGCTAGGCTGGGTCCTAGTACCTTAAAAACCTTCAGAATCAATAAGAGTTATGATCTGAGGGTTGCTGCATGCATGTGGACTAAAGCTTATGCCTTGGTAAGGAAATTATTCCTGGTCAGATGAGTAAAGCAGAGAATAGTGAATATGTTATGGAATTTGCAAGTAGAAATGAAAGTTTAGGAGATTAATAAAAAGTGAATAGCATGTGATGCTCCTTCTGTGCAGGAAGCAGTCTCTATCATAAAGGATGGCCAGAACATGTTACAGGAGAAAAGGGGTTCTTCTATGCAAAAAGTTTTACCAAGATATGTTACACAACTTAAAAGAGACAGACAATGGCCCTATAATTAAAGGGATAGCATTACTTAAAATGTAAAAAAAAATATGTTGTATGGTTTATCCCCAGAGTAAAAAAAGGGTACTCCCACTGCTGAAAGGTGTTTTATTCAAAAGTTATTACAGCTCAAAGTTGATTTTTTTAGGTGCACTATCACAGCAACCTGAAATTGTACAGTGGCGCTGTTGCTACACCATCCTATGGACAGCTCTGGTCCCGGGAAATTCAAAATATAATTCTCCAGTTTGGCCTGTTTAGAAGGATGATAATTACTGGAGATTTGTAGTGGTGGTAAATAAATACACCCCACCTCCTGTGTATTTAGTAGCCTCCTCTCCTAATATAATGGCTTAGGTTAAAGGATAGGCACACTAGTTTAATGTTTTAGACATCTTAAACTGATTTTTAGTGTAAACTTGACTCCAGATTGCCAATATAAGTTTGACTTTATAACAAAACCTTTGCCAGGTCCTTCCCATGTTTCCATTTCTCCTCAGTTTATTTCAACAAAGCCCTGGCATAAGTTGTAGAGCCTCATGAGTATGGGAGTATCACGGTGCCCGTGATTCGTGCTATCTGGTATCTATCACTTGCTGGGAACTACTCATTGGCTGCCTGCTATTAGCCCTCCTCTCTTTGCCTTTTTAAACCCTGGTTGGGCACTCCCAGGTTGCCCTTTCGTGATGTTTCTGACCTCACCTGTCCTGACCTGCTGTCAGGCTTCTGGGCCTGCGGTTCCTACGTTCCGGTGTTCCAGCGTTCCAGTGATCCTGTGTTCCGGTGTTCCTGTGCACTATTGTTCCAGTGTTCCTGTGTTCCCGTGTTCCAGCACCTCGAGGGTTAATCCTCCTGAGTTCCTGAGTCTCCAGCCTACCGGCTCTCCTGCCGGTTGCTCTCTGTCATCGATTCCTGTGTTCCGGTCTCCTGTCACCGCTTTAGTCTTGCTTCGGTGGTTTCCCGCTAGAGTACAGGGCTATTGCTCTTGCTTAGTCGCTCCGGCGGCATTGTTACTTTCCGCCTCAGCTGTAGTGGCCGATTCCAGCAAGCAGACGCTGGTTTACTCCATATTACCTGGTTGCGAGAATTACTGTTGGTCCCAGCGTGCGGACGCTGGTTTACTCCATATTACCTGTTGCGAGAATTACTGTTGGCCCCAGCGTGCGGACGCTGGTTTACGCCATATTACCTGGTTGCAAGAATTACTGTTGGTCCCAGCGTGCTTACGCTGGTTTACTCCATATTAACCTGGTTGCGAGAATTCCTGTTGGCCCCAGCGTGCGGACGCTGGTGTGCTCCATATTAACCTGGTTGCGAGAATTACTGTTGGTCCCAGCGTGCGGGCGCTGGTTTACTCCATATTAACCTGGTTGCAAGAATTACTGTTGGTACCAGCGTGCGGCGCTGGGTTACTCCATAGTACCTGGTTGCGAGAATTACTGTTGGTCCCAGCGTGCGGACGCTGGTTTACCCCATTAAGCCTGGTTGCGCTTTTACCATTGGTCCAACGCAAGGACATTGGTTTGCTCCTGTACTCTGTTCTTTGGACAGTTCGCTGTATGCTTCCTATGCAGTTGTCTGATACTTCCTGGCAATAGACTTCTGCTGCGATTAGGCCATTGTATCTTTCCTATCTGCTGTCATAGTTATCTGACAGCTGGCCTACGCTTTGGGCTGCCCTGCCTGGTATTGGTAAGGCCGGTAGAACCTTTGCACGTTACCATCTTGAGGGTTGCCTTATCCGGTATTGGCAGGGTCGGTAGAGCCTATACTCAGCCTCCCTTGGGCTGCCTTGCCCGGTATTGGTAAGGCCGGTAGAACCGGTACATTTCACGTCACGGTTGCCTTACCCGGTACAGGCAAGGCCGGTAGAGCCTATTGTTATTGTACTGTCCCTTGGGCTGCCTTGCCCGGTATTGGTAAGGCCGGTAGAACCGGTACATGTCATCTCACGGTTGCCTTACCCGGTATAGGCAAGGCCGGTAGAGCCTATTGTAATTATTACTGTCACTTGGGTTGCCTTGCCCGGTATCATTGGCAAGGCCGGTAGAACCTATTCTACTATTACTGTTGTTGTAGTGTTATGTATGATTAACTCTACGGGGATTGCCTTAACTTTTTAATAAAGTTACGTTTTTACCAAAACCTTAAGTCTGAGAGTCTTCAAAACCGTGACAGGGAGTAAGGTGTTACTGTATGTGGATAACATTCAATCAATCACTCCAGAAGAAAATTTAGAGATATTGTCAGGTGTATTTGCAGCTTACAGGCTGCTGGGTTGAAGAGCAACACTAGAAATGTGTACCAGATACAGAAATCTGCAGCCTTTCTAGGAGTTGAGATATTATATGAATGGAGAAAACCTAGAAGTAAGAAGATTGAGACAACAGGCAATTGTTTATACCTAATACTATTACAGACCTGAGGAAGTCTTTAGGATTGATTCTTTTAAGCAGGGAGTTCATAGAGGATATGTGTGAAAAGGCCAAACCTCTCTAGGACATGCTGAAATCACCTGTAAATGAGAAACCAATATTGTGGAGAGATGTTACCCCACATGCTGGGAATCTCTGAAAGCAGTCATGACAAAGGCGCGCTTGCCTTGGCCACGCCCATAAATTGGTTATTATTTATCATATACTGTCATGCAGAAAAGGAATCAATCCCATCTGTCCTATGTAGAAACAGGGATCAGATGTCAGGATCTTGGAATATTTTTCCAGGATACTCACACCTGTGGAAAAGGGATATATGGATGTCTATTGGCCTGTGGAACAAACTGAGCATATTGTGGTTTTGAGAAAATTATTGTGAAAACACCATGCATACCCCTGAAGTTTGTATTTATGCAAACCCACATAGAAATTAATCAACACAGAATAGCTAAATGGCAAAACTAAACTTCAGGAAAATAACTGCAAGTTGAAACTAGTAGTAATTATATCTTACTACAACTGATTAAATATGCAGAGAAATAGCATGACTGCACAATGAAATAAGTCAGAGGCCATATCAGCTTTTCACATTTGCCACAGGAAAAAGCACCTTGTTTGGATGTTGATGGTGCTAGGTTCATTTCGGATGGCTCTTTTTAGAACTGGGTTTGCAATCTACAGTCCTACAGAATGAGCACAATACAGCACAAGGCCAAAAGGGTAAAGACCAGTTCTACAAAGGATCCCAATATCAAATTGTGTTTGGCAAATGGTGTAAATTGATTATATTGGGCCTCTCCCGGTTTCAAAAGGTAGTCTAAAATATTGCTTTGTTATGGCTGATGTTCTCTTTAAATGGGTGGATGCCATTCCTTTAAGAACTAATATAACTATAGTCACTACTTAATTCCTTTGGAAGTATGTGTTTGCCCACTGGGGATTTCCAAGGGTCATTGAGAGTGACAATGGCCCCCACTTCATTGGAGAAATCATCAAACATGTTTGTAATTTTTAGGGATACAGTAAAGATTCCATGTACCCAGGTGTAGTGGAGAGAATGAATGGATAGTCCAGGCTTGTTAAAATGTTTGCTTTCTATGGTAGCACCTGGGTAGATCATTTGCCTGCAGTACTTATGTGTATCAGGGCTAAACCCAATGCCAAGACACAGGTTTCACCCTTTGAATCCTGACAGGAGGATGTGTGTGATTACACTTCTCTCATGAAGTTCATATGTCTGATACAGTGAAAATGGCAGTGGAACACAGCAAATGGCTGAGGCTTTTGCAATCCAGTCCTTCAAAGACTCTGCACTTTGCTGCCAGTAACACGGTTCTATTAGAATCAAAGGGGGAATTGAGAGACAGGCCTAATGCTGCAGACAAATTTCATTTATTATTAAAAACATATAGTAGTACAAACACAGAGATGTTAGCTCCTCAAAATGTTTTAGGAAGCAAGGGACAAGTGTAAAGCATATTGATAAAAGTAAGATGTTATCTGGTTAGAAAATGATGCTGCACTTATTTCTTTCAGATGACTGACAAGCCTCCTATAGGTTTACTTGTTTGGAGGATTCCAAACTATACACATTGTTTTTCGACTTTACATCTACTGAAGAAATGTTGTTGATACCGCTGATGAACTATTCAATGGATAAAGGAAAACTACATTTCAATTGACTACAGGAGAATGATTATTTTAAAACCATTTTAAAATAACTCTGGTGAACTGGTACATTTACAGTTCCAGATAAATAAACTGAACTGTGAATATATCTCATTTCATATAGACTCGGGACTAATCTTCACTTTTTTGTTTAACATTCATTAATTTTTCAGTATGTGGTTTATGGTACTTACAGTATTAATGGAACATCATAGTGTCAATTATAGCTGTTTTTATATTCTGTTGTAGATTTGTTTTAGGTGAAGATACTGATGTTTATCTAAGCTGCAAAGATTACTCCACTGTTCACAAGATTTGTATACTTTGTTCAATGTCAAGTATAACAGGAAGTGATACATGTCCATGTATCAAAGGGGCAATTGATGGATTGTATTATACATTATGGCTGCAGTTATACAAAATGGATGTAATGCAAGCCTTTGTTGGAATATTTCTGTTGTATGTGTGTGTAATGGTGGCTAAGTGAGCTCATGCTACTGGAATGTTTCCAAAAAAGGAATTGTTCTTCTTAATGTATACAAATGTCCATATATGACCAGATGTAGATAGGAGTGTCCAGCACGTAACCCTTTGTTCAGAAACTGTATAAGAGAGTCTCCATGTTCTTCTATACTGTGCATCCTGATTCCAAGTCTACAATGGAAATACAATGCTGCATAATATGATAGACTGAGGAGCTGTGCCTGCCTGATAAACCACAGATTAATTTGAATAATAAAATACTTCTATAAAGTAGAAGTGGTCCTAGAGAAGAAAATGATTTCTAACAACTCTTTATGGGGGTAAGGATTATGCCTTGCAGGAATGTTCAAACATCTAAGATTTTAGCAATTTTGCACTGAAAATGTAATAATAAGGCTAAGGAGCTTATAAGTCCCTTATCCAATCCTGCTTGATGAAAAACATGTTTAAGAAAAAAAATAAAACCTCTACATTATTGTGACTTCAAGTTTCATACAGTTAAAACCAGAATAGCTGGATTGGTGTGAAGAGAAAAATTCTAGAGTCAGGGGAAGGCAACATGATTCCACGAATGAGAAATTCACCAGAGAGTGGCCTTGCTGGAAATACAAGAATTTGAGCTTTTTCTCAAGTTTTGTGAACACACTGGGAACCATGGCCACTGGGGAAACAAGGATGCCAATTTGTAGTTATAGTGAACCCTCATCAAATCTGTTGCCCAAGCTCTGTTTTTTTATTCTTGTATAAAAGATGGGGCTTCCTGGATAAAAATGTCCATTATAGGTTTTCCCTGAACCTCCAACAAGGCTGACTTGTTTTTGGTTTTGCCTTGGTGATTTACATGGGCAATCATGGTGGCATTGCCAGATTTTATTCAAATAGGATGGTCCTTAAAGAGGGTTTTCCAACAGGTGACAGCTTTGTAAACTGTTCAAGAATATGGGTGGTAAAATAGGGCTCCTGTTTGGACCACAGACCCTGAGTGGAATGATGGGCGCTGACTGATCCCCATCCAGAAATACTGGCATTGGTAATGACCGCTGTTCATGTCAAGACTGAGAAGCTTTTTTCTTTTAGCAGATTTTGATCTTTCAGCCACTATTGCATGGCCATTGTGTCACTGAAGACAATGAAATGCCATAATTCAGATATTGGACTTATGTTCCATTTTTGTAAGCATATGTCAATGCTCAGCCTCAGAAACCTGGGTTAGATACTCAACTTGGAGAAGTCAAATCTGAGACATAACCAATGCCTGACATTCCTGTGTCTGACCCAATGATGATACACCCACTGTATCTGTGATGACTCACTGCTATTGCTGGACATTCTAGGCCAAGGAAAGAGCAGCAACACCTATCTGATTACAAGCAGGGAGTGCTATGGAATGAGGCAGAGGGAGAGATCATCACTACTACAATACCAAGCCTACATGGATTTAAATACAGCTGATCTATGGTGCTCCAAATAGTATAAAAATACAGAAGCATAACAGAGGGTCTTGAATTAGCTATGAAAATGAATTTTGCCACTGGGATTCTATTATTACCATACATATTCAGGTATGTATAAGACAAATTATATGCACTACCCAATACCTTGTAAGACTCATGTGAAATTACCCAAAAGGTAACAAACAAACTTAATATACACAAAGTTTTATAACAACAAAGGATGTGCCAAGGCCCAGGCTTACCAAACTAGCCCTCTTTTCTATGGAGGGAAAAGCAGCTCCAATACCTTAAACTCCCCTGACCACAGTCCATGTACACCAGGAATACGAATAAGGTAACAGGGCTGGAGCTATCCCACATAGGGGAAACACCAGAGTTGTTGTCTCTGGGCACCTTAAAATAGAATCCAAGATATCATGGTAGAAAGATTTTCAGATAAATCTCCAGAGAGATGTTCTGAAGCCTCTTATGAGGACACATTTAAAAAAACTGCCCATGTGAAGGGTTTTAATGGGGCAGAGGAAGAAGAGGAGTTTCTGCTTTCAAGTTAACTTATAATGGTCCTGCCTCCTGGTGACAGATACTTTACACCCATGGACTTTGTGTCCACACTGGATGGCAGAGACATGATACATTTATGTAATTTTACTGAAAAGAGTTTTAAACATAACAATGAATTGCTCATTCTCTAAAGGTGTTCAAATGAAATTGCAAACACAGCTGTTAAATGTTTAACATATCATAATGACAACAGCATAGAAGAACAAAGCATAGTTATTAATGGACAACTTATTTTTCCACTAATACTACTGGTGCGGAATCTTACCTGGGCTTGCAAACTGGAATTCAATAACTGTGCCTTGTGAAGCTGCCTGCAGGCAGAAAGAGTGGATCCTAATTTTACACGATCGTGTCGCGAGTCTGGGTTGTATAAATCAACAGAGCACAGCTCCTCCATACTAGTCAGAAACAAAGCCAGGAGATGAGGAAGAACATACATATTACATTTTATACATTTACACTAATATTTCCTTTTCTTTCATTCAGTCTATAAAATATACATCTGTAACATAATCAGATATGATAATTTTTAATAATTGTTAAGCCTCCTGAATTAGTTTCAGGTCTTTAATGAATATGAAGTCCCGTTTAACCCTTTGCATGCAACAAGGTTGCCCAACACAGACACCCCTTTGATCCTCAAAGAGTTGAAGACTAGGAAGCCGTTTATTGCAGAACTAAAAAAGGATATATTATTTGCATCTGTCAGGGACATAGATTTGATCACAGACATGACATATGTGTACTACTTAGAAGTGAAGTGCTTAATATTAAACTAGTAAAAATATCCAGATGCAACACAGTGTATATAACATACACACTATTACACACAATAAACCCCAAACTGAAAGTCCCATGGGTTGTTTCATTCACTCAGTCTCATTCTATGAATCCTAGGAATCGGTACATTTTTATATTTATACAGAAAATGGTTCATTCTAGTTTCGACTTTTCATAGGAGAGTGTTTAGTGTGTTATAAGAAGAATTTCTACCTTTGAGCAGTAATTTTCTTCTGTAAAAATGTTTCCAAGGCTCTGATGTAAGGTGACTTCATCAGTCCTTTCAATAGCTGAACACAAACATTAGGAAGATTCTTCATCACCTGAACATCTGCTGTATTGAAGCCAACACTAGATGGGTCACACACTGTGACGGCAATCAGCTCCCACATCATATCATTAAGCAGATCTTTTTCAAGAACCTATAATACATAAAATAAACTTCTAATAATATGAATTAACAACAGTTTAGGACTAAACATAAGCATTCATTACATATATGTTTGCCTTTACGGTCTTTTCTGGTAAACTGTAATCTTCTGAACAAGAGCTCAGTAAATTACTAGGTAGACAGAAGTTCTAAATAAATCCAATTGCACGTGGTTTGGAAAAAAATAGATAAAAGAAGCTATCAAATAATAAGTATCTGGGTGTATATTTAGCTAAACATACAAATTAATAAATGGATTTATTTGCATATTAGCTATTTATTTATTAGTTGTCAAATGGATTTCAGAATTTCTATCAGAGGAATTACAAGGATATGTCATAGAAACTGATAGGCATTTAGGAATATTTTTATTTGTCCTCCATGAGTCAGTTGATTAGCTACAGAATCGCTAATGTTAGCTTCCTGAATATGACCGATAGATGGAGAGCAAGTTTAAATGTAGTCAATTTGATTAAAAAATTGACTAAATGATGTGACAGTATCAGTCAGGGGTCACTTGCTTGGGACTGTTCTATTAAATATCTTCATTATACTATATATTGTGATCTATTGGAAGACCTCTTTCTTTCTGCAGATGATACCAAGATTCTCAACACTGTTGACATTTCAAGAGGATATCATCTAAAATAAAAAGGTAGAAGACTTAAAAGACAGTGCATCCAAATCTCTCTTAAAAGAAACACTGGCAAATTCATGAAACAGCATCCCAACATGAGTAGTAGGGGTTTACAGTAAAAGAATACAAGAATGTCTAATAGACACAAGTCTATTCTGTAGATTATGCAAGACTGAACTTTGATAGTAGAACAGGTCAACTGGTTCTTATTAAATGTAAACCTTCACGTTTTGTGTTACGCAAATTTAGAGTATTTCATTGCCTTGCCTACTCACTTGTACATTAGACTATATAATTTCCATTATTGATAAAACCTAATTTTATTTTGAGTAAAACAGAGAGAAAAGCAGTGTATCAGACATGCTGCGCTCTCTGCCTATCATTTATAAAACTCACCTTCCAGAAATCCTGATGGCAAGTGTCCATGATCATTGTGACAAATTCCATGATCCTTACTATTATAGTGCACTTGCTATAATTGAACTCCTCTCTCTCTTGTGGACTGAATATACAGGCTTTTGGACCCATGGTGAAACATTTTTGTGCCACAATGATGTCCTCCTTGGAGAGATGTTTGATGAAGAAATGTGATGCTTTCAGGAAGGACGACTTTGCAGTATACTGATCTGTGGGCAAGAACACAAATAATGGAAATGTTGTTTTAAATTCGACTAAGCAACAATACCACCCTCCACTATACATATAGCTGTTCAATCCTTATATAATAATACACACATTGCCAAGAAAAGTAACACCAGTTATGTAACTTCTGCAATGTTTGCTAGTTTTCCAAACATCTGGTTGAATAACATAACTAATAGGAAGGATACTTATGAATAATACAGGTCTAACACATCTACAATAAGCAGTTCTTTACAAATATGAACCCATACAATTAGCAGCCATTTCCAAAAATTGCCTATAAGGACAAACCTATATCAATTAATTTCCCAAAATCCAGTTAAAGGATTTCTATTTACAAAAAATGATACTTAATTTTCCTTTTTTGTATTTGCAGCATTCCAAAAAACCTCAAAGTAACAGTAATTAACAAAAAGCCCTCTACATATCTTAATAGTGTGCATAAAACATAGATGGAACAACATCCTAGTCTCCTTAACCAGGAAATCTAAGAAGGTATACTATGGGAGTGCTCCGATGTGGGAAATTGTGCCAAAATGGGTAGGGCTCTATTAGCATGGGTGGTGTTTGTCCTAAACTGGATAGGAGATGCGCAATTAACTTAATGTCTCTGACACTGTGCCCATGGGAGAACATTTTTGTCAAAATGGGCACAGTGTCAGGGACATTAAGTTAACTGTATTGATGGGACGGTTCTGCACTCAGAGGGACATAAAGGTATGGGAGGTACAATTAATGTTAAAATTTAATGCAATTTGTAGTTGCTTAAATAGGGACAGAGAGTTTTTGTCACATTATCACTTAGTTGGTTGACCTTCCTAACAGACCCAAGAGCATCGTAAATACCTCTAATGCCTCAGAGGAGTGCAATTTACCACTGACTGATCAAAATATCTGGATCTGGAGTGAGTTCTCTTATCTGATTTCCATGCTAAACAATGCAATGTGTACTTGTATTTAAGAGAGATGTTTTCATATGTGTCTGTATAACATGCCTGAGGAAGAGACCTAAGGTCCTGAAAGCTTGCATTTTAAATCTGCTTAGTTAGCCAATAAAAGGTATCAAAAACAATATTAGCCTCCTACTTTATTGTAGACATTACCCTTTAAGACATATTCATACCTTTATTTGTGATATCTGAGCTTTAAGCTCTCAGTGTAGCTCAGAGCTTAATTAGCATAAGATGCTGCACTGAAAGACATTCACTTTTCAGAAGTAAAAGTATTAATATTGCATAATATGTGCATTCACTGGTCTTTTGGCTGCTTCTACTGAAGTAAAGAAATATGAACTAATTTCAAAGTAATTGGAATTCATCTATTGCCAACTAACTAACTGACACTGGCCACTTAGGTATATTCCATGGCTGTCAATTTCCAGATTTAAACTATTCTCATTAGACAATTTCAACAGCATTCTCCTAATTCAGTGATTCCCAGCTCCAGTTCTCGGGGCACACCAATAGTGCAGGTTTTAAGGATATCTCTGATTAAACACAAGCTGTGCAATCACATTGTCTGAGCCATTTCTTAGTCACCTGTTGACAAACCTGAAAACCTGCACTGTTGGTGTGCCCAGATGACCAATGTTGAGAAAAAATGTCATAAGAGAATATAATCGATCCCCCTTTTCCTCCTTTCTGTTCCTTTCCAGAAACAGTTCCACTACACTCTCCCATATACCAAACTAGTGCCAAAGAATATATTAAGTATTTTACTTTTACATTTAAAAAATAGATTTAGAACAAAGCAATAAAAGTAAAATATAAATATTATTTGATGAGGAAAACATACAACATAGCAAACATAAAACCATTTTTGTTTTCAAAATGTATTTCTACATAATGTGATACTGATTCTTCTAAATCTCACTAAATTTAAACATTGAAGCCAGAAAGGATTTGAAGCCATTAGAGGCTAACTGGCCATTTCCTATTATACAACATCGTCTTTCATGGGATACATAAGCAAAAGACATGAGAATGGTCTTATTATAGAGGATATGATTTTTCAAAAGTGGTAGCTTTCCTGTTATATATGGCTAGATTTATGTTTGGATTATTATCCAAATAAAGCCAATGTTTCATCAACAACAAAATGTCAGGATAATTTCTGTGAATAAAAGTAGCATTTTTTTTTTTTTTTTTACTGCTGCATTTATTGGTGAAAATACCAAGGGCCGTATTCAGGAGCAATAGAAGCAATTCTGGAGCAAGACACCTTCAATATTGGAAATAAATTCAAATTCATATTGATATAAACAGGGCTTTTAGCCTCTTGATTTATAAAGAGGTCCCCCACCCATTGCATTCCAGAAGTATTAGAGACTTTTCCAGCATTTAAAGGGTTAAAAGTCACACTTAAATTATAGAGAATTTTAAGAAATATCATTTGTCTGCTATGCTGCTGTTTGTTTGCTTCAGAACTGCACCTCTTTGCTTTCTAAAAACAGCCTCATGAATGGTATTTAGGGGACCATATTATTCTATGCAATATATGTATGTACAAGTGAATGTATAAAGTATAGATCAATCGCATTCAATGCTCCCTCACCTAGTATAGCATTTGCTTTGATAACTCTCATCCCAATAAATGTATTGTAACAGTCCAGAGCTGCTAGTAACATATCCATCCACTGAACCACAGCACGTAAACTGAAGGGCTCATGCAAATCGTGAAGAGTGGGCATATGTAATATTCCTGAAGGTTTTTCAACAGCACTGCCTGCGCCTTCAAATCTGTTAATGAGGAAAATAATGCCTTCTTTCTTAACTATCTCCTCCAGCCACGCAGATGGAGACTTATTATCTGAAGAGAGAGAGAGAGAGAGAGAGAGAGAGAGAGAGAGAGAGAGAGAGAGAGAGAGAGAGGGAGGGAGAGAGATTATATTAAAAATGAAAGACTATAAAAAGTACATACAAATAAAAGTATAATAAAGTATATTAATTGTGCAAGGTTGCTTTATGAACACATTGAGCATAATGTACTAAAAATGACTGCATCAATTTTGGAGCAAACTAACTGCACCATATGGGAAAAATCAAAAAAAGGATTTTAGTCTTACCTGTTAAATCCTTTTCTCTTAGTCCATATAACTCACAGGTACCAGGGGGAGGCAACAGCTCCTCACAGTGGGCTGGAACAATTCTAGAAGAAGTGCAGGGGTGGAGCCTCCCCTTCCTCCATATCAGGCTACACTAGCCACTCCCCATCAGATATGTTTTTTTCTCAAGTCAACTAGGATAGCAAGAAGGAAGAGAGGAAAACTCCTATGAGTGATGAACCCAAAAGGACTTCCATGTCCAGCCACAGGAGACCCAGCATGGTCCCTTTCACTGGGTGGGAGACTTGTGAGTTGTATGGACTAAGAGAAAAGGATTTAACTGGTAAGACTAATATCATCTTTTCTCTGTCGTCCAATATAACTCACAGGTACCATGGGGATGTACCCAGGGTGTGAAGAAAAGGAAAGGACCAAGCGCCAGTCTCCCATAATACCGAAGTTCTCATGGACTATCCAGGACAAGGAACAGCCCAAACTAAAGCCAAAGTGTCAATGGACACTGAATAATAATTCACACAGCACACAAGAACAAGAGCCAACAGGGCTCAAACAGTTAAAGAGTTATAAGGCACAGGAAAGGAAAGCCCTAGAGGCAAAAATGCCTCCAGGACTTTCCTGCCAAAGCTGGCTTCAGCTGAAGCCAGAACATCCACACGGTAGTGTCTGACAAAGGTGTGCACAGAAGATCAAGTGGCTGCCTTGCACAGCTGTTCAGCAGAGGTCTGATTCATATAGGCCCAGGAGGCCCCTCAGACCTGGTGGAGTGTGTTGTAATGCGGAAGAGAACAGGTTTCCCTCTGAGCTCATAAGCCTTGTGGATGGTAGACTTAATCCAGTATGCAAAAGTCACCTTGGATGCAGGCAAACCAGCCCTGGGACCCTCAGGGATGACAAACAGAGCAACAGTATAGTGCACACAGAATTTAAGGCAGTGCATCCAAGTGGAGATCCCTCTCCTTGTCAGATTTAGGGTCAAGACAAAAGGAAGGCACCGCAATCTCCTGATTGATGTGGAACTCAGAGACAAGTTTAGAAAGAAACACCAGGAAAGGCGGTTTGCAGGACAAGGCCTACAACTCAGCAACTCTGCAGACAGAGACCACAGCCAAAAGAAAAGCGATCTTGAACGTCAGAAGACGTAGAGGAATGGTTGCTGAGGACTCAAAAAGAGGCCGCTGCAATACAACCAATACCAGATTAAGGTCCCACTGAGGAGTGGGAGCCTTTTAAGCAGGGAAAGAATGAGGGACACCCAGAATGAAGACCTTGACATCCAGCAACATGGCAATGTGTCTCAGGTAAAACACAGAGACAGCAGAGGTATGGACCTTTAAGGAACAAAGGCTAAGGCCCTTGTTCACACCATCCTGCAAAAAGGATACGATGGACGAAAGGTCAAATTCCTGTGAGGAGACATCCCTGCCCAGACAGCAAGAATTCCTGGCTTGAATCATGGTGGAGACCACCTCAGGAGAAAAGCCCTTCCTCCTCAATATGGAGGCTTCAACAGCCATGTCATCAAAGCCAGAATGTCCCCATCCTCCCTCCACAGGTAACCCTGGAGAAGGAGATCCGGTCTGCGTGGCAGAGGAAATGGATCCTGAGCAGACAACACTAAGAGTTCTGGAATCCAAGGTTGCTTGGTCCAGTGAGGAGCAATCAGAATGACCAATGCATCTTCCATCCGAATCTTTCTCAACACCCTGGGGATGAGAGGAAGAGGAGGAAAAATGTAGGCTAGATGAAATGCCAAGGAATGGACAAAGCATCCACTGCAAATGCCAGAGGATCCCCTAGTGAAAACAAAACATCAGAACCTTCCTTTTGCCCTTGGTAGCCATCAGGTCTATCCAAGGGTGCCCCCATTTCTGGACCAGCAGATTGAAGACCTATGGATGGAGCTACCATGTAGCGACTGAGAAAGTTCACCAGAACGTTTTCTACACCTGGAATGTGCACAGTGGAGATGGCAGGAACGTGTTCTTCTGCCCAGGCCAAAATAGCCTTGACCTCTAACCAAGAGGAAGCACTTTTTTTGCCTCCTTTCTCGCTGATATAAGCCACTGCTGTGGCATTGTCTGACGGGATGAGGATTGGACAGTCCCTCAGTGGAGAGGACCAGTATACCAGAGCATGGAGAATCGCTCTGTGCTCCAGAATGTTGATGGGTAGGAGGGTCTCCTCTGCAGTCTATCGTCCCTGAACCTCCAGGTGACCCAGGACAGCTCTCTAGCCGTAAAGGCTGGCACCTGTCGTCACCAGAGTCCAATACTGGACAACAAAGGGTTTCCTTTTCCTCAGGATGGAGCTGTCCCGCCACCAGAGGATGTCTTGTCTCACTACCTGGGGAAGAGAGACTAGACGATCCAAGAGTTCTGGATTCCTAAGGTAAGCCCTGATAGTGAACCTCAGAAGCTTCCTGGTGTGCGGCATGGAGTTCGGAGCCACTTCTATGGTAGATATCATCTTGCCCACAAGGGATGAGAACTTGCGTACCAGGGCTGAGGTCCACTCCAGAACACAGGACACCTTGTTCATGATCTGCTGAACAGAGTCCTCTGTCAGATAGACCATGCCCTGACAGTTGCTGAACCAGAGAACCAGGACAACAAGATTCTGAGAAGGAACTGGAGTAGACGTGTCCATATTCAGAATCCATTCATGCTGGAGGAGGATCTGAGCACAATTCTGGACTTGACATTCCAGGTGATCCCTGGAAGCAGATTTCAGCAGAAAGTCGTCCATGTATGGAATCACCTGAATCCCCTTGGTGTGCAGGAAGGCAATCAAGGTGCCTAAGACTTGTGCAAGCGCCTGAGGAACAGTGGTGAGCCTGAAGGGGAGAGCGGTAAATTGAAAGTGTCCCAGAGTGCAAGCAAACCTGAGATACTTCTGACTGTCCGGATGAATTGGAACATGCAGGTAATCATCCTGCAGATCCAGAGAGGCCGGCAATTCCCCTGGACACATTGCTGTAATGACAGAGCACAAAGACTGAGTATGGACCACAAAAAAAAGAACTAAGGTCCAGGACAGGGTTACTGCCACCATCCGTCTTGGGAACTACAAAGAGGCTTGAATAGAAACCTAAACCTCTCTCTTGCAGAGGTACCGGAGGGAGGACTCCTTTGTCCAAGAGAGCATGCACCGTCCCATTGAAAAGACATAACTTTTCTTGACCCTGAGGGGAATGAGAAAGGAAGAATCTGAAGGGAGGCAGGGGTGAGAAGGGAATCCTGTAGCCTCCTGAAACCACCTATAATACCCACTGATCCGCAACAGAACCTGCCCAAATGCTTGAAAAATCTGCAGGGGACCACCTGCAGGGAGATGCGGACCATGGTTCTGCGAGTCATGCCGAAGAAGGATTGGTGGATTTGTGTTTGGTTGAGGAGTGCTTGGACCTCCACTGCTGCCTGGGCTTGGGAGTGGAGTGCTGGCCTGAGACCTGGATTCGGCCTTTGCTCTTCACTTTTTTTCCCCCTGCCAAAGATGCTGCTTCGTTTCCAGATTAGGGCGTTTAGAAACCTGAGCAACAAAGTGCTCTTACCCCCAGTGGCCTCACTGATGATATTCTTCAGTTCAGGCCCAAAAAGAGACATACCCCTGAAAAGGGGGAGAGAGAGGAGTGTTTTTGTAGAAGATAAGTCAGCAGACCGAATCTAAGCCACAGAGTATGTCTGGCAGCCACAGAAAAGGCAGAAGCCTTAGCCTCAGTCCTGACAACATCAAAGAGGGCATCAGTCATATAGTTCTGAGCCTCAGATATGTTGGCTAAAATGGCCAAAAGTTCCTCCTTAGGGGCACCTTTGCAGACAGTGTCAGTCCAAACGGCAATGGCTCTGGTAACCCACACAGAAGCCAACGTAGACCTCAAGGAGGCACCTATGGCAGTGAAAGTAGACTTCAGGATAGCTTAAGCTTCCTATCAGTTAAGTCCTTAAGCACAGTGGCATCCGCCAAGGGCAAGGCAGTGGATTTAGACAGTCTAGAAATAGGGGGATCCACCTGAGGAGGTGTAGCCCACTGACCCAAGGCTGCATCAGAAAAGGGATACAGATTAGAGAATCTTTTGGAGAGAGCAAGATGCTTGTCTGGAGTCTTCCATTCATCCAGGATAACCTGATCTAGAGTGATATTAGGCAGAAACATAATGCAGGACTTGCGCCTTTGAAAGATGTCAGAAGTAGACTGTGCTTCTACAGGGTTAACAGGAATATTAAGGGTAGTCAAAACCACCTTGATGAAACCCTCAGCAAAGGGTTCAGGGTCAGCCTTAAAGGGGTTACCATAGGTATGGGAAGAAGCCCCTTCTGCATACTCACCATCCTCAGACTCTTTAAAAGAATCCTCCTCAGAGGAATCAGAGAGATCAGGAATACTAGTGCCTTAGGGGCCACAAACCAGAATGAAGTGGGGAGGTTCCAAGACTGAAGAACCCCCTGAAGAGAGAGAGAGAGAGAAAAAACTGTGCCATAGAGGATTTTAAGTCTTTGACCCAATGTGGCTCCTGTTCATGGCTGGAGGGCCCTGGCAGAGAAGCAGGGGCCACAGCGCAAAAGAGGCATAAGTCAGCAAAACAGAAAGTAAAGGGGGGTCAGATACCCCTGAGTCTTTAGCCTTAGGCCTAGCCCCATGTCCCTTTTGACCCGCCATCCTAACAGGAGAAGTGTCTTATAGTAATAGGGAACCCAAATGCTGTCACTCATATTAATAAAATCACCCCAGAAAGCCTAAAATGTATTTATCTGACAGACGAAGAGTTAACTCGAGGAGGAGAGTAAAGGAAAAGCCAGCGAAATGGGCGCTAGGGAAAATTTAGTTACTCTCATGAAGGTATCCCAAAAACAGAAACCGAACCCCCCAGGGACCCACAAGACACTTCAGAGGCAAACCACAGTACAGGACAAGGGAATACAAGAAGAATGAGCCCTCTCTCAAATCGGTACATGAAGCGGTTGCAGAGATAAGTCCCAAAGCAGTCTGTCCCATAGAAGTCAATGGAGCAATTGCAGCTATGTGGTAAAGCTCACCTTTTCAAATAAATGGAAAAACATTAAAAGGGACTATAGAGTCCTAGAACACAAATAAAACGCCTAATAAAGATTATAAATTCATGAACCCAAGGGAAAAATGAGAATTAAGTCCCTTAATCCAATAAGCATGGCAGGGAATGGGTTAATTACCACAAAACGTCCCAGAAAGCTCCAAAGACCCAGAGAGCAGACAGATCGTTACCCAACATAAATGCAGGAGTTATAAGTACCTCCAGAAAGACCCCTGTGTGGAGGGGAACTGTGGGACAAGTGGACCATGGCACTCAAAGGGTTTATCACCTTTGTAGCAGGTTGTCTTTCTTCAGATTACCATTGGGAAAGAAGCAGCCTCAGAGAGACTCCTCCTGGAGAGAGAGACATGGGCTGCATGATTTTCTTCCAGGGTTACACAGGGTCCACAACAGCACCTGATAACTGGGCAATCCTCCAGGGGATGCCAGTAATGGTAATCCACCTAATGGGGGAATTTGGACATGCCATATCTAAGAAAAAATAATAAAATAACTAAAAACTATCCAGAACTGTTCTCAGCCTTCTAACAAGGATCTTAGAACAAATCTATCTGGAGGGGAGTGGCTAGGGTAGACTGATATGGATGAGGGGGAGGCTCCAACACTGCACTTCTTCTAGAATTGTTCCAGCCCACTGGGAGAAGCGGTCGCCTTCCCATGGTACCTGTGAGTTATATTGGACGACAGAGATTTAAATGGTGCTTTTAACCCCTTGAACATTAGACAGATATCCAATCTCTAAACTTCAAGGGCTTAAAATTCAATTTGAAATCATTGTAATTTTTTCAAATGCTTATTTGCCCACTTGGTTTGCTCCAGAATTGCATATAATTGGAGGACATACTCCAGCTGATGTGCAAACATAAAACTCTATAAAGCCTGTTGGTGGGAGACTGCTAGGGTCTGTAACATTCTTGCTCCATTTCTTCTTAGTACATAAGCTTCATTGTGATGGAAGGGGACTATTTCTAAAATACGTGTCCAATAATGTTTTTAACAAAAGAACCTTAAACTGATTTCCCTTGACTTCCTGGCAGTCTCTTAGCTGTTTAAGTTCCCACTAAAGCATCTAAAACTTCGGCTTTTGATTCAGATCACTAATCAAGGTAAGATGAAATTTGAACTCTGAGATAGCCTTTTCTAACACCGCCTGAAAAGAGGCTTTTTGCGTACATAAATTATTTTCTCTTATTGCATGTGTAACACAAGAACTATAGGGTAAAGTCCCCTCCTCCAGGACAGCAAGGCACTTGCTGACAAGAGCTCTCTGAGGCAGAGACTTCCTCTTTACCTCTGCCTGTACATATTCAGTTCTAGTGCAAAGCAAAGATGAAAGAAGAAAAACAGAAGTGGAACAAGAAAATCCTCCCCCTGTCCATGACTCCAGCCATTTTTTTTTCTCTGGGAGGGAAGTCCTGTGTTCCAGGATTTATTGGGAAGTACACAAAAATCCCCTTTTCTAATACATCCTATGTGGAACACAGGAACCACAGGGATATACCAAAGCATTCAAGATTCCTGGGAGGGAAAGGAAAACATCTCGAAACAGAGTAGTTTAAACAAAAACAAACTGGCTACAACATGAACCACAGGTATCAACAAACATTGACAGTGCAAACCAAAAGAACAGAATACTGGCCAAAATAAAATGAGGAGACACACCAACACAGGCATAAGGGCCTTGTTAACAACATACGGCCAAACTGGCTTCAGTGGACGCCAGCATATTAACACAGTGGTGTTTGACAAAGGTATAGAGGGACAGACACAATGCAGCCTTACACTGCTCAGCAGAGACCTGATTCTTGTAGGCCTAAGAGGTACCCACTAACCTGGTGGAATGTGCCTTGTCCCAAAAAGTCACATTATTCTTCCTGAGGACATATGCCTTGTGAATGGTCTCCTTAATCCAAGAAGCCACCGTTACCTTAGATGCAGCCTAGCCGGCAAGGGAGGCTTTAGGAATGGCAAAGCTGATCAGACTTTTGAAAAGGATGTGTGAGATGAACATAGTACTTCATGCACCGGACCACATCCAAAGGATTAAGCTCCTGCTCCTGTCTAGTAGACAGAGTTGGACAGAGAGAAGGAAGAATAATTTTCTGATTATTGTGAAACTCGGACACACAATCTTAGTGTGGAACCCTATAGGAGTCCAAAAAACCATTGGTGAAAAGCCAGAAAGGGAGACTGAAAGGGAGACTGATAAAGCCTGAAGTTCAGTCACTCGTCAAACAGATACAATAGGCAGTAGCATGTCTTACACCTGTCTTAAACTCAAGAAGCACAGTAAAACCAAAGACAATGGCTCAGAAGGTGCCTTCTGAAGCATTCCCAGAACTAGGTTTAAATCCCTCAGGGGATGCATGAGCCACCCCTTGGACAAAGGTCTGCACGTTCGGTAACAAGGCAATACACCTCTGGAAAAGGAAAGAAAGCTAAAATCTGAAATTTAATAGAGTTATGACCAGAAGCTGGAATTCCTGCAGGAGCGACCCCCTATTTTCATACCACTGAAAGAATAAAGACATACCTTGTGGAATAGCATGGAATAACTTTGCTTTTGAGCCTCAGGATGCTGGCCTAAAGAGACAATGAGCAAAAAGCCAACATTTCTACCTGTGGATGATACAGTGGACCATGAGACAAGGTCTGGTTGGAGAGGAAATCAAAACGGCTCTGCCATGAAAAGACTGAAGAGATCTGAAAACAGGACGTAAGTGGCCAACACAGTGCAATCAGGATGGCATGAGCCAGCTCCATCCCAATTCTCCTCAGCACTCAGATTCAGGGGAAATGCAAAAGATACATATGCCAATAGAATGTGCCAGTGAACGACCATTGTGTCCACCATGAGAGCTAGAGAGTCCCTGGTTCTGGTACAGACCTTAGGGAGCTTTCCATTTAGCTGAGATTCCACAGTTTTTGGACCCAAGCAGAAAACTATCAAGTTGAATATGCTCTGAATGAGCTCCCAGATGCTATGATGCAAGTGCTGGTGACAATTTCCCACAATCAATTTAAGATCCCTGGGATATGAATGGAGTACAGAGCCAAAATGTAGGTCTCTGCTCATATTAGAATAAGCTGAACCTCCAACTATGAAGCCACACTTCCAGTCCCTCTCAGGAGGTAAATATGCCACCAGTGTTGCACTGTCATATTGTATCCACAATGGGGATCCATGAATGGACAGAGACCAATGCCACAGGGCTAGACAAATTGCCTGAAGCTCCAATGCATTGATGGACAGGATGATTTCCACCTTGGTCCACAGACCCTGGGACATCTATGGACCCAGTGTGGTACTCTAGCTTGTCAGACTGGTATTTGTGGCAACTATAACACAATTTGGGATTAGCAGTGGAAATTACAAAGTGATGTGGGACCTCTGGATCTACCAATGAAGATCTACCTTAGCCTGTTTGCACAGGGACATACGATGGGAGAGATGATTCTGTTGTCTGGACAAATTTCTGAGAATTTCCAGTTGCAACTGATGCTTATGGAATTGAGCAAATAGAACTGCCTCCAAGGCAGAAGCTAGAAAGACCAGCACCTTCTTGTACTCCCGTACTGACGTAGAAGGTTGAAACCTGTTATGAAACACCAGATGGGACAATAATACAATCTTGTTCTCTGGCAGGAACACCTATCATAGAAGGGTGTTGAACCTTGTAGAAAGAAAATTAAGAACCTGGGGCACAACCAAGGGAGATTTCTTGAAATGGAGTACCATGTCGCACCAGAAGACACTAAAATCTGAATCTGAAAATGCAAAGCCTCTTCAGGTGCCCAAGTAGGGATTCAGAGAAATCCTTAAAAACTTTATGTGAACTGCCAGAGCTGTCATCACCTGCAGAGTGGAGGCCATCCAAAAGGAAAGGGCAGTAAACTGAAAATGACTTGGAAAGCAAGCTACAGGAAAGGCTGGTTGTCTGCACGAATGGCAACATGCAGATATGCATCCTTTATGTCCAAGAAAGCCAAATTTACCCCAGACACATGTAGCTCATGACAAAGTACGTAGACTCCCACAGAGGAGCTAGAAAAAAAAAACAACTGGGAAGCTTTAGGTCCAGAACAGAATGGCAACTGCTCATGACAAATTGTGTGGACTCCCACAGAGGAGCTACAACAAAACAACAGGGAAGCTTTAGGTCCAGAACAGAATGCAATTGCCATCTTTTTTGGGAACTATGAAAAGGCTGATATAAGATCCTGTGAACTTTTGCAGAGGAGAATTGGTATCAAAACCTGCATTTCTGACAAGGAGGACACTGCATACAAAAACAAATCACAAAGCTCTGAGTTGTGGGGAACTCTGCATATGAGAAAACATTTAAAGGAAGGGACTTGAAGTCTATGCAGTACCCTTCCAAAATTACACACAAAACCCATTGGTCCACCACAGAAACTACCTCCAATTTCTTGAGGTGGATCAGGCATCTTGCTTGGCCAGGCCTACTTGGGTTTTGGAGTAGAACACACCTACGTTGCTGAGAAAATCTGTGCCCTAGGAACGTACCCTTGATGCGGGGGGAAAGGGTTAGCAGAAAAAAAAAACATTTCATTGGAAAAAAAAGAACATTTAGGACTAACCTGAAGCAACAAAGTACTCTTATCTCCAATGTTGTGGCCAATAACTTTCTCCAATTCTGGGCCAAACAGCTGCTTGGGAACAAATGGAAGATACACCAAGAACCTCTTGAAAGACTTGAACTTCTGGAAACTCTTAAGCCACATAGTGCGATGCACAGCCACAGAAAGAGCTGAGGCTTTTCCAGTGAACCTAACAACATCAAAGGCTGCTTCAGTGATATATGAGTTAGCCTCAAGGATCATGGATATAATTACCACTAGATCCTCCATATATGTGTCCACATAGACAGCATCCTCCAAACAGCCAGAGATCCAGTTACCCATGCAATGGCAAAGGTAGGGCATAAAGAGGCACCAGATGCCACAAAATTGTCTTGAACAGATAATCCAGGCTTTTACCCACCTAACCCTTAAAAGTCACAGCATCCACCAGCAGCAGAGTTGTTCTTAGCAAGGCAAGAGATTGGGGATCCACCAGTGAGTGTGTGAGTGCATGTGTGTGTGTGTGGGGGGGGGGGGGGGGAGTTCACTGTGCTGAAGTCTCAACAGAAAAGGGGTACAGGAGTGAGAAACATCTAGGGAGGAATAGCCTCCTGTTGGGCATCATTAATTTCTCCAGCAGTACCTGGTCTAAGGAACAGTGAGGATGAAAAATAGTAAACTCCGGTTTGCACCTCTTAAAAATATCAGAGGAAGAGGTGCTAGAGTCTGAGGCCTTTGAGACCTTGTGTCTCCAGAACAGCCACACTAAGATCCTCAGCAGAAGAATCATGGTATTCATTATACGAATACAAATCCGCAACAGACAAGGTTGAATCTAGATAATCCACATCAGTTTCACTTTCTTCAGTGTAGGAATCCCCAATAATGGGGGTATCACGCTCAGTAAAATGGTTCAAGAGCCTTTAAGAGGTGTGCAAGATGGCAGTGGAACCAGTATTCTAAGACCCCTGAATAGATAAAGGGATCGATCTCACTGAAGAATTTAAGAACTTAACCAGTGCAGGTTCCTGTTTACAAGATAAGGGCCCCGGAGGTTGTGTGAAGGCCACAGAACGAGGGGGACACAGAAAAATAGAGAGATTCCTAGGGAAACAATGGAGCAATGAGTTAAACAAATTAAAGGGGTTAAGGAGACACCCAAAACTTAAGTAGCCTTAGTTTTGCCAATGTCTACCTTAGGCTCTGATATAGCCAAGAGATCCTTGATTATGCAGTAAAACAAGACTGGAAGTTCTGTTATGTTCAGTTACCAATTTGGGGACCAGGGAAAAGACATACATTTGTACAACGACACATACTGGGTATCACTGTACTAAGGAGATAGGTGGCATTTATGTTTCATACTTTTTTGGTTTGTTACTCTAAGCTTGCTTGAGATGTTGTACAGTAATGTGACTTTAGTATAAAATCCTATGTTTAAAAAAAGATCGATTCATCATTTCATGTAGGAAGAAACTTCCACCATTTTGTGATTCATATGGTAGGGTACTTTAAGTGAGTATACACTTTTAGTTATTGAGCTGTTTTAGGGTAGTTTTACCAGGTAACCAATGGAATGTGCCTTTTTAGTTCATAAAGTTGAAAACACCATTTTGCACTCCTATTAGGATCCTGTGCAGGCCATGCAGGTAGATAAAACTATACATATTCGCTATGATGTGGTATTTTTGTACTCTGATGCTTCAGGGCTTTTAAAAATTAAAACTTTCACAACCAACTTATTTAATTTTGTTCTGAAATAAACAACATATAGTTTTCCATATATAACTAAAAAATTACCTCCAGAAATCATACCTGATAGACAGATAGCAAAATGTTGAAAAAGTACCTGGCCACCTTGGAAGACAAAATTCTCCAAACCTCCGGCAAGCAAAAGGTTAAAGGCACCATGACCCCATAAACTTAAAGTACAGCACACCACATAAGAGAATGCTTGTCTGGATTTAGCTCCACAGTGAGAAAATGTGGCTGCCAGATAAGGGAACAGGGACATACTCACAGGACCTGTGCACTCTGAGGAAAATAATCCATTCTCCACCAGACCCATATTCTTGAAGACTGTGCTCTGGATCAAACCAGCAGTGGTGGCCCAAGATAGGAGACCACATATTGGAGGATTATACAGCCCCATGCCTATCAGATAAAATAAGGCAAGCTAAAAGGGTCTTTTGCCATGCATCCATCCGGAGACAGGCCACTTTTAAAACTGAGCATGTCCAGGCAGGAGTAAAGTGGATACAGGAGTCTTCGCCTCAGAGAGCTCTTTTGATCAGGAACCCTGGAGGAGGGGATTTTATCCCATGGTTCCTGTGTTTCATATAGGACATAAGAGAAAAGTTGTTTTAAGTTCTTTATAACTCAAACTCTGATCCACTGGTATAGAGGGTAGCTTTGGCATAGATTGGTGAATAGGACAGATGGGATGTGGAACTCAATCAGAACATATGCATTCCCTTTTCCTGCTTGCAAACGCCCCCATCACACCTATATTATATCCTATGGATCTCTATTCTATGCAAGATTATAATGTATTGAAAGGAATGAAATTGTGTTCTATTTAGTCTGTTGCTGCTGTGATGCATTGTGAAGAACAAAGTATAGGGTAGTACACACATGATCAATGATTTCATCACTTCGCCAGTCAACAGTTCAAAAGTAAGGATATTTTAACAAAATAATAAACACATGTAAGTGAGCAGTAAAATAAGGATCTTTAACCACAAAAACCTTAAAAAAGCAAGAATTAGAATTATGTAATATTCTGCATTTATTTCAATGGAACAAATGAACAAAGATAATGTAAGTGTTTTTAAAAGTTATACCTGGTAATAATGGCACAAATTCAAAAAAGAGCTGCATGGCCTTGTGTCTGCATTCTGTCTGGGGACGTCCACACTGTTCTAAAAGCCACAGGACAATGTCCAACAGACCAATTGAATTGCTTCGTGGAAAGCCTCTAAATATATAAAGAAAGAAAGGCAGATATTATGTCAGCTTTTATCATTCCTCAAAAACACCACTTCTTCAAACAGAAGAACTGCAAACACAGACTATAAGATTTCAAACTACTTTTCACATTTTGAAAGGAGAAAAGACTTTAAAATAAATTCCAAAACTCTGAAAAACACTGTTCTATTTCAAACACGGTGCCATGAAATCCTGAGGGGATTCCCTAAAAAAATGCAAGGGGTTCCTGGAACAAATTTAAATGGATGGAGACTAGAACAAGGCTAGAATGACAGTGTGAGAGTGGTTCTGTGACTGGCAGTAGTTGACTCAATGACAATCATTTCGCAGAGTACTTTTGATTCCTGTTACACTGTTCATCTTAACCCTGTACAGACCAGTGGGTTGCATAACACATTGCTAAGCAATGTGATGCATACCACTCTGGTCCTTAAAAGGTTCATCACTATAATCTAAATCTCATCCAGGGGATAAAAAAAAAAAAATCTCCCCATCCATACACACCCAAAAATGGACTACAATATCATGAGAGGGTATGAATGATCCTGCATCCAAGACTCAAGGGTCCCCTGAATAGAAAGATATATTACTCACAGAAGAGATCAGAGCTGTAATCCATGCAGGCTCCTGAGAAGCAAAGTGTTAATAGGAAGACTGCTGAAGCCCTAATGGTGTTTGACTTGCCCATGTCTCCTTTGTGCTGAGACACAGCTAAGTAACTTCTAAATAAAGAATAGAGGAAAGAAATGTAACAGAAATGATAAATTTCCTTACCGTTATTTATATTTCTTCTGTGTCCCTACAAGGCATTATAGAACGGGTTATGTTTCCACCCTCCAGCTGGGTAGGACTTCCTCTCCAACTCTTTAAATGTAAGCTTCCTGTTGCCTTAGTCAGTTTTCCTTTTGGCTAAGCTGTAAAATATAGAACGTAAACATGTTAAATAAGGGGTAGGGTATGCCGTGTAGGGACACAGAAGAAACACAAATAACGGTAAGAATATTTATCATTTCTTCTGTGTCCCTCTCCGGCATTATAGAATGGGACTTAAAAAGCAGTACCGCTATGATCAGGGGAGGGATAAGAATATAAATCAAACACATTGCTCAGAAGCAAAAGGTGAAGACAGATCCTTCCAGTTTAGGTTGGGACTACCGCTTCCAGGACCTTTCTTCCATATTTAGCGTCAGCAGAAGACTAGACATCCAAGTGATCATGCTTGATGAAGGTGGACAGAGAAGACCAGGTTGCTGCCTTACAAATTTCAGAAGGGGAAGCTTCAGCTTTATTAACCCAAGAGGTAGAAATGGCCCTGGTAGAATGGGCTTTGACCTTGGTGGGAAGCTGTTGACCTGCCTCTCTGTATACCATTTTAATATATTCAGTAATCCATCTGGAGATGGAAGCCTTTGAAGCTGCATTACCTTCAAGTCTTCCTTGAAAGTATATGAATAAAGAGTCTGAGACTCTGAAATCTTTTGTCCTCTGTAAATATATGGAAAGGGCTCGAACCCGGTCCAAGTTATGGAACTGTTTCTCTTTAGCTGCTTGAGGATCAGGTCAGAATGAAGGCAGAATGGTCTCTTGGTTAAGATGAAACTCTGAGATGACCTTACCTCTGAAGGATGGCTTCGATTTCAAGACCACTTATCTTGGTGTAATAACATAAATGGGCTTTTGCAAGACAAGGCTTGTAACTCGTTCACTCTACGCGCTGAAGTGATTGCTGTAAGAAAAAGTACCTTCAAGGTGAGGTTTTTTAAAGGAATTTCTTCAAGGGGCTCAAAGGGAAGAGCTTTTGATAGCTGGTCCAGGAACAGATTTAAGTCCCATGGTGGGATAATATTATGAATAGTGGGCCTGATTTTTGATATTGCCCTCAAATATCTTTTAATACGGACATGATTTGATAATTGAATGGCAAGAGTGGCTGATAAGGCTGAGACTTGTACTTTAAGGGATATAGGCCACAAACCTGCTTATAATAATTCTAGTATCTTGGAAACAGAAATTGAAGATTCCTGGGGAAAGTTAGATCTGAACCAAGAAGAAAAGCTTGACCAAACTCAGAAATACACTCGAGGATGATTTCTTTCTTCCTGCAGTGATGGTGTTGGCAACGGCTTCTGATAACCCTTTTTCCTTCAGCATGAGCCTCTCAACCTCCAGGCTGTCAAATGCAATAGGCTGGTGTTTGGATGACAAACTGGCCCCTGGGTTAGGAGCCTGGGGCTCAGTGAAAGTTGCCACGGTGGTGCTGTCAACACTGAGACCAGGAAAGAGTACCAAGGTCTCCTGGGTCAATCTGGTGCAATCAGAATGATGTCTGCATGTTCTTTCCTGATGACATCCATTATTATTGGAAAGGGTGGGAAAATGTACGCCAGGTTGTATGTCCATGAAAATTTCAGTTCATCATGACCTTTGGAATTCAGGTCTCTCCACCTGGATAGATATGTTGGACATTTCGTATTGAGGTCAATCTCCGGCTGACCCCATCGTTGACAAATCTGGGTGAAAATCAGAGGGTCCAGGGACCACTATCCTGGGTCTCAGAAACTCCTTCTAAGATAATCTGCTATGGCGTTGTTTAGTCCCGAGATGTGGGCCGCTGAGATTCCTCAAGTTTCTTTCTGCCCATCCAAGAATCTTCCTGGATTCCTTGTACAGGCACCGACTCTTTGTTCCTGTTTTTTTTAGGTACATTGCCGTGGGGAAATTGTCTGAGTGAACCAAGACCCATTTTCCTTTTAGATTGTCTTTCAGATGCCGAATGTAATTCCATACTGCTCTTAACTCTAAGGTATTGATGTGTAGAACTGTTTCTGAGCTTCTCCATGTTCCCTGAATGAAGACTGACATGTGCCTCCCCAGCCTGTGAGACTGGCATCCGTAGTCAAAATCTCCCAGTTGTGATCCTCCAGACATGTTGTTTTCTTGAGGTTTAATTTGTTCAGCCACCAAGTTAACTCTGTCCGTGTTGATTGGAGAAGAGGTATTTTCTGGAATGGATTTCCAGAATGCCTGTTCCAAAACTTTAATAAATTGAATTGGATGGGTCGGATATGAAGCCTCGACCGGGGTACAATTTGGGTTGCAGAGGACAGATTCCCTAGAAGCTCCATGAAATCCTGTATGGTATGGATTAGACTCCTTTTGAACTGAGAAATCCTCTTGGTAATCCTGGTGATTCTGTCTTCCATTAGCTTGATTTGTGCAATTATGGACATTCAGGCTGAGACCCAGGAAGGTTATTTTCCAGGATGGTGACAGCTGACTCTTTTCTGTTTTTATGAGCAACCCTAACTAATCCAGGTGTTCCAATGAAATCTGTGTGTGCTGAATTGCTAGAGCTTGAGACTCTGCCAGAATCATTAGGTCGCAGAGGTACGATAAGATGTGGATTCCTTGTCTTTACAAAGGCTGAATAGCTGAGACTAGGACCTTTGAGAATACCCTGGGTGCTGTGGATAGCCCAAAGGGAAGGGACGTGAATGGATAGTGACTGTTCTCTACTGCAAAACTCAGGAATTTTCTGTGAGACAGTCTGACTGAAATGTAGTGGTATGTGTCCTTGAGATCTATTGTTGACATGAAGGCTCCTGTAAAAAAAATTTTCATGATGCATGCTGTAAATTCCATCTTGAAATGGGACACTCTGAGTAGTTGGTTTAGGACTTTGAAATCCAGAATGGTCCGAAACCCCCCCCCCCAAACTCTTTGGAACTATAAATAGGACCAAATAGATGCGAAAACCCTGCGCCTAAAAAGGTACTGGTTCTATCACTTTGTTTGTTAGGAGGTTCAAGATTGACTCCAGAAAGGCTCTGGCTTTTGCTGAATTGGGAGGAATTTTGGACCGCACAAATGTCTGATAATTTGGGGCACTGTTGAATTCTAGCGGGTACCCTATCTCTAGAATCTTCGGCACCCAACATTCTGGTTTCGACAGTTGTTCCCAGGCTGAATGAAAAAGAACCAGTCTGCCCCAACTGGATCTAGTGCTAGAGCCTGCCTGATCTCAGTGGAACTCCTTTTTAGTCTGGGGATTCCCGGAGAGATCTTTCCAGTAGCCCCCTCTGGTATTCTGGGTAAAGCTTTGTTTTCTCTGGTAGTAGGCTCTCCCTTGGAACCTCTGTTGCTCACAAAAGGAAAGGTTTCTGATTGTGGATCCTGATGATCTACTAGTTGAAAATCTAGGTCTTCTCTCCTGAGGCAAAAAGGAGCTCTTGCCACCAGAGGCTCTCTTAATGATGTCGTCAAGGTGTTCACTAAACAATGAAGTTTCTGTAAATGGTAATGTCACCAACTTACTCTTGGATGATGTATCCGCATTCCAGGTCTTGAGCCATAAGGTTCGTCTAGCTGCTATAGAAAGCGCAGATTATCTAGCGGTGAGCTGAATAATTTCAGAGGATGCATTGCAGGAAAAATTTGTGGCTTCTTTCATGACTGCCACTTCCCTCAGTAATTTGGATCTGGACACATTTGAGTCAATTTTCTCTTCTAGGTTTGTAAGCCATATTCTCATCGTGCGGGCTAAGCAGGCTACTACTGTGGCTGCTTTAAGGTTCTGCCCCAGAACAGTGAATTGTCGCTTGAGGATCCCATCAAGCTTCCTCTCCATGGGGTCCCGAAGTGAGGTTCCCTCCTCCAGGGAAAGAGTAGTGGGTTTTGCCAGCTGCGCAACTGCTGCATCAATCTTGGGAGGAAGAAGCCAAGTCTTGATCTTGTCTTCCTTAAAAGGATACATTCTTGAGAATCATCTATGGACAGTAGATCTTTTGTCTCCCAATTTCATTCTCCATTGATTATGTCCAGTATAGACTGATGTATAGGAAAAACAGGAACCTCCTTCCTTTTCCCTAGAAAGGCCGCATCTATGATGTTGAGGTCTAGGGGAATATCTGACAAGCCCAGGGATTTTCTGACTAATCTGACTAGGCTGTCCACCTTATCACTATAAAGGAACCGTGATCATCAGTAACTTCACCTTCCTCCTCTGATGAAAATTCTGACTCAGGATCAAAATAAGATGGTCTCCAAATTGTCTTCTTCAAGATGAGAAGAGATCCTTTCCCCTGGGTCCTGACGTTGTCTTTATCTAGAAGGCTCCCCTTCTTGCATGGATACTGTCATCCAACTTAAAAAGTCTGTGAAATGTAACGTCATCTCCTGACCTGCAGCTTTTTTAATACATTCTTGACATAGCTTGCTAGTTTCACTAGCATTTAATTTAGCATCACAAGAGAGGCAAGTCTTAAGCTTAGCAGAAGCATCAGAGGCTGGCTTCTCCTTCTCCCTGTCTTTATCTTTCTGACTCTTAGAGGCAGACATGATAAAAAACACATAAGACCTAAATAAAGCCAATTCTTACCTTTTATACCTGCCAGGTACCTACCTTAGAAGGAAGAGGAAATCAACGTACACGTCTCTCACTCGCTGCCTGAGACGCAGAACAGCTTTCTGCTCCATGCGTTTCATCTGTGGAATGCATGATAATAAAGGTTTCAACCTCACTTCCTGTTTCCGCTTGGGTTCCAATGAGGATGGCATCCACGCGCCTGAGAATGCTGAGCGCAGCCTAGAAAGAGAGACAGCCTGCCTGACGTACCGAGAAGGCAAGGGAGGAGGTAAGGAACTGGATGTAGGTGCTGGGCAAAACATCATGCTCTTAACAAGCGGGTCCTTGAGCCGTTGCACTGTTTTGCCCAGTACCGGTAAACAGCATAATCAGTGATTCCAACAAATGAGACTAAGAAAAAAAGAGTAAATAAATACTTCCACCCAGCTGGGTAGGACAAAAGAAACTGACTGAGGCAACAGGAAGCTCACGTTTGAAGAGCTGGAGAGGAAGTCCTACCCAGGTGGAGGGTGGAGACATAACTCATTCTATAATGCCGGGGAGGGACATAGAAGAAAAATACTATCTGCCTGAAGGTGTTAAAGACAGAATAACAGATGGGAGATGCACAAAGGTACGATTTATGGTGCAGTGTGTCTGGAGAGATGAGTGGATGGCAGCGGTGCAGCTTTCCAAAGTCACAGCTGCTCTCATCCACAGATGCAATAATAAAAAGTCCTTCTAAAAGACATCCAATTATTTCATCTAAACCACTGTTTTCAAACCATTCAACGTTAACAAAATATTTGAGGAAATAATGTCTTAACATAAGAACTTCTAATGAATCCTCACTGACACTGGTGACAAGATTTGCTAGTTCTGTATTCTACTCTTATTTTCTGTCAGCCCAATCCCCCTTCCTCTTCTCTTTGGAGGTGGCTTCTTTATTGACTTGCAAAAATTATACCTCATTTTAGTTCATCTTTATCAGCCCACAACTCCCTTAAGAAATGGGTGCTCACATATTGAATGTGGCATCGGCAGAATAAATGATTTTCTGTTTCACCAGCTAAAACAAAAAAAAAAAATTCTAGATAACAGAATCTTTGCTCTGACTCACCTCCTCTTTTGATGTCATGTTTAAACTGAGCACGTCTGGCATGGATAAAGTGGATTAAGGTGGGAATCTTCGCCACTAGAGAGCATTTTTTAGGCAAGTGCCCTACCTGGCCATAAGATACTTTACACATTTACTACTGACACAGTACTAAACCCTTGGATGCTACAGGTGTTGCCAATTCATGAGGAAGTCATCACTGGAGACCTCTTGGGTATCCAGGTGATTAAAGTACTTAATTGTTAGTCTGCAGGAATTTAATTTAGAAGTGTTCCACCACTGCAAAAAGTCTGAGAACCACTGAAATAGAATATATAAAAAGATCCTTAGAACATATAAAAAGATCCTTGCAGTAATTAGCTAAGAGATATATTCAATGGACCCGTCACCTTGAATTTAGGTTTGCATATCTGAAGAGGTCATTAAAACTGTCTATGTATCATCTTAGCCAAAAGACCAGACATTTAGGAGTTGGTCATACACTTATCTATATGTCGAGCTCTTCAAGTGTGGTACTGTAGCTCTGTGATACACTGAGAGACTATTCACTTTTTGTAGAAAGAAAAGTATGACTATCATTTAACCTATGCATCTGCTGGTCTTTTGACTTATGTACTACATAAGACGTTTTGAATGAAATGTGCAACCAAAATCAAGGTGACAGGTCCATTTTTAATTATTACTTTTACATAATGATTTATGTTTACATTTGTGCACATAGAATGAATAGTGGGTGAAACTCTATTCTTATGTTCCTGGGTATTCTTCCTGGGTCCTAGGGGGTTACATGCAAGTGAGTTTTTAAAGTTTTCCCTTGAGCATGACTGGTTTAATGATTAAAAAAAAACGTAATTAAGTTTAATTAAGTATATCCTTAATCCTTTATGACTCATAGGGGAGAGCAATGCCTTGTAAATCAAACAAACCAATCTAGTGCTTAAAGGGTTAAATAAGAGAAGGAGTACAATACAGATCAACGCGTGTAGGTGGACATGATTCCTGTTGGCAAAAGCCCACTCTGTACTACCATGTATTCTACTAGCTCACTCACTTTGGCTGCTTCAGATTGAGAGGAGGAAAAAAGTGAGGTTCTTGTGGGAGGAGTTTCAGTTTTTAGCCCTGACAACAAGAGAGTTATGCCCACTTCCATGGACATAATATTTTCAGTCAGTCCTGGATGCCATCTCTTGAATCAGGGAGCAAGGCAAAATGAATACTGGCCATAGTAGGATGTTAATGTTTCTTTAATTTTGCCTTCTAAGAAAGTCGAAATGGATAACAGAACATCTAAACAAGGGATATATTTGTTTTAGATAGCAAAAATTGTCATTAACCTTGGAATGCGTCGTTTAGCTTTCTTGTTAAGGGATGATGATTTGCGGCTAACAATACGTTTTAAGTGATCAATGGCATCACTGCATTGCTGAATGGTTCCTGCAACAAAAATCAAGGAAAACAAAGTGAAAAAATATTCATTCAACTACAGACATCTCCATTGCATAGCAAACTTCTGGATATATTTATACAATCAAATGAAATTGCTACATGCCCCATTTCCTTTTTACTTAGTTTGGTATGCACAAACATGCAGACAGTACCTGCATGTACATCTCCCATTACCCTTTCCAGGAAGAACCTTAAAATCTAAGGACTTATTCATCTTCTCTAACAACAAGAAATATTAGTGTGTGTGGAAGTGAGAATCACTGGTTTAGTGTCATCAGCAAAAACTGAGACACTACTTCTAGTATCTACTTCAAGATCATTAACAAACAAGTTAAAAAGCATTGGGTCAAGGACTAAACCCTGAGGCACACACATTTAGACCAACATGAAAATGTTGCATTTACAGTAACTCTCTGCATTTTATCATTTAATCAGTTCTCTATCCATACACAGATTTTGCCTCCCAAACCAAAGTCTTTCAATTTATGCAAAACTGGATCAAGGCAAGACAACCTAGGAGTGCCTGGTAGAAAACAGCTTAATCCTTTGAATGCTAGAAGGGTGAGAAATGCATACACATTGCAAAGCAATGCCTTGCACGCCTCACTGGTATTCAGAGGTTTAAAAAGTCCCACCTCTTCATTGTTACTTCCTATTCGTGATTGCATGCAAGTACGTTGACAACTCTGCAAGAACAGCATGTCATGATGACCCAATTCAATCAACACAAAGAGCAAATAGCAAGTGCATAGTGGAGTCCCTCTGGTAGGCAACAAGAACATTTATAATATGTATAAAAGAGATACAGCATGTGTGAATGAATGAGTATGCTGATTTATGTGTGCATGTGTAAGAGTTTGTGTCCAGAAAATAAATGGTAATTTGTTTGCTTACATTATTATATTGTTCATGTATAGAAGTATTGTTTCTCCATTGGCACTGTCTATTAGCAGATTTATCTAATTAGCAATTTATGATAGGCATTCATATTACTATGGTTGCTTACTTGATTTGACAGCACCGATGGAGTAATGAGCTTAAAATGCCTTCAGTCAGCATGGTTTACAGTCAAATTTACGGTACAGTTGCCTAGTTACCAGGTATGTGTCTCCGTTATGTAGTGACCATGCGAGAGGTCACAATAGAAGGTGAATGGAGTCTTGCTACTTACTCATGATATTCTGAGGACCATATCCCATCAAAATGGAATTTATACTTTTAGGTATAGGGAGCAGATGGTTATATATTTATTCTCCAGTTAGCCTTCCTTCCTCTGCTCCCCCTCAGCACAGGGCATAAAAGCTATTGTTTGCTTATGTAAATATGTGATAGATATGTCAGAAGTGATACTGTAACTAATTTAGAGATTAAAAGAGGGAGAGTATTAATGTTTACCAATTATTTACAGCTTTCAGAGCAAGTGCAGACTTAAGACTATGATGTGGTGATAAAGTTGTAGAATCTAGTTACCCAAATAGTTACCCTAGTGTTGACTCCCCCAAGAGGTCTCAGGGACCGCTGTAGTAGGGGACAAGGAGGGGATGTTAACAGGCAGAGTGGGTAGGAATACAGAACACAAGGCAAATGTGACTGACTAATGTCCACATAGATCCCACAATGACTGAACATTTAAATACATTTCCTATATAATTTCCTATAATCCCATTAACAGGGCATTTAACCCATTGAATACTAAAAATGTCTCCAAAATATTGCAAAGCAATGAGTGTCACACAGTTTTTCTGTCCCTTTCATTCACAAACACACAGTCTCCCTTACACAACACAGTGCCTCTGCCTCATACATACACACAGTCTCTCTCACACATACATGGAGAATGTTTAATTAACCATTTCAACCAATGCATTGCAAAGCAATGTGTTGGTTACCTCTCTGGCACTGAAAGCTGCATAATTACATTCTGCATTACACTGTACACTGGAGGATGACAGGAGCTGTGGATCACAGCAAAGAGCTGGCCCAACAAGGGGAGCGTTACTGCAGCAAGAATATCTAGGAAAGAGGGACTGCATAGGATAGAGACTAGCTAAGCAGAGGAGGGATGGGCTGAATTAGAGGAAGATAGACTGAGGAATGGATGGTGTGTGGGAGGTACAGATGGCCTGCAAGTGTGTGCGAATGAAACAGTGTCAAACTGAGTATATAAGTGTAAGATTGTGTGTGTAAATTGAAGAATGTAAGATTGAAAGTGTGTATGTGAATATGCATGTATATTTGTGTATATATACACACACACATGTTTTTTCTCTTGGGAGATGCCATACAGCTGTTGCTCTCAGAGTCCACTTTGAACTGGGATGTTTACCTAATACCAAAATATTACCCCATCTCTGAACAAATAAGGAAATTTATATAATTACTGTGTTTAAAAGAAGGACTAGTTAGGTGTCCTTCAAAGCGCTGTTGGGTATATCCATATACCTTTTCAAATGGTATCTTTTTTTAAGGTGCATTGACCAGGCAGTGGGGCTCGATGGTGAACCCCGGTACATGTAAGGTTGTAGGACATGTGAAAGGGAGATGTGGGCAGAGATTTAAAGGTGGTGACCTGGAAGCAGTTACCAGGGTAGGCTGGGCTGTCATTATTGGGGTTGTGTTATAAGTATGAATGAGTGTGTTACAGGAGGAGGGTGAAGTGGTCATAAAGGTGATGGTGTGAAGTATGGCTGTGCATTTGTGTGGGCAAATTGGTACCTTGCCTAGAGCCCTGAGGATTGTTAATCCAGCTCTGAATGTATGAAGTAACCTGTTAGGTACAGTATCACTTGATTTTACAAAATCCAAGTATACTACATCAAAAGCAATTCCTTTTTCATGTTACCACTTACCCTTTCAGAGAAGGGAAGTAAACTAAACGTAATCTATGCTTCATAAAATCATGTGGAGTCTTACGAATACTGTTGCCAGTCCACAGAGTCCTGAATACGATTGATTAGTAATCTTCTATTATCACACCCACTATGGAAGTTAAATTCACAGGTCTATAATTTCACAGTTTAACACTTGCTCCCTTTTTGAATAATATGCTGCAACTGCTTTCCTTCAATCACAGGACATTATGAATATTACTTATTATGGACTTGCTTTTGCAGAACTAAGCTTCTTAACTCTTTATGGACCCTTGACATGCCAGGACCGTCATGGATAAACTTGAGTTAAGGTCTAATGACGGCTCTGGCACCTCATGGAATTCAGCGGTCCCCACGTGGATCGGGGACACCTGAATCCATATTATGAAAAAAAAACAAAAAAAAAACCTCTGTGGTCCTTAATTGCCAGCCGAGTGGCCAGTCGTTAAGGGGTTAAGTATAATTTGGGATATGTTATCAGGTCCAGGTGCTTTATTTAACAATATTTTCCAGTCTCTTTTAGAGTTCTTTAGTAAGTCATGTACACAGTGGAGAAAATTCTGTGATCCTCTGTTTGCCCAAAGTCAAATTCTGTAATTCTCAGTTTGCCCAAAGCCTCCCATTGTTAGTATATAGAGGAATTAATTTGTTTAAGGTGTCAGTCATTTCCTTAAATTCATTAATTGCACATAGATGGAAAACATACTCAAATTCCAGTTTATTTAAATTGGGCTTTTAAGACCTTGAATGTTTAAGATATCTTCAATGCATTCTCTTGAGCAGAAAAAAAATGCTTGACATTTCAGTGCTGGACAGTCTGTAGCCAGGGCCAAATTTATGAACATGAAATTTCTTCTCCGCAATTGCACGAGAATGAAAATGTGACTGAGCAGCAACCAAAGGATCTCCATCCCCAAGTGCTTAGTTTTATTTCTTTTCAGTATGCACTTGCCACATCTCTCGTTTTGTGGCAAACATTCCCAAAATTCCTATTAATTTACATGGTGCTTTTAAGCCCATGAATGCTATGCTACAGATATCTCCTTTTGTGAATGAGAACATACTGATGGCAATATGGAAATTTCTTCTCTGCAACAGCACAGAATAAAAGACATGACTGAGCATAACCTGAGCCAAGAACCATCCCCAAGAATAAACTTCAATGTTTTATTCATGCTCAGTGTGAGTTTATCACACCTCATGCCCTGTAATATTTATTTTCCCCCTATGGTGCTGTTTTGTTCCTGAATTTTTTTTTTTTTTTCTATTACACGTGCCTCATCATGTACACAGAATCTATTACCATTAGACTTGGAATTGCCTTCTACTGAAAAGATTAGTCTAATTGTAAAACTGCAGTTAGGTGCATTTTAATTTGTGTCACAGTAAACAGAAGTCTTTTTTGTTTGTTTTTTTACATATACCTACCTACATGCTTGCAGCTTTCCACCCCTCAGAGTGGGGAATGTGAATACCACTCAACAAAACCAACTCTAACCTTGTACCAGCAACTTCTCAAATGATAAAGACACAGTGAAGCAAATCTGCATCATGGGGAATAAAAGTTCCCCAAATCTCCATTTGCAATGTGTTGGAGAAACCTCTAGCATTCAAGAAGCTGAAGGGCAATAAATCCATTTTTCTAAGTCTGCTCCAAAGCCAGACTTTGTAAAAAGCCTGGAAGTGCACCTCACAATTTCCACAGACCTTCTATGTCAGACTTTCAAGCCTAATACCGACAAGTCTCTGGGGTAACTACATCATGCAGGGCAGGGAATTGAGCAGCGTGATTTCAGTCTTGCAGTTCAGTGTCTTCCCATAAAAACACAGTTTTCAGACCCTTGATATGCTCACCCATTGGTCTGCCAGGGCTTGCAGTGCTGTACCAGGTTCATCTGGATGTATGCTCAAAGGAGCAGACCATCAATTAAGGCACGATCCTTGTGACAGCTGCTGTTTAAGAGCCAGTTTTAAATATGAGGGAACTTTTATTTGTTCTCTGAGACACAAAATAAAAACTAATATGTATGGAATTTGACAGCAGTTTTATAAAAGAACAACACATTTTGTAGCTTTTCTTCTGACTGCCAACTACAAAAACTCAAACTCTTATTTTAGACTAGTTGAACAGCCCGTTACATGGGCCACAGTGGCACTGCCACCCGGTCGCGGGGCAGTCACGCGCAGTAAAGACTGCCCGCGCCACGGCTGATACAGAGTTGGACGCTCCTTCAGAGCGCCCAGCTCTGTGTCAGCCGCGGCGCGGGCAGTCTCTACTGCGCATGACTGCAGCACACGCAGCAGTGTCTACTGCACATGTTGTGGCGTTACACAGGATTTAGCGAATTATTATATAGGATGTATATTTAAATACATCTAAAATGTCAATAATTGTGCATATACTGATTTTATTTTACATGACATATATGACCATACTTTGTTTAATCTAAATCAAATATTTTCAGAAAATTAGATTTAGTACTCTGCAAAATTTAATGTTATTTTCATTTTAACCTTTTGAGTGCCAGAGGGGTACCCCTCTGG
Source organism: Rhinophrynus dorsalis (assembly GCA_037306005.1). Lineage (NCBI taxonomy): Eukaryota > Metazoa > Chordata > Amphibia > Anura > Rhinophrynidae > Rhinophrynus > Rhinophrynus dorsalis. The sequence goes on along the minus strand of CM074723.1, from coordinate 129,961,073 downwards.
CACGCAAAGGCTTAAGCTATAAATAGTTATGTAGAGTGAATCTTACCTAATGATTTTTCATCTGCATGAGAAAGTGCAAGGCTCTCAATGTACACAACCAACACCTCAAACACAAAGTTTTCAACCAATGCAGGCTCTTCACTGAGAGACAAAAGAAAACAAATATTAAGGTTAAACTTGTTTGTATTTCCCTAGACATTTATTACATGATTGCTTAACAGACAACATGTGTTCACTATATAAAATAGCTTTGTTACACTTCAATGGAAAAAAAAAAAAAAAAGAAAAGAAAATGAATCTTCCATTTGAGGAGGACAGCTGTTTAATGAATTTCTAATGTAGATCAAACCTGTAAATTTGTACAAGTCCTTGTCAATACCAGGACACAACTCTAAAAGAAAAGTCACATCACTAACACTTGGAAACAATGGAATAGGATGCGGTGTTACAGGGATTCCCAAAGAGCCTGTAGCACACAGTAAACAGCACAGTACTGGAGACTCTGCTAACACTTTGGGAGGCAGGGAGGAAGATATAAAATCTATACTCGGGTAAACAGTTTCCACAGCTTTAAATAAGTAATTACACTTATTTATGATTTTTCTGTGGAGTAACAGCACACACACCACATGGCTCTGTCATTAGTATGGAGGATTAAAGGGAAAAGTAGCTTTTTTTTTTTTTTTTTTTTTTTCAAATAAGACAGGCAAAATAAGCATTACTGTTCATTTAACAGGCCAACAGTTGCAACAGACTGCCATTGATGTACATGGAGAAATTTGTAGATAAAACCCTTGATAAAGTTATCACATACAATGAAAATCAACTAAAATGATTAACTGCTAAGTAAAAGAAAAAAAAAAGCCTCCCCATGTCTTAATAGAGGAACAAGGAATAAAGATGCCTCACAGAAACAATGAGGATATGAACATTTTTACTAAATGAGAGCATGCAGAACATTTCTACCAAAATAGTGCAGCTGCTGGAAGTCAGGCTCAATTTACCATAGTGGTTGAAATGTGGGAAACTAATGCAAAATAAAAGTAGAAATTGTCAGAGTCTCAAATTCTATTCTCCTGTGAAGAATAATACTAGAGGCAGACTGTGCTTCCTATGGAAAATTATGTGGGTCCCTAATTTGATTGAAGTCCCCTGCCTCCTAGTTTTGGGATCTTTATCAGAAGACTACCCTGTCTCACAGGCTATAAAAGTCAGTGTTTTTATTTAATGTGCTGATAAGCACATGTTCAGCCAACAAAAAATTATGGCAGCTAAATTAGTTTCAGAGCTCACCGAAATTCTCTATATATGTTGTTAAAAGCAAGAGCTGCCCCTAAACGTTTGAAAGCATTAGGGTGAAGAGCCAGGCTGTAGAGTCGTTTAAACAATGACAGAGTATTCACAGGGCTCCTTTCTTGCTGTTGTGGAGATGTCTGTTTTATTGACCATTTCAGAAACTCTCGAATACACTGCCCAGAGAAGTCTCTCAGAGTGCTATCAACAGGATCCACAATTCCATCCTAAAACAGAAGAACATATTCAGTATTCAAGGATGCAACGTTTTAAACTTACATCATGACATAATTTACAATAAGGCATTATACTGCATTATAGAAAACCTACCATTTACTACAAGTATATAAATCGCACAAAAGCTGGATTATGAGCTTAATGGAACTTTGCAGAAAACATCAGTAACATTAAGGGATTTGGGAAAGCTATTGATGTATTAAAGGGAGAGTAATAATTAAAATGTAAAAAAAATATATGTTGTAGAGTTTATGTCCCCAAATAAAACAAGGGTACATCCACTGCTGAGAGATATTTTATTAAAAAATTATAACAGCGCAAACTTACATGTTTTAGGTGCAATATCACAGTGGCCTGAAAATTTACAGTGGCAATGTTGCTACACCATTCTATGGACTGCTCTGGTTCGTAGACCATAAATCTCCACAGGATGGTGTCGCAACACAGCCAATGTAAATTTTCAAGCCAAAGTAATATTGCACCTAAAAAATTTCAAGTATGAGCTGTTATTTTTTTAATAAAATATCTCTCAACAGCGGGCGTACCCCTGTTTTATTTGGGGACATAAACCCTACAACATATATTTTTTTACATCTTAAGTATTACTATCCCTTTAAAAGTAGGCAAGAAATGCAGCAAGTAGCAGGAGTACTAAGTTATTATATAAGATGCAATAGAAGCAAGAAGAGAGAGGTAATGATACTTTTCAGACCACTAGTTAAGACCTCAACTGGAGCATTGTGTACAGCATAGGAGACAAGGGACCTAATTCAGCAAACTCAAAGTGCAATTCTGGGTTAAACCAACTTTACTATAGGGGACAAATGTAAATTCTCCTTTGACTGAAATGGGACTTTTAAACCCTTGAATGCTAGAGAGGCTGTCAATGTATTGCTTAGCATTCAAGGGGTTAAAAACTAGGGGTATATTCATTTTTTTATTATGCTTTTTAAAAACAAAAATGTTTAAATTATTGTTTTGCAATTTATTATTACATTCTTTTTTTTCTTTAGCAAAAAAATCAAATCAGACCTCATGGGAGGCATCGGGACCCCTCCTGATGCCCATCCTGGCATTGATCACCTATCTGGTAGGATAGGCGATTGTTGCAGTAACCAGGCAGAACATCACCACTTTCCAGTTACCTTCTCCTCCTCCTCCTCCTCATTATCCTCAACCCAGTGTTCTATGAATGTCTGGGTTGAGTAGGAGGACCTTCAATATCCACTTTCTTCATGTGGATCTTCATCTTCCTACACAAACCAGAAGTTCATAGAACATCGTGTTGAGGATGATGATAATCCAGTTTTATAAGAAAATGATAATGAGTTTCAGTCATAACATTTAACAAAAGCTCATTGCTAATAAAAAAGTTACAAAAATATTGTTGTGGGAAAAAACATGAACATGTGATGAAGGGAAAGCTAAAGGATAACTTAAATTGGTTGCCTGAAAATGGAGCTTTAAAAAAGGAGCAAACCGTCTCCACCAGTAGACAAATGAGAATTCTCATGGATTTAAATGGGCCTTTAACTACTTTAATGATAGACAGGTCTCCAACACATTTCAAAGCAATGAACTGGAGACCTATTTACTATTCAAGGGTGTTAAAGCCTCACTTTATTCAATGGAACTTTTTGGAAATTTGTAATTAGTCCCCAGTGATGCAGTTTATTTACTCCAGAATTGTTCATCTTTTTCTGTAAGCATAAAGCCCTGCATAATAAATTAAGGGATGCACTGTGCAAGACAACAAACATTGGAAACTTCACTGAAACAAATTTGCCACAACTACAAATCTTGGATTTCACCAACTGAGGCGTATACTTGACAGTTCCCATAGATTTGAATACATTCACATCCAAAAAATCCACTGGAGCTACATGTGAAGCCAAGGATTGGAAGTCTCTGGCTAATGTGCTTAAATATAGCTGTAAAACAATAAATGCCCTATTTTTCTGCTCCCTAAATTAGCCATTAGAAGCTTTAGATGGTACTCAAATAAAATGACTCAGAATAAGGTAATAATTTCAAAATAAGATGTCTGAAATAACAAATGCAAGACAAAAACAGTTAAGATGAATTACCTACCAAAATAGCATCTAGTAAAGCGACAGTATCCTGACTTTCAAATTTTTTGTTATTGGTGAACCAGTGAATGAGACCCATAACAAGAGGCTCATACAGCTGCCTTGTTACCTAAAAAAACAAAACAAAAACAACAATTACACTTCACATTTTGTTTTCTCAACAGTTGAACCTATGGATGATACATCGTTTTTATATTAACCTTCATAATTTTTGCATTCACTTATCATATAATAACCAAATCCAAAAAAGAGTGAGAGAAGTTCACCAAGGTACACGTGACCTGTTAAGTGTACTGGCATGTCGAGTGGTGGTCTGAGAGAGACCACTCCGATCTTGGAGCAGTCAATTTCAGACCCCTTTTTACTTACAGTCACCGGTCCTTAAGGGGAATAAAAAACAGTGAAGATCCTGGCATGTCACATGGTCCTTAAGGGGCTAATTATTTTTATTTGTACTTTGGAATACTGTACCATTTCTTTGGCGGTAGAAGAAGCTGTGCATTCCCTACACCAAGATCACCTTCACATTGAAGATTACACTGCAGAATTTTGTAGATGAGAGGGTGATGCTTGCTGGAATGGCCCGGCATTACAGGACCGGTGTAGCCTTGCATTATCAGAGATACTCAAGGATGTACTGGCTCATGTTTGTGTTCCTTAAACCTTGGGGCAGTTATTGCAGCTCTCCATCCAAATCAATTATCGTCTACAGGAGAGACAGCTACAGAAACAGGGTCCTGCCAGCTCAGCCTGATCTCTCTCCAATTCTTTTTCTGTCTCCTGTGGTACACCTAGTAACTGTTACAGACCATCTCTCCACCTGAATCCGTGGAGACAGGAATGGCATAAGGACCCCTCACAACTGGAGAATTTTCCTGCTGCTGTCGTCTGAAACTTCGTCTGTACTGTGAGGTTACTGGACACTTTTTGCCCAAATCATAACAGAGGTCCCCAGAGTAAGTAGGCTCTTGTTCTGCCTTCCAATTCTTGGGATCATCATTCTGTCAATCCTAACCATTGTAACATGCAAGTGTTTTTGCAGTGGGTTCTTCGGGAAACGATGCATTGAACCTACCATGGACTAGGAAGCCAGTAGCTGTTCCTTGGGTAAACAGCTTTCAATTTCAAATCCAGTCGAGCAAGAGTATTCCCCTTTAATCTGGACCTGTGATTCAAGAGACCATTCCTTTACATCTTATTATTCCAGTGACATCAATAATTAATCTGCTTTGACACTGTTCACAAACCATTGTTTCATCTTAACTTTAGAATGCCTTGGCTCAAAAAACAATCCTGTGAATGAACCACTATTAAACTTTCTGTCATTCTTCTCAGAATACATGTTTTCAGATTCATATTCCCTGAAATGTATCTATGCATCCAAATGACGGATAGTAGGTCTCACATCTTTACCTTTTTAGCCAAAATGAAGCTGGATCTCAGAAGAGCTTATAACCTGGTAATGATGAGAGATGACAAGAGCAAGGCTGCCTTTCTGGACATGCTGTGCATATCATGAATATCTTGTGATGCCGTTAGGGTTGTACTGTAATATATTTCAACAACTACTGCACATTTTTGTGATAATTTATCTTGATGATACACTTATTTATTCCTCCTAACTTTCTGAGCACTATGTTCATGTCAGAAAATCCCTCTCTTGTTTCAAAGTTCATAATCATTATGCCAAGCTGGAGAAATGCAAATGATGAACACCATGGATTCATGGACTGGCCTGTTCCAAAATCTGGACAAAGGCTTATTGGTGATGCTAATTCCCTCAGAAAAAGCATCACACTCTTATACAGCTCAGTCTATCACGAATTTGACTAAGAAACCAAGTGCCTTCCAGTGAACTCAGAAGGCTAAAGAGGCTTTTGACTTACTCAGAAAGCCCAGTGTTCTACTTCAACAATTTTAACTTTTCCTGATCCTGCACCTCCATACACTTTAGAAGTTAACACATCAAAATCTTCTACAGGGACTGTACAGTCTCATAGAAATCCTTCTGAACAGACCCTCTGTCCAGTAGCCTTCTATTCACAGAAGTGCAGGCTGTAAATAACTACAGTGTTGGAGACTGTGATATTCTAGCTATTAGACACACCCTAAAATAAGAATGAAGACATCTTCTAGAAGGAGCTACACATCCAGTAACTATCACAACAGATCACAAAAACTGGAATACTTTCCAACTTGCAGACACTTGTGATCCAGACAGGTGAGATGGTCTTTGGCCCTCTCCAGACATTTCCAGCCTGAAAGGGATTGAAACCTGGAAACTATACTCAATCTGTTACATATTTTCTTTGCCACATCCTAGTCTCTAGACTGCCTCAGATAAGCCACAGATTTTAGACTCCAGGTGTTCACACAGCTAAACAAGAGACCAGGATTGTTCCATTGTCAAAAATACCTATTTAATCCTGAACCCTTCAGAAGCTGTAGTTGCCACATTATACTCCCCATTCTGTTCATCCAGACAGTTATCAAATGATGCTCCTAATTCTGTCCATCACTGAAGTAAGAAGATAACTGCCCTTGTCAATGATACTTTTGGTGGCCTAACTTTTCTTGTGATGAGTTTAACCATGTTAAGCCCTGCCAGGTTTGCCCTTGCCACAAACACTTCCAACCATCCCAGTGGTTTACTATGCCTCTGCAAATATCAGGTCCCTGCAGATCCTAATACCTGTGGGTGGGACTAGTCTGATATGGATATGTAATGGCACATGGGCGAGAAAAACATGGCTTGAAGCACCACTGAGAGGCCACCACACCTTAGAACAAAACACTTTATTTTGTTCGTTCTCAGTGGGTGCTTGTCACAATCTTTTCTTTTGTAGATCCCAGATTCACCCTGGCATTCTATATCTATTGATTTTATAGTAGTGAAATGTTATCCTATTCAGGGCATAACAAGATTCTTGTGGCAGGTGAAAAATGTGGCCTTTAAGACGTTCTACTCATCTGCCACAACAAAAAGGGCTACTGCTTTCATAAAAGACAGTCCACCTCAAAGGAAAATCTTAGATATTTTTTCTACTGGGCACTCATTCTTATGGAAAACCCTTGGTCTACTTCTGCACATCAAGCAGTCTATGTCCTCAGCTTTCCACCCACAATCTAAAGGGCAGAAACTGTGAGCCAACCAGATGATGGAACAATGCCTCTGATGCTACTCTTCCTGTCTACAACTCCTTAAACTGAGATATTAACCCCATAATACCAGAGTGCTTCAAAAGAAAATTAAGAAAGTTCATCGTTATTGTTCAACTTTTTCTTTGATTCATCAAAAAACCTTTGTACGCTTGACTGATCTGATGAACACTTTAAATGATGCAGAGTCTTTACTTTTCATAAATAAATCTATACTAACTTACTATGTCCAAAATATACTACATATGCTCAGTTTTTTGCTCTGTTATTCAGAACTCCGTATTTCAGGAATGATGACGACTTTTACCTATAAACTTTTTTTTTAACCAAACAAATTTGGATCAAAGTTACAGGGTTTGTGTAACCTTAAGTTTCATATTTTACATTTGTTGGGCTCTTCAGAAGTTATATGCATTACAAAATATGTATTAACATTGAAGGCCGTTCGAATTTAACTATAGATGCACTGCCTTGATATCCATGTAATGTGGTGATGCTGTCTCTAACATTCATGGGTTTACTATAGTATAAAGGTAATAAGTACAGAAAATAAGTGTACGTTTAAACAAAAAGGGGACTCACATATACACTGTTTTCTCTAAGTTCATTGGGGGAGACATGTGAACATGGGGTAAATGATGTTTCACCAAGACGTATGGTAATTAAACAGCTAAGAAAACAGTAACTCCACGAAGGAAAACGTGACCAATGAGCTATCTTCCTCTCCGTCCATGATAATCCCTGTCTTATTACAGATTTTTAACTTCTCCTTTGCCACTGTTTCCTTTCCTGACTACTTCAAACATGCCATACTAATAAACATCCTCAAGAACAATTTCTCTGACAGTACCACACCCTCTAGCTATCGACAGGTTTCTCTCCTGCCTTTTTACTATAAAGTCTTGGAACACCTAACCTACTCTCACCCGTGTGACTTTCTTAACACGCACAATCTGCTTAACCCTTTACAATTGCCAAAACAAAAGGTTACTATTCAATAATTATCTTACTTGATCTCTTAGCTGCTTTTTACACTGTCGATCATGTTCTCCTCCTTCAAATTCTTCACTACTTAGGAATCCATAGCTTAGCACTTGACTGGTTATCCTCTTATCTAACGGACCAATTCTTCAGTGTCTCCTCTGGCACCTCTTCATTCTCTCCCATCCACCTTTTTGTTGGTATCCCTCAAGGTTCTGTTCTACGATTGCTTCTGTTCTCACTTTAAAAAGTAACACTTGGTGATCATTTAACTCATTCAGACTCAGATTTCACCTCTATGCAGATGACACCCAGCTTTATTTATCAGCACCTTGACTGACTTCAGATATTCAATCTTAAGTCACAGATTGCCTCTGCTACCTGGATTGGATGGCTCGTATGCACCTCAATCTCAATATGTCTAAAACTGAATCTAAACTTTGTAATGGTAGCCTAAGTCCTTGGGCTGACTTAGACGTCGTTCTGGGTCTCCCCCTCCTGGATGTGGCTAAAAATGGGTAGCCCGGCTGGTGAAACAAGATGAAAGCTGGCTGGAACTCTGTAGCTGAATGTAGAAGGCTGGAAACTGTACCCCAAGAGCTGGGATCACATTTACTGGAAGGCAGGCTGGAAGCATTTACTGGGAACAACTGGAACACAGGCAGTCTGTCCACTCGGACCTCAGATACCTGAATGGGGACTGAGGGGTCCCTTTAAATCATTCAGACTAAGGACACTGGAACATCAGCTGCCTGAATGGGGGGTAAAGGGGCCCCTTTCTACCATCCAGAATAAAGACTCTGTACTTCTTCTTAGTTCAGTACAACTAACTCAACTTTATTTGGAAACACAGCTTATTTATACAGTTTCAACTACATTAACATAGAGCCCATACGGAAGACATAATACAATCACAGTGGATACAATAGGTCACAGCAAATGGTGAAAACATAACACAATGGGAGTATTCACAGGGATAATGTAATCGCAACACCTAATACAAAAAACCAACAACAGATAGCTCAGGGATACACAAGGCAGACATGATTACATTAATACACAAAGGGCTTGGGCTAGGGTAGACAATAGCCAAAAAGGCTTGAGGGGCTGAAATACACATTCTAGGGAAAATGTATTGCGTAGTCCCCTTGCACCAGTGACTACTCTGCGAATCGCCGATGCTCCCAAGCAAGGCAGGCTGTGCAGATAGTCCCTTGTTCAGAGCTGCCTGCTAATAAAATGTTCCAAGTTCCCCATAGTCCAAAATAAGGGCTGACTGTCTGTATTCCCAGAGAAAGGGTTTTCAGTAACGGAGAGCAATCCGTTACAATCTTCATCCCACCTCGACCTGGACCAGTAATGCCCTTCCAGGTGATTGTAAATGGCACTACCATAAATCCAGTTTCAGAAGCATGGTGTCTAGGGGTGATAATTGGCATTGCTCTTGTATTCTCTCCTCATATTAACACCATCACTAATTCCTGCCTCTCTCTCTTGTGTAGCTAAAATCCATCCATTCCTCTGTTCCTCCACAGCTAAAATTCTTACACAAGCATTCATAATTTTGAACATGGACTACTGTAACCTTCTTCACTCTGGTCTTCCTGCCTCCCAAATTCCATCCACTTCAATCCATACAGAATGCTGCAGCACGAATTACCCGGTTGTCATCTATGTTCATCCCTGCCTTGCTTGTCATATCTCTCCAATGGCTCAGGACATCTTACAAGATGCTGCTTCTCTCCTTCAAGACCCTTCTCTTCTCTATCACTTCCTACATATCAACTCTGATCTTCCCCTATAACCCATCCCGCCACATACGAACAGCAAATGACAGTCTTCTCTCAGCTCCTTTTGTGTCTACAGCCCTCTCACGTATCAAGACTTTTTCTCACATTGCTCCTTATCTATGGAATGCTCTAAGTCCCAGCCTGTACCACTGCACCTCTGACTTTGTGTCCCCTATCCTGACCAGAACTCAAGCACTGTATTCAGCACTTGATCCATATGTTCTCTGCATGTCTCCCATTACCACTTTAGATTGTAAGATTTCAGGCAGGGATCTCACGTGTGCACTTGTAACCCTGCATTGTCTAAACCTTTAAATTGTAAAGCACTGTGTAAACTTGTGGCACTATATGAACATTTATTAAATCAACTCCACCCTTTGAGGGTAAAGTATGGCAAAGGTGCCATACTTTACCCTCAATACTCCACCTTGTGGTCAGATACCAGAGAAAAAACACAAAAATGGCAGGTTATACCAGCATCCAAAAGAAAGCAAGATTTTCTAAGGGCAAAATGCCTTGTGCCCCCCCCCCCCAAGTGCACTAAGAATTTTATCAGGGAGTACAAACATCCCCTTTTCTCTTTTGTTTAATGGTGGGTCATGGGGACATGCCAAAGCAGCCCCCAAAACACAAGGAAGGAAAGAAAACCTGGTTGAGTCATGACAGCCTGCAAAACATTGTGTCCGAAATTGTTGTTCTTTGACACAAGAACATTAGGCTTGTACAACGTCTAAAACATATTTACAGAAGAAGACCAGGTGGCTGCTTTATAAAGCTTATATTCTAAAGCCTGATTCTTGAGGCCCATGAAGTAATCACTGGTCATGTAGAATGGACCACAACTTTGAAAAGAAATGGTCTGGATCTGAGAATATAGGTTTTTCATGTGGTTCATTTAATACGTGCAACTATGGTAGCCTTGGAAGCAGGTCTGCCCTTTCTAGGGTTGGACAGTAAGAGACTAGCCCTATAAATGCCTATTTAAGACACAACAAATGGCCACTAGGTAGAGTACTGGGTTAAATGGGGGCACTTAGTTAACTATTTAAATGCCCTAACTTCTGGTGGATGATCCGATACCTCATGGCCCTTGAATCCCCTATTGCGTGCAAGAGCAATCTCAGCTTTCTTGTACTATACAATTTTGAGAGAATAATAAAATATTAGGCCATTCTACCACAAAGTACCTGATCCACATCACAAGCCAAGCGAAGCAGTACAGGAAATGTACGTTTGTATAGTTTATACATAGGAGGAGTTCCTGTTTTCTTGCTGTCGGGTATTTGAGATGCTTTTCCCAGCATAAAGGCGACCATACTATGCAATAGTTCACAGGCTGCAACCTGGAACAAACGATATACAAGGATAAACAGCATATTAGTTACGTGATCAGGTAAACAGTTTTAATTTTGGATTAGTAACTGTACAATAATAAATAAGTATCAGAGATAATGCTGTTGTCCTCCAATATCTTTGTCTGTGTGTGTCAGGGGTAGGCAGCTACCATCCTCAAAAGTGGTTCAGTCAACAGTCAACCCCTTAACGTCCAATGCCATTCCAGGACCGTCTCACGGCTGTCCGGCACTTAAGGACCAGTGACGATCCTGGCACGTCATTGAACTCAGGGCTCACCGTGCTGATGCACTCCTCTTGGGGAGCCCTGAATCGGATCTACAAAAAAAAAATGCCCCGTGGTCCTCAAGTGCTGACCGCGTGTGTGCGTGCCGGTCGTTAAGGGATTTTTAATGTCACTATGTTTGACCAATCTTTGATAGCCTGAAAATCAGATTTGTTATTGGCTCTTGAAGAACGGTGTTGCTATACCACTGATTTTATGCTCTATTCAGCTAAACAGCTAAATTCAGCTAAAAAAAAAAAAGTTGGCAGATCCCCATATTAGTATGTGAAGTTAAGTCATTTGTTTCATTCAAAAGTTATAATCCGTAATCTCTCAGCAGTGGGAGTACCCTTATTTTACTCCACAGGAAAAGCCCTACAAAATATATTTTTCATAACAAAAGTTTACTGCTCCTTTTAGATAGGTGATAAAACTCAGTATTTTGTGAAGCTAAACTAGGTGAACCTAGGTGTGAGCACACAACTCTGTATGAAGTGTATTTAGCCCTTGAGGGCCAGATATTTTTAACACATTGTGAGGCAATGAGAGGCACACCCCCTGTGAGCCTTAGTGGTTTACAACATCCCAAACAAAAGATAAAGAAAGACAGCAGATTAAAAGTATTACTGTATATTGCTTAAAACAAATTGCTATTGCTAGACAGGGAGAAATAAAAATAAACATACTTTGGTTTGCCTGTCACTAGCAGATAGTGCTAGCTCTGTGACACGAGGCAGGAATGTGTCCAGGTAAATGACCGGTTTTAGATCTACAAACGGCACTGCAAAATTCAGCCTCTTTTCTGTGTCCCAAGAAACATGATTCTTTATCATTTCTTCTGTAGATGCAGCTTATAAATATAAGAAACACACAATTACGAAGAAATTCAACTTCAACGATACAATCCCATGAATGGCAGCATGACTAACTTTCAGCTTGACATCATTAATTCCTAAAGGTAAGAGATGTTTCCAGTGGTGTGCAAAGCAATATTCTGGAATCTCTCTAGCATCCAAGAAGTTAATTAGCAGTGAGGCTGAAGAAACTGGAGCAAATGTGCGGCAAGCCTAGTGCCAAATAGGGGATAAATAAAAAGTACAAATAACGTAAATAGGGCTTTAAACACCAGAGATGTCTCCAACATATTGCTAAGCAATCTGCTGGAAATCTCTCAGACATTGAAGAGATTAAAAGTCCTACTTAAATTAATGGGAATTTGGGGAATATATATATGTGTTGTCTATGGTGCAGCTGGTTTAATATATATATCTGTTACCTATGGTGCAGCTGGTTTCATATATATATATATATATATATTTGTTGCCTATGGTGCACCTGGTTCCTTCAAAGTTGCTTCAGTTCCTTTTAGTAAATCAGCCTCAAAATGTAAGCACTTATGTATCTCACAATCCATGTGTACAAAAAGCACCTCCTCCTTAAAGGGATAGTAATACTTAGAATGTAAAAAAATATATGTTGTAGGGTTTACCCCCCTGAGTACAACAAGGGTACTCCCACTGCTGAAAGGTGTTTCATTCTAAAGTTATTAATTTTCAAAGCTGAATTTTTTAGGTGCAATATCACAGTGGCCTGAAATTGTACAGTGGCGCTGTTGCTACACGATCCTATGGCCAGCTCTGGTCAGTTGACCATAAATCTCCATAGGATGGTGTAGCAACAGCGCCACTATACAATTTCAGGCCACTGTGATATTGCACCTAAAAAATTCAACTTTGAAAATTAATAACTTTTGAATGAAACACCTTTCAGCAGTGGGAGTGCCCTTGTTTTACTCAGGGGGATAAACTCTACAACATATTTTTTTTTACATTTTAAGTATTACTATCCCTTTAACAATTCTTCCTTTTACTACTCACAGCCCTTGATTTCTAGGTTATAATCTGTAGTAAGAATTTCATGCAAATGAGAAAATATGAAATTCCAGATTTCAGGGACATGCTGCTATTGGTTCATTTCATACCAGGGCAGAAATGCACATCACAGGGTACAGGAATGAGGCTTAAACCTGTGATGAGTCAGTGAGTCATCTTGTTTTTCCTCTATTCTTTAGTAACTTTGTGTTCAGGCCACAATCTTTCATGAGGTTTCCTACAGGTATGCAAAGCAAAATATTGTAGACCTCTTTTAGAATTAAATGGGTTAATAGCCCAACTTCAATCAACTAGGAATTTGTATTTGCCCCCTATGAGGCAGTTGGTTTGCCCAAAATTGCTCCACTAGATTTTAGTACAGCAGCAAGGCATTACCTGACAGATCATTTCAGTAGGTAGCTGGATATGCGGTCTGTTAGAGGTTTTCCAGAGCCTGGATTAGCTACAACTGGAAGGGTGGTATGGACAGAGGGTAAATTAGGATGTGAGCAAGGAACAGCACATATACGCCCAAAATGACTCCACTGGAAGATAGGCTTTTAGTTTATGGTTTCATTTTGAGGGTTTGTGACACAAGCAGAAGTGTGTAATGTGGCCAAATATCTACACTCTAAGGTTTTAATCCCCTAGAACACCAAACAAAATACATTTAAAGGCACCAGAGCAAGGTGCAATTTACTGTCCTGTTACTTGCTTGTTAAATGTCCACAGTTCTTTGTGGATATTAATGATACAATGCATATGATAAATCTTTTATTACTAAACTCAAGCACACAAAGCATTTTAAAAATATATATATTTAAGGATGACGCTGTCACCACAATTTTACATCAAAAGATAAACTAGAGTGTGGTAGACTCCACTACACATGAAACATTCATTTACTAACTAGAGGGCTAGGCATGTTTAAATATGTTCACACAGATACTGGAGGACAGTGACATTCTAAATGAAGAGAAAAAAAAACACAAATCTTTAAATGGCACCACCAACACAACTACCAATCAAATACGACAAAGTAACATAGTTGATGAGACTGAAAATAGACTTGTGTCCATGAAGTCCAGCCCATGCCATATCACCTCTGTTGATCCAGAGGAAGGCAAAAAAAAAACAAAAAAAACAAAAAACAGACACTGAAGCCTCTTCGGTCTTCTATTTGAAATGAGTGAAAGTAAAATGGCTAAGTGAAAGTGTGAAACCAATCTCCTAGCACACACATATTCAATAAAGGTCTGCTCCTTTATCCATTTCCATCAAAGAGGCACAGGGATTGGAGCCCACCTATTATGGACTTTTACTACCATCACTCTTATAAAGGGACTAAGCAGAATTAGGGCCGTAGTAACAAACCAAAAGAAGAACAATTATGGGGCACATTCCCCTGCATCATAGGGAACAAACATGGATACCGATTCAAAATTAAATGAGGCTTTTATCACCTTAGAAATATGTTTGAGACCTCTACAGCATTCAGGGGCTCAAAGGTCCCACTTGTTTTGCTCCAGAATTGCCCCTCTTTAGCTTACTGAATTCAGTCCTAGAAATGCATCTGTGTATTCCATATTCATACTTCTTTACAGAAAAGTACTCAATATGAAACTAATTACCTGTGACCAAGCTGCGATTAATTTGTCCTCCAAGTGACCCAAGCAGTCTTACCACTCTGTTCCTCACAGCTGTCAATGAAGAATCTTCTTTCTAGAAATCAAGGTGGACAGACAAAGTAAATATGAAATATACATAACACAGTATGCAATGAAAAACTGTGCCAGATTTGGAGGGCCAGTTTCTACGCAATAAATCATGTAACAACATGCATATGTAATAAGTAGATGTGATATGTACTTTAACATATGAATACTCTCTCCTCCATTTAGAGTGACATGTTCTCTGCTTATGGTGAGGTCTCATCTAGCACAAAGTAGTATATTAACATAGTAGATCGTCCCTGAAATCAAGGTGCCGAGCATGGGAAAAATTGAAAGTAATTACTAATATACAGCTGTCCACAATACAGTTCTGTTTAGGGTAAAACTGAAGAAAAAATATTTTAGTGAATTTATTGTTAACCCCTTAAGGACCGGGAAAATCTGAGGTCGTTTTTCACTTGAGGACCGGAGCAATTCTGACCTTTTTGACTATGTCTTTGTTCAACAGTATTTTCCCTCTAAGTACTTTATTTTACCCATGAAAATTATATACCATTTTTTTACGCACAAATAGGGCTTTCTTTTGATACCATACTTATATGGATAGCCCACCATTTATTTTAGGAAAATTAAAGAAAATTATTTAAAAAAAAAAAAAAAAAAAAAAAAAAAAAAAAAACGCCATTTTTTTTCCTCTTGGGATAATTTGGCACAATGGGTTAAATCTTTATGGAGACTGCATTAAACATATGACCGGTCAATCATACCTACAAAATGGGCAGTTTTATGTGGTCCACTGCCCCCCCGGGTGAAAAACCCCATGTCCCTCACCCTCCCCCTATTTTCCCACTTTTATATTGATGACATTTGGCAGTGTGTATAAATGTATTACATGGCTCCACAACAATCACACTTCCTATTTTGGTTATTGAAATGTTTTTTTATGTAAATAACATTTTTTGTTAAAAAAAAAAAAAAAAAAAAAAAAAAGTGTTGTGTCTTTAAAAAAACAAACAAAAAGAAAGTTAATTTTAGCAGGTCAAAAATGGACCTGCATTTAGCCAGCCTCCAGCACAGCAGTGAAGGGGTTAATACCCCAAGCTGCTGCATTTTATTTGTCCATTAGGTGTCTCCTCTCTGCTTCTCTGTCCCTTACTTTGATAGCAAGGAACAGACAGCTGAGAAAAGACACTAGAGGCAGTGTAGAACACTGCCTCATTCATCCTTTCACAATGCCGGTACATGGGATCACTGTTGCAGCGATCCCATGACCCAGCACTTGTGAAATTGGCTGAGACTGAATGCTCTGGTCCCGGAGCGCTCAGTCTCAGCCAGGAATTAATGATAGCAGCGTGCACAGAGGCGCGTTGCTATCATTTAACCCATGACGTACCAGGACCGTCATGGGTCCTTAAAGGGATAGTAATACTAAAGTATTACTAATCCCTATAGTAAAGCCTTACTAAAAAAAAAAAACGTATTGCCCCCAGTGTCATCTCTCAAACCTTTATGGTTTGAGAGATGAACGCTTCTAAAGTTGTTCTCTCCCTCCCCCTTCCCCGTAGTCTGCATTCTAGCTGACTGCAGGGAAGAGAGTCGTACGACTTTCAGGCGGCTCTCCAGCACAGCCTGATCGCATTACTAAAAAAGAAAACTTTCACTGAAATGGTCTTCTACATGTGCTTGGTTTGCAAGCACACGTAGAAGACCATTTTAGTGAAAGTTTTTTTTTTTTTTTTTTTTTTTTTTTTTTTTAATTAACACGATTGCGGCTCTGCTGCAGAGCCGCCTGATGATCTATGACCGGATTTCCCTTCAGTCAGCTACAAAGCCGACTTCGGGGAAGGGGGAGGCAGAGGGCAACTTTAGAAGAGTTCATCTCTCAAACCATAAAAGTTTGAGAGATGACACTGGGGGCAATACTTTTTTTAGTAGGGCTTTACTATAGGGATTAGTAATACTTACGTATTACTATCCTTTTAAGTCAAATCTACCCATGATGGTCCTGGAAAGTCATGGGTCATTAAGGGGTTAAATAATTTTCTCTTAGTCCATGTGGAACACAGTAACCATGGAGGAGATTTATAAAACTGGAGTTAATCTAAATGAAGAGTTAAAATGGCTGTAAGATTGTCTTTGGTAGTTCTAAACGTATTAAGGAAAGTTTAGGAGGACATAACACCATGTAGTACATTATTAAAAAAAAATGGACTAAGGATGTTTTTAAAAAGAGGTGCAGAGTATTTATAAAGAAATATTGCTATTTACGACAATTTAGCGTCAGAATTTACTCCGAATATTTAAGGCCATGTCTGAACTGTTCTTATTCTTAACCTTCTCCACATTTATAAATGTACCTAAATATCAACACTAATAATAAAGAATAAGGACGTTTTAAGGTTCCGCTCACAAAAACAAACAAGAACACTTTTTATAAATCTCCCCTATGTTCCTTCTGCAATGTTTTATGTCTGTATATCTATTGCCTATTGTATAGCTCTGAGGAAAATATTGGCTCTGTATAAATAAAGGAAAATAATAAATGATAATAGTAACAGGTGAGTGAATACAAAATTGCTGCTGCATGGGTTCCAGGGATCACATAGCAATTTCGGTAAAATAAAATATGTGAAAAAGGTTACTATATAAAATAAAAAGTGAGCAAATCATCAGAAAATCCTACTAAAGTGAAGACCTTCCCATCAAGAGATAAAAGATTCCCAACCCCTTAACATAATGGAGTGAAGACCTTAATAACCCTTACACCCCCAGGCAGTCAGAGTAGACACAATTTTATAAAATAAAGTAACAGAATAGAGTGCAAATCAGGTAGCATGCCACACTGAATTGAATGCCAGTAAAATAGGGACAAAATAAAGTAACAGAATAGAGTGCAAATCAGAGAGAAATACTGCACTGAGGTGAATGCCAGTAAAGTAGGAACACAAAAAAATACTAAGACAACAGTGTCTGTGGGATGTTACTTAAAACTGAATGTAGTAGGAGGAGTAAAGTGGAGGGAAGAAAGGAGTCTCCCCTCAGAGACACTGCTTTTAGATGTGTCCTGCTCTCCAGGAGGATTGGACTTTATCACATGGTTCCTGTGTTCCACATGACAACAGGGAAAAACATTTTACAATATTAACAAAAAACTGGAATAATTTGTTTTTCAAAAATTATAATTGAATACCTAAACTATCTATAGTTATTTAAACTTCTATTTTGTTTGTATTCGGACAATCAGAAACTCAGATAATTCCCATGTTCTTGGGCAACCTGTGGGTACTCATGTGTGTTAGGAGAAACCAATGGGGGGATTGACAAACCTGTGTGGATGTGTAGGAGACCTGAAGATGGAGGAGGAGTGGGAAGAGAACCCAGTGATTAAGAGTAAATTAAACCACACAGCAAATAGAGATAATGGCCAAGAACTCCAACCCCCACCCTCCAGAATTGTGGGGCTCATTTGCCCTTTGAGGGAGAAGGGCCCGTAATTTTTTTTGCACCAGAGCAGCCCACTCAATAGTTACACCACTGACATGAAGGACTAAGAAAACTTTTTTTTAAAAAATATGTCTTTGTGTGTTACATTCTTGTAAGACAAGAGCATTCTATTTAGATATTCAAATTGATACAGTCTACTTTCAAACAATGTTAATAATTGCCCTATAAAATTGTCACATTTATTTAGCATATATTTAAACAAGTTACACCAAATTATGGATACAACAGACTGAACAAGTAATAAAACATTTTATGTAATGCTGTCAAGGGCAGATAGCATAACACCAGCATTTTGTATACTGTAATGTACAAAAGTTTTAGGCAGGTGTAAAAAAATGCTGTAAATTAAGAATGCTTTCAAAAATACACATGTTAATAGTTTATTTTTATCAATTAACAAAATGAATAGTGCAGAAGAAAAATCTAAACCAAATCAATATTTGGTGTGACCACTCTTTGCCCTCAAAACAACATCAATTCTTCTAGGTACACTTGCACACAGTTTGCTAAGGAACTCAGCATGTAGGTTGTTCCAAACATCTTGGAGAACTAACCACAGTTCATCTGTTGATTCAGAATAGTTATGCGCTCAGATCATATAGGACACTCACCTGGATGTTCTATGCTGCTGTTTCAAAATGGATATCACCAAATGCTATATTAATATATATATATATATATATATATATATATATATATATATATATATATATATATATATATATATATATATATATATGTAGATACAACGTTAAACAAGAATTTGACACACCAGTCAAGCCATAAGACTTTCTTTTCACACAGAAATCTTCCATTTGCAGTGTTGTTATTAGTGCATAGGTTTCTGGGTAGGCATATGCAAATAAGTTTAACAAGGAACCACCTTTTTGCCTCAGATTCTACTTTATACATGGATTCCTTAGAGTATGTGTATGCTGAGCAACAGCTTTAAGACACAAAGGGGTTTTCATTCACTTTTTTCCCCACCATAACCTTTTCAATATATATATATTAGTATTTCTATTGTCAATAGTGAAATATCCATTCACCCTTCAAGTGATCTACACACATGTAATAGAGGCTTTTCCTGCCTCTCGGTATAACTCTCCTGCACAGGAATTGCGAGCGTCACTCCAGGCCCATGACTTACTCAGTAGCTCTGATGTATTAATATTTATTGTTGTTACAAAAATAGATGAAAAGCCACATATATATGATGATAAAATATGTGACTTCTTCCTCTGTACACCAGAGGGCAACTGGAACATTTAATTTCATTAAAATTTGAGGAAACACAACGTATTTAGGGTGAACTAATACCTCTTCATATCATAAGATATGTAGGGTAGTAAAAAGTAAATATATCTGTAAAATATACACAGCAACTTTATATAAAAGAACTGGTCATACAGTACACAGGGCAGAGTAAGGGTCCCAGCACCCAGTATGGCTGAGGCACAATAAATGTATCCTACAAGCCACTCCCAGCGACAAGTTTCAACAGCCTCCCCTCAATGTCTACAGGCCACAAAATATAAAAACAACACCAATAAAAATAAAATAAAGAAGTAAAAATGCTTAAATGTAAACTCGCGATTCTTGAGTAATTACTCAATAGCTCAATGCATTTTGTGACTGGTAAACTTAATGTCACTTCCTCAAGAGCAGATATTAAACCTCTATTACATGTGAGTAGATCACTTGAAGGGTGAAGTGATACGTAGAAATACTACGCTTAGAGGATTTTCCGGTGCACTGTTTCTTCTGTGGATTCAGGACGCCTCAGTTGCTTCTTTCTCCTCAATTAAACCCCGACAGACTCAAAGATGTTGAGATCAGTACTCTGTGGTGGTCATACCATCACTTCCAGGACTCCTTGTTTTTCTTTAAGCTGAAGATAGTTCTTAATGACTTTGGATGTATATTAATAGTTTATATTATTCAATTAACAAAATGTATAGTGAGTGAGCAGAAGAAAAATCTAAATCAATATTTGGTGTGACCACCTTTTTCCTTTAAAACAACATCAATTCTTCTAAGTACACTTGCACAAAGTCAGGGATCTTGTAGGCATATAGTCAGGTGTATGATTAAACAATTATACCAAACAGGTGCTAATGATCATCAATTTAATATGTAGGTTAAAACACAATCATTAACTGAAACAAACAGCTGTGTAGGAGGAATACAACTGGGTGAGGAAACTCAGCTAACAAGGTGAGGTTGCTGAAAACAGTTTAATGTCAAAAGTCATACACCATGGCAAGACTGAGCACATCAACAAGACACAAGGTAGTTACACTGCATCGGCAAGGTCTCTCCCAGGCAGAAATTTTAAGGCAGACAGATGTTTCCAGATGTGCTGTCCAAGCTTTTTTTGAAGAAGCACAAAGAAACTGGCAATGTTGAGGACCATAGATGCAGTGGTAGGTCAAGGAAACTGCAGCAGATGAAACACATCATGCTTACTTCCCTTTGCAATTGGAAGATGTCCAAATGTTCCATCAGCTGAGAATTAGCAGAAAACACTGGAACTCTGGTACACACATCTACTGTCCGGAGAAGTCTGCTCAGAAGTGGTCTTCATGGAGGACTTGCGGCCAAAAAACCATACCTCCAACACAGGAACAATGCCAAGCGACTCAATGTACAGAAACACAGGAACTGGGGTGCAGAAAAATGGCATAAGGTACTCTGGACTGATAAGTCAAAATTTTAAATATTTGGATGTAGCAGAAGGCAGTTTGTTTGACGAAGGCTGGAGAGCAGTACAAGAATTTGTCTGATGGTGACAGTGAAGCATGGTGGAGGTTCCTTGCAAGTTTGGGGCTACATTTCTGCAAATGGAATTAGGGATTTGGTCAGAATTAATGGTCTCCTTAATGCTGAGAAGTAGAGGCAGATACTTATCCATCATGCAGTACCATCAGGGAGGCATCCAACTGGCCCCAAATTTATTCTGCAGCATGACAATGACCCCAAACATACGCCAAACATATTACCTATGACTAAGGACCTTTTGGTCCGAACCATGTTAGGCGTTTAACTTGTGTCCTGTCTGTCACTGTTATACTCCTTGAGACAAGTTTTTACCACGTTTCAATAAACTTGAAGATTTTATTCAACCTTTGGATGAGCTGTGTTGCTGTTTCTGTATGCTGTATCACAAACATACAGCCAAGATCATTAAGAACTATTTTCAGCGTAAAGAAGAACAAGGAGTCCTGGAAGTGATTGTATGGCCCCCACAGAGGATCGCAACATCATTGAGTCTGTCTGGGGTTACATTAAGAGAGAGAAGCAACTGAAGCTACCTAAATCCACATAATTGTGGTTAGTTCTCCAAGATGTTTGGAACAACCTACCTGTGAGTTCCTTAAAAAACTGTGTGCAAGTGTACCTAGAAGAATTAATGCTGATTTGAAGGCAAAGGATGGTAACACCAAATATTGATTTAAATTTAGATTTTTCTCCTGTTCAGTTGCTATGCAAAATAGTGATATAAATAAACTATTAACATGACTATATTTTAAAGCATTCTTACTTTACAGCATTTTTTCACACCTGCCTAAAACTTTTGCACATTTCTGTAACATTTATTTTTTTCTCTAATTATGGTACTCACTTTGTACCAACTATTTGTATTCTCGGTTTCCTTCTATTTCAGAGACGTGAACACCTCTCCACTGGCAATATTTAAAACCTGTCTTTGATTCAACTAACTAAATATTATAAAAACACAGTCTATGTTTCATTATCTGTCCACATGTGCACATACGGCATACCACAAACTCAAAGTAACAATAGTTATTGGGATCTGATAGCACTGGGTCCTCTACTCTGTGGTGGATTTTTTTCTCAACATTTTATTCCTCTAGTCACTAAGTGGTAGATCTAAAGGAAGGAGTTAACATAGGTGGTAGGGCCAAAGTGAATACCAGCTGTTAAACTAACATGTTTAACACGGTATTTAAAGGCCCTACCAGCTTAAACCCCAAAGAACGTTAAGCCACAAAAACAGTCTTTTGGCTGAACATCCGTTTTGTGCATTTAGTTACGAAAATGCCGCTAAAAGCAGCGATATTGGGAACTGAACAGTAAAAAACAATTAACTATCGGTGCTTGACATACTGCCAAGCACTGATCATTAACTAATCCATATTACACTTACCTGTCCATCCACTGTCCTTCAATCTTCTTTCTTCCGCATGAATGAAGACATTCTTGAACCCTTTGAGTGGCAGAGAGGTACGCAACGCATTGCAAAGCAATGCGTTGCATACCTCACTGGCACTCAAAGGGTTCAATAGTATTGCACCATAAATATCCCCATATTACACGCCTCCATGTAATGCCCCAAACTATAAACATGGCAAGAAATAATATGATCCATATTGACAGAAATAAATGTCATCCATTAATGCACAGTATGAGAACTTCGCTTCATTGTCCATGTCTCCGCCCCTTGGAGTGGCCGTGAGGGAGGCGGCAGTGGAGACAAAAAGGTCCAACGTGGATCCCCTTCAGCTGTGTACGGGCCAATGCCTGTAACACACTGAGGGCATTGGAAGTGAGCCTGCCTTTATATTTTCCATCACAGCCATTGGCTTCATTGTCCATGTCTCTGCCACTTGGAGTGGCCGCGAGGGCAGCGGAGACACAAAGGTCCAACATGGCTCCCCTTCAGCTGTGTATGGGCCAATGCCCGTAACACACTGAGGCCACTGGAAGTGAGCCTGCCTTTATATTTTCTATCACAGCCATTGGCTGGGATGTTCTTCACATCCCAGCCAATCATTTTAAAGAAAAGTCACTCAAATCTGATTGGCTGGGATGTGAAGAACATCCTAGCCAATGGCTGTGATGGAAAATATAAAGGCAGGCTCACTTCCAATGGCCTCAGTGTGTTACGGGCATCGGTCCATACACAACTGAAGGGGAGCCATGTTGGACCTTTGTGTCTCCGCTGCCCTCGCGGCCGCTCCAAGTGGCAGAGACATGGACAATGAAGCCAAGTTCTCATACTGTGCATTAATTTATTTCTGTCTATATGGATCATATTATTTCTTGGCATGTTTATACTTTGGGGCATTACATGGAGGCAAGTAATATGGGTATATTTATGGCACAATACTATTGAACCCTTTGAGTACCAGTGAGGTATGTACCCCTCTGCCACTAAAAGGGTTCAAGAATGTCTTCGTTCATGCTTGGTACTTAATATTTTATTTTATTTTACAAAGAGAAGATTGAAAAGAAGGCGGAAGAAAACAGACAGAAGGATGAGAAGGCAGAAGATGACCAACAAGCTGTGGACTCCGCTGGACATCAGGATTAATAGTAAGTGTTAATGCAATGTTGCTTTACTTAGTCGGGTTAACCCTATGAATTCCAGCAGGGTAATTATACCCCTCCGGCACTCATAGCGTTAATCCTACTAACTGTGGACACGTTTTAGGCACTTTGGATGTATTGATACAGGGCTTAGGGCCCCATATCAATACATCCACTGTGGACATTGGTTTTTTTGCCAGTTAACAGCTGCATTAGGGACTTTACGGCCAACAAAACTGGGTCTTAAGTTTTGTGCGGTGAGTCCCTTATCGGATGTTTTGCAGCTAACGCAGTCCTTTAAATGGAAAAGTGGAGCGTTTTTGTTTTTTTTAATGCCCCAAAACACACGTTAGTGTAGCAGCCGCATTACTTTATGAACTGCCGTTAGCAGTTCATTACATGGCCCTTTAAATGGCTTACTACACGTTAAAACACCTGTTGGCATTTTTTAGGCCTAACACCTGCCTTTAAATCTACTCCTAAGAGTGACCAGCTGATTCAAAACAATGGCTTTTTTCACTCTTGTTGATTGTTCATGACTGCTCCAGAATGGATGTATTACAATGAAGGAGAGGAGAGAGCAGTGACAAGGATGACCTCTACAGGTTTCACATACAGACTGATTGCTTCATTGGAAGAAATTTACAGACAAGGAGTGTCCATCTTCATTGTAGTGGGGCTATAACATTTGTGAACAATCCAGAGGCAGAACAGAAACTAATTTATAAGCAAATGTCTGCAAAAACTCACCAAAAATTATCAAAGCAAAAACTGGGTGACTCCCTGAATTACACACCTGTAGGGAAAAGTCCTGGACCTGACAGTTTTCCTGTCTTGTATTATAAGAGTTTTGTAGACACCCTACTACCGCACATGACCTCTCATTTCAATGCAGTCATGTCAGGTTCCTCATGGTCGTCGCACTCTCTGAGAACACGTCACAGTGATCCCTAAACTGGGGAAAGACCCCTCCAATTGCGGGAGTTTCTGGCCCATATAGTTAATCAATAATGATTTTAAACTATTTACGAAGATTTTAGCTTCCCGACTTCAACCTTTCTTACCTTCCCTTATAGACCAGGATTAAGCAGAGTTCGTGCCGGTCCGAGAAACGAGAGTCAACATAATTCTAACTCTTTACTACAAGCAGCTGGGGCTAGAACTGAGCCATCCTTATTACTATCCCTCGATGCTGAAAAAGCCTTCGATAGGGTGAATTGGGTGTTTATGGCTGAGGTCTTGAAATGGATTGGTCTAGGGTCACGGTTCTTAGGAGCGGTTCTTTCCATGTATGACTCCCCTTCTGCTCAGATGTTAGTTAATGGTACATTATCCACACCTTTTCTTATTCATAATGGGAAGCGTGAAAGCTACATGTCACAAAGGGTGGAAGTGCCGACAAGAAATAACAATATATTGGACCTAGTGATAACGAATAACACAGAAATGGTATCCAATATTAAGGTAAGTGAACATTTGGGAAACCGTGATCACAACATGGTTACATTTGAGATCAGTCTGGCAAAGCAAAACTGTATAGGTTCAACCAAAACTCTTAATTTTAAAAAAGCTAACTGCAAATTGTTAAAGGCTTCAGTGCAACACATAGACTGGGATACATTATTTAAAGACAAAAATACTGAGGATAAATGGTCAGAATTCAAATTTAGGTTGCAGAAATGTACCAAACAGTATATACCAATGGGGAACAAATGCAAAAGTAGTAAGTCACAGCCAATGTGGTTAACTAAACATGTAAAGAAGGAAATGGCAAAGAAAAAAAAGTATTAAAACTATTTAAGTCTGAAGGAACTGAACATGCTTTCTTAAAATACAGAGAGTGCAACAAAGATTGCAAAAAGGGAATTAAGATAGCAAAAATAGAAAATGAAACTCAAATTGAAGGGAAAGCAAGACTAATCCCAAAAAGTTTTTCAAATATATAAATAGCAAAAAACTTAAGAGGGAGTGTATTGGACCATTCAAAAATGAGATGGGTGAGTTGATTAGTGAGGATAAGGAAAAGGCAGGTGTTCTAAACATGTTCTTTGCATCAGTATATACAAGGGAGCAAGGAATGGTAGAAGAGCCTCAACAAGTAACTAATAAAGCAATACAATTATCAGATATTGGGTTAACTCAAGAAGATGTCATGGGTAGACTGAACAAAATTAAGAATGACAAAGCACCGGGTTTTGATGGTATACATCCAAGGGTTCTTAAGGAACTCAGTGCAGTGCTAGTAAAATCCTTATATTTACTCTTTAAAGATTCTCTCACCACAGGCTCAGTGCCACAAGATTGGTGAAGAGCCAGTGTAGTGCCTCTATTTAAAAAGGGAGCTAAAACAGAACCTGGAAATTATAGACCTGTGAGTTTGACCTCTGTAGTGAGAAAACTGCTAGAAGGGATAATAAGGGACTATATTCAGGATTACAACACAAAAAAAATAAGATAATTACTGTAGCAGGAATCAACATGGGTTTATGAAGAATAGATCATGCCAAACTAACCTTTTAGGTTTATATGAGGAAGTAAGCAGCAACCTTGATAATGGCAAGGCAGTTGATGTAGTATATCTAGACTTTGCAAAGGCATTTGATACAGTGCCACACAGAAGGCTGGGGTATAAAATAAGGAAATCGGGTCTAGGAGATGACCTTTGCAATTGGATACAAAACTGGTTGAATGATAGGGAACAGTGTGTGGTTTTAAATGGACAATTCTCCAGTACAGTTAAAGTGGAGAGTGGAGTACCTCAGGGTTTAGTATTAGATCCGCTGCTGCTTAACATGTTTATAAATGACCTAGAAATAGATACAGAAAGCAAAATATCAATATTTTCAGATGACACTAAATTATACAGGGTAATTAATTCAGAACAGGATAACTGCTCTCTACAGAGGAATTTATATAAAATGGCATATTGGCCAAACAAGTAGAATATGAAGTTTATTGTGGGAAAGTGTAAAGTCATGCATTTGGGAGGAAAAAATCCAAGGCTACTTATCAACTTAATGGAATCATTTTAGGGGACTCATTGCTAGAGTAAGACCTGGGTATCCTTGTCAACTACAAACTTGGAAACAATGACCAGTGTCGAACAGCAGTAGAAAAGGCAAACAAAATCCTGTCTTGCATAAAAAGAGGTATTGAAGCAAGAGTGGAGAACATCATTTTGCCATTGTACAAATCTCTGTAAGACCTCACCTTGAGTATGCAGTGCAGTTTTGGGCACCAGTTCTGAAAAAGAATATACTAGAACTAGAGAGGGTACAGTGAAGAGCAACAAAATTAATTAAGGGAATGGAGGACTTGACGTATGAGGAACGACTAGACAAACTTGGTTTATTTACTCTAGAGAAAAGACAACTAAGAGGAGACCTTACCACATTGTACAAATATATGAGAGGTCAATACAAGGATCTCTGAGGTGAGTTATTTATTCCAAGGCCTGATCAGGTGACCAGGGGACACTCCTTGAGATTAGAAGAAAGGAGGTTTAGACTTCAGCAGAGGAAGGGGTTTTTTTACAGTAAGGTATGTTAAATTGTGGAATACTATGCCCAAGGAGGTGGTTATGGAAGATACAATGGATACATTCAAGAGAAGATTAGATACATTTCTTTCAAAAGGGAACATACAGGGTTATACTGTTCATTAGTAGGCAGATCAGGAAGGTCTGAAAAAGACTAACTTATTTGGTAGCAGGATAGCTATACAGTTCTCATGTCACTAGGGTATGAGGCGAAGGCTGAACTTGATGGACTTGTGTCTTTATTCAACCTAATTTACTACGTTACTGTGTTACTAAAGCTGCCCACTCTCCCCTATCGGCTAAATGCCTCCATCACTGGGATAAGGATGGGGAGCAGAGAAACTAAAGTTTCATGCTTTGCAGATGATGTCCTGGCCAGTCTGTCCGATCCCTCTACCTCGTTACGCACTTTTACATCTACATCTCTGTTGTCTCGTTACGGAACCCTTATGGACATGACGATTAATCTCCAAAAGTCAGAGTTATGACGTTGCAAATTTCTTCCACCTCTTGATCTGAACTTACACCTTAAGTACTTAGGAATCTACCCAGACTTACCGTCTGTGGTGTCCTTTAACCTTGACTGCCTGGAACAGTCTTTCAAACAGGACATTTCAGCTTGAGACAAGCTTTTTTCTTTTCTGGACAGGACGGGCAAATCTAGTCAAAATGCTTCTTCTCCCGAAAATACTGTACGTGCTTCGCTCCTTGCCTCCTCACATTCCCCTAGCCTCTCTTAAACATCTTCAAAGGGTCCTACAGTCCTTTGTTTGGTGGTTCAAAACACCTAGAATTAAGGCCACTGTTCTAGCTAGGCCGCTGGTTAGAGGGGGGGCCTCGGCATGCCTGAGATCCTGGGCTACTGGCAAGTGATTTCTTTGCAGTTCCTGCAGGAACTTTGTAGTGTGACCCCATGGAAGGATTGGTCAGTTATTCTCCAATCCCTATACCCCTTGATTTCTTTTCAGCAATTGCTTTGGGCTCCCCGGGCCTCTTACCCCGTAATCCTTATCAAACATGCGACAGTGGGTCATCTTTTGTCTTTCTGGTCTAGGATAACTGATAAACATGGCCTTTGGACCTTCCCCTCTCTTTTATATTCCATACTCGGCAATCCTGACTTTGAGCCGGGTCTTCAGCAATGGCAATTTCTGCTTTGGAAGCAGGTGGGCCTTACCGAATTGGATCACCTTCTGCCTTGTTCCCCACTCCCATGAACTTTAGCCGAAGTTCTGGCCTCCTGTCTCGGGAAATTTGTTGTTATATCCAAGTTCTTCACTTGTTAAATTCCCTGTCCCTCAGGCACTTCAGCTCTCACACGCTTACCCCTTTCGAGACTATAGTGCTTTCTGATAAGCCCCTACCTAGGGGGATCTACAAACTTCGGACTCTTCTCTACCCTGTCTCTTCACACACCCCATCATAGGAAGGCAATGGAAACCAACCTTCATATCACCATTACTGACAAACAATGTTTCTCTCTCACAAACTTCATGTTTTGCTCCCGTCTAGTGTCTCCCTTAGGATAGTTAATTACAAAATCATGATGCGGTGGTATCGTCCTCCATCATTGTTGCACCGTCTTCACCTAGGAATTCCTGGGACGTGTTGGAGATGTGACCATCAGGACAGTTCGCTGTTACACATTTTGTGGGATTGTCCCAAGATACGTACATTCTTGTAGGAGGTCTACTTTTCACCTTTGCAATCTGACAGATCTCCATTTACCGTTCCTTCCCCAGATCAAGTTGCTTGATATCTGTCCCCATGAGGGGATGCTTGGTGATGTCTCAACAAGGGTACTTAAAGCTTGGTTTTTACTGCTGTCCACTGCTTTAGCATGTATTCCTAGGATGTGGATGGCAGTTGAGAGCCAGACATTGTCCCCTACTGGAAGATCAGGTTACGTGCTGTAATAGACATGGAGGGAATACACTTTCAATCCATGGGACGGCTCTCTCAATTTTATGAGCTATTTTTTCTTTTGCAGCTCCCACAACCTATCTGATAAAGCAAGGGCAGACAAGTATAATGAGCCATCTCTGAAGTCGCTAGGTTAAACGGTGCAGAGATATGTCCCAAACAGTTCCATAGAAGTGAATGGAGCAATGGCGTCTATGCGGTAAAGCACGCCTTAAAGGCGAAGTACTCAAATTTTACAAATTTAACAGTAAAACAGTAAAATGTGCAAATCATCAATAGATCATGTGAGGACACCCAAAAAAACACTAAACCAGTAGGAAAAGTGTTAGAAAACCCCATAAAAAGTGCCAAACCAGCAGCTAAAGGGTTGAGTTACCACATAAACCTGCTCCAAACACCCAACAAACACACATATATACCCAATGAGCACAGGAATATGCAACAGGAACTCCATGAATACAACCCTGTGCGGAGGGGCACTGTGGGACAAGTGGACCTGCAGCACTCAAAGGGTTGCTCACCTTTCCTGCAGATCTTCTGTCTTTAGAATACCATATAGTAAGAAGTAACCTCAGTTGGTAACTCCTGGGGAAGCACTCAGGGCTTAAGGTCCACAAAAAGCACCTGGATACTGAGCTAGGCACATCTAAGGGCATTGTCAGTTATGGTAATCCGCCTCATAATGGTATTCCATATTTAACAGAAAAATAAAAAATATTCTAAAACTATAGCAGAACTGTTCTCAGCCTGGTGTTGTCTTCACCAAGGAACAAATCTTTATGGGGCTGGTTGGCTAGCTGCAGCCAAGGAGGGAATGTAGGCTCCACCCCCTGCATACACTTCTAGAATTGTTTCTGCCTATTAAAGGGGCGGATTGCCTCCCAGAGTTACCAGTAACCTGTATTGGACGACAGAGAAAATACCTTAACAATACAGCCACAAACTTTAGGTACAGTGATATCACCCATTATCGGGCTGTTAACATGGGCAACTCTTGCTGAGCACTTTGCTGAGATTAAGGTGATTGCAAAGAATGTGTTTTGGAGTGTATACACTGTGGGCTATGAGGCCTTGGAGCAGGCATTAATGTGGGTCAGTGGATCAGTGGTATGCACAATGCAACATCAGATTTCTATGGTACAGTTATAAATGAATGTCACGTGCCTGCGCACTGATATGGATACATTTTCTAACATTAATACATTTTTCCTTCCCCTATTAGATGCCAATAATGAAACCGCTTTGTGGTTACTTGCCAACGATGAAGAAATCACAAGAGCACAATTGTATATGCAAGATTAAACAACAAACATTTACCACAGAAAGAGTTTTCACTTTCTTTAGCTGTTTGATCAGGTACTTGTTAAACCCTTTTTGTGTAGCACGAGATAGACGAACCACTTCAGCGGCATTCAGAGACTCATCTGAAAATGAACACAATTGGTAAAACAAGATCAGGGGGCTGATATACTAAGAAATGGGGTAATTCTTTGGTAAGTAAAATGCACCAAAATGAACAGACCTTTCCATTGATTTAAATTGGGCTTTTAATCACACAAAGGCATTGTGAAATAATGTTTTGTAGACCTCGCTAGCATTTAACACTTTAAATGCCAGAGACCTGCACAATGCATTTCAAAGCAAAATATTGCAAACCCTTATGGCACACAAGGGGTTGAGGGATTAAGAGCTCCATTTAAATAAATGGGAATTTGGATAATGGTTATCTGTTCCCAGTGGTGAAGAAGTTTGCTCTAGAATTAATCTAGTTCTTCTCAGCACCTCAGCTTCAAGATATACTTGATTAAAATAATAGGATAGTAAAATAGTAAAGTGTGAGAGACTTCTGTAGCTTTCAAGAGGATGAAAGTCCCATTTAAATTAATGTGCATTTTTCCTTTGTCCCCACGGTGCAGTTGATTTGCCTCAGTATTACAGACCAAGTATATGGTTGAAAATACAGAACCTCCTATTTTGTAAAGCCGACATGCAAGAGAGAGAAAAGTGCTTCTCTAACATGTTTTAGACAAGATTGACCATAAAGTCAATGCACAATAATAAGTTCATTTTCATTGACTTTTCTTACCTGCAGAGGATGAATCTGTTAAATAACCATCTAGGGATGGAAGTATATCCTTATAGTAAGGCTGCATAATATGCAATGGTATGTGAGTTGACCAGTCTTGAAGAGCATCTAGGCCTGTATCAGCAAGAGGAGGACAGCTCAAACCCAGTTTAAATGCAGTCTATTGAAAGTACAAGAAGGTGAAAAAAACCACATCACAAGTGAATTCTGTGTTTAAAAAACAAAACAAAAAAAAAAAAACAGTATAGATAATGAAGATTGCAATCTGTCACTGAGGGATTCAATAGCTAATACAACAATTATCTCACCACAAACTTGGGAGGGGGGCAGGCTGAAGGGGGAAAATCAAAGTTAAGTTAAAAGGGAAGTTAATGGATGCACTTCTTATTTCAGGGAACTCTGTGCTTACCTGCAGTGCAGGAACATAGGCTTTGATAT
Source organism: Rhinophrynus dorsalis (assembly GCA_037306005.1). Lineage (NCBI taxonomy): Eukaryota > Metazoa > Chordata > Amphibia > Anura > Rhinophrynidae > Rhinophrynus > Rhinophrynus dorsalis. Next base: position 129,929,538 of record CM074723.1, on the reverse strand, counting down.
CCAACATGATAATATCGTGAGGCAAACACAGAATAAAAGTTAAACAAGATGCCAAAAGCTCATCCTTAAACTGTTTCATTTTTGCAGACACCTGAAGAAAATATTAATATGTATTATTAGTCACCATCATATTATCAATTTGAATAAAGGAAATCCTTTTTTGTACTATCTAATTTAAAATGATATTTTTAATATTATTTAAAAACTAGATAGTTTTTAACCCCTTAAGGACCAGCCGCGCACGCAGCAGTCACTTAAGGACCACGGGGCATTTTTTTTTTTAGAATCTGATTCCAGACTCCCTGAACGGCACGCAGCCATGCAGGGAGCCCGGAATTCCATGATGTACATGTATGTTCTTGGTCCTTTAGGGACCGCAACCTCATGATGTACATGTACATCATGGGTCGTTAAGGGGTTAATACTAAATATATGAAAAAACACATCGGTCAGCTCTAAAACATACAATCCATTCATTTTTGTGCATGCAAAACTACTAATATAAAACAATCAATAAAAATAAGAATAAACATGTAATGTATATATGTAAATATCAAAAACAGAGATATGGACATAGAACAATCGTTAACCATTCAAATAAAAAAAATAATTACAGTTCATTTTAATGGTTAACCATGGTTTTAGGTTTCTTATAATAAATACCACGATTGATTGATTTTATTTTTTTCACGTAATTATTTTTAATAGAGAAAGTCCATATCTCTTAATCTTTCCATTGTGTTCAACATATTAATTTGCTTCTCCATTATTGGACTGGAAAAACTATTTTGATAATAAGAACGTGGACCTTAAGTGCGGCCGAGTGGGGGCAGTTACAGTTTATCCTCACAAGTTCTGCTCTTCGGTTGCTTTGTTACCTCAAGTTTAAGGAAGAACTGTGGGTACCAGTTTTGTGATATGTATAAACTTTAAGGAATACATGTTCCCAGAGAGTGGTCACTGAGTAGGGGCAATTTACATATCCCCCACATGCACTTTCACTTGCCTGTTTTTTCCAGTCAAGAGCACACTTTTAAGAGTGACTGTTGCCCTCTGTGTTTATCCACATACGAGACATAATTTAACTAGCCTATCAATCGACTGGAAATTTATATGGAGCAAGGGTCAAGCCATTATTTCTTACAGATTACTTACAGACTATGGGCTTGATTCAACTGAGTCCATTAAAAAAGCCGGCATCACAAAATGGATATTGACCAACAAAAGAAAACGTCCAAGTCGGTATTCAATTGTCCTACTGGCTAAAAGCACAGTGGATATGAGGCCACAGAGCAGCAGTGATTGAACCTGAGGCTGTGAGGGAATTTGAACAGAGACTGCCTATAAATAAAGGCAGTCTGTGTTCAAATTCCCTCAGTGTGGAACGGGCATCGGCCCATGTGGTAATGATGAGGGGGTTCGGTGCACATTCATTTCTCCGCTGCCTCCACCTCTGCAGTCGCGCACAGCGGCAGAGAAATAGGAAAGTATGGGTTTATTATGTACAAATATTGGGGAATTCTTTAAAAATATGTGAAGGCATCTTTATTTATCTTCACCCGCACACTCCTACGTCTTTAAACCTTTGAGCCCCAGAGAGGTGCGCAATGCATTGCTCTGCATTGGCCCTCACTGGGTTAATTCTACTAACACTGAACACTTTTTAGGTACTTTGGATGTATTGATAGGTCCCATACCAATACACGTACTGGGAACTTAGGTTTTTTTTTTTTCTTGCTTTCAATAGTGGCGTTGGCTGACAAAAAGATCCAATAAGGGACTTTAGTCAGAAAAAACTAGGTCTTAAATTTAAGATCTATAGTGAGTCCCTTATCAGATCTTAACAGCTAACGTAGTCTATTGAATTGCAACTTGTGGCATTTGTTTCATTTGTCAGTGGGCCATTGACTTGCCGGCATTTTTTCATAGCACTGTGAATTGAATGGCTTACAATGCTGAGTTCAGAGTTTTTTTTGGCCTAACGGGGACAACCGAATCGAGCTTTATATATACATACAGATTTTGCATCTGATATCTGTTTATATATATATTTTACATAGCAGATCACACAATGTTTTGTTATTTGCTTTCATTTCCATAAGCCCATTCCATCAAATTTCATCTTCATGCTGTCTTCGTTCATGTTATCCATCATCTGAATGTTTAGATCGTGAGTACAATAAGTGTATGTTTATAATCTGTACCCTAATGATTAGAGATTCCACACTTTTTTTAATAGCGTCTCCAATTTCACATAATTTTTCTGCACATTATTAATAAAGCACAACCATGTTTTACAGTGTTTGCTCCTGGGAGGTGGGTGTGAAAATTGACCACCCTAGGTGGGAACACAATCTGGAACTTTGCCGCTCTTGGCCACAAATTTTGCTTTTTGCTTGTGGGGCCTTGAAAGAGCTCTAGGGATAGGCTTGAAAGAAAGCCCTTGATCATGATCCACAGGGGTTCTACACACAGTCTGAAATGACTGAACTGCAAGGTTTCAGTCTTGCAGTGGTCTCGCTCATGGAACCATGAAAAGAGCAACAGGGATCACCTTTAAGATGTTTGTGTTCTGCTGTCCCATTGCTCCACAGGCGCTCACAATGCAGCACAAGCTTAACTGGTATGCCTGCTAAAAGGGGAGTGGATCTGCCAATAAGATAATATTCACAAACTAGTTACCCCAAAAATAAATAAATAAGGCTTTGGATACCTCCTTAATATTCAAGGAAGTTAAAAAAAAAATCATCAATGGAAACTGGTATTTTCCACCAAAGTGCAGTAAGTTTGCCCCAGAATTGTTCCTTTTTTTTATACTAAGGATTTACAATGTCCAACCTTTAATGTACTTACTAATAAATCATCTCTTAGTCTATGTTAAACACAAGAACAATGGGATAAAGTATCCTCCGGCCAGGAGGACAGGGTACTTGCCTTAAAAGACTCTCTGGTAGCAGGGGCTCCTTCCCTGCTCCTCTTTACTCCCACCAGTTTAGCTCAATTTTAAGGAATAGGAAAGACAGAGAAAACAGAAGAAGAAGCAGAAGGCAGGAAAGGTTTATTGAGAGGTATACAAAAATCCACTTTTCTCTTACATCCTATGTCAAACAGAGGAACCATGAGATATACTAAAACATCCACCAAGATTCCAGGGAGAGAAATAGAAAATCCCTTCAAAACGCATTCCACTTCTAACAGACTAGCTGGAATACCATGAACCTCAGGTGTCAATGGACACCCACACAGCAAACTAAAGTACAGGAAACAATAGGCTACTGATTAAAAAAATAAAAGATTCAACCTCCGTGGGCATAACAAGTTGTAGGACCATACAAGCAAAACTGGCTGCAGCCATGAGATCCTCAGACAAACAACCCCAAAAGTGAAATATGGAGTCGGACACTGTCTCCTTGATCTCCCAATTCAAGGGTCCAGATGCTGGTGACTGAGAAAGTCTTCCACTGTGATGTCTACCCCTGGAATATGAACATCTGAGAGAGCTGGCAAATGATCCTCCTCCCACACCAGCCAAACTTTGGACCAGGTGGCTGCACTCCTCTTCCCTCCTTGGCAGTAGCTGTATGCACTGGTGACCCCCGGAGGAACGGAAACCAATGAAGCAGATTCTTCTTGTTCTTCAGGCTCCTACAACATGAGAGAAAACTGTGCAGGCCGCAGGACATTTTGAAAGTCTGCCTTCTGTTCTACTCTGAATGCAAGAAGAATTGGGAAAAAGCCAGTCTAACAGGGTACAATGAACACCTAATATAAGATAAGAAAATAATAAAGTAAGAGAATATTCAGCTGATTTGGGTTTGAAAAGGGCTTGGCTCGAAGAGAGAGAGTAGGAACCTGCCATCCAGCTCAACTCCAGAAGCCCAGGATCAAAGCTGGTGGGCAAGGCTTGGGATCCTTGCAGAAGGACAGATCATCTTTCTCTCTCTTCCCAAAGGCTAAGACGCAAGCCAACGGGAGAGTATAAGTGAAAGGTCCACAGAACAGGCAGCAACTGCATAGGTGAGCTGTAGATTAGACGTACTAGAAGAAACTGCACAGGTGAACTGTAGATCAGGTGGATTGTAGCAACAGCACATATACCCTGTGGATAAGATGAACTAGAAGAGAAGAGGCTGCCCAGGGGAACTGTAGCAGATGAATTGTAGCAAAAAAGCACAGGTCCACTGTGGATCAGATGAACCAGGATGATCAGATCGGGCGACAGTGTCCAGCATCACTATAGCTCCTCTGATGCAAAATGAGGCACAAAGGAGAACAGCCAACCGATTGATGCTTAGGCATGACCTGGGGAAACAGGGAGTTCTTGCCCCCTGCAACATGGCTATGACCTTCTCCAGTTCATCGTCAAAAAGCTGTTTGCCCATGAAATGCAAGGAAATAAGGGACTCCTTAGAAGATTGATCAACCGATCATATCTTAAGTCACAGGATATGGTGTTCCATTACAGAGCAGTGGGGAATGAGAAAGTAGCAGATGAAACTGCATAAACAAGAAGGTGGCCACTAATGCTGAGTATTAAAGGAGCCTTGGCCCAATAATTGTTTCACAACCCTCAGTAACTGTCACGGTTTCCCAGGAATAACTCAGGAGTCAGAACAGTATAGTAAAAAGTAACAATGTATTAAATGTATACAATAAGAGTTATCACAGTAACTAGGAATAACAAACAGGTAATAATCATGGAGAAGCAGTAGAGGTCCCAACAGAGGTCAGCAACTCTATCAGGAGTAGGAGTCTGCCTAAATGAGGGAGCCTCTACCAGAGACAGACAGGTGCCTCTGTATACGGGAAGGCAAGCAGGACACGCAGCAACAGACAACCTGACTCACGCTTGCAGACAGTGGGTAGGCCGAGGAATCTCCCAAAGGTGGTAGCGGATAGGGAGATAATACTGACGCAAGCCTGCCGTCACTCCGAAGGAAGAAAGCTCCCCTAGGGAACGCAACGGGGAGGGAACCCAGTCTCAATCCATGAACCAAAATGTAAGTCTTAACCAGAGCCACAGGTCCGCACCAGATTGGGTGTCTACTATACACAGTACAGTACAGCAGGAGAATTGTCAGACAGAGCCACAAGTTAGCACCAGGAGGGATGGTCAAACAAGCCGGGTCATACACACTACAGGTAGTCAGCCAGAGCCACAGGTCTGCACCAGATTGGGTGTCCGCTATACACAGGGAGTGGTCAGACAAGCCAGGTCACACACAGAGCCCAAGGGAATAGAACTGTGTTGAAAAACAATGCAAGGGCAACTGAGAATTGCCTCAGTTACCCTTTAAAGCCCAGCCCAGGAAGTAGATGGGAGGAGATATCGGCTATGCACCTGCGTCAATTTGACCTCCAATACCAGCTGGCAAGAGGACACCGACGGCCTATAGTGCCACCAAGCACGCCCAAAACCTGGGACCATCAGCGATGCCTAGGAGGAAGCAACAGCGACATATCGACGCCTCCTGCGTCATCGTTGACAGCGGCGCTGGAATTAGGTAACTGTAACAGTAACAAAACGCAATTCAGAGGGACAAGTAACAGGGAGTGAAAGCAAGGATAAAAAACAAAATAATGTGAATGTAAAAGAAAAAAATTAAGGAAATAAAGGATGTACCACAACAAAACCTGCGACTGTAGCCAGCAGACAAACGGACATAGGTTCATCTTCTGGATCTGCTGAAATTTGGGCAGGAGAGTAGCTTCCCAAGGGTTTGCCCATAAACTAGTACTAGTAACAGACGCACTCTGGCGAGTTTGTATTAACTGGTAAATAAAATTAAGTGTCTTATAAACTATTGTTTTAACCCTTTGAGTGCCAGAAGGATGGCTATCCTACACATTGAGAAGCAATTAATTAGGTGCCTTCTGGCACACAAATGTTTCAATAAAAAATATCCAATATAAATATAGGCAGTTTTGAAAGCTCTGTCAAAATCACCTATATGTTACCAAGTGACAGTTTCGCTTTTGTGTAGTTTCCCTTTACATTTTTTAGTTTATGCAAATGTATTGCACTGCTTGATCTAGGCTCCGTGAAGCAGGAAGATCCCTTGAAGCAGTGCTAGTACCAAGAGTTCACAGAAAGGAAATAATATAAACGATTTTTAAAGAAGAAAAACATTTTTTTAATGAAAACCTAAACATGTTACAGGGCTTTTCCACCAAGTAAACAAAGGCATTCCTACTGATGGGAGTTGTTTTCAAAAGTTATAAATGTTCAGTTTGCCACAAAGTGTTGAAGTGGTTACGATTACATCCTATGGAGAACTGTAGTTGCAACAGAATAACTGTCTGAATACCAGGTGTTGCCCTCTTGGGCAGGTCTACCCCTCAAGGAGTAGATCTGCAGAAGAAGACAGAGCTGTAAGGAGTGTCCCTGTAGATAAGCAGAAGAGATGAATGAATGTCAGTAAAGTGACCCCTAGTGCTCACCTGCTGCTCTCATGAGATACTGAACTTTGTAGTCCTGCAGTTCAGGTATATGGAATCATGAACGCAGTCCCACAGACCCTCATTTCTGACATCCCCCCAACATATGGCAGATGGTAGAACACAGTAGTTGCCACATTAACACAGGCAACACAGTTCTTGTCAGTTGCAATGAAAAAGAATATCTACAATAATATATACTTTTAAATCAGATGTTTATGAAATCAGTGAAACTCTGCAGTGTGTGTTTTCAATAAGTGTTCTTGATTTAAAGGGCTATGTGATCATCTTAATCCACAAGTTGGGTTCCAAACAATTACATTCAAAAATCAGATCATTTATGTAGCATGGTTATGATGTAATTGTTCTATAGATGGTAGATAAGCTATACTTATTTATATTTAAACATTGCTGCAAGTGCTTAAGGACCAGTGGGGCGTGTAACATGTTGATTTACAAAGCTCTGCACACTCCTCTTGGTCTTCAGGGGTTAAATACTAAAGCAATGTTAGTTGCTGAAATGTATGCAGAAAATTATAAGGGTTATATAGTACAGTTTGCTGCTTCATACTTATCCAGCAAGAAAAGCCAATATATTTTAAAGGGATAGTAATGTCTTAAATATATCAAAAGTAATATTGTAGAGAATAAAATAAGAAATCAATCTATGCCATTCCAATCTTTCAAATCTTTATGGTTTGAGATATAGAGCGTTCTAAAGTTCCCTGCTCCCGGATGTTAGCTGTAAAGCTGACAGAAGGAGATCCGTGTTGACTGACTTGAGAAGGCTCTTCAGCAGAGCCGAAATAGCGAGATTTAAAAATAACTTCTTCTTTGGAATGGTCTACAAAGTGTGCTTGCAAACCAAGCATGCTTTATACACAGTTCCAATGAAGTATTTCTTTTTAAATGGCGTTATTTTGGCTCTGCTGAAGAGCCACCTGTTGGTTCCCAGGACCAGGATCTCCTTCTGTCAGCTTATAGCTGACATCAGGAGAAGGGGAGGGAGGGGGCAACTTTAGAATGCTCTCTCTCTCAAACCATAAAGGCTTGAGAGATAGGAATGGCATTGATGGATTTTTTTGATTTTATTCTCTACAATATTACTTTTAATATATTTAAGACATTTATATCCCTTTAATAAGCAGGAACACTATTAAACATGATGTGAGAGTATGTGTGGTACAGTGTTTGAGGGAAGGTATACAAGACTTGATTTGGTACATTGTATTTTTCATTACTAGACTAGCGAAACTTTTTTTTTTTTTTTACATTAGAGAAGAGAGCTGAGCTAAGAACAAGAGGTCATTCATAAAGACTAGAAGAAAGGCGCTTTCGAAGAAGAAGAAGAAAAAAAAAAAAAAAAAAAGAAAAAAGGATTTATTTATTTATTTTTTTTTTTTTAACAGTAAGGGCAGTAAATATATGCAATTCTTTGCCTTAGGATTCTGTGCATGCTGATACTGTAACTGCTTTAAAAAAAATTTAGTACGAAATAATATTGAGAATAAGGAGAGTTGGCTTGAAAGAAGATAGGTTGTTGATCCAGAAATACCTGACTGCCATTTGGAGTCAGGAAGGAATTTTTTTACCCACTTAATTGGAAATGGCTTCAATGTTTGCTTTTTTTCCTTCCTGTGGAACAAAAGGTGTGATTTGGCATGGGCTGGACTTGATGGACATACCGTCGTGTGAAAAGGAAAGTACACCCTCTTTGAATTCTATGGTTTTACATATCAGGACATAATAACAATCATCTGTTCCTTAACAGGTCTAAAAATTAGGTAAATACAACCTCAGATGAACAACAACACATGACATATTACACCGTGTCATTATTTATTTAACAAAAATTAAAGCCAAAATGGAGAAGCCATGTGTGAAAAACTAAGTACACCCTTACTGCTTCCATAGGAATTAAGATGGTAAGTAGCAGACAGGTGCTGCTAATCAAATGTTCTTTATTAACTGATCATCAGCAAGTGGGACCACCTCTATAAAAGCCGAAGTTTTAGCAGTTTGCTGGTCTGGAGCATTCAAGTGTGTGTGTAAACACAATGCCAAGGAGGAAAGACATCAGCAATGATCTCAGAGAAGCAATTGTTGCTGCCCATCAATATGGGAAGGGTTATAGGTCCATTTCCAAACAATTTAAAGTCCATCATTCTACAGAGAGAAAGATTATTCAAGAGTGGAAAATATTCAAGACAGTTGACAATCTTCCCAGGAGTGGACGAACCAGCAAATTCACTCCAAGGTCAGACCGTGCAATGCTCAGAGAAATTGCAAAACACCCAAGAGTTACATCTCAGACTCTGCAGGCCTCAGTTAGCATGTTAAATGTTGAAGTTCATGACAGTACAATTAGAAAAAGACTGAACAAGTATGGTTTGTTGAAAGGGTTGCCAGGAGAAAGCCTCTTCTCTCTAAACAGAACATGGCAGCAAGGCTTAGGTTTGCAAAGTTGCATCTGAACAAACCACAAGACTTCTGGAACAATGTCCTTTGAACAGATGAGACCAAAGAGATGATGTTTGGCCATAATGCACAGCACCACGTTTGGTGAAAACCAAACACAGCATATCAGCACAGACACCTTATACCAGCTGTCAAGCACAGTGATGGAGGGGTGATGAATTGGGCATGTTTTGAAGCCATAGGACCTGGGAACCTTGCCATCATTGAGTTGAGCATGAACTCCTCTGTATATCAATGTATTCTAGAGTCAAATGTGAGGCCATCTGTCAGACAGCTAAAGCTTAGCCGAAACTGGGTCATGCAACAGGACAATGATCCCAAGCACACCAGCAAATCTACAACAGAATGGCTGAAAAAGAAAAGAATCAAGGTGTTGCAATGGCCCAGTCAAAGACCAGACCTCAAACCAATTGAAATGATGTGGCAGGACCTTAAGAGAGCTGTGCATAAACAAATGCCCGCAAACCTCAATGAACTGAAGCAATATTGTAAAGAAAAGTGGGCCAAAATATGACTAAAAAAAGTCATACAGAAAAAGATTACTTCAAGTCAATAGGTAGTTCTACAAGCTATTGAATCATAAAGTGTACTTAGTTTTTCACACATGGCTTCTCCATTTTGGCTTTATTTTTGTTAAATAAACATGACACGGTGTAATGTGTTATGTGTTGTTGTTCATCTGAGGTTGTATTTACCTAATTTTTAGACCTGCTAAGGAACAGATGATTGTTATTATGTCCTGATATGTAAAACCATAGAATTCAAAGATGTGTACTTTTTCACACGACTGTATGTCTTTTTTCATCTGTATGTCTTTTTCATCAGTCATGTTAAAAGTCCTTGGGAGAAATAACCACTATGCAAGTCAAAATATGGCTGCGGAGACTTGCAAATTGTGTTAGAGGGAAACTATCATAAAGAAACTATTTTATTTATTTATAGTAACCTGCCAAATTAACCACACACACACACACACACACACCTAGCCATTGTCTAAGCAGCTCTGTACAGCTACTGTAAAATGTAATGGCTGTTTAAGTCAGGGTGGGATTGTAGGCTATCATTGTTCTTTAGGCTCTTATAGTGTGGGGGCAGGGGTGAGCATTGTGTAGTTTATGAGAAAATGACACCTCTACCCTAGGCTTTCCAGCCGGAGGAGGGGCAATAGTACAAATTGAATTGGAAGTTATTCCGGTTATAAATAAATGGATTGATGATTTTGAATTGAATATTTCAAGGAATCAATGGTTCAATGCACTGAAAAGAACGAGAAATAAGGTTCATTGTTTGAATATTTATGAAAATCAATTTAAAATTGCTATTAGATGGTATTATACTCTGGCGAGGCTAGCAAAAATGTATCCATCTGTAACTGGGTTATGCTGGCATTGTGGGAATGAGGTTGGAGATTTTAAGCATATGTGGTGGAAGTGTCCATATGTCTTTGAAGTTTGGGAGCAAGTGTTTAGTCATTGAAATCATATATTGGAGAGAAATGTTAACTGGAAACCTGAAAGTGCTTTATTATGTCTGCAGTGGCCAGATATTAATAGGGATGAATTTTTTTTGGACATTCGCGTTTTTGTGGCAGTTAAAATTTTACTGGCCAAAAAGTGGAAAATTAGGTTAACGTACCCCTGGATAGATATTAAAAATCAAGTTCTATTCCAGTTAAATATGGAAAGGGGTCTTAAATGGGTAAATCCTACTGCACATATATATAGCCAGTTCTGTGATAAATGGATAAGAAAATTGGAGTCCTATGATTAAATCTTCCATCTGATTATTTTAGGGGCTTGAATTAGTTTAGAAGGATAATGATCTTTTGAGTAACTGGATGTTGTACTGTATGATGGTCATACCTGGGAACTCTCCGGATTTGCCCCGGAGACTCCGGTTCTGACAGAGCTTTACCGGGTCTCTGGGGCAGAGGCAGATTCCTCCGGATGTGGAGAGTTTCTATTGAAACTCTGCCACATCTGCTTTTTCTCCCGTTGTGCCTCTGTCCCCAGCCTTCTGTATGACACATTTAACCCTCTGAGTACCAGAGTGGTATGGAATGCATTGCTTTGCAATGCATTCCGTATCACTCTGGCACTCAAAGGGTTAAATCCCCCCCCAACACTCAAATTAAGCCCCGCCCCTTTTTGACGCGATTAGCGTCATTTTTGTTACCCCCCTGGTGAACAGAGGACTACCCTCCGGGTAGCCCTCGACTGAAAGTTCCCAGGTATGATGATGGTTTATGTATATGTACCCAAACCAGGAGAGCTAGGCTGCTGCAAAGAAAGATTTTCCAGTGTCAGGTACTTTGCTTTATTACATTAGTTTTGCTTGGCTGGTCAGTGCAGAAGCTATCCAACTGGAGGTAGGAATTCCAGTGTTTAGTTGGTGTTCAGTAAGAGCAAGGATTTTGCTTTATTTGCTGCTGCTGTGCTAAGTGAAGACTAATTATTAGCAAGCCCTGGCAAACATCCGTACACCTTAAAGGAGAATTTTATCACTTATTAATGAAAATGATTGAGTTTCCAGTGGGAGAAATATTTGTATAAAACTGTTCAGGAGAGTTCTCACTGGCATAAAGACAAAAGTGGAACAATTTTGGGACAAGAAAATGAACACTAAAGGAACAAATAACATACCAGTTGATTTTAATGTAAACACGTTAGCTAGAGAGGTCCCCAAGGCATTGCTTCATAATGCAATAGAGACCTCTCTAGAATTCAAGGAGTTCTAAACCTCTTTTAAACGAAGAGTCATTCTGAGATTTTTTTATTTAATCCCTATGGTGCAGTTGTTTTGACACTGACCTTTTGTATGTGTACACCTGGCCCTTAAACCTTCTGGATTAATGTTGTATACAGTCACATCTATAACTCATATGTGTACCCAAAAAGTAGATGCTATTGGTACTGTAATTTTCCAAGAGACATGTAATACTGTCCACACATTCATTTGCTATTAGTACACATTCCTCCTACAGAATTTTTACCAGTTTCTACAGTGTTTTCTAATGATAACCTTACTTAAGAAGATTGTAATGCTTCCTATGATTCAAGTCACTCTTAAAATGTTATATTTGGTCAATTAATTAGCATTTATTTTCCTCCCTCCATTTTGTGTGACATAGGACCCTTCTCCCAGGAAGGGGCTGATCCTGAAATATCACCAGAGCTGCCGTTACCAGTGGCAGTCCTATCTGTTGATCTGCAGGTTGAGACACTTTCTTGTTCCATTGCAAAGGACTCATGAGCAGCAGCTACAATACATCTAGTACTTAGGACTCCTTTACATGTCTCATTTGACAGATCACAAGGTATGGTAGATATTGGAAACTACAGTGCAATTTGTTACCTCAGCCACTTCTTCTTGGGAGGGGTGGCTGGTTGCTCAACAAATTGGAGGGGGGATAATAAAATGTAAAGAACTGGTCAAAGATAGCACTTAAAATGCTAACTATTGAATTAACTAAAGTGTATAGTTATCACATTGCATGATTCTTTACGTCTAGGTCTATATAAAACACATTTGAATAGAATAATGCATAAAACGTGACTCAGCAGCTCACCTCTTTCCCAAATTTAGCAAATAGTGCAAAACAAGAAAATCTTTCTGGATCCTCAGGACATTTTGTGTAGCTCTTTGGATTAACACCCTGTGGGAAAACAAAAATTAACATCTTAATTGGATAAGAACACAAGATTTACCCATTGATTGCTAGAGATTAACTGCAAAGCAACACAGTGAAAACCTCTCTAACTTTAATGCAGAGCTTACCAAACCCTCCCTGAAGTACCTGGGAGTGCGTATAACTTACGATCTTTCTCAGTTATATAAACAGAATTTTAGATCTTTCTTATGAACCCTAAAACTAGATTTGGAAACTGGTAAACGACATAGCATCTTGTGGATTGGTAATTTCCAATGCTTCCGAAACATATTGTTAACTTAATTTGGAATAAATAACAAAAAATTATTGGAAAAAAAGTACTGTACACTCTTGTCCTATAGGGTGTCCTGGGCCTCACAAATTTGCTATATTGTCTTTCTGCCGGCCATTTAGCACAAATTCAAGCTTGGCACACAGATATAAGTGTGGAACATTGGGTAGACTTGGAAAATTATCTTACCCTTCCTGATCTCCTCTACTATTTTATCTGGTCCCAAAACTACACAGACCTCCTTCCCACATCTCATGTCCCTCTATACTGAACACCTTTCAGCTATGGGACACACTGGAAGTTAAAAATAAAACGGTCTATAATCCCTCATCCCTTACCCCTTATGTCAGAAACTTCCTCTGTGAAAAAGGTCTCACCCCACAGGACTTTCAATACCTGCAAAATTGTAATCTCTAGATATAACGATCCCTACCACTATTGTAATCTCCTTATCGTTAGAAAATATTAGTGACAATGCACATCTCCCACCAGTTACTTGCTTTCGCATTCTCCAGATTCAAATCTTTGCGAGACTACTTGAGGCCAGACAGGGAGTACCACAAAGTGCTGAAAATTTTCTCTCTAGGGGTCTCATTTCTACTCCACTTTAATTTGCACTCCCAACTATATCACTATATGGCCACTTGGAACAGAAATCTTGGCTCCCAGCTATCTCTTGAAGAGTGGGGAGACGACATCTAGAAAGCCACTTCTGTGACAGTTAATGAGTAAGCCTTCAAAACTCTTAAGATGGTTTCTAACACCTACTAGTTGTCTAGAAAAGATTGTTATTATTGGAAAGGTTGCTCACAAATGTGTTCATATATCCATTCTTCATGGTCCTGCCCCAAGTTGGTCCCCTTCTGGACTCAGGTGCATTCTTATGTCTCCAAATGTCGTAGACATTCTTTCCCTAGAGACCCTTGGAACCTTCTCCTCTCTAAACCTTGTGAGAATTATTCTCCATAACCAAAATAATCTGATCTCTCAGTTCACTGGAACAACCTACCATTTCAACCATCCATCAGGTGTAAGAAAACACCTGAGACAATTATGATATGGATAAATTAACCTCTGATCTCTGGGGTGGCAGAGGCAAACTTATAAAAGTTTTGGATATCTGATTAATAGAATAACACCTTTCCTTTTCTTGTTGAGCGACAGCATTTCCTTTCCTTCTTTCCTTTACTCTTAATCTTCCATTTTTCCTTTTCTCCTTCCCATTTTAATTTTTTTTGGTATATTATTACACAATATACCTTGTGATATATGTTCCTACGGCTGTTATATACTAATCTCCACCCCTTCTCATTCTCTTCCCTGACTGAAACTTAAAATAAAGAAGTTAAGCGATAAAATAAAGAGAGTTAAAAATAAGTTATGTAAACAGTTAAAAAAAAAATAAATAAATAAATAAATGAAGTAGCATCTGTGCCTTTATGTAAGTATTAACCATTTGTGATCCTGGGGGTAACAATACAAAGCACTGTGTTGTTGCTCATACCACTGGCAAAAAAAGAGGTCACAGTTCTATATCAAGAGCATAACTCTCTCTTAGTCACACTGATTAGCACTCCTACCTATTCCAAAATGTAATATGTTAATAAACAGTGTATTTAAAGGCTTTTCAATAAGCTAAAGTGCAATTTTGGAACAAAGCAACCTCACCATAGAGGAAAATGAAATGTTCACTTTATATAAATTGGGTTTTTAACCCACTGAGTGCTAGAGAAGCCTCCAGTGCATTGCTTGGTAATCTGCTGGGGTATTATCTAGTATTTAAGTAGTTAAAAGCTCCATTAAAATCAAGGGGAAAATTGGAGAAAAGAGAATTTGTGAAAACTATTAATACATTAAGTTATATGGACTTATGGTAGATTCACAGACCATGGGGTTAATAGCTGCTCCTTTTAGGAGGTATTGTACTAAGAAAATGCTCTAATGAAGTCGGCTTCTATCAGCTCCATGTAACTGTTAGTAATCTCCTCCCCCTTCCTTAGTTTTCAATTAGCAACACCAAGTGAACTGAAATGGTGGTCCTGAAGAGCAAAGCCAAAGAAAAGTGAATTATGTATGTGAATAGGAATGTGCAGGTATGTCCCCCTTATTTCCAGAAAAGCCAAAAACTCCCCATGATACAAAATGGCAATGATAACGCTCAGATACTCCACTGCAAACCACAGTGTATAAATGAAGCAAATGACACATTTCTGATCCAGTTCCAGACAACGTTCAACATCATTTTTGGAAACTATTAAGAGACTGGAATATAATCCTCCTAAGGAGTAACTGGAACAAAGACCTGAATATCCAACAGCGTAACACACTAACCAAAATAAACTAGAAGTGCGTGCCTTGTGCATGACTACTGGAATGGTGTTGGCCATGCCCACTACTGTGAAATGTACTAATGACTGTGAATGAGAAGGCCCCCCACCCTCCAATTTGGCTTTCAAGTTCAGTGATTCACAATACTTGAGTCACAACACATACAGCTAGAAAATGTACATTTATGTGAGACAGTGTCGAGATAGGACTGTTAGGAACTTCTGCACTGCCAAATTCCACCACAGAGAACCAATAAAAAATTGCCAAATTCCCATGCATTTAACCTGGCGTTTTAACTCCTTCAATGCTTTGCTTAATGTATTAAAGAAGTATTTCACATTCAAGAGGCTAAAGGTCCCTTCTAAATAATTTTAAGTGTTAACTTGTTAAATATGTTTCTCTTTATTTGCCCCCAGATTGTTGCACTTTTCCTTAGTACATCACTCCCTACGTACATATGGTAAACTATTTTACAGTTCTATTCTGGCCAGTTAACAAAACACTCACCTCAAAATATCTTAAATTCTTGGCATTTTTCATTACAACCGAAAGCAGCTTGTAGAATCCACTGACAAGCGGCAGCCGTGTAGACTGTAGCACAAGCTCATAACCAAACACATAGACCCAGGACTCAAAATATTCCACATGTTTGTTTGGTATTATTTCACTGAAAAAGGAAATACACTATTAAGCTACGAAAAAGCAAAACCTTGAAATGAGAAGAAAAAAGAAAGATAATAGATGGCATCAAAGAAACTGAACATTTAAGGTTTGTCCCTTAGAGATGCACTAAGGTGAGTGAAGTGTCTTCATTTCCTATGGAATTCTATGGAAGCCTCACAGTAATGGAGAATTGTCTTTACTTTAGCCCCCTCCCCATTTGTGTACTATTGTAGATTAAAAACACACATATCTTAACCATTTCTATCCCATCACAGGCCCATGCAAGTTTTCTTTTTTATTTACCCTTATCAGGTTCCAGTTAAGGAGGACTGGGCAATACTGTAATATTAGACACACGTTAACCCTTTATGGACGAGAGGGTGGGCAACACATTGCACAACCCTCTGGCCCTCAAACGATTAAACGGTTCCTACATTACTTTTCAATAAAGAACATTTCGTAACATGTTTATTATGATCTGGGGGATTTTTATTTTAAGACATGGCACACTACTATATACTTTAACCCTTTGTGTCTCCAGAGGAGGTACGCAACGCATTGCTTCTCAATGC
The DNA here is from genome assembly GCA_037306005.1 of Rhinophrynus dorsalis. Taxonomy (NCBI): domain Eukaryota; kingdom Metazoa; phylum Chordata; class Amphibia; order Anura; family Rhinophrynidae; genus Rhinophrynus; species Rhinophrynus dorsalis. The sequence goes on along the minus strand of CM074723.1, from coordinate 129,913,118 downwards.
GTTGCATACCCCTCTGGCACTCAAGGGGTTAAAGTATGTATGCTTTAAACTCAAACTTATCTTCTTCTTTTACAGCAAGAAGATAGAAGAAAAAAGAAGAGAAGAAAGAAGACAGAAGATAGAAAAGAAGGACAGAAGATGACCAGGAAGTTGAGGACTCCACTGGACAACAGGATTAATGGTAAGTGTTACTTGTAATGTGATGTTTTTAACTTAGTCGGGTTAACCCTATGAATGCCAACGGGGTAATTATACCCCACTAGCAGTCACAGGGCTAATTCTACTAACGTCTGACACTTTTTTTATACTTTGGATGTATTGCTTAGAGCCCCATATCAATACATCCACTGAGGACTTAGTTTTTTTTTTTTAACTTCAAGTGTCTGCATCGGCTGTTTAAACAGGCGATAAGGGACTCAAGTTTATAAAAAAAAAAAAAAAAAAAAAAAAAGTTAACTTCCCTGCAATAACTTGAGTCCCTTATCGCCTGTTCTTGGCTAAATCAGACATTTGAATTGCAATTTACGGTGTTTTCATCCTTTTCAATGGATGAAAACACCTCTTAACTAACTTTCGATGGCTCTTTCTTTTGCCGGTATTTTATCACAGACATATGAATAGATTACTGTGCTGGTAAAAATGCCGTTGGCAGAAAAAACAGCGATCTCCAACATTTGGATCAAGGCCATAGACCCTGAGAAAAAACTGAGCAGTATTCTCTACTAAAATATAACTTCACCAGCTTTTCTCTCCTGTCAATGGTAAAATATATTCATTATCTTTGTTAGCAATCACCAGTTCACTATGAACATTTATGTTTTATTTTATTTATATCTTATTTTGTATATATTTTTTTTTAACCACACTGTACTTCAGTCTTTTGACCATTAGTCATCCATGTGTTTTTTTTAGGCTTATTATTATTTTTCTGTATGATTATTACCCATTTGTGTATGTAGTGTTCTAATCTATATGTAATAGTTTATATATGTTTCTCTTCATGGAGATAGATTATAGAGCTTTTTATCTCCTATATTTATATTGTGTTTTGAGTGTTTTTGTTGCTGTTGTATGTAACTAATGACATTGATGCATCTTTTGTTGCTAGGATGGCGTGTTTTGGTTGTTGGGGTCAGAGATGTACTTCGGGTCTTGGAGCTCTGGATCGTCTGGCTGCCACTCGCAGTCTGCTGCTACATGTCTTTTTTCATATGGGGGTACTTTTTGGGGATCTCCATGTTATATGAAGGATTCCATGTGGGATATTTTATCCTTTGGTTATATATTTATATATTTCGGTATCTCGATCGAGACATGACAACTTCCTGTTTTCTTGATCGAGATATTATTTCCGGTATTTTTATTTATGCTTTTTCAGTATATTATTTGTTTTATTTATACATCCCATGTTTTATGGTACACTACATTATGGTAGTCAGGGATGGGTTAGTTTGTTATATATTTATGGATATTTTGACATCTTGATCAAGACATGACAATTTCCGGTTGTCTCGATTGAGAGAATACTAATTCCGGCTATCTTTTATTTGTTTCTCAATAGTATTTTATTAGATTTTTGTTATATATATTTCCCTAGTGTATACTTCATTATGTGAATTAGGGAGAGGTTAGTGTGTGAGGCTGGACACATTATTAATCACATTATTCCATTTAACTAATGGGCATCCAAGGCAGGGTATTTAAATGTGACTGTTCACAATTGTTAGTTCATTGTATCTTTGTATTTGGTAGAGCCAACTTGTCTTGAAAAAGCAGTTTATACTGCAAAACGCATCAACGCTTCCTTTTTTTTTGCTCATCCATCGTGATGTATTAATATTTGTTTTTATTAAATATATTATTTTTTTATATGGTACTTCCTTGAAGATTTTTTTTATTTTTAAATAGTCTTCTTTCTAATCTTCCTGACTTCCAGTGCCTGTTCCTGAGCTCCAGAGAAGAGACAGAATAAAATTTCTCTGCAAGCTTTCTAAGTTGAGTTTGAGTATAAGCTTTTTCCCCAACCATTAATTATTGTGAGTATACAAATTTTGTTTCTACATCTGCTGGTGCTATATTTATCAGGCACTACTGGGCGCCCATATTCTTCTTAGCTTTTCTCTCCTGTCAACAGTAAAACTCCTAAAACATAACGTCGTATTACACAGTTACAAGCTTACATAAGAAAGAGAACAACCCACACAATGAATTGGAGAAGTAAAATTCAAAGGTTAACATCGATATGTAAAGTTTTCACTGTTGTCCAATGGAGGGTTGCTGGGACTATAGGGTATAACATCCACCACCAAGTTGCAGGGCCTTCTGCTGTTAGTCTGAAACTCCTCCCTCCTGCACTACATAACCCTCCACACTGCACTGCCAAATTAGTGTTTTGAGTGACCTCAAGAGGCGACAGTGTATTTCCACACATGGAAATGTTTTTCTTTTCTGTTATCCTTTAGGTAACCTTTAATTGTGATGGAGGTGGTCAAGAGACCTCTAAAGAGATTTCTTTTTGTGCCCCTCTTCCTATGGAGATTGCTTCTTGTGCCCCTCTACTCCCAGAATTGTGTCCTGCAGGATAGCTGGATGTGCAAGGCCACTTACTTAGGTTTTTTATCATCTTATAGGATAGTAGTGTAAAAGCCTGTGTACACGGGCCAAGGTCCGGGTGATGTTAATCCTCTGAGTGCCAGAGGGGTATGTAATGCATTGTTTTAACAAGTTAATACAGAAATTCGAACCCAGCAGTAGACTAGGAAGGCAGTAAAACAGAGATGCTCCAAATACAAAAAGGGAGAAGACAAAAGAGGAGTCAAACGAGCCAAGGATGAGACAGGAAGCAAAGAATCAAGGTAAACAAACCAAACTAGCCAGGGGTCAGAAGCCAAAGAAACCAAGAACTGCAGAAGCAAGCCTCTGGAAGAAGGAGATCTGCCTATTTCAAAGAAGAAACCAATTTCATAATCTCTTGCATGCATGACTTGAGTGTCCCCACGCAGACGGGGCTTCAATGGGAGGATGCTGATGTCAAGAAGCTGACGAAGCAGTGTATGGCTTGAAGAAATCCCAGAAGACCCATGAGACTGACACAAATACATAACCTATCCACTTGTAAACTGAGATATAAGATACCAATGTACTACTGTCATTTCTTCCCACAGATATCCATGATATAACACAGAACCATGTCAGATGGACACACAAGATAACTGTGTGAGATGATGGGGTCAGTTTCAACTGCTGTTCATTACCTTTGTCACAGATAATAAAATATTGGTATTGAGTGGTAGCATGTAATGTCATGTAAATACTACGTTATACGCAATGAGCTAAATAGTGCAATTCTGTTGACACACAAACTTGTGTCCAGTTATGGCTCATATCCTGTACATAAGGAGAAACTTTTGAAGTAGGAAACAGATCAAAAGGTGTTGCCAGCAACAGTGATCAAATGATGTTGTGTCAGACGCTTACTCATGATTAACCATTGCATAAAGTATTTTATGTTTTTATCTGAGATCGAACCCACATATGTCCTCTGTGATACATTTTGTCTAATTCTGAAATGCACCTCCTTAGCTCATATCAGTGTTTCTAACACTTTTCTCAGAGAGACCTCAAGATTGAGGGTTGACTGGATCATCCATCATGATCACACATTGGCTCAATTTTCCTAACCGTCTGAGTTCCAGAGGGATATACAACACATTGCTTTGGAATGCATTGCATACCCCTCTGGCATTCAAAGGGTTAAATGATACTCATTTACTACCCACAGAAACATCTGTGATGAAATGAAGGGATCTAAAATACACTGTTGTGGCTGCTAGGGGATACGTGTTTGAACTACTGTTTAGTGTATCGCACCCTCCATGTGGATTGTGAGCATGGCATTTACCAGAGTGTAACCTATGTGTTAGCTGCATCGCACTGCCATTCTGACTAAGTGTACCTTTGTGCTGCTATAGCACTAGTATCTCTCTTTTGAAACACTGATACTGCTTGATACCATGATTAGCTAACTTGCAGCTTATCAGCTTTGGTTGAACTCCAGCTTGCATGATACTGATCCACATATAGGTGTATACAAAAGTTTTGGCAACGCCAGCCATATTACATGTCTTGGATCTAAGTGAACTGATGGGCACTTGTGAAGACCCTGGCTCCTTAGTCCAACTGTACAACAAAACCATAAGGGACACCCTAGAAATCATTGCACCATCACGCATATGCACTATTAAAAGTCACAATAATGCACCTTGGTTTGATAGCACCATCAGAGAATTGAAGAGAACAGGCCGTAAACTCGAGAGAAGGTGGCGCAGGACACGTGACCCAGAGGACAAAGTTGCTCTTACCAATCACCTCAATGAATATCAATTTAAGATAAGTCAGAAAAAATCCTCATTTTTGTCACGTGAAATCACACTTTCCCGCAACAGACCCAGGCAACTGTTTCGCACAGTAGAAAGGCTCTGCAAACCAGCATGCATGCATATACCCATCAACTTTTCTCAAGATAAGTGTGAAGAATTTGCGATCTTCACAGACAAGATTTCCTCCATCCGAGCCTCCATCACAGCAGGCCAACCAGTTACCCACCAGAACCACTACAGTGGAAGACCAGATTCCCCCAGTTTATGGTCTACATTTACAAATGTGGATATAGAGGAAGCTAAAAGAACCATGGAAAAGTTGCGCCCCACTACGTGTGACTTAGACCCTGCCCCAACTCGTCTTATATCTGCATGTACTGAAACACTTGCCCCAGCCCTCACAAAAATAGTGGAGTGTTCACTAAAAACTGTAATCTTCCCGGATCCTCTAAAAGAAGCAGTGGTAAAACCCCTCCTAAAGAAACCCTCACTAGACCCAGACTGTATAGCAAATTACAGACCAGTATCCAACCTTCCATTTCTGGAGAAACTCATTGAAAAAGTAGTGGCAACTCAACTGGAGGCCCATCTATCAAGCTATAACATCTTTGATCCTTTCCAGTCAGGTTTCAGATGCCGCCACAGCACGGAAACAGCGCTAGTCCGAGTGCTAAATGATCTCCTTTTGGCGAGAGACAAAGGTGATTACTCCATTCTAATCCTCCTAGATCTCTCAGCTGCATCTGACACCATTGACCATGGGATTTTAATAGCATGCTTGCAGCACATCTGTGGTCTAGGAGGCACAGTTCATAACTGGTTTAAATCTTTCCTCACTGGTAGATCACAGAGAGTAACATCAGGATCTTGCTCATCGGCACCAACAGAATTAGCTTGCAGAGTTCCACAAGGTTCCATCTTGTCTCCTATGCTATTCGCAATTTACTTACTACTACTGGGAGACATCAGAAGACACGGCCTAAGATATCATAGTTATGCAGATGACACACAACTCTACTTCTCCTTTGCTCCAGATACTAAAGACCCAACATGCCTCATCAACAGTTGCTTAGCAGACCTCATAGAGTGGATGAATGCTAGTTGTCTTAAAGTGAACCCTGACAAAACAAAGTTACTCTTGGTGAGGGATGTCTCGGAGTGACGATTGACTCTGGACTGTCATTTAAACAGCAGATCTCTTCCGTAATAAAATCTGCCTTCCTTCATCTGAGAAATATATCCAGGATACAACACTTAATTCCACCGGATGATATGACAACATTAGTCCATGCATTTGTGTCTTCTCGTCTAGATCACTTTAATGCACTTTACTTGGGCCTCCCAGAAAAAGAACTCCATTGACTACAGACAGTACAAAATGCAGCAGCCAGACTACTGACCAATAAAACCTGCTCATGTCACATAACACCCATTCTCCACCCCTGCATTGGCTTCCAATTAAATGGCGAACATATTTTAAAATTGGCCTGCTGACCTTCAAAGCCTTAAATAATCAAAGCCCACAGTACCTGAAAGAGCTCCCGATACCCTATATTCAATCCCGCTCACTGCGGTCAGCAAACAGATCCCCCCTGTCAGTGCCCAGAGTAAAGACAACCTCAGGTTCCCGGGCATTCAGCCACGCTGCCCCCACATTCTGGAACTCTTTACCATCCTCAATCAGAGAGGCACCATCATTACAGACTTTTTTTAAAAAAGCTAAAGACCCATCTCTTTTATCAGGCATTCAGTCAACTCATGTGACCATAAGGAACCCTTAAATTTTATGTCTGTTTATAGATCTGTAAAGCGCTTTGAGTCTTACAGGGAGAAAAGCGCAATAAAAATCACAAATTATTATTATTATTGTTGTTTTTTTAACTGAAAAGTTAACACAACCTCTGCAGAAACTAAACTTGATATAATTCTGCAAATTGTAATCCACTCTTAGTATTTAGTTACTGAATTTAACAGACTGAAAAAATTTAAACAGAAAATTCAGTGTGTGCAAAAGTTTGGGCACCCTATCATTCAGTATTTATTAATACCACCTTTTGCAGAAATCACAGCAAGCTCATAGTACTCCTATTCTTGCTTTAAGAAATTTTTTCCCTCTGTTTACTGCAGAATGTTTATTGTTCTGACATATTTTAGGTTGTCTTCTATGCACTGCATATTTGAGATCTAACCACAGATTTACAACCATATTCAAGTCTGAAGAGTGTGAAAGCTATCTCAAAACCTAAAGCTACAGTTTCTTGAAGGAGTTCATGGTTAAGGGTTGGAGCATTGTCTTTTAATATCCAGCCAACCTCTGTTTCTACACTGACTATGGCATTAGCATCCAGGATTTGTTGATAATTAGGAGAATCCATTCCTCCCTCTGAACACACAATATTTCACATGCATTTGGCTGCCACATAACCATAAACCATAACAGATCCACCCCATCTTTAACAGTTGGCAAAGTGTTCTTTTTTCAAAGGCGTCTTTTTTTTCCTCCAAACATACAATTTGTGATTGTTGCCAAAGTGCTCAACTTTAACTTTGTCATTCAGACTACAACACTTGGTTCCAAAACACCCAAGGGTTGTGTTGCATACTTCAGATATTGACTTGTGGTGATGAGAAAAGCTTTCCTTCTGATAACTGTTCCAAGCAGATCATGTTTTGCAAGCAACGCTGCACAGTGGACTGGTGCATCACTACTCCATTACCAGCTAAACCTTCATGCATGTCATTTGCAGTGACATAGGGATTTCGCTTTGCATTCCAAGCAGTTCTATTTCTAGGTCTTTCAGATCTTGTCTTGACTTTAGCAGTTCCCTTTAATTTCCAATTCTTAAAGTAGAAATGTCACCTACCATAAACCCCCTAATAAATTACAAATACATGTCAATGCTAAATGAGCTGTTTAAGGTGCTATAACTCTTTCCAGATAGCTTAAACATACCTTAAGTTTTCTTCTCAGACGAGGGAGCATAGCCATTTTGACTACATTGAAAATGATTGGCAGCTCTCTCACTGGCACACTGTTTAAGCTCTTGTCTCTTTTCTTCCTTTGGATCCTTAACCAGCCTGTCAGTGTATCTAAAGAGCTGCCTGCATGCAACAGTGACATTAAGGAGCAAGCCAGACAACAAATACGCAGTAAAAAGCAAAGTCCTCAACATTCGGCTACATCCTCATGCCTCCACTGCCTATATTACGGTCATTCCGAAATCTGGAAAAGATACGCAATGCTGCGCGACCTATCGTCCTATCTCGTTACTTAATATGGATCTGAAAGTCTTTGCAAAAGTCCTAGCTAACAGACTTCAGCCTTTACTGCCGTCTCGTCCCTGATACATTTGGATCAGGCAGGCTTTATTCCTCGTCGAGAAGCCAGGGACAACACCAGGAAGCTACTAAACGTTATACACCATGTTACAACAAATAAAATCCCTTCGATTCTACTCACCATAGATGCCGAGAAGGCATTTGATAGGATCAACTGGTCTGTCATGATGTCTTCACTACAGTCCTATGGCTTTGGTCCCTGATTTCTTAAATGTGCCTCAACTTTGTATACCAACCCCAATGCTAGAGTAAAAATCAATGGTTCACTCTCAGATCCGTTCTTTATCTCCAATGGTACCCATCAGGGTTGTCCGCTATCCCCTCTTTTATTCGTCCTCCTTATGGAGGTATTCACGCAGAGAATTAAAGCTACCCCTGCTATCCCTGGGATATCCAATCCAATTCAACTTATCCCCCGCAGAGATATGGAGATACCTCCGTATTAAGTGCCTTCTTTCCCAGCCTTACTTCAAGCAATCTATACACAGGAAACTATCTCCTTTTGAATGTCTATTAGAACCTTCCACCTCACCTCACAGAGGCTTTTTAGGAAAGATATATAATATATTGTCTGACACAGAGCCTTCATTTAGTCACCTGTACACTCGGGCATGGGAGAAGGAACTGGGATTGGTCCTAACACCGGCTGAATGGTCAGGTATTTGGAAGAACACTCATGCTTCCTCCATATCTAATAGATATGTTGAGATGAACCGTAAACTACTCCTCCGATGGCACTATATGCCTTCTCGACTACATTCATTTGACAAATGAATTTCCCAGTCATGTTGGAGATGCAGGGCTGGTTTCTCCTATATCTGCTGGGACTGCCCAGTGATATCCCCGTTCTGGTCCACATGCCTTACTCACATAGAGCATACGTTACAAATCTCGCTTTCAAGAGACCCTTGGCAGGTCCTTTTGTTTGAGAACCTTCTCTCCATAGATTCCGCCAAAAAATTGTTTTTGTTCTCTATGCTGAACGCTGCTAAATCTCTTATACCACTGTTATGGAGAAATTCCTCCCCACCTAGTATTGCAGCTTGATGTGACAAAGTTGATGAACAAATCCTATTCATCCGCATGGCATTGAGGTATGCTCATAAGGATACGTCTATGTTGGACCCCCTGTTGGTTAGATGGCATTCCCTCAAGGCTAGCATGGTCAGACCCGGATGATCCCAATACCTGAGACTCCTACACTCAAACCTAAGTTCCCTTCCCCCTCCCCTCCTTTCCCTTCTGGCCTGAGATCCCTTCCCCCTTATCATCTCCCTACTCTTTCTTTTCCTCATTTATGGCTCTCTTTCTCTCTCTTCTCCTTTTATCTCTGCTCCTTTGACCTCCTTGCAATTGGGTGGTTTTGTAGCTCTGCTGCACTGTAATGAGGTACAGCACTATATTTTAGATATAACTGCTAAACACGATTGTGTGCTCATCAACAGTCAGACTGTACTATGTCTTTACAAGTCATTCCGTTTGTCTTATTTTTGTCCTTAATAATTGCTTATTGTATTTATGTGATGTATAGTTTTCTATACCTGTACCTATGTACATTTTTTTCCCTCTGTATTGTTTTGAGAACCCTTAATAAAGATATGTTTAAAACACAAAAAAAACGGAAATGCAATTAGATGCCTGCGGTACAGTTTGTACCACAGGCCACCTCCACACTGACGTCACCATTGAATTTTGTAAATCATTTTATTAAGAAACAGTGTGATTTAAAAAACAAGAACAAACACATGACCGCTTATAGTTTTTGCTTCCTATTTCATATGGGAGCGTAAAGGAAAGTGGTGATAGTTGCTCTTTAATGACATTTCTGTCAGTGGGAATTGCAACCAGGAGGCATTTACATAGCCCTTTTATAGATTTCCTGTGCTTTTGTAAGAGTCATTTATCTCTATTTTCTGAACCTCCGTCAGCTGCTAGAGGAGCCCGTGGTTGTTGTGTAACCACAACACCATGAGAGGTTTGAGTCAGTGAATTTATTAAGCTCTGAAATTGTCATCACCCAATTTAGATCAAGGCTTAACAAGTGAATTAGGTTCTGAGACCTTACAAAAAGGCAATTCTAGTTAATCAACTGGAAGAGTGCTCAAACGTTTGCATATTCCACATTGTTTTATTTTTTTCAAATCTGTTAAATTCAGCAAGTTACTACTGTGCATTTACATTTGCAGAGATACATTTAGTTTAAGTTTGTACTCTGCAGAGGCTGGTACCTTCTTTTAAATTAGAAAATCGATAAAAACATGGAATTTGGCCAAGGGTGTACAAACTTTTTGGATACAACTGTATTTGAGATCTGCATGTTGCAGAGAAAGAGGCGAGTTGAAACTGAACAGCAGTAGAGGAGCTGTACTACCCCCCCCCCCACTGCCCAACTAATAGCCCACAACAGATAGGGTACTTGAGTGGGGTGCATTGTATTACTTTACAGTGTGTTTTAGGAGGCTCTGGCACTGAACAAGTTAAATATCTGAATGGAACACAGACATGATGGTTTAATGAAGTGCATATTTATTGCTCTGGACAGGCCACAAATCATTTTTCTTTCTGGAAGGGGATGCAGAAAAGGATGTGAGTTGGTGAGGGTGTTACATTTATTGAGTAGGTGGTTGTTGTTGGCTCCTAACTTGACGGTTGTCTCTCCACAAGCAGCCTCTGGATATGATGGTGCTCTCATAAGTCCTATGAGCCCTTGAACAAGCATGTCACTCAAGACATTTCCAATGTGCCTTCAGTGTTGAGGAGGGAGATGTTGTCATCCATTGCTCTGAGGGGTGTCAAATCCACTGCTGAGACATCTATGGGAGGAAAGTGGATGGTCTTATCCCTTGTTGTGACTGTGGTGGTGGCGGCAACATCCAGCTACTGCCTTCTGCAGGATCCAGAGTGGTTGGGGTACTGTGGGTTTGTGTGCACTCTTCCACAAGTTTTTCCTGCTTTGTTGCATTCATGGATACTTTAAAGAAATGAGGATAGATGGGGATTAGTATCCTGGGCAATGGAAACAGGGATGCCAGACCATGACATCCATTTTAGCAGATGCATTTTGTCTTGTACATTTATTTTAAAGTGTTAGTAATGTCCAAGTAAAAATATTTTGCATTGTGTAGACCTGAAAAAGTTGAATTGAATGCAAAAACCTGAATCTCTCAAACTGCTATGGTTTGAGAGATACATGCATCCAAAGTTTGATGTTTCCTGCTGTCGGCTGTAAAGCAGTCAGCAGGAGATCCGTGTCGGCCAACATGGAGGCTCTGCAGCAAAGCCGCAATCGCATTATTTAAAACTAATGTCTTCATTGGAATGGTCTAAAAAGTGTGCTTGCAAACCAGGCGCACTTCTTAGACCATTCCAATGAAGTCATTCACTTTAAATACACGATTGTGGCTCTGCTGCAGAGCCTCTGTCGGCCGACATGGATCTCCTGATGACAGCTTTACAGCTGACAGCAGGAAACATCAAACTTTGAATGCATGTATTTCTCTAACTTTTTCAGCTCTACACAATGCAAAATATTTTTACTTGGACATTACTAACACTTTAACATTAATGTACAACCAAATAACTTCATGGGATGCTGGGACACAGCCACAGCAGTGAAATTCTAGGCCATGCATGCACTGCCCCAGCTAGAAGTATGTTGGAAATGGAATTACTTTTGGACTGGACACCTATCAGTGGATAACCTGGCTCTAGATTTTTAGTGTAATGATGCGTTACTATCCCTTTGTCCATAGCAACATGGACAGATCATTACTTATGTTTATGTTACTTCATAATGGGTATCAGTATTCCCTCTGTGATAAGCATGTTTGAGCAACACAGCACTGAAGGTGTTAACATGATTCTTCAAACTGGGAATGTCTGCATGATGCATCAGTTCTTCAACTGCATGTCAGCATTACCACTCAGTTTTCACTCTTTCAGTGCTGGGTTGCTCATTTTAGAGGGATCATTGATGGGCATGTGACTTGACAGTGTGATGTGCTGAATTACCTAACAGAGCAATTGTGAGGTGAAAGGTAATGAATCAGGTTGCTTACCAGGAGCTTGGAGGTGCTGTTATCTCCTGTGTCACAGCTGCTTTGGATCACTTGAAATTCCGTCACAGTAAGGTTCGGTCAGAGCATTGCCTCCCAGCTGTTGAAGTTGATGTTTGCAGGTGGCCTACCACTGGTAGCTCTTGCATGCTGGTACAGATCACTCATCTAGTTCTTCACCAATCTTTCAGTCTGTTCACCGTTTCTTGATGGAATCCTTGTTGTGCCTGAACGTGGGCACAGAGTTGACTGCATAACTCAGCTGGTGCCACTTTCTTTTGCATTCGAATTCCCCTGCGCCTCTCTGTGGTGAACAGAATGTGCTCCTTTGTCAAGGATGCTACACACCAGTGCCATGGGAACCCCAAGTCTGTCCTTTTCCAGCCTTGGATTGATGCACACTCTGTGTGGCCATTTGCATCTTAGGCCCTGTCTGAGCTGTGCCTGGCTATGTATATGCCTCTCCCACAATCCCCCTGCATCCCACTGACACACAAGTCCCTGGCTGTTTTGCACCTCCCTCCCTTCTCCTCTCCCCTTAAATTCTGGACCAAGGATCCCCTGCTCTCCTACCTCTTCCTCTCCTGTGTCTCTTTACATCCTCCACTCCCCTTTCTGCCATCTCACTATCACTCTCCTACCTCCCTCACAAACCCACACAGACTCAGCTGCTCACACAGGCACTCTGTCACAATCACCCTCTGTTACTCCCTTAGACTCAGTCACACTATATGAAATAAAATATAAGGAATGTGTATTGTTGCAAAAAAGGTGTGTGTGTGTTGATGTAATGTGTACAATATTGCTCCCAAATAACACTCTCTCTTTCCAATATATATATATATATATATATATATATATATATATATATATATTATATATATATATATTTTATTTTTTTTTTTTCCTCTATCTTTTCTTATCTGTATCCTCAGCTCCTGGACCATGGAGCTCTCTAAACACAGGTAGGATAAGTTTGCTATTTTGGGGGATGTATATATAGTATTTTGAATGAAACTGAATTTTCTGGGTATTCGTTGGCTGGGATTTGAATTTGTTTTGACAACATCTAAAGTTGCCAACAAAAGCTGTTAGCTATTTAAATTCATGTTTTTTGTGTTCAAAATCATTACAAGGTGAGGAATTTATATTGGACTCTTGTGAGGATTTGTGTGTCGATTTGTGTGCCCTGCGCTCATTGTTCCATCTGCAGAACTGATTATTGAACAGCTGAGGAACACAGATATATTTATCGTTCGGTGTTTATTTTACCCTTACTGATGCTTTTAATGGACTTAATGGTATCGAGCCCTTGGTCTCATCATGGTAAAGCTGCGTGAAGAACTGTTCCTGACTTTCAAACAAAGGTTCTTTCATCCTCAGTCAGTAACTGATTTTTCCTTCCTAGTTTACCAATATACATAACTGGATAGCGGAAGTGCTTTTTACCTTAGATGTATTTAAAACTATGTTCAAGTTACATACTCTTTCAGACAAGTGGATACTGTTGGTTATCGTTGAAGGTCATATAAAGGGTTGACCTGGTTCAAAAGCTATCATTGCAGCGTGGCTTAAATGGACTATCAGATAACCTAGCTTCTCAAGTTCTTCCAGACTTGTTCTGGATCACTGGCCACTTTACAGATTTGAGTACTTCATGGGCTTTGAAACACCAAGCTTCTGCTGATGGACTCTACAAGGCAGCTGCTTGGTTACCTGTTCATATATTTACAAAGTTCTACAAAATTAATGTGTTTGCATTCCAAGTTGAATGTTTTGGTCACAAATTAAAGCTGGCCACTGTTCTCTATCTTGTTTTCCCTCTCTATGTGTTTGGGACTGGTTGGGATGTCCCCATGGTGCCTGCATCGTTAATGGACGACAGAGAAAAGAGGATTTTAGTTTTACCTGTTAAATTCTTTTCTCTTAGTCCATACAGGTTACTGGTAACTCTGGGAGGCGATCTGCCCCTTAGTAGGCAGGAACAATTCTCAAAGTGTATACAGAGGGTGGAGTCTCCCTTCCCTCCTTGGCTGCAGCTAGCCAATCAGTTCCAGAACGATTTGAGACACTAAATATGACTAGATAGTAGAAGAGAAGAAGACTTCTGTGAGCATGACCCCAAAGGTCCCCCACAGTCTGCCACAGGAGAGCCAAGCACGGTCTCTTGACAGGGTGGGGGACCAGTAACCTGTATGGACTAAGAGAAAAGGATTTAAAAAGTAAGACTAAAATCCTCTTTTCTCTGTCGTCCAATACAGGTTACTGTTAACTCTGGGATGTCCAACTATTAAGTTTCCCAGAGGTGGGAAGAAGGCAAGGACCAGGAGCAAGGCCCCCAAAGTCACCAGAACACATATGAACCATCAGATCAGAGACAGCCCAACAACAACTGAAGTGTCAACGGACACAAACAGGAGTAACGGCACCCCAGGAACATTACACAGCACACTGAACTAGAACCAACAAGGTTCAACAGAGAAGGAAGCACTAAGAACCAAGGAAACTCCTAGACAGGCAATACTGCCTCCAGGATTTTCCTCCCAAAGCTGGCATCAGCTGATGCCAACACATCCACACGGTAGTGCTTCAAAAAAGTGTGCACAGATGACCAAGTGGCCGCCTTGCATAACTGATCAGAGGAGGCCTGATTCTTGTAAGCCCAAGAGGCCCCAATAGATCGAGTAGAATGAGCCATGACCTTGAAAGGGACAGGCTTCTTCCTCAACTCATAAGCCTTGCGAATAGTGGGCTTGATCCAAGAAGCGATAGTAACCTTGGATGCAGGTCTCCCTGCTCTAGGACCCTCAGGAATGACGAACAGAGCGTCAGATTGCCTGATAGACTCAGTACGATGCACATAAAACTTGTGACAATGCACCATGTCTAACAAGTGGAGATCCCTCTCCTTGTCAGAGGTGGGGGTCAGGGCAGAAAGGGGGCACCACAATCTCCTGACTGATGTGGAACTCAGAAACCACTTTCGGTAGAAACTCCTTAGAAGCACGAAGTACCGCCTTGCCCTTGTGAAACACTAAATAAGGTGGTTTACAGGACAGAGCATGTAACCCCGCGACACGGCTAACTGACACAATCGCCAGGAGAAAAGCCATTTTCCACGTCAACCAACGTAGAGGAATAGTAGCCAAAGACTCAAAGGGAGGGCGCTGAAGGACACCCAAAACCAAGTTAAGATCCCACTGAGGAGTGGGAGACTTGAAAACAGGATGAGTATGAGCAACGCCCTGGAAGAAAATCTTGACATCAGGAAGGATGGCAAAGCGTCTCTGAAAGAAAACAGAGATAGCAGAAGTCTGAACCTTAAGGGAACTCAAACTGAGGCCCTTATCCACACCGTCCTGCAAAAAGGCCAGGACCATAGGTAGGTCAAAATTCTGAGACAGGTCCCTGTCAGCGCACCAGTACAAAAAAAGTCGACCAGACACAATGGTAGATCTTGGAAGAAACAGGCTTGCGGAACTGAGCATAGTAGCCACCACACCAGAAGAAAAACCCTTCTTCTTCAATATTGAGGATTTAATTTCCAAGCCGTCAAAGCTAGCCAATGAACATCCACCTTCCACAGGTAACCCTGTAGAAGAAGGTCCGGACGGTCGGGGAGCCAAAAGGCTCCGCCACTGACAGATCCAAGAGCTCCGGAAACCAAGACTGGCGAGGCCAGTATGGAGCAATCAGAATGACTGGGCAACGCTTCAGTCGTAATTTCCTTAACACCCTGTGCAACACGGGAAGGGGAGGAAAGATGTAAGCCAGAGGAAAGGCCCAATGAATGGACATTGCTTTCACCGCCAGAGCCAGAGGGTCTCGCCACCGAGAGCAGAACACTGGAACCTTCCTGCTGTGTTTCGTTGCCATTAGGTCAATGTAAGGGGGACCCCATCGCTGAACAATGAGTTGAAACACCTGTGGATGCAACTCCAACTCTCCGCTGTCCACTATGTGTCGACTGAGGAAGTCCGCCATGATGTTGTCTACTCCTGTAATGTGCACTGCGGATATAGCAGGTACATGATCTTCTGCCCAGGACAAAATAGCCTTGACCTCTAACCAAGCAGCAAGACTTCTTGTTCCGCCTTGCTTCTTGATGTAAGCCACGGCCGTGGCGTTGTCAGACTCCATTCGGACTCGACAGCTGAGATGTGCAATGACTCTAGGCACCAAATATCGCATGAAGCTCCAAAATGGTGATCGGAAAGAGAGACTCCTCTGGAGGCCATCGACCCTGAGCACTCAAGCGACCCAGGACTGCACCCCAGCTGGAGAGGCTGGCGTCTGTCATTACCTTGGTCCAAAAGGTCACCAGAAAGGACTTGCCCTTCAGCAGGTTGGAAAGGTCGAGCCACCATGACAAGCTCAGTTCCACATGAAAAAGAAGGGAAACAAAAGACTTCCTAAGATCCTGTTGACCCTTGCACACCTGGATCACGAACCTCTGGAGCTCCCTGGTGTGCACCATGGCAAACGGAACAGTTTTTCTATGGTGGAAATGAATTTCCCCACCAGAGATGATAGCTTCTGGACTGGAACTGGATCCTGAGACAGAATCGCTGAAACCCTGTGGGCGATCTGGTAGGCCAACTCATCCATGAGGAACACCATGCTCTTCTGAGTGTCGAAGAGAAGGCCCAGGAAGACCAGACGCTGGCATGGGACAAGATCTGACTTGTCCAAGTTGATGATCCACCCATGACGGGTGAGAGCCTGAATGCAGTTCTGAACTTGCGGATGAAGGAGTTCCGCAGAGGGGGCTTTCAGAAGTAAGTCGTCCATGTATGGAGTAACTCTGATGCTGTTCCGGTGGAGGATGGATATCGAGGCACCAAGGACATGGTTGAAGACCTGAGGAGCTGTCATCAGACCAAATGGAAGGGCTGAGAACTGAAAATGTCCCCTGTCACAGGCAAACCGGAGGTACTGCTGGCTCTCTGAATGAATGGCAATATGGAAATATGCGTCCTGAAGATCCAGAGAAGCAAGGAATTCCCCCGGGGACATGGCAGCAATCACTGTACGTATAGACTCCTGGCGACAATGAGTCCGGGGTCACAAAGGAATTGAGGTCCTTCAAGTCCAAAAT
Organism: Rhinophrynus dorsalis; assembly: GCA_037306005.1. Classification (NCBI taxonomy): domain Eukaryota; kingdom Metazoa; phylum Chordata; class Amphibia; order Anura; family Rhinophrynidae; genus Rhinophrynus; species Rhinophrynus dorsalis. The sequence continues at coordinate 129,896,247 of CM074723.1, read as the reverse complement.
AGGGCGACAACTGCCGTTCTTTTTGGTGACCACAAAGAGGTTTGAGTAGAAACCCAAACCCTTGACCTGGATAGGCATCGGCTCTAGAACATCCTTGTCCAGAAGAGCCTGAACAGCGCTGTCGAACAGATAGAATTTCTCTGTACCTTGAGGAGTATGAGATGGACAAAAGCGAAAGGGAGGAAGAGAAATTAAAGGGATCTTGTACCTTTCCGTCACTACCTGTAAAACCCACAGGACCGCCACAGAGTCCTCCTAAACGCTGCAATAGTGTCGCAGACGACCATCCACAGCAGACTGCGGACCCGGGTTCAGCGAGTCATGCTGAAGAAGTCTTGGAGGAGACCTTGGGCTTCCATTGTTGTTTGGGTTTGTAGAGGTACACGGTGCTGAGGGAACCGTCTGGTTCGCCGGACATGTCTCATTCTGAAAGGAACGAAAAAGCTGGTTATGCTTAAGTGGCAATTTCTTCCTAGGAACCAAAGGCAGAAGAGTACTCTTACCCCCTGTGGCCTCACTGATCAGATCCTTAAGATCTGGCCCAAACAAAGAGGTACCCTGAAAAGGCAGGGAAAATCTTAGAAGCCGTGTCAACAGTCCAAATCTTGAGCCAAAGAGCTTGTCTGGCCACCACAGACATGGTGGAAACCCTAGCCATCATATGGATGGCATCAAATAAGGCATCAGAAACATAGTGTTGTGTCTCAGATATGTTGGCAAGAAGGAGCAACTTATCCAAAGTAGATGCATCCTGACGGACAGCCTAGGTGAGCTGCTCAGTCCAGACCGCAATGGCCTGGTTCACCCACGCAGCAGCAAATGCTGGACGCATAGCAGAACCAGCAGTGGCAAAAATGAACTTGAGAGAAATCTCAAATTTCTTGTCAGTCCAGTCCTTCAGAGCAGAGGTATCAGAGACTGGCAGCTTAGTAGATTTAGACAGCCTTGAAATAGGGGCATCCACTTTGGGGGGGATGAACCCACTGAGCAAGCGCAGCCTCAGAAAAGGGATAAAGCTTGGCAAATTTTCTGGACACAGAAGCTTTCTTGTCCAGGGGTTTCCACTCCTCAGACACAAGGAGGTCAAGAGTGGGGTTAGGTGGAAAGTATGTAAGGGGCTTAGCAGGCTCCTGGAATACATCAGAGGAATCAGAAGGAACCTCCTGAACTAGGGGAATGTTAAGAGTAGTTAATACAGCCCTAATTAGGCCCTCATTGGAGGGTTCAGGATAAGCCTTAAAAGGGTCCCCAAGAAACTGAGAGGACTCCAACACTAAACATTCCTCAACATCCGAGTCCACCAGCAGTTTCTCCTCAGAGGAATCTGACACATCAGGTAGTCCCTGAGGTTTAGGCATGCCAAGACTGAAAGGCCCCCGTAACTGGGATTGAAATAATTGCAATGTGGACCTAAGGTCCCTAGTCGCAGCCTTGAACTCTTGCACCCAAGCTGGCTCTATTGCATGGCTGGAGGTCCCTGGAGTGCTGTCAGGGACATCAGAACATGCTGGGCATAAATGACCTGAGAATTCTCTAGGTAGCCCTGAGTGACAGGAAGAGCAATGCGCATTGGGGGATACAGAGACCCCAGCCTCCTTAGTCTTAGGTCTAGCCCCAAGCTCCAGCGGTATAGACATTCCCACAGTGTCAAAATAACCAACTGTACAATAAATCACCCAATTATAGTGTGTAGGATTAAAGTTTCACCCCAAAAATCGCTAAAATAAACTTATCTGGCAGGTGAAGGGTTAATCTGCCGAGGAGAGGAGGAGAATCCAAGCCCTACGGAGGATACTCGCCAGAAACACTCACAAAATGGCTGCCGTGGCGGGAGCCAATCAGAAACAAGGGCGTGAAGCAAGTGCTCATGGGAAATGTAGTTTTTTCCAAAAAAAGTACCCTAAACAGTGCCCGAAGCCCCCTGAGCCTCCCAACACACTAGAAACATGAACTGGATGATAGAGCAAGGGTAGACAAGTAAAATGAGCCATCTCTGAAGTCACTAGGTTAAACTGTTGCAGAGATACGTCCCAAACAGTACAGTTCCATAGGACTGAATGGAGCAATGTCGTCTATGCAGTAAAGAGCGCCTTAAAGGCGCAGTACTCAATTTTTGCAAATATTAAAGTAAAACATAAAAAGGTGTAAAATATCAATAGAACATGTGAGGACACCCAGAAAACACAGCAGGAAAAGTGTCATAAACCCCTCCAATAAAGTGCCAAACCAGCAGTTAAAGGGTGCAGGAGTGTGCAATAGGAACTCCAGAAATACACCCCTGTGCGGAGGGGCACTGTAGGACAAATGGACCTGCAGCACTCAAAGGGTAGCTCACCTTTCCTGCAGATCTTTTTTCTTCAGATTAATCATGGAGCAAGAAATACCTCAGTGGGAAACTCCTTGGAATCAAGATTTCCCCCCTCAGGGCTTAAGGTCCACAAGAAAGCACCTGGATACGGAGACAGCCACATCTAAGGGCATTGTCAGTCATGGTAATCTGCCTAATAGTGGTATTCCATCTCTAACAGAAAAATAAAAAAGATTCTTAAACTATAGCAGAACTGTTCTCAGCCTGATGTTGTCTTCACCGAGGAACAAATCTTTCTGGAGCTGATTGGCTAGCTGCAGCCAAGGAGGGAAGGGAGACTCCACCCCCTGCATACACTTTGAGAATTGTTCCTGCCTACTAAGGGGTGGATCGCCTCCCAGAGTTACCAGTAACCTGTATTGGATGACAGAGAAAAGGGGATTTTCATATTATCAATAAATATTTTTCTATATATATTTAATGTATAGAGAGATGAGGGGCATCCTGTCCTGAGAAAATTATCTTCTTCCTGTGCTGGGGTGCCCTGTTTGCTTGGCTTCTCTGGACTGGTGATTTTACCTTTCCTCTGCTTTTGCTTTGTTTTAAACTAGTTTGGCAGTGCATTATGGAGGGATATATGGTGCAGGAGAACTTTTCCTCCTGGTGATGGACTTTATATCACATGGTCTCTGCATCCCTCAATCAACTACAAGAAAAGGATTTATCGGTTGGGAATCTAGTGCAAGTACCCACAGTCACCTCTTCCTCTTGCCTATAATTTTAACATGTTATACAATGTATTGCACAAAGTGAGTTATGGATTAAAATTAGAGATACAGTTTCCCATTTTCTTCTTGCTGTCTGTATTGTTAATTTTTTTAAAAATTTTTAATCAGGAAGAATGCAAATTAAATATGCTTTACCTGCAGAACGCTACCAAGTTAACAAATGCAGTGAAGTCTTTTGGCTTAGTAGGAAACAGGTTGGCTGCTGGATCAGAAGTAGCTATGACCAAAGCACTGCTGATATTGGATTCATCCTGGAAGAGAGTGAAAAACACCACAATTAGCACTGTTGTTAAAATAATTGATGAAGAATTATACATTGTGCTTACATCACCATGGCTGAAGTTTCCCTACTTCACTCTCTTGCTCTATACTGTGTTCTCTTTTTTAGGCTTTGCTGTCATCAAAATATAAATCACATTTGCAATTTCTGCAACAGTACTGTAGGTATAGCAAGGTTTTCTTCCTCCAGTCCTAAATATAGTCCTTGAAAAGCTGAAATTCAGTGATTTTTCACATTCAGATTTCACAAGGGAGGCTTATGTTCTCCTGCATTTGTGGACATTTAGAGCTAAACAACCTAAAATTAAATTGAACCTAAACATCACAACCATTCTTACCTATCCTCCTTAATCCTTTGAGTGCCAGAGAGGTATCTAATGCATTGCGGTGCAGTGCACTGGATACATTTCTGGCACTCAAATGGTTTACCTGATTCTATTAAAAAAAAATTAAAAAAAATCTTTAGCATGTCTGCACTGATCAGTGTGGAGGCAGAGCCAGACATGCTGTCTTATGAAACAAAAGAGAAGCAATTCTGGAACACATTAACTGCACCATAGGGGTAAAGTAATTTACAAAACTGAAAAAGACCCCTCCCCCCACAAAAGCAGTCTCCAAAATATCGGAAACAATACATATGAGACCTCGCTAGCAAAGTCCCATTTAATTCAATGAGTTGGTAACCTATATTGACTTTACATATTCTGTAAGTGTGGATATTGCCAATCCTTTATAATAAATTTTTTTTGTTTTCACCTATTTTGTGCTTTTATTTCCCTGACAACAACTAATTGAATTTCTGTTTTCTAAAGCTGCCTTTACAGTATGAAGGTGTGTGTGTGTCTGTATTTGACTGCCCAATTCCCCTACTGAAAACTCACCTCCTGCCCAGTGCTTTGTTTTTGAAGGGACAAGTCTAATTTATCAATGATCTTCAGAACAGATTTGATAAGCTCATCATACAACAGTCTGTTCAAGGACTGTATAGGTGAATTCACTGTTGGACATATTTCATCTGAAAATATGGAATCCTAAAGGAATTAGAATAAGATTAGTATGTGAAAAAGGTTGTGTTTTGTACATAATACATGACTTAATAGATTTAGATCTCCTTGATACTTTATTTATTGTATTTTTGCAATGCTTGTGCAAAATCATATGCAGGTATTCCTTTTAATTTATTATTTTGGTAGTTACCCTTGTAAAGATCTTTGCACATGACTGGTACCATATAAGGGGAATTTTGTTTACTTACAGAGAAATTATTTTCTCTTAGCCCATGTGGAACACAGGAACCATTGTGTAAAGTGTCCTCTGGCCAGGAGGGCAGAGTATTTGCATTAAAAGCTTCTCGGGAGGTAGCGCCTCCCTCCCTATGCCACTTTACCCGAAACAGATATGTTCAGTTTTAGTTAATAGCAATTATGAAAAAATAAGTGAAGCAGGAAAGCGGGTCACCTGAACCAGAGAACCCAAAGGATCCCCCATCCTGCCCGGAATGCAAGCAGCCATTTTTTCCTGGGAAGCGAAGTCCTGTGTTCCATATGGACAAAGAGGAAAGGATTTATTGGCAAGTACGCAAACATCCTACTCTCTTATGTCCACAGTATCCACAGAGGGAAAAAGAGAGATAACCCTTCATTGTAGACCAGGATTCCACAGGACTAACTGATAAGGTGTCAAAGGACAACAAACAACAAGAACCAATAGGGATCAGAACTCTGCATAAAGAAAGAAAAGTCCTTAAACAGGCACCAGTGCCTGGAGGACCTTCCATGCAAAACTGGCCTTTGCTGAGACGGCCTTGACATGGGAGAGTTTAATAAAGATGTGCAGAGATGAACATGTCACTGCCTTACTCAGATGATCGGCAAGAGGCATGATTCTTTTAGGCCCAGGAGGTGCCCACAGATGGTATCCTATTGAAATGTTGCCATCTACTGGCCGACCAACATGTTGCATTAAAAATGACACCTGGTTGAGCAGTGCGACATCACTATATCATCCCAGTCAAAAGAGCGACAATTTGATATTGTACACTTGAAGGTTGCAAAGTAGAGGTGACATTTTGATAACAAAGCATGTAACGTAAAATAAGTGTATGTCTTTATCTATGCCTTAACCATTTGACTGCCAGAGAGGTCAACAACACATTGCAATCTGTTGCTGACCCCTCTGGCACTCAAAGGGTAAATGTAAAGTTGTCACTGCCAGTGTCCTGCTCTGTGACTTACCCATCATTGTTCCGATCCTTCATGTAACGCAATATAAATGTATCTCTCCGTCAGTGCCTTAACCCCTTGAGTGCTAGAGAGGGCTGCAAACTCATTGCAATGTGTTGCGGACCTCACTGGCACTCAAAGGGTAAATGTAAAGTTGTTGGCTTCCCTCTCAACCATGGCCTCATCAAGTGTTCTATTCAGTGGTCCAGCCTTGGTAACATCCAGTTATATGACCAGTGGTTCCTTCCACGTCTACTACAGTTACCGAATCAGTGGTTTTAATCACATCTTCATCCAGAGTGTGTATTCTAGTCATCTATCAGGGGATAAACCTCAGCCCCATCCACTTTTCTGTTCAGTGGTCCCAGCCATGGCAATACCCAGTCATCTGATCAATGGTGCCCACTGTGTCTATTTCAATCACCATACTGATGGTTCACTCCTTCAACCGCAGTGTTACTGGGTCCTGTGTTCTATAGGAGTACCTCTCACGAGTACCACTGGCCAGGATTGGCTCTGACACAGACGCATAGGTCACACTGCATGTGTAGCTGTGTATGGGGGGGGGGGGGGGAAGAGCTCCTGCTGGTGACCTGGTATGCCACAGGATACTGCTCAGGTTGTGGATTCCATCACAACTCTACATTTACCCTTTTAGTGCCAGAGAGGTCCGCAACGCTTTGCAATGTGTTGCAGACCTCTCTGGCACTTAAAGGGTTAAGGCACAGATGTTAAGAAGGAGCAGGCTGAGCTGCATACTGAACAGTAACAGGATGCGGGGGGTGGGGTGCAGTGCTGTAGTAGGGGGCACGCACTCTACGGCACAGTCAGCTGTGGATAGGCCAGAGCTGGACCCTGGAACTCTGGGTGCAGAAAAGGAAACAGGGTACATGGAATTCAGTCCCAGGGTCTGCTGCTCCTTCCCTCTCCCCTCCACCTCACAGAGCACACCATGTCAGCGGCCCAGCTACACAGTGCTGCCTGCAGCTGCCCACACACTGGCTGCTCCATGTATCCTAGGGTAAAGATATAGTATATGCTCTCTTACCTGCAGCTGCTCACCCACTGTCTGCTCCACGGATCCGAGGGGGGGGGGGAGATAAAGTATATGGTTTCCTATTCAAATGTCACCCTCTTTGGTGACCCTTAAGTGTGCAACATCAGAATGTTGTCCTTTTCATGTGGGTTACATTCTGATGTCCCCTTTTTCAGCTAGGAAACATTTTTAAAGTGCCGTTTTGTTGGCTGCCTAATAGAGGGCAACACTTCAATAGTGAACCCCACAGATCTGGTGGAGTGCATAACGACTGAAAGGAACAGTTTTCTTTCTGAGCACATAAGCCTGTCAGATAATAACCTTGATCCCAGAAGCAATATAAGACTTGGATGCAGCCTAGCATACTCTGGGTTCCTCAGGAATGACAAAGAGTCAGATTCCCTAAAAGGCTCCATGCAATGTACATAATGCTTAATCCTTTAAATGCCAGAGGGGTACGTAACACACTGGAAATCAATGTGTTGCATACCTCCCTGGCACACAAAGGGTTAAGACAGTCTACTACATCCAATAGATGTTAGAAGGATTAGGGCATAAGGAAGGAATAACAATTTCCTGGTCAATGTGAAAATCCGAAATGACCTTGGGCAAGAAATCTCTGGGAGTACAAAGCACCACATTATCCTGGGAATAATAGGGAAAAGGTTTTACTAGACAAAGTTTGTAGTTCGACAAATCTGCTAATAGATAAGATAGCTAGAAGGAAGGCCATCTTAAGCATCAAGAGACGTAAAGAAACAGATGAAACAGGCTCCAAAGGAGGTCTCTCGAAAACTCAGAGCACCAAGTTCGGTAGGGTAGGCGCAAGACACCCCCTGGACAAAGGTCTTAACATCAAGGACAAAAGCAAAATGCTTCTGAAAAAGAACAGAGGTCTGAACCTGAATAGAGCCTGAGACTCTTGCTGACACCATCTTGAAGAAAGGCCAAAATTGAAGGAAGGTTGAAAAACTGTGGAGACACGTCTCGATCAGCACACCACTGGTAGAATAGAGACCAGACCCTATGATAGACCTTGGACAAATGGGCATCCCAACCTGAATCATAGCAGATATGACAGAGTCTGAAAAATCCTTCAGGATGTTGGCTTCAAGAGCCATGACATCAAAGACAGCCTTTCCAACGGATGATAACAATGAAGAACCTGGGTCAGGAGATTTGGTCTTAGGTGGAGGCGATCTTTCAAATCTTTCAAATCTTTCTCAAACACATATTCCAGATGCAAGTTCCATGGCATGAACATGACAGCCATCACACCACAGGATCCTACTTGGTAAGGAACCTTCTGATTCTCACGGGACACCATGAGATCCACGTTTGTAAGTATTCAGTGGTGGACAACATGGTCAAATACACACTGAATGTGTTCTCACTTCCCTGGATCCAGATGTTTGCGACTTAGAAAGTCTGCAACCATGTTTTCCATGCCTGAAATTGAAATCATTGAGATAGCTGGCACATAAGCTTTGGCCCTCTGAAAAACCAACCAAAACTCTGTCCAAGCTGACACTCAGTGCATGCAACTGCTGTCACTCTGTCAGACTGGACTCTCACTGGTGTTCCCGTCAGAACATGGGATCAGCAGTGAAGTGCTACATGAATGGACCATATATCCAGAATGCTGACTGGAAGAGGACTCCTCCTAGTCCAGCAACCCTGAGCCGTTAGGCTGGTGAGTGACCCTGTGTCCCCATGTCAGCCAGAACCCCACAAGTCATACGGAGGTGGGCTTGTCAAATTTATGCTTATGGGCATACGTCAAGTTCTGCCAAGCCTGTTTGGGCTATGGGGTGGGGGTGAGCCTGAAAGATCTGAGGGGGTTGAACCTTAGATGTTCCAAACTTGGTTAGGTAACAAAAACTTAAGTGCAATCTGAGTCAAAAGTGCTTTTGCCTCTATCAGCATTATTACTTACAACCTTATCCATGTCAGCCCTATAATGTTGTTTCCCCACAAGGAAAGGGACACCAAAGACTTTTTTTTAGAAAACTGGTCAGCCTGCCAAATCTTAAACCACAAAGTTTTATGCACAGCTACAGAGAGGACTGAAGCTTTACCAGATAGCCTAACACCATCAAATGCCACCTCAGTAAGATATGAATTGGCCTCCAAAATATTGGCCAGCATAAGCAATAGTTCTTGTTTGGGAACATCTACATGGATCACATCGGATAGCTGTTAAAAGCAGATAGCCATGGCTCTAGTGACAAAAGCCATAATGAAAATTGGTTGCAGAGTAGCCTCAAAACTTGCCTTCAGTAAGGAATATTAACTTTTATCAGCTTGATCCTTAATGGCCACATCATCTGCCAAATGCATGGTGGTATGGGGGATCAACCGCAAGTGGACAAGCCACTGAGTCAATGTCTCAGCCAAAAAGGGACAGAGGTTGGAATGCATTTGTTAAGGAAGAGTCTCTTATCAGGTGTCTTCCACTCTAGGACACAGTAGTTCAAAGTAATACAAAAGCATGATAATGAAAATGTACAAAGATGCCCCAAAATGTACTTATTTGTTAAACTGGCAAAGTAGACAGGTGAAATCAGTCTCTGAGTAGCATATGCAATAAGTAGCGTAAGATGGCTGCCAAAGCACCACCCTGTCCAATCCAGAGAGCCTGAGAAATGTGGGAGTCTGGGGAATGTAGTTTCTAATCTCATATGCCCAAACGGTGGCTCTCCAGCGCCACATAAACAGTGAATTTAAGTGGTCTGAACATTGTCCACAAGCTGACCATGCAGTAGAGCAGGTCCGGTGATTCATTTTGAGCCCTCTCTGACTCTTGTAAGTGAAACAGGTTCAAAGAAATAGCTGTAAAGACTCTGTGCACACATCTGTTTTTAAGGGGCCACATTCAATAGAACCACATGAAAAGAAATTAAAGAAATACGGCTGAACCATACATATATTCATAGCAAAATAAAGAAAAATGTAATGGAATAAGCTTATCTGCTCTAAAAGAAGGCAAAAGCACAGTTATAACAATGCAATAACAGCCCAATTACATAAGGGTTAATATTCCTTCTAAATTAAGCATCCATCTTTAGAAACACAGGATTTGAGGAATATGAGAAGGATTGATTGCAAAATAGGCAACACCACCACATCCCAGTGGATGCTAAGTAATAGCAGGGACATAAATGACTGAACTATAGCACTCAAATGGTTAACTTACCCTTCAACAGACTACCATTTTTAAATACAGACTGTTAGAGTTCAGTGGGGAAGCATACATTTATAATAAAGTCAACTTACATAGGGAAATCATCCAGAAATACGCCTGTGAACTAGACAATCCAAATCTATGGAAGCCACTTAATGGGAGAACGCCTAATGGGGGAAATTAAACAGCCCCATATCAAAGATGAAAAATAAAACAAATCTAAAAGTAAGAGAAAAGTGCTGGAGGAAAGAGGGCCGATGAGAGTGCTCCAGCTTACATTCAGAAATCCTCTGTCATCGGAGGAGGCTGGATTGAGGGAGGGGAGCAGAGGAATAGTAATTAACTGAAAAGTAGAGCTGTACCCGCAGTCTGTCCGGAAGGAAGACACAGGATCATCATTAAACGTTACATTTTGGCCAAACAATGAATAAAAAACAAAAAAAAACATAATAGTATTCCAGCTAGACGCTATATAAACGTACTTTTAAGTCAAACTTGTATAGGGGTGATAGTTCACCTTTAATCACAAAATTTAAAGTAAATTCTCCAAACCCGATGATAAATTTTAGCAGACACAGGTTTAGAGTCACTCAACATAGTTTGAGCCTCTGTCCGTTTTCAAAATGTCGGCTTCAAGGTTCATTCAATCAAGGCAAGGTTAGACAAATGGGATGCTGAATGGAACCTAAGAGAGAATCTCCAGAACAGAGGAAGATGGATATGTCTAGTAGGTAGTGAAAAACCCTCATTGGCCAATATAGAGAAATGAGTAGAGCTTGAACTAATTTTCTCATGATCTTGGCAATCACTCTGGGAATCAAGACAAAAAGGAAAAATGCACATCAAACACTACCTACATAGAATCACCAATTTATCCACTGCCACTATTTTTGGATCCCTTGACCTTGACCAAAACATCAGCATTTTATGCTGTGACTTGAAACCATCAAATCTCTCTCTGGCATTCCCCAATGAGTCACAAGTTGAGAAAAAAATATACCCAAGCTATCCACCAAGATTCTTGGGAAGGAAAAAGAGAAACAAAAATTAGGATATTCAAACAGGCACCACATTCTGAAGGATTTTCCTGACAAAAGCTGGCCTCAGCCGAGGCCAGAACATGTACCTGGTAGCATCTGGTGAAAGTGTGCAAAGATGTTTGCCACCTGCTCAGCAGTGACCTGTTTCTTGTAGGCCCAAGAGGAACACACTGACCTGGTGGAGTCTGCCATGACTTAAAATGAAACAGGTTTCTTCTTGAGGACATACGCCTGATGGATGGCCTGCTTGATTCAGGAAGTGATGGTAACCTAAGCCTGGCCAGGATGTGTGCCCTCAGGGATGATAAAAATTGTCAGACTTGTGAAAAGGCTGCGCATGATGATCACAGAACTTCAAGCAACATACCATATCCAACAGATGAAGATCTTGCTTCTGTTTATTAGAAGGAGCTGGATGGACAGACGGAAGATTTCCTTGTTGATATTAAACTCCTAAACTACTTTGGGAAAAAAAGCCCCTAGGAGTTCTCAAAACCAGTCTATCCTGGTGGAAAAGCAGAAAGTGTGATTTGTAGGACAAAGCATGAAGTTTGGCTACCTGCTGAACCTGCTTGAGGAATTGTTTGAATACAATGGAATATGATATTCCTCTCATACACTAGGCTGCATAAGGTGCTAGCTAGTGCTGCAAAGGAAATGGATGGTGGGGTTGTGGGCCCTATGGATAAATATTTTAAATATCCTAGAGATGGGAGGTTCTCATTGAGTTCTCTTTGAGGATGGAAAAGGGAGACTAATTAATACCAGTTATGCTGGTTATAAAGTCTTTACTCATACAAGGTGATCTTGGTAACATGGGTAAAATTGAACATTTAAAGGAGGAGTGCTGATGTGATCTGTGCACTTGTGTGGAAGATCATTTTGTTTACTAAATGATACACAATTTTGTTATACTTCACAATCAAGCAAAACAATTCTTCATGGGTAGCCTCCACACCTAGTCATTAGCTCTTAATGGGGTTTGTACCACTCTATTGTGCAAGTTCTACAAGTGGTGGTTGTGGAGTAAGGGGGGATGATGTGTGCCTGCAGGATGGATCATTTCAGATTGTCATGAGGTACACACCTTTATAAAGTATGAACAGACCTTCAAATTAGGTTTTTGAAGTTCCGTTTTGTTTGACAATGCTCCCTCTATACTCACTACTTATTGTTAGGGCTTTATCAATTACAAAACAAGTCTATAGTCTCATATTTTGTTAGGAATAGGATATACATTGGTAGTCTAGAACAAATAGCTCTTAGGCATGGTGTTAATGTGCCCTGTTACACTTTTTTGTCTTGATTCTGTCCTACGATTGTGCGCTCTCTCTTTGATCATCCACTGGTACACCCAGCACCATAGGTTTCATACATCAAGGGACAGCTTCCTCGCTGGGAGCCGTGACCCCTTTTGTTTAAGTTACTTACATTTTTCATCATAATAAATTCCAAAAAATTATTATATTGAACAAACAACATCTGAAAATTAGCATGGAAAAATTATACATGATAATCCACCTGGCATAAAAGCTATGTTTCCCAGACTTGCAAACTAAATATAACATTGCCCTGAAGTATGTTTTTTCATAGCTACAATTAAAACATTATGCTCAACAACTACTCTCTACTCCTTCAACTCAGTTGAGTGCCAGTCCCCTTCACCATTATTATTAACAATGCACCTAATGTCTGGTTTCACACTACTTTGATATACAAAATAATATCCCCACATCTAGATCACACTAAGGGAGGATTTCAGATTTGGTTGCTAACTTCTCACAATGATACAGTGAATACAATATTTAAAAAAAAAATATGGAAGACTTAAAAGCTCTCCCTCTAGACATTTTGTGAGCTTTCTCTTAAGGGCTTTTCCATCAAGCTTATGTTACCCTGAAACTGACATATACACTTTGTCTTTCAGATACAGGTAATTGGCTGAAATGTCACACATCACAATTTTTTCTTTTATTAACAAGACATGTCATGAAGTTATCCCATTAGACAATTCAAACTTCTGTCTCAGTATCTTTTCTCACTTTGTACATATGTCAAAACAGACACTATATCCAATTGATAATTTAATAATGCTTGCCATAAAAGCTATACTGACACACTGGAAAATATCTATACCCCATTATTCAAAATCCGGAAGGAACCAAACTACATACTTCACTAAAATATACTGGGCATTACCACTTAGTAATAAGGCGATAAGGACACTGCTATTCTCCACAAGAGGAAAGACTGTTTAGAACCTCAGCCTGTAAAAGCACTGGAGAAGAACAGAGTATTCCTCACTGCAGGACAGATTACTGCATCTCTCTTTTGCACTTCTTTTGCCCCCCAAAAGTACTTATGGTGACCCATATCCGGATATAAACAGCATCCCTCCCCACTGTCTTGGGAAGTCTGTGAATGATTTTGGTCCTCTGCCCAATGGGAGAGAAGCAGGTATTAAGACCACCATAGTCCTAGGAAAGTACCCCAGCAATGCTCAGGAATCTATCCACTTGTGAAGGAGACCAGAAACAATGACGCTGGTCTCAAAGTAAAGTAAAATAAAAGATAGTACATCTAAAATAACAAAAAAACAACAACATTTCCCTACAGGGAAAGGGACCTGTATCAGAAGTCACTCAAAAAACATCTGTCAGGCCTGTGTGAGGCATTTGTGTTTAGAGTTGGGGTGCCCTGCCTCCCAGGGGAGAATTCTATAACCCATGGTGCCTGCAACCCTAATTAGACATAAGGAATATTTTTGTATTGTCAAGGAGCAGAATTTAAAAATAAAAAATTAAGAAAGAACTCAGAGGTAGAACATAAAAGAAAGACATGGAATTAGCGCAGATCGTTAGCTTGAATGGCCCTGTATGGGTTAATAGAGAGTGACCTGTGAATTAAAATAAAAATTAAATAAAAACTAAAGGACACTTAAAATGTGGAGTCTCCTGATATATAGTAGGTTAGGGGAGAAACCAAGACACTCAAGTACAGGGTTGCTAAATTGCATTCTTTAATGACAGACACTGCACATTGTGGGATAACTCTGATGATTCAAAATAGGACTAAGGTAATGATTGCAACACCTGTGCAAAATCACATATATACCAGAAACCTGCACCGCCTTGGTGCTTTAGGAATTCAATTTGTCTCTTCTGGGTTAGAGAGACAAAGAAAAAAATACAGAACTAGGTGCAAATAACTCATGACACATCAGCAGATTAATTAGACTGATTGATACATCTACGTTATGCTGGATTCTTGCGCTTCATTCAGGTGCAACTTGGAAACCTGGGGGGGGGGGTTGCACTAAGGTGCAATAAAGAAGCGGTAAGTACAACTGTGATAAACTCTCCAAGTCCTAAGTTTTTCTAGGGAGACTATGTATCATGATCTCTCCAACTTGAGAGATCTAGGTTCATAGACTCTGTAAAATAACATAGGAACTTGAGAATGTAAAGGATAAGAAACATTTAGTCCTATTTATCACATCTCAATGAATTCCCCATGGTATTTTGTGTGGTTCTAAGGAGTAGAATTGAGCACCACTAAACAGACACTAAAGGAATGGCAAGAACATATGCCAGCAGGTTAAGTGTTAAATGTACCCATTGTTAAAACCAAGATTTATCACGTAACAAAGAAATGAGGGCAACTTATTGTTCCCCAGTCATCAGACTGGTCGAGCAATGGCTGGAGAACTGTAAGTTGCCAAGCCATTGCATAAAGTTACAGCTTTTATTTGCCTGAACCACACTGTAAAATCAAAAGAGTGTGAGATTTTTTTCAGTTTGTATTCCTCCTGAAGTGGTCAGCAAGACCATGAAACATGTACAGGATTTTTAATTGTTTGTAATAAATGTATACATCCTATATCCTGGTATGCTGTACAGCTGTTCAGATTGAACACCTTCTACATCTTTGGTTGATGCATATCCGTGTGGTTCTGTTGAGGGAGAACCGGCATCTCTATTCCCTGCTGATCTTAAGACCGACGCATCCTGTCTGACCGGTCAATCACAGCTCTGTGCGAGTATAAAATTTTAATTTGTTACACTTCATACCATTATATGGAGCTTTGAGATAGCTCTACTCTTGGTAGCTGTTTGTTTTGTATGATACTCACTGTAAACTGGTTTATTTACTGCTATTACAGGTCAGAGTTTTAACATGCACTAAAAATGATGTAGCAAAATTATAAACACATTTTAAAACCACTTGTCCATTAGGAGATGGCAGCTAATATGGTGAGCTAAGAGACTAAATTTGCCACTATCTGCCGCTATAAGCATTGCTTAGACACTGGGAAATGCTCACATTTACCATATAATAATTTTCACAGTGGGAACACAGGATTTCTCAGGGTGCTACCCACATGGAGAGTCAATAGGTGGAGTTGTAAGAAATATGGAGTGAACACCTCTCTATGCCTGGAAGAGAATCAGTTTATTAAATAGGGACAAAAAAAAAAAAAAAAGATTTTTCCCCTCTCACACAGACTATCGCAGAATAAGGGGCTATGACCCTTAAATTAAACCTATAACTGTATACCTTTAACTGATCACAGCTGAGCAAGTTTTTGAAGAGGTCAAGGTAGTCCTTGTAAGTGGGAACCTTCCATTTCCCTGTCCTGACTTCACCAGCCGCCACTTCTCCATACTCAGAGTCATCCTTTCCATGACCCTCCTAAGACCAAGACATGCAATTTATTAAAATCAGCATTGTATAAGTAGAGAGGTGTTTTCTAAACTGTGGAGGAAATTAATTCTAGGTGTTAACTTATTAGTAGACATTGAGATTTTATAAAATATATTTCTGGTTGCATAACAAATATTACAGAGTAGATAAACCAGCAGTTAAGTGTTACATGACGCAGATGCAGCTATAGGTAAGACATCAAGAGCAATAACAAATTGTATGAAATTATTTTAGCTAGATACAGTCAACCTCTGTTTTGACTTTACATATTGTACAAGTGCATATGTGCAGTAATTTTGCATGTATTTATTTTACACTTATGCCCCTAGCATTGAGCTCCCTGGACCTGTATTTCAAGAGAGCTTTCAGTCAGGGACTGTACAAGTAGAAATATTCATACCATGTTGCATTCTCCCTACAGCTCTAAGTGATCTGTAAACTGCAGAGAGGATTTTTAATTGTATTATTTTTACATTGTTGCAATCTCTCTGTCTTTACAGTTCAACAGAGAAATCTCTCTGGAAGAAAATTCAGAGAGATCCCTGTCTGGGCATAGAATGTAAAAAACATGAAGATTTAAAAAAGTATAGGCAATCTGCAAATGCATAATATGTAAAGTCAAAAAAGGAGGTTGATTATCACTTTAAATCCTCTATTTTTTTAGACATCTCCAGCACGTAAGGCAGGGCTAGTTAATCTTTGGATCTCTATATTATGGGGACCGCAACGCTCATCATTTTGAAGCAAGAGTTGGCGGTTTGGTGATAATGGGAGTTGTAGGTTTCAGTAATTGGAGGTCCAAATATTGCATACCCAGATCAAAGGGGTTTAAATAGATTTCTCATGTTACATTACTGATAAAAAATAATGGATCTGAAGTATCAAAATACAGATTTTAATTATACAAAGCAGAAGCCAACATTCTAAGGCTCTATACAAGAGGCAGGAACCTCTAGTACTAAAGAACCATTAACAAGATGTATCTGCTTGATTACAGGTGGATCAATCCTTTGTTCATTCATCTTAAATGAATGATAACCAAAGACTGGCTATCCCTGGTGTAGAACAGAGTAAACAGCCCATCAGATACTACAAACAAAAGATCAAACAGAGTAAAATGAATATCGATATTTACCCTTGCATATGGGACAGGCTTGGAGCAAACTCGAATCAGTCCTTGATGCACTGAAAAAACAGTTGCACAAACCTTTAGAAATCCAAGGATTATGCAACATACAAAGAAGCGTTATGTTGACACAATATACATTTCTATTTGGCAAGACAAAAACTTATATTTTTCAGCTTGTTGATTGGATATGTCCAAATGGCCAAGTTCAGATATAAAGGTGCAAGAAAGCCCACCACTTCAGCATCCTAATCTGTACCTCTCATGCTTGACTTCAACCTTTGGATTTAAGATCCTTTGGTGATCAGTCTGTAATAAATACTCTGGACAACAGTTATTTGGCATTTCCAGAGCTCTTGCCATTGATGAAGTGGATAGAAGCTCAGGAAATTTCTAAGGCTTGCTATTTACAGTTCATTTTGGCTGTGAAGTCCAGTCTTTGTTCTAACTATGACATAATAAATGTTTATTTTTTTTACTGAATCTCATTGTGTTATAAGCTATTGCATGCCCCTTTTTTCTCTCTCACACCGATTTTTACATGATAGTATTAACTAATGGCTACACTAAAATAAGTAGTCTTATAATGTATGTAGTTTAATTCTTATTAATTCTGAAAACAATTAGTATTGCCAACGAACTGTGGTGGATCCAATTTTTGTGGTGGATCTCTAGAAAATGAGACACAGTGAACTGGATTGTAATAGATATGTCCCTAGGAAACACAGCACAGCTTTCACCAATGCAAAATACTCTATTGCCTAAATCAGGCTGTAGACTCATAAATTGCTTCAACATCTGTGCTGCATCATTACCTGGGATCTCAATGAGTAGGAAAAAAAGAAGTGATCACGGGAGAGAAAAAAAAAAAAGGAGGGGGAAAAAGAGGGAATGGGATGGATGGAAAAAGTAGTGGGAAGGTGAAAGTTGAAGAAAGGGGGAAAAAATCTTTTATGTGGGCCTCAGACTTGCAGGATCTAGTTGCGTAAAGATGAGTATAAACAGATGTAAACTGGTCATTAATCTCCTTTGGTTCCATTGTATAATAATCCCATCATATGGATATAATTTCTCTTTCCTAGGCTGTCAGATAAAAATAAACGTTATGTTGGATGCTCCAAACCTCCTGAGAGAAATAATGGAAGCCATCCAGACTTTGCCCTCTGGCAAGGCTCCGGGCAGTGAAGGACTCCCGCCCGAATGTTATCAGACATTCGCAGAAATCCTTGGTCCACAATTGTTAAACACTTTCTATGTGGTTATGGATGATGGTGTCCTTCCAGATTTTTTTTTACTAACACCTAAATTAAGGCATTTGATTAGATCGAATGGCAGTACCTTTGTTTGTACTACAGCCGTTTGGTTTTGTTCTACCTTTTATTAAATGGGTTCAGATACTCTACACTGCCCCCAAGGCCAGAGTGGTGATGGGGTGGTTGAGTTTGGGGAACTTCACACTGGGGGACTTGGGGAACTTCACACTGAAAGGGAACAATACAGGGGTGTCCTTTATTTCCTGGTCTCCTTGTCCTAGTAATAGATCCACTTGTAACACTCATAAGAGTAGAGAAAGAATCCAGAATCCTCGGGTGGGATGAGGGAAGAAAATATTGCTCTGTATGCAGACGATATTTTACTGTTTCTGGGGGACACCAATGGATTGTTACTTAAAGTGCTAAACAGTGGAATTTTTGGCTAATTTTCTGGTTTAAAGATCAACTGGACCAAATTCTCATTGCTCCCAATTGATGAACTAACTCACATCACACCAACCAGATACTCATATGAGATGTATGTGGATATCCTGGCACGAAGGTAGCAGCCTGCACAGATGTCTTTCTGGAACATAATCTAACACCAGTTATTAGTCACTTTCAGGAGGTGTCTGCCTGGATCCGGCTCCTGGTAAATGTAATAGGAAGGTCGAATCTTGTAAATTATTTTTTGCCCAAATTCTTGTATATATATATATCTTTCAAAATGCCCCTATTCAAATACTTAATCAGTACTTTAAATCAATAGAAAGGGTTTGGACACAATTCATTTGGGAAGGATGATGCCACAGAATCAAACTCACAACCCTTATGAAACGTAAAAGAGATGAGGGGATTCTCTGTCAAATTCCTATAACTATCATTTAGCAGCACAAGGTCAATAAGCACTGGCCTACATAGACCCAAAAACAACTCACCAATTCATTAACATCAATAAAGCTTTACATCGTCGTGCATACAATTTGGTACTGACATTACTGGGGGGGGGGCCGTCTGTTAGTATGACTAACTCCATTGTCTCAAGCTCTCTGAGGCTTGGGCTGGAATGCAAGTGGCTACCGGCTACACAGCTAAAAGACCCTAATGTTCTACTATGGCAGCAGTGGGGTTGAAACATGAACTGACTATTTGTAGACTGGGTCACTTGTAGCAAGATAATACCCTTAAGACATCTGAGCAGTTACACTCGGAATACCAAATCTTGAATAATCTGTTCTATTCATACCTAAGTGGGAGGGTCATATATGTATATATATTGCATCATTCTCATAGCTGCTTCTCAAGAGGCCAAAGGAACCAATCTCACGCATCTATAAATGGCTGGAGGTAGAAATTGGAGGGGGGGATGACTGTACTGCATGAAGCAGGTGGGAGAAAGGCATTGACCACTTAGAGGATTGGGAATGGGACATAGCAAAGGCGGGCCCCGAACAGGTAGCGACCACTACCAGACACCAGTTGATACACATGAAGCTCTTGCATAGATCATTCCATATACCAGTTAGATTCTATAAAATGGGGAATGTATGAGGAGATGACTGCTGAGGGTGTGAGGGAGTCAAGGTAATTTAATTTGGGAATGTCCTCATATTCAGCAGTTTTAGAAGTAGATAAAAGATCATATCATTTGTGTCAGAACGGCCAACTACCCTTGATGTCCAAGTTCTGTATTTTATCGAACATACCAGATGAAGTGGATTGGGCAGTAGCTAAAGCAATAATCAGAGAACTCATTGTAAAGGCAAGAAAGTTGGTGGCCATGAATTGGATTACGGACAGGGCTCCAGTACATAAAACTTAGATAAACTTAGTACCCTGTTTGGTGAGATCTTTGGTGTAGGTTTGTATATTATATATTTATTATGCCAGTCTAGATGGTGTCCTTTGGGGGGAGAATTGCATTTGGTGCCATGCATGCAGGAGAGAGAAAGGGGGAGGGGTTTAAGATTTATTAGCCTGTTCATGGGAAAAGTAGATTACTGTTGTTAGTTAAAAACATAAATTGATCTGGATGATGATTTATATGTCTAAAAACTGTATGACTAATTTACAAATTGTATATTGTAATTATGTTTTTTATGTTTACCATTGCATCTGTTTGTGTGTAGTGTACTTAAAGCAAGATCGATTTGTCAATAAAAACAATATGTGGAAAACTTACCAACAGTACTAATCAAACTCCAGAGAACAGGACCCTTCCCTGCTAGAGACAGAAACACCTTTAGGATTGACCTGCAGCAGGACGATTGCATTTTCAGGCTGTATTGTGGAAAACTGTCAATCTGCACAACCAGAAGACGCTCTAGAACTGGAGTGTATACTTCAGGGATCTGTTGGATACAAAACATTTCTGGCTTATACAACTTAACCTGTGTTCTTTACTTCTTCAATTAAATAAACCAGCTGTATTGGATAACTCTGGCACTCAAAGGGTTAACCACCCTTTGGATGCTACAGAGGTCTTCTGGGCATTTAAGTATCCAAGGGGGTTAAAGGGTTTGGTTGTTATAATTTTGCTGAAATTAAATTTGAAAGTAAATTATTCAACCATAGTAAAAAGTTTGAACCCCAATGAATTAGACTAAAGCAATAGTAATACACAAGCTACTCAAAGTTTCTCAAAATGCGTTCTTATTCTTGCCTCGATTAATACTAAACACCTTAAAGAAGCAGTAAACGTTTGTTATGAAAAAATATATATTGTACGGCTTTTCCTGTTGAGTAAATAAGGGTACTCCCACTGCTGAAAGTTGCATTTCCAGAGTTCTTACAGTTCCAACCCGACAAAAGTCACTGGCAAACTGTCCTCCATAGAATGTGATAGAAACAGCTGAGTCAAGCTGTGAGAACTTTCAGGACGTAAACATTCTTTAAAGGAGCAGTAAACTTTTTTTATGAAAAAATATATATTGTAGGGATTTTCCTATTAAGTAAAATAGGGGTACTCTCATTGCCAAGAGATTCATATTTACAGAGTTATTACAGCTTAAACCCTTTTTGTTTTTTTTACATTAGCAGTGCCCTCTAGTGGTCAAATTCTAATTAGATTTCCTGTTAGAACTATCAGGAAGTAAACACAGTAAATTCACTTCCTGGTTATTTAAACTGCTATAAATTTTGAATAAAACATCTGACAGAAGTGAGAGTGACCTTGTTTTATTCAGCAGGAAATGCTCTATAAAATATGTGTTTTCATAAAAAAAAGTTTACTGCTCCTTTAAATTACCTTCCCAATTATTTGAATTGTTATAACTTTTGAACGCGACAACTGACAGCAGTGAGTGCTCTTGTTTTACTCAGTGGGAAAAGCTCTAAAACATACAGGTTTTCATAAAGTTTATTACTCTGATAATCCAATACAGGGGTGGATGGCCGTTAAGGACCACGGCACTTTTTGTCCTTACCTTTGAATCCTGGGATGGCAGAGAAGCATCCAACTGTATGGACATCTCTGAATTAGATGACATGCCAGGACCGTCACCAGCATATCATCGGTTGTTAAGGGGTTAAAGGCACTTTTTAATTTTTGATAAATACTTTCAACTTAATGCGGTGTTAAAAGTGAACTGGCATTCAAACAATTTTGACACAGAACAAAATGATGACTAATATTTGAAATACACTACGGGAAGGTGGAATAGAATCAGAGTAGGTTAGAATTACTTACAGTGTCCATATGAATGATCACGCTAGCAATAGACTGAAGGAAGTTGGGCAGCTGGTACACATTATCCTCTTCTGTGTCTGCTTCGGTCAGATACATTTGTTTGCAGCGCTGAATAAGCTCAATATACATGAAATCCACATCTTCTGCATGAACTGCTTTACAGGGCTTTGGCAGAAACAAATAGGTAATTTTACAACTTGATGAGGGGCAAAACATGTAATAGCTTCATGTATATCACAATTCTGAGTTGTGAAAGATTTACATCAGTACCCTCTCCATCATTGGTTCCAACCCCTGCTCAAACAACCTCTCATGTCACCCTTCCAAAAGCATGGATCCACTTTAGTCTGCACAAAAAAAAATACATTAAGGTCCTTATGTTCAATCGAAAATCTGGGACAAATCAACAACCACAGGAGAGAAAAAAAATTCTCAACTTCCCATAAATTTCATTGGGGCTTTCAAACCCTTGAATGAAAAATGTCTCCAAGTTCCAACATGCAAAGATTCAAATGACCCTTTTAAATCCTTTTAAATATTTATTTCTCTCTTATGGTGCAGCTGGTTTGCCTAAGAGTCACTCCACTTTTCTTTTGCACATAACCCTAACCCTACAATGCACAAAAGGGGAGGACTTGTGTTACTTGTGTCCTCTTAGTCCAGTGGGGGAATTACAGACAATGGGGCTAAGCTCCTCCTGCTAGAAGGTAGGGTACTTTAACTTAATTCTCTGGAGAAGGAGATACCCTCTCAGACCTGGTTAATACCCTGCCCAACTCAGCAAAGTTTCAGTTTATGTACAGTAAAGCCACACTGATGCCAAAATCAGCACACCAGAAGTAAAAAGGACAGAGAAGTCACCATTCCAGAGAAGCCAAGAACAGCAGGGCATCTCTTCCAAAGAAAGAAGACGGACATTTTCTACAGGAGGGATGCCATGGAAACACCAGGAAGGAAAAGAAACCCCCCAAAGCCACTGCAAAGTAATTATTACCACAAAGCCTTCGGGTATCAATGGACACAGAAACAATAAATACAAACTCAGTGTATCGAACACAAAAATCAAAAAGAAAGATGAGCTGCTAATCAGCCGATCCTACCCTCAAAGAAACAAACCGTTGACTTTGTAGTAGTTGGTAAAAGTGGAGAAAAGACGTTGATATGGCAGCCTTACGCAACTTTACCTCAGAAGTAAGGCTCTTAGTCGTCCAGGATGTACAAATAGTCCTGACAGATTTCAGTGTGACCCAAAAGGGGAATGATAAACTATCTCTTGAAATAAAAATGTAATCTGACACAATCTTCTTCCAAAGCAGTACAAAGATATGCTTTGTCAGCCTGAAAAAACAAAAATGGTGACTTGCTATGCAAAGCATGCAATTCTTCCAAAGAGAAAGTCAAGAGAACAACTATCTTCAAGGTGAGTCAACAAATGGACACCAATGTGAGTGGATTGGAGTGTTGTTTCTAAAGAACACCCAGAACAAAATTCAAGTCCATGGGAGGAATAGGTATTCTAAAATTCTAAAATTTGGAATAACACAAGTGACTTCCCTAAATGAAGGTAGACAATCAACATGGCATTGAAAATAAGCAGCAGTCCCATCTGTTTCTCTCAGAAGGTTTGCAGAGAACTACTGGCAAATGAAAAGGCCATGGAAAAAATTAAAAAGAACCAAGATAAATACTTGACAAAAATGGCTTACACAGTTAAAATCACCTCATTCAAAAAACACATTATCTCTCAGGATGACCGCTTCAATTGCCAAGCTGTCAAGTCTAACTCCTCAATGTCCATTTGACTCACTGGGCCCTATGAGAGCAGGTCTCTAATAAGCATCCAGCTCCACGGAACAACCACCTCACTAGTGAGCAGATCCGCTTACCAAGACCTTATGGGTCATTTTGGAAATGGGAATAAATTGAAACTTGTCAAACAGATCACTTCATAACACTCAGGGAGTAAGCAGAAAATGAGAAAATACATACACAACTGAACTGTCACAGTAACATTGCTTTTTCAGGCAATTCTAAAGGATCTTTTGAATTTGTGCAAAAATGTGAAACTTTGCGATTTCTTTGGTATACTCAAGTCTACTTCCAAATCCCAAATCGAAAATCAACTGCTTAAGTTCCCACTCTCCTGGATCCAGCCTATGATGACTCATATCTGCCTCAAGTGACTTCTGCAATTTATATCCCAGAAGTAATTTCTGGAACATTCACCCTCACCAGAAGTACAAGCAACAACAAAATCAAGCGAGTTCCAGAATATTTATCTGCAATGCCCATTCAAGTTGAGACCTTTGACCCTGAGTAACATGTTGCTTGAACACTTTCCCAAACCAACCTGAGAGACTGGTGTCCATTGGCACCACCTGTTATCCAATCACTGGAAAGGGGTTTTCTATCCTCAGATGATCTACATTTATCAAACGCCAAAGATCCAACTGCATTTTTGGAGATGGCAATCAGGGGATACAGGCAGTGACAATTTTCTTAGGATTTCCAGCAGAAATGTCCTAGTATGAATGTGGGCATACAGAACAGCTTCTATGTCGGTTAACACAGTCCAAAGAATCTTATTGTAGTTTCTCACAAGTGCAGATGGACAAAAAAAAACTTCTGAAATCATTTGGTAAAAGGTTTTGAATCATCTCTTCTGGAAGAGAGAAAAGAGGACTTTAGTCTTAACCATTAAATCCTTTTCTCTTAGTTCATATGACATACAGATACCATGGGAAGGCAACAGCTCCTCCCTGTAGGCTGGAACAATTCTGCAAAGAAGTTGTGGGTGTAGCCTCCCCTTCCTCCTTATCAGGCTATCCCACTAGCCCTGCCTCAGATAGACTTGTGACAAGCCTACTAAGGACAGCAAGAAAAAAGAAAGGAAAGACTCCTGTGAGTAAGCGACCCAAGTGGACACCCATGTCCAGAAAGTGAGACCAAGCTTGGCTCCTTTCACTAGGTGGGAGAAATGAATATCATATGGACTAAGAGAAAAGGATTTAACAGGTAAGACTAAAATCCTCTTTTCTCTGTCGTCCAATATGATATACAGGTACCGTGGGGCTGTTCCAACATTGAACTCCCAGGGTGGGAAGATAAGGAAGGACCAAGTGCTAGTCCCCATATTACTTGAGTTCCTAAGGACAATCCAGAACACAGAACAACCCAAACGTAACTAAGTGTCAATGGACACTGACTAAGAATGTCACAGCACACAAGAACAAAAAGCCAAACAGGCTCCAACAGTTAAAGAATGGTAAGGCACAGGATTAAAAAAGGTCTTAAACTGGCAGAAGTGCCTCCAGGACCTTCCTGCCAAAGCTGGTTTCAGCTGAAGCCAAAATATCAACACATTAGTGTTTGGCAAAGGTGTGCACAGAGGATCAAGTGGCCGCCTTGCACAGCAGTTCAGCAGAACCCTGATTTTTGTAGGCCCAGAATGCCCCAACTGACCTGGTGGAGTGTGCTGTAATGCAGAAAGAACAGGTTTCTTTCTGAGCTCATAAGCCTTGTGAATGGTAGACTTAATCCAAGATGCAATAGTGACCTTGGACACAGCCATAAAAGCCCTAGGCCCCTTGTGGATGACAAAAAAGGCATTGTTCTTACGTAAAGACTCAGGAAGGCACAACAATCTCCTGATTGATGTGGAACTCAGAGACCACCTTAGGAAGGAATTCACGGGAGGTATGGAGAACTGCCTTATCCTTGTGAAAAACTAGGAAAGGCGGTTTGCAGGACAAGGACTGCAATTCAGCAACTCAGAGACCACAGCCAGAAGAAAGGCAATCTTCCACACAAGAGGCACAGAGGAATGGTAGCCAAGGACTCAAAGAGAGGCCACTGCAAGATCCCCAAAACCAAATTAAGGTCCCACTGTGGAGTGAGAGGCTTATAGGCAGGGAAGGCCTGAGCAACACCCTGAAAGAAGACCTTGACATCTGGCAGAATGGCAATGAGTCTCTGCAAAAAAACTGAAGCTGAAGTCTGAACCCTCAAGGAGCTAAGACTGAGCCCTTTGATCACACCATCCTGTAAAAAGGACAGGATTACTGGAAGATCAAGCTCTTGCGAAGACAGATCCCTGTCAACACACCAAGACTGAAAAATGGACCTAAGCCTGTGATAGGATTTGTAAGAAACTGGCTTCCTAGCATGGATCACGTCCGGGGAAAAGCCTTTCCTCCTTAGGATGGAGGCTTCAACAGCCATGCCGTCAAAGCCATCTGCTCCACATCCTCCTTACAGAGAAAACTCTGAAGGAGGATATCCAGTCTGAGTGGCAGTTGAAATGGATCCAGAATGGAGAGGGCCACTAGTTCTTAGAACCAGGGCTTCCTGGTTCAATAGGGGGTACCGGATCTTACATCCAAACCTACCATAGATCCCTGGGAATGAGAGGAATTGTAGGGAATATGTAAGCCAGATGAAAGCACCAGGAAACGCAAGGGCAGGGCATCCATGGCAAAGGCTAGAAGGTCCCCCCAACAGGAACAGAAGAGTTGAACTCTCCTGCTGTACCTGGTGGCCATCAGGTCTATCTGGGGAAGACAACTGCTGCACCAACAATTCAAAAATGTCTGGATAGAGCTCCTGTTCACCTGGGTCCACCCATCAGCAGCGGAGATAGCCCACCAGGACATAGTCTAGGCCTGGAATGTGCATGAGGGAAATGGCCAGAACGTGCTCTTCCACCCAAACCAAGAAAGACTTGACCGCTGGCCAAGTGGGAGGGCTTCTTGCACCTCTTTGCTTGTTGATGTAAGCCACGGCCATGGCATTGTACAACTGAAAAGTGCAGAGGACCAGTAGACCAGAGCATGCTGAATCGCCTGGAGCTCCAGAACATTGATGGACTTAAGAGTCTCCTCCTATCACGGTGCCTGTGTTCTCTGTGCTGCTCTCTGTCAGTCTCTGTTGTGATGCGCTCCTATTGGTTGAGCTATGTTTGGCCTGGCCAGTATGGCCTTTATATACTGGGCTCTGGCACCTATCCGGTGCCCTTTCGTGGTGTTCCAGTACCAGTGCCTACTTGAGTTGCTTGAATACCTGTGTACCGACTTGGCCCGTTTGACTACTCTGCTTCTTGTCTCCTGCTCCGTGATTCGACCCGGCCCGGCTGACGTTCCTGCTCCGTGACCTGACCCGGCTTGTCTGACGTTCCTGCTCCGTGATTCGACCCGGCCTGGCTGATATTCCTGCTCCGTCATTCGACCTGGCCTGGCTGACGTTCCTGCTCCGTGACCTGATCCGGCTTGTTGACGTTCCTGCTCCATGATTCGACCCGACTTTCCTGTTCCTGCATCGCTGTGTCGCTTGGGTGACATTCTGACTTCCATTGTGCCTGAGGCCTGCCTGGCAGAGTATCAGTGTTGCCTCCGTTACTGCTACGGCAGTGTCTCACAGGCTGAGTCCTCCATTAACCCTTGCTGAGCCTCCATGTTGCTTCCGTTACTGCTACGGCAGCGTGCCATTGGCTGTGCCCTCCGTTAACTCTTGCAGAGCCGTTGTGTTGCCTCCGTTACTGCTATGGCAGTGTGCCATTGGCTGGGCCTTCCGTTAACTCTTGCAGAGCTTCTGTGTTGCCTCCGTTACTGCTGCGGCAGTGTGCCATTGGTTGAGCCTTCCGTTACTCTCGCAGTTCTCTGTGTTGCCTCCATTACTGCTATGGCAGTGTGCCAGAGGCCAAACCATCCGTTAAGCTCCTGCAGAGTATCATTGTCACCTCCGTTACTGCTACGGCAGTGTGCCATTGGCTGTACTCCCATTCAGCTCTTGCAGCGTATCACTGTTGCCTCCGTTATTGCTACGGCAGTGTGCCATTGGCTGTACTCCCGTTTGGCTCTTGCAGAGTATCGTTGTTGCCTCAGTTACTACCACGGCAGTGGGTTTTAGTCTCGGCTCTGCTCTGGCAGATTACAAGTGCTCTAGTCTCCATTCTTGCTCTGCAGTCTCCTACTCGTTGCTATTCCGTCATACTGGGGGTTACTAAGAGAACTCACCACAGACTTCTCTACACAGAGACTGATTACACCTATTGGGACTTTAACTCATGCTGTACTGCTGCTCTGAGTATTCACCTTTTCTTGCCTGACCTGTGTCAGTATAAGACCTCTCTTGCTTCCTATTATACTGGACCTGTGTAGGCATATGCATCAAATACTTGCATTATCTCTGTATGTTTCTGCTGAGGTGCAACAAGGCCTGTGAAGGGTACTTGATTATTTGTGTTTTCGATAAAACTGTGTTTTATCCTAACCACTGTGTCTGAGTGTTGAACAAACCGTTACAACTCCACAGTACATGTGCCCTGAAACGCCAGGTTACCTAAGACCACTCACCAGCCCCTAAGGCTGGCATCTGTCGTCACAAGAGTCCAGTCATGAATTACAAATGGTTTCACCTTCTACAGGTTGGACCTGTCCAGTCTCCATAGCAGGTCCTGCCTGACCTCTGGAAGGAGAGACACACTGAGATCAAATAGATCCAGATTCCCATGCCAAGCACGGATAGTGAATCTCTGGAGCCCCCTGGTGTAAGCCATGGAGTATGGAACAGCCTCCATGGTGGACACCATGCAACCTGTCAGGGTCAAGAATTTGGGACCAGATCTTAAGCCACAGACTGCATCTAGCAGAAACAGAGAAGGTAGAAGCCTTAGATGCAAGGTTGACAGCAGAAAAAAGAGCATCAGTGACATATGACTGAGCCTCAGACATGATGGCCAAGAGGGCTAAAAGGTCCTCCGTAGGTGCACCTTTAATGATAACATCAGTAAGTTGTCCACCCCAGTTGGTGAGAGCTCTAGTTAGCCAAACAGAAGCTAAGGTAGGCCTGAAGGCAGCACCTATGGCAGCAAAGTTAGACTTCAGGATAGCTTCCAGCTTCCTATCAGTCATATCCTTCAATGCTGTGGCATCTGCCAAGGGCAGAGCAGTAGACTTAAAAAAGTAAGAAATAGGGGGATCAACCTGAGGTGTAGCCCACTGAACCGGAGCGGATTCAGAAAAAGTATACAGCTTGGAAACCCTCTTGGAAAAAGAAAGATGCCTGTCAGGCGATTACCACTCATCCAGGATAACCTGGTCCGTTATGGGATTGGGCAGAAGAACCGCGAGGAATTTCTTACACTGTTGAAAGACATCAGAAGAAGTGTAGCCCTCAGCAGTAGTAGTAGTGACCTGTAAGGTCATTAAAACCACTTTAATGAGACGCTCAGCAGAGGGCGCAGGATCAGCCTCAAATGGGTCACCATAAGCATATGAAGATGCCCCTTCCTCACACTCCCCTTTCACCGTATCATCCTCAAAGGAATATTCCTCAGAGGTTTCTGTGAGATCAGGAATGCCAGGGCCTTAGGGGCCACAAACATGAAAGAAGTGGGGGGTTTCCAAGAATGGAGGACCCCCTGGAGGGAAAGAGGAAACTGTGTCATACAGGACTAAGTCCTTGACCCAGAGTGGTGTAGTGGGGGCCACAGGGCATGAGGGGCATAGGTGCCCTGAGTATTCACAAGGGTACACCCTTTTTTGGCATGAGGAACAATAAGCAAGGGGGGTTAGAGACACCCCTGAGTAATTAAGCCTTAGGTCTTGAACCCAAACTCGTGGGCCCCAGGGGCCCCCAAGGCACTGTGGGTGTGAACTGGATCATAGGGCAGGAGGAGACAAAAAGAATGAGACCTCTCTCAACTCTGTATGTCAAACGGCTGCAGAGATTTGTCACAAAGTATGTTCTCAGCCTGTGAACAGGTTGTGGAACAAGTGTATCTGGTCTAGTGGGATAGCCTGAGAAGGAGAAAGGTGAGGCTCCACCCACAGCTTCTTTGCAGAATTGTCCCAGCATACAGGGAGGAGCTGTCGCCTCCCCATGGTACTTGTATGTAATATTAGACGACAGAGAACTAAAAACCCTTCCTCTGATGGGTGTTGAACTTCATTCCCAGGATCCAGAAGACATGTCAACTATGCATTACCAGTATGATGATGCAGGAAAGCAGATGTGAAAATACAAGTTCCAATGACAGCCTTGACTAGGCAGTCATCCAAATAAGGTGGGTTATGGAAACATCTGTAGCATGATAGCACCGCATATCTACAGCAAAGGGAAGTGCTGTTGGAAATAATAGTTGCAGAACACAAACGCGAGACATGTTTGATGCTGTTGGTGGATAAGCAAATCTTAAGACTGGGGTTGCCAACAAACTCACTAGTGAGCAGTCACGAACTTGATAATGCAAACAAATGAGATCAGAGCCTTCATATACATACTCCTAAACAAATGAGAAGGGCCTTTCAGCTAGAACCAAGCAGAAAACTAGACAGAGACTACAAAATATCATCATTCTTGGGAACCGCAAAGAGATTAGCACAAAAACCTTAGAATATCAGGATTCTTGGCAACAATGCAATGACTACCGAGGAAAAAATAAAACTTCTTGGGAGTACAGGAGAGGACACCTAAGGTTTAAAAAAAAAAAAAAAAGCAGGGGTGGGTGGTAAGCAGTTTAATCAGGGCAGAGAGGAAGTCTCCTGCATCAGAGACTTTTTTCTTAACGTGCCTTGCCTCCTGTCGGAAGGATCTTAACTCCTTGATCCCTGTGAAATATGCATACCCCATGGATGCTACAGAAGTCTCCAACAAATCCCTTTAAAATTGGTTGGCGACTTTCCTACTATTAAACGGAATGGAAAAAAGCAAGCCAGTAAAATGATAGAGAATGCAGTAAATAAACTGGTCACATTTATAGCTTGGATGTATAGCAATTAGATACCTGGTCACCTAAAATCAAGATTGAGGGTCTAGAGCAGGGATATTGGCACTTCACAGACCAAACAAATACAACTGAGAACCCTGGTTGCCTACTCTGCCCAGCTATGACAGCGAGTGCCTTGACCCCTCTTAAATGTGAGCTCATATTAAATAGATGCTGATAGTCAGAGTTGGAACTATAGGCAATGCAGTTTTTATGGTGCCCAGAAACCAAAGTTTAAAATTTTCCATTCATTTAAATGGGGCTGTTAACCAAATAAATGCTAGAGAGGTCTCAATGCACTGTTTCGCAATGCATTGGAGATGTCTAACATTAAAGTGGTTAAAATCCCCATTTAAATAAAAAGAGAATTTTTATTTGTCCCCATGGTGTAGATGGTTTGCCCCAGAATTGATCCCAATCCTTGTATTAATTAGGCCACTTAGAATTAAAATTGTATTGGGTAATAAACACAAACATGCTTGACAGGAATCTTTCTAACTACAAGGGAAAATGGGATTTATTTATTTTATTTTTTTTTAACTTATCAATAAATTATTTTCTCTTAGCCCATTGAGGGATGCAGGGACCACGGGGTTAAAGCAGCATGCCTATAGAAGGCAGAACACTCTAAACAAAAAAACCCCTGCCTAACTGCCTTCAGTTTTCATCTAGCAGAGTCAGGAAGGGAACAGCAAAAAAACAGATCCAACAAAAATGCCAGTGTATCCTCACAAAACAAGTTTTGTGGACAGAAAGCCCTGCATCTCTCAATGGACTAAGTGAAAAAAGGATTTATCTGAATGTTAAAAATCCCATTTTCTCTAGCATGATTGAGGGATGCAGGAACCATGGGAGCTTACCACAGCCATCCAAAATTAGTGGGAGGGGAGAATATGAATGAACAATGTCCACCAAAACTTTTCAGCCAAAACTAGCATCTTGAGATGCAAATATTTTAACTCTGGAAATATGTGAACGATGACCATATGCTGTTTTGCATAACTAGTCAACAGTAGCTTGGTTCTTCAAGGCCCATGAAGTACTGATGGACCTAGTATAATGAGCTGTGATTCTGAAAGGTGCTGGGGTAAACTGTAGTCTGTATGCTTGTCTGATAACCTTTTTTAGACATTAGTTGTTTTGGATGCTGGTCTGCCCTTCTTAGGGCCTCCTGGAATCACAAATAAGGTGTCTGATGTCCTAAGGTATTGTGTACCTTGGACATATTGTCTTAAACATTTCACTGTATCAAAAAAGTATGAAGTGCTTTCCCTTTAGAGTTAGATGGTTTAGGACACAATTAAGGGAGAACCACTTCTTGGTTTATGTGGAAAGCAGAAACTACTTTAGGTTGGATCTCTGGAATAGTCCTTAAAACTTGATGAAAGATAAGATGCAGAGAAGTACAAGAGCACCAAGTTCTGAAACTCTTTTTTCAGATACAATCACTGTGAGGAAGACTGTTTTGAAAGTGAGATGTTTGAGAGAGGCTGATAACTATGGTTCAAATGGAGGACTGAAGAGCCTCTATGACTAAATTTAAGCTCCATGGTGGAATGGGATGTCTATATGGGGGAACCAAGATCTCTTGGGCCAAAAGGGAACTACGAGACTAGTGTGCACCTTCTCTCCCTTTATTTAGTGAAGTATTCTGGAAATCATAGCTAGTGGAGGGAAGACATACACTAGTCTATAATTCCAAGGAATAGTTAGATGATCCACTGCTATTTCTTGTGGATCCCTTGCTCTTGAAAGAACATTGGTAGTTTTTGGTTTCTTCTTGATGCCATTGTGTCCATTTCTGGAACTACCCATCGATGTGTTATCTGAAGGATTATTTCCTGATTTAGTCCCCATTCCCCTGCATCTACGGTCTGAAGGTTGAGGTAATTTGCCTCCCAATTCTCCACCCTTAGAATGTAAATGGCAGACAAAGCTGGAACATGAATCTCTGCCCAGAGCAGAATTTTCTCTGCTTCCATCCAAGCAGCTTTGCCCTTTGTTAATCCTTGATGATTTATTTATTCCACTGCTGTGACACTGCCTGACTGAATCTGAATAGGAAGATTTTCCAGAATTGAAGACCAGGCCAACAGTGCATTGGAAATTGCCTATAACTCCAAAATGCTGATAGGTCGATGGGATTCCGAAGAAGTCCAGTGACCTTGAATTCAGTGATGTTTGTACACTGCTCCCCATCTGAACAGACTGGTGTATGTTGGAACTATTTCCCATACAATTATCGAGAAGTGTTTCCCCCTGAAGAGGTTTGAACTTGTGAGCCACCACTGTAGTGACTGTCTTGTGTATAGATATATCTTCAAGGGATAGTAATTTTTCACAAAAACAGCTGCTCCAATTAATCTTCATAGTATTTAAGCCATAGAGAGTGTTATTTCAATACTGTCAGAGCTGTAGCTCAAGAGTAATTGAATGATAAAGTATCCTCCCTGCCCCTTTTGCCTAGTGTAAGCCACCTCTCCTCAGATGTGGAATCTGGTCCACAGACCAGACAGCTCACAGCAAGGGACAATCTTCTTATTGTGAAAACAATGAAAGCCCTGCCTCCCGCTGGCAGGTTTTTCCCTTATGTTAATTGAAGATTGCCCCTCTCTACAATCCATTTATATATCACCTTGCTGCTCTGAGCTGAGCGTTACATCAGTAAAAGGGTAGGGAGGGGGATACTTTATCATTCAATTACTCTTGAACTACAACTCTGACAGTATTGAAATACTATGAAGATTAATTGGAGCTGCTTTTATTATGAAACATTACTATTCCTTTCATCATGGTTTGACTTTTTTGACCAATTATGGAGTAGTTCCAATTGTAGTGGCCTCAAGTGGAACTGAGCAACAAGGACTGCTTAAATTGAGGCTACAATTTTCCCACAATCTTCATGCAGTTCCTGACTGAAGTTTACAGTCGGGAGAGAAAAGATTGGACACTGTACTGAAGATCCAAAATTTTCTCTTGAGGTAAAAGCACCTTCTGAATCTAATATCAATCCTATGACTTCAACCTGTTGAGACGGTATGACTTGAGACTTGCTTAGGTTGAGGATTCATGGAGTAAAATGAAGAGGTTGTTGAATTAGCTTCTGGGACAAAGCCTTTAGAAACAAACCGTCCAGACATGGAGTCAGGTTTACGTACATGGATCTGAGGTGAGCCAGCACCTTGGTAAAAACTCTTGGTGCTGTGGCTACAACGAATATCAGTGCCACAAATTGAAAGTGTTGGTTTTGGTGTGCAAACCTGAGAAATTTACATTGCCTGCACCTTGTAGGAACGGGTAGGTTTGCATCTTTGATGTCTAAAGATGTTACAAATTCCACTGGCCCCATGGCTGCTATCACTGATTTGATGGATTCCATCTTGAACTTGGGAACTGTGAGAAACTGGTTACATTTTGTAGGTCCAGGATAGGATGTAATCCTCCAACTTTTTTGGGTACCATAAAAAGATTGGAATAAATGCATTTGAACTTTTGTTCTTTTGGTACTGGGATCATCATCCTATTACCTAGGAAATTGCCTGAAGAAAGACATCCTGTAACATCTTTTCTTTTGGCATGCTGTACATGAAAAAACAAAGAGGTGGTACAATTATGAAAAACATTCTGTACCCTTCTTGAATCAACTGAAGTAACCAGTCATCTGAAAAAGAATACCTAATTTCTGGATGAAGTGTCTGAGTCCCCCACAGTGGAGGATTTGCAGGAGATACCACACCTCAGACTTCATGGTGTGGTGGGTCTGGATTGTGATGCCTTGGGTACATTTTCTTTTGTACCCAGGTAGATTTTGCTTTATTGAAACAAAAGGAATTTCCAGATGTCTGGGGTGTAGTTTGTCTGGAAGAAGTTTTAAAAAGTATTTTCACTTGCTATCAAATCTTTTTGATTTATTTTGAGACACAAAGGTACTTCTACTTCCATTTGCATAGCTGACAATTTTGTCCAACTCTACCCCAAAAAGAAGGGATCCCTTGAAAGGAAAAGATATTAAAGCTTTTTTGCAAGCTAAGGAGAGGAGGTAGGCTCCACCCTGCAGTCACTTCTCATAATTGTTCCTGCCAATTTAAAGGGGCTGATCGCCTACCCAAAGTTACTAGTAACCTGTATTGGACGACAGAAAAAAACCTTTATTGCCCTTAGCTTTCTTCTCCCCTTTAGGGTCTGACATTTTGATACAAAAAAGTAAAGTAAAATTGCTGAAAAATGTCCCAATGAGACTATATGTGAACAATAAATAAGTATAAATTATACTTTTCAACAATAATAATAAATAAGGTATGCAATGTCCCTAAGGGACTAGCAAAAATTAAAGGCACTTTGGAAATTGTACACTTGTCTGATAGAATATTAACCAATTTTACTTCACCATTAATAAATAATCTGTGTCAACACAAACCAACTGCTCCAAAGGAGCTAGTATTGAAATGGTTAAATAAATAAATATAGATCTGTATCTGGTCACAAACTGTACCAACATAGAATTAATCCATAAATGCGGCCCTCCAGAATAACCCCAGATTTGGTTTAGGCATGCCCTGCTCCTACGGAGCTAGAGAAACCTGGACTTCAGGAGAATGAAGAAATGCAGTGGTTTGCAAATTATCCATAGCAGCAGTGAGGAGTAACGTCCAACGCTTGTGAGGGGAAGAATGTGAAACCCACAGACCGTAATACCTTATTATGTGCTCAGAGTCAACACCCCAGGTCACTTAAGAGAGGTCTTCCCAAGTCTCAACTAATGAGGGTGAAATGTATTGTGTCTGATCCGGTTGAGAGCGAGATTAGATTGAAGGAAATGGGAATGAAGTTTGTGGAGAGGGGTTATAAAGAATCTGATATTGAGCAGGGTATTTGCACTGTAGCAGAGATGGATAGGCGTTCACTGCTTATGGGGCCACAAAGGGAGGTTGATGATCCGGACCAGCTCATCATGACAACTACTTTTTCTGATATTAGTGGGGATGTAAGAGCCAGTGTAGCCAGCAACTGGGAAATTCTAAGCACATATCCTGAGGTGGGGCATTTGTTTCAACAGCCACCAATGCATTGCTTTAAGAGGGGTCGGAGTATAAGGGACAAGCTAGTTAGCTCTAACCCTAAGAATTAATATACTCCACGGATAAGTGAGACTTATAAGGGGGTATACAAATGCTCAGGTTGTGTTACATGTGCACACATTTTGACTGGGACTAGTTATAAGGTACCCACGACTAACTATGTTATCAATGTAAAGCAAAATATCACGTGTACCACAGCATTTGTGGTATATTTGTTACTTTGCCCTTGTGCAAAGTGTTACGTGGGTAAAACAACCAGAGCATTCAAAGAATGAATGTGGGAACATAGATCGACTATCATTAGGGGTCTTAATCATACACTGAGTGACACACAGCTTAAACGTTCGCCAGTTGCCAGGCACTTTATTCAGTGTAAACACAAAGTTACTGATCTCCAATGCTTTCCTTTTGAACAAGTTAAACAGACATCATGGGGAAGCGACAGGGTTACTCAGCTAGCGAAGTGAGAAATGTATTGGATCTATAGGCTGAGTACCCTGTCACTGATTGGACTGAACGAACAGTTCAGTCTGATACATTATATGTAGATTGTTGAATGTATATGTATACAATGTATATTTTTATTCCGTGTCCGATGTTTCATACACTGAGTGAGGTGATTTGAGGACATGTTGGATGTCCGTCTGATGTTTGTCTGTTGCCTCGGCAACATGATGCACGTCATGACGGCGCCAAATCAAACAATAGAGAGTATTTAGGGCAGATTGGGGAGCCGGTCTGTAACTCTGTTGTTCCTGATGAAAGTCCTAACTGTGGACTGAAACGTTGATGTTTTTACCTATGATTCATTAAAATAGCAGTTTTAATCATATATTGGAGTGCTCAGCTCTTTCTAAGAATAACACTGATCAATGATTTGAGTTTGGGAGCATCGACTTCATTTAAGAATTTTGGAGTGTGTGTGAGAGTCAATGCAAACCAGTCGAAGAATGTGCGCTCACAAAGCACATGAGTACGTAGAAACCACCAAATTCATAGTACAGCAGCCTGAGGAGAAGGAAACCGGCACCACAGAACTGTATAGTACTCTAAAAAGAGATAGAATACTATCTAGCAATGTAAAAGTGAAACAAAAAGTGAAAAATAAAAAAGTTAATAAATAAAATGAATAAATAAAACCTGTATATGTTCCATAAAGCTTTAACTACTAACTAATAAAACTCTTCTCTATCTCAGCCAAGGCTAAGCTTGGGCCTATATAATCCTGAAAAGTAAGGAAGCTGGGAATTATAGAGTTAAATATGAGGACTCCTCTCACAAGTGAGGGTCCTCAGAAGCTTCAAAGAAGAAAGATAAAATAATACAAGTAAATTCTCTCTCGAGAAATGTAGCCCTGGGCCTCCTTGAGGGAAACACTAAAAACTAATTGAAGGCAGTTAGGCAGGGGGAGGGGCTATCAGCTAGGAAGTAGGAGGAGTTTTTTTAGAGTGCCCTGCCTCCTATAGGCACACTGCTTAACTCCATGGTGCCTGCAGCCCCCAATGACACTAGAGAAAAGAAATGATCACAGTGATGAAATACAAAATCCACTTGTATTCTAATGTTTGAATTGAAACAACAATTCTGAAGTTTATAAAAGCTGGATAAGTAATATTATTAAAAGGGTATAACAACAGAATGGTTACAAAAGAAAAAAAAAGAAAAAAAAGAATTTATACCGCAGCAAAAAGACCATATCCTCGAATTGCAATGGACAGTTCCTTGTGGCTGGACTCCATTTTCCTGATGATCTTATAGAACTGGTCCATGAAGAATTGCAGCTTGCCTTTATGTGCCTCAGCATCATTGGTAACCAGCAATGCAATCTAGGAAAGCACAAAACAGTACAAAGCAGCTGACATGCCAGTTGATTTATTAACCTTGAAAATGCATTTGAGATCTCAAAGTGTCCAGGGAGTTAAATATATTCTTAGAAGTGTTGAAGAATTAGGACTGTATCCAGAAAGCTTAAAGGGATAGTAATACTTCATTTTAACTTTATTTTATTTTGTAGGCATTAAAAAAACATGAAGAATGATATAAGTCTTATCTCTGAAACCTTTATGGTTTAAGAGATATTCACAAACAAAGTATCCCCCCCCCTGTTCAGCCAGATAAGAAGGGAGATGCCCAGATAGACTGCAGAGAGGGACAATCTTCTATTAAGATAATGGAAAAAGCTGAAAAACTTGTGAAGGGGGGAAGGGCTTTCATTGTTTTCATACAAAGAAAATTGTCCCCTTCTGTTATCTGTACTGTCATACAACCAGACTCACATCTGAGAAGAGATGGCTTACACTAGGTAAAAGGGGCGGGGAGGGGAACTTTGCTTGTGAATATCTCATAAACCATAAAGGTTTGAGAGATAAGACTTATATCATTCTTCATGTTTTTTTAATGCCTACAAAATAAAATAAAGTTAAAACGAAGTGTTACTATCCCTTTAAGAGGAACAATTCTGGAGTATACCAGCTGCACCACTGGAGAACAAATAAAAATTGTTCAAATTCCCTCTGACTTTAATGGGTCTTTAATTCCTTGACTTTTAGGTCTTGAACACACTGAGAAAATGGATTTAAGAGCTTTCTAGCAATCTAGGGGTCAAAAAAGCCCAGTCATTGGGCATTTTCATTTGCCCCCTATGGTGCAGTTGATGGGCTTCAAAATAGTACCTCTTTAGCTTCCTGAATACAGCCTTTAGTTCTTAATTAAAATGAGAAGTAACACCTCACTTATCTTACTTTGGCCATACAATCCTAATGGCCCCCTATGAATTATGTCCTTGTACCTTTGTTCAAGAGATAACATCTTCCGTCATGGATGTCATGCTATGGAAGGAGACATGATGGCTATTAGCAGGATGCAAACCCCCACCCACTGCACATGGTGATCCTAATCCTTTAGATTGAGGTGTGCACATGCACTCTTCCCAGGTCAGTTTAAAACAACTGTCATGTACGCCTCTACAGACAAGACATACAGGAGTGAAGAGGTTATCTCGTGAACAAAGGCAAAATTCATTAGGATCATTAAGATTTTCTGGCCATAGTAAGGTAAGTGGGGGTTTTATTAGGAGGCGTTATTTCTCGTTTAAGTCAAGATGAATAACTAATCTCTTGGAAACCATTTATAACCAATTACAAGCAGAAACCACATAATAATAAAGAGGCAATAAACTAAACATAAGGTGGTTTTTGAGTGTAATCAAGGTCATTGTTCCGGTAAAGGAAAGAGGATTATGTTTAAAAAATTATACAATATTATAAATGGTATCAGTCACAGAAACATGAATATTAACAACAGTTTTGTCATATATAATAGATTAAGTGTTAAAGCTGTTATGTTATAGACGACGAAAAGAAGCCATCTACTGACTATGCAGTTTTTAAATTTAGGGCTGCTTCAAGAACTATTAACCGTTTGAGTGCCCAGTGTTCAATGGCATCATGTGGGGGCCTGGGTGGTGGAGACCCTACATTCTTGCAAGTAATTATTAAATAGCATAGCATAGGAATCCAGACAATTGTTTTACTCAGCCCATATGTTGTGTATAAATGGGCTTTCTCCCCTTAGTAAATCGATCCCAATGTGGAATGCAACCTACATTTTAAACTAGGCATTTAAAAACAAGTTTACTTTATTTTACAGAAAATTCGAGTCAGCTAGTATGTTTTACTAGCCATTTTTCTTAAAGGGGCAGTAAATTTTTTTATGAAAAAAATATATCTTGTAGGGATTTTCCTACTGAGTAAAATAAGGGTACTCCCACTGCCAAGAGATTCATATTACCAAAGTTAGTACAGTTTAAACCCTTTTTTTATATTAGCAGTGCCCTCTAGTGGTTAAATTCTAATTAATTTTTCTGTTACATTCTAATGGAGAGGAAAGTCAAGAAAGTCAGTGACATACAGTTCTCCATAGAATGTGATAGAAACTGCCTGTCACTTCCTGTTAGTTAGAACTTTCAGGAAGTAAACACAGTAAATTCACTTCATGATTATTTGAACTATTATACATTTTGAATAGAACATCTGCAGCAGTGGGAATACACTTGTTTTATTCAGCAGGAAAAGATCTATACAATGTGTGTTTGTTTTTTGTTTTTTTTTTTGTTTTTTTAACGAAAACTTTACTGCTCCTTTAAGAAAACAAAATCTGTATTTTAGTGGCACTTCCTGCTAATTCCAAATGCTCTGCCATCACAAATGGACCCAGTTTTGAAAATATTGGTTCAGAACATAAACTAATTAGCATAAAGTGTCACATGGGGCCACCAAGTAATACAAGGTTATTTCTCAAAAACGATGTACATTAAAAAACAAATTACCAGCATAACATATAGGTAGTTTATAGTTATGTTTAAAATTAACTAATCTATCTTAAAGTGACAGGTTCGCTTCAAAGCATTCGTTCAATGTAGAAACCAAATACAATTTATGCTTTACAAAGCAAGCAGCTTCTCTGCCTATAAATAAAGGTCATCAGCTGAGCAGGTTTTGTGTAATTGGGTATTTTTTTTTTATTTATGTAATTTTTTACCCTTGTGCTTTCAGTGGCTTAATTTTAAAATCTTGCTGTTGTTGCCTTGTTCAGAAACAGATACGTGTATGACCAAACGTCCCTTCTGTGACTTGCAGGGGAGTTTAACAAAGTTGTATCTGAAGCCCCCGTACAGTGGAGAGCAACTCAGGGGATATATTTCAAGTGGCCACAGCTGCTTTATAAACATGCCTATAGAAAAGACTATGTGCAATCATAATCTAGTTTATATTGATGAACATTTTACTCCCTAGGACTTCACATTTAGTGACAGAACTTAAATCCCTGCAGAACAGATAAACACTTTCATCCCTTGCATGCTTCACCATGCATAATAAAACTCTCAAACATCCAAGAGGTTAACATTGTATCAATATTGAATGTACCAGCATTCAAATTGGTATTAGTAAATAAAGAATAAACTATTAAGCAAAACTGAATTGGGTAAGATGTCACACAATTGTATCTGATGATATTGTTTTAACATAAGAAATTAGATAATAGTGCTGTCTGCAAGAGCAGCCTAACAAAAATAAATTGCAGTGTGCAAACCGAGTAATTATTCCATTCAGACACACCAGCCTTGTTCTACTGTCCATGGTAGTCAAACATACACTGGTG
Organism: Rhinophrynus dorsalis; assembly: GCA_037306005.1. Lineage (NCBI taxonomy): Eukaryota > Metazoa > Chordata > Amphibia > Anura > Rhinophrynidae > Rhinophrynus > Rhinophrynus dorsalis. Next base: position 129,855,617 of record CM074723.1, on the reverse strand, counting down.
ACACCCCAGCCTTTTTCCCCCTGTCTTCTTGTACTTATATTTGTTCCAGGGCATCTGTTGCACTTTTTTTAAGGGAGTCCTAGAGTTCCACAAAAGCCAATTTGAGAAATACTTTAGCCTATATGTTGTGCAAAATCAACCCTCTTTAATATACCTGTTTGAGGAAGGAGTCTAATGCTGTAAATGCTTGTTTCTTCATTTCGGGATTTGTGTGCCCGCACCACTTGGACAGTACTTCATAGAGAGAGCGGTAGTTATCCATAAGGTAGGTACTGAACTGGGAAGAGTGTAAGGCTAGCAAACGCAATCCCGCTGCAAGTGGAATAAAATCAACGTTAGACAGAATTTATTAATATCAAGTAGGGCAGCATTTTGAACCCCTTGGATGCTAGAGATGTATCCAATGCATTACAAAACAATGTGTTGGAGATGTCTCTACCATCCAATGGGTTAAAACTGTAACATCTTTTGGATAAAGCAGGTCGCTACAGTAGGAGGAAATATGGTTGCATGCTTTAGAGAACATTAAAAAGGGATACTGTTGCATAAAAAAGGAAAATATATACAGTACTGTGCAAAAGTTTTAGGCAGATGATAAAAAATACTATAAAGTAAGAATGCTTTCAAAAACAGAAATGTTAACATTAATAGAAGAAAAATCTAAATCAAATTAATATTTAGTGTGACCACCCTTTGCCTTCAAAACAGCATCAATTCCTCTAGATACACTTGAACAAAGTCAGGGATTTTTTAGGCATATAGTGAGTTTTATTATTAAACAATTATACCAAACAGGCGTTAATGATCATCAATTTAATATGCAGGTTAAAACACAATCATTAATTGAAACAGAAACAGCTGTGTAGGAGAAATAAAACTGGCTAAGGAACAGCCAAACTTGGCTAACAAGCTGAGGTTGCTGAAGACAGTTTAAAGTCAAAGGACTGAGCACAGCAACAAGATACAAGGTAGTTATACTGCATCAGCAAGGTCTCTCCCAGGCAGAAATTTTAAGGCAGGCAGGGGTTTCCAGATGTGCTGTCCAAGCTCTTTTGGAGAAGCACAAAGAAACAGGCAACACTGAGGACCGTAGACGCATTGGTCGGCCAAGGAAACAGTGCAGCAAATGAAAGACACATGCTGAGATTACATGAAGAGAGAGAAGCAATGAAGGCTACCTAAATCCACAGAAGAACTGTGGTTAGTTCTCTGATATTTTTGGAACAACCTACCTGCCGAGTTCCTTAAACTGTGTGCAAGTCTACCTAGAAGAACTGATGCGGTTTTGAAGGCAAAGGGTAGTCACACCAAATATTGATTTCATTTAGATTTTCCTTCTGTTCACTCACTATGCATTTTGCCAGTTGATTAAAATAAACCAAAAGCATGTCTATTTTTGAAAGCATTCTTTCTTTACAGTATTTTTTCACACCTGCGTAAAAATTTTGCACAGTACTGTATATTTTGCGACGTTTACACTACTGAGGAGAACAAGAGAACTCAAACGCCTGAGAGATGTTTCACTCCAAAGTAATTGTAGCACAAACCTGCATTTTTTGGGTGCAGTACTTCAATGACCTGAAATGTTCTAGTTCAATTGTTAATATTGCAGTCTACAGACAGCTATTGTCAGTGATTATGACCATTCATAGACCACTGTAAATTTTCAGGCCATGGATGTACTACAGACAACAAAATGAAAATTTGAACTGTAATCATGTTAGAATAAAATATCCCATCAGCTGGAGTACACTTGTTTTACTCACCAAACTAACCGTTGAAGTATATTTTCCATATTCCATGATACTATACCTTTATATGTAGCTTTTTCTATGTGACACCTTCCCTTTAACATAACAATGTAACTGATACATGCAATAAAAGCTGTAAAGTTTCACTTTGTGTTATGTAAAATGATCTGAATAGTTATGTTTATTTCGGTTAAACTCCATGGCAAGGTACTGTTTTGTGAAAATATGCAAGGAGGACCAAGTCACAGCCTTGTACAGCTGTTCAGCCGAGGCCTGGCTGTTGTGGGCTGAAGAAGCATCCACAAATCTGGTGGAATGCACTCTGATCTTGAAGAGAACAAGTTTCTTCCTGAACTCCTATAGCGAATTGCAGCTTGGACCGCCAGGACTGCCACAGCGGAGGCCAGAAAATCAATACAGTAGTGTTTGGCGAAAGTATGCAAGGAGGACCAAGTTGCTGCCTTGCACAACTGCTCAGTCGAGGCCTGATTCTTGTAGGCCCAAGAGGCCTCCACAGACATAGTGGAATGTGCTGTGATCTTAAAGGGAACAGGTATCTTCCGGATCTCATGTGCCTGGAATATGGTAACCTTGGTCTAAGAGGCAATGATGACCTAGGAAACCACCTGACACACCCTAGGACCGTCAGCCTTGTAAAAAGGCTCAGTACAAAGCACCATTTCTAACAAATGGAGAGCCTTCTTCCGGTCAGACTTCGGGTCATGACAAAAAGAAGGCACAACAAGGTCCTGAGACCACCTTGAGAAGAACGTCCTGAAAGGTTCGAAGCACCATGTATTCTTTCGTAGAAAACAGATGTTTCAGAGAACTGATGTCAAGTGTAGATCCACAATGGTATATAACAAGCCACAGTTATTTTTCCAGGATGGCTGTGTCTGAATTATACAAGCAAGTGGTTAGTGTGGTGGGCAAAGGGCAGAAAAGTGCTTATGGCAAGAAAATCCACCTGACAGCTGATATGTGGACAAATGGGCAAAGCACAAGCTACATGACTGACTGCTCACTGGGTTTCCGTCCCACCACCAACAGTGGGCAACACTAACTTACTGCATCAGGTGACAGACAGTAATCATGCCTCTGGTTCTGGCAGTGTGATTAAAAGGCAGCAGCAGGATAGCCCAAACCATTGGCAGAGTTTTGAGAGACAGTCCCATAAAGCTTTAAATGTTTAAAGCAAGCTAGAGCAGATGATAGAGGAATGGCTTGTACCCTTGCTCCTTAAAAGCTGGTTTCCTGTCTGCTGATAATGGCTCCAACATAATTGCTGCATTGATTATAGGTGATATGGTACATGTGCTCTGCTTTGCCCACGAGCTAAATTTAGCTGTGACCAGATTCCTGGCAGAATCCAAAACCCTCAGAGAGATGCTTACTATTGTCCACAAAATCTGTGCACATTTTAGTAGCTCCTACAGTGCACACAACACACTATATTCCATACAAGAATCTAACAACCTGCCCCACCATCAGCTGAAAATGGAGGTCCCTGTACATGTTAGAGAATGTGTACAGGAATTAATGAAATTCTACCACTAATTGCAGCAAAATGAGGAGCATGGCAGAGGAATCTTACCATAATGACAAGACAGACATGCATCAGCTGGTAAAGGAAACTTTAACATGCTTTAAACAAGATGAGATACCAGGAAGGTGGTTTACAACACAAACCTTGCAACTCAGCAACTCCCTGAAACGAGACCACTGCCAAGACAAAAACCATCTTGACGCAAAAAAAAGGGAGGAAGAGGCTCAAAAGAGGACCTATGCAAAAACCCAGAACCAAAATTAAGACCCCACAGAGCAGTGGGAGCCTTAAATGACAGGAAAGCATAAACCACCCCTGAACAAAGGCCTTAAGATCTGTAATAGTAGCAACATGTCTCTGGACAAACACAAATAGCACCGAGATCTGAACCTCAAGGGAGCGCAAGCTGAGTGTTTTGTTCATCCAGTCTTGGAGGAAAGACAACACAAAGGGAAAGTCAAAACCTTGCGAGGATACAGCCTTGTCTGAGTAACACTTATGATATCCTATGGTACAGCTTGGAGGAGACAGGCTTTCTGACCTGAATCATGGTGGAAAACCTCCACAGAAAAACCTCTGTGTTTAGGATATCTGCTTCAAGAGCCATGGCATCAAAGACATTTTCCCCACAACCTAATGCCACAGGTAACCCTGGAGTAAGAGACCCAGCCTAGGAGGAAGGTCCTGAATCGAAAGACTGACCAAGTCCGCAAACCACCCTCTCTTGGGCGAGGAAAACGTGATCAAAATGACTCCATCCATCCTGATCTTCCAGAGTACCCTGGGTATGAGAGGAATCTGAAAAAATACATAAGTGAGGTGGAAGTTCCACATAAGCGACATCGCACCTGTGGTAAAAGCCAGATGGTCTGCCCTCCAGAAGCAGAAGGTGGGAACCATCCTGTTGTTCCTGGTGGCCATTTTCTCTATCATCGGCACACCCTACTGTTGCACAATCAGGTAGAATGTTTCCCAGACTGAGGTCCCACTCTCCTGGATCTATGTCTTAGTGACTGAGAAAGTCCAGCAGAACTTTTTCAAACCCTGGAATGTGAACATCAGAGATGGAAGGAACATGGGCCTCCACCCAACCGAGAATTTACCTCACCTCGAACCAGACAGACATGTTGCAAGTGCCTCCTTGGCAACTGATTTATGCCACAGCTGTGCAGTTGTCCAACTACACCCTCACTGGCTTCCCAACAGGAGTGAGGTCCAATGAACGAGGGCCAGCCAGAATGCTCGGAGTTCCAGGACATTTATGGACATAAGGCTCGCTTCCTGAGTCTATTTGAACAACAGAGCACTCTAGGATAACAAAGGCCTCCCCTGTTCCAGGTGTGGCTGCCGCAACCACCACTGGAGGCCCCTCCTGGCCTCCAGAGAGTTAAATCTGTTGATCCAGATGCTCCAGATTCCTGGACTAGTTCTGGATAAAATCTCAATGTAACTCCCTTGTGTGAGCCTGAGTGTAAGCTACAGCATCCAGTGTAAACACCAGTCTGCCCAGAACTCTGCTGTGACTCCTAGATAAAGAATAGTGATGATGGGGAGCAATGTCAGCCACAGAAGGTTGAATACCCAACACTGGTTGAGCTAGAACTGGAGCAGCGATTCACCACTGGAACGTGAGCAGTGGCAACTGAAATCACAAAATCTAAAACATACAGATTGGAGCAGGTGGCAATCAGATATCGGAGTTTAACCATCTTAGGTCTATGGAAGCACCACACAGAGAAAGGCCAATAAGGCAAGGAAAAGTTTACAATACGGATTAAACAGTACTAGAACGAGGATCATGAACACTCACAGTAATAGACTATACTTGCATGCTGCAGTGTTTGTGTTGCTGCTAGAGGTTGAGGTGGAGTATCCAAGAGAGCAAACAACATCACAGATAATTACAGAGCAGGAGTGAGTGAACCAGGTGTGTCCAGGTAGGCTTCCAAACCGGTAAGTCCAGAAATAAAAACATAACTGGGACAGGTTCTTGCATTTTCTCAATAGTCACAACAGTCTAGTGCTTTAAAGGGATAGTAATACTTCGTTTTATCTTTATTTTATTTTGTAGGCATTAAAGAAACATGAAGAACGCGCAAAGTTTCCCCCTCCCGCCCCTTTTACCTAGTGTAAGCCATCTCTTCTCAGATGTGAATCTGGTTGTAAGACCAGACAGATAACAGCAGGGGACAGTCTTCTTACAATGAAAACAATGAAAGCCCTGCCCCCCTTGACAAGTTTTTCAGGTTTTTTCCTTATCTTAATTGAAGATTGTCCCTCTCTGTAGTCTACCTGGGCACATCCCTTCTGATCTGGATGAACAGTGTTACATCAGTAAAAGGGGCGGGAGAGGGATACTTTGTCATTGGAATTACTCTTGAACTACAAGTCTGACCGTGTTGATATAACACTCTTTAAAGTTCAAATACTATGATGATTAATTAGAGCTGCTTTTATTATGAAACATTACTATCACTTTAAAGTGTTAGTAAAGTCCAGCAAAAAGTTTTTTTGCATTTAGAAGAGCTTAAAAAGCTGAGCTAAATGCAAACAAACGTATCTCTCAAACCGCTGTGGTTTAAGAGATACAGGCGTTTAAAGTTCACTGTCTCCTATTGACAGCTGTAAAGCGGTCAGCAGGAGATTCATGTCGGTCGACACGGAGGCGCTTGAGAAGTGCCGCAATCTCGTTACTTACAAGGAATCCCTTCATTGGAATGGTCTAAAACGTGTGCTTGAAAACAAGGCACACATTTTAGACCATTCCAATGAAGGGACTCCTTGTAAGTAACGAGATTGCGTTGAGGCCAGATGGTAGAGCTTTGAACTGCAGGTGCTTTTTTTTTAACCCAAACCTGAGGAACTTTCTGTGCAAATGTCTTACTGGGATGTGATGGTAAGCATCCTGGAGATCCACCGTGATCAGGAAGGCCCCTTGATGTACTGTTCGTAGAACTGTGGACACTGTCTCCATTTTGAACAGTCTGTGCCAGATGAGTTTAGAAACTTTAAATCCAGAATGATTCTGAAGCACCCTAGATGACTTTGGTACTATAACAATGATCAATAAACACCTGTCCTCTACTGAATTCAGGGCACAGTCTCCACCATCAGGCTCTAGATGGATTTTCACAACTGTGCTGCTCTGTGGTACATCGATGGAGATCTTGAGACTTTAAATACATTCTTCTCTGGAACTATTTTGAAGTCCAGTGGGCACCCTGCTTCCAGATTCTAAATAAGCCACCTGTCTGGATTTGGTTTTGACTTCCAGATGTGGACAGTGCTCCAGGCAACCACCGAAAGGGCTTGGAAGCAGGGACCCGCTAACCTTCATAAAAATAATTTTAACTGACCGTTCCAGACACCTTGGGGGGAGAGGCATGATTAAATGGTGATAAAGTGGATATGACTTCTACAGGGTTATCACTTCTCAAGTTTTTATGTTATTCTATGGAGTCAATGTGCTAACATTTCTCCAGCTTTGGAGATATTAGTGCATAGGCTCTAAAGCAGCTTCTCTCAACTCCTGTCCTCAGGACCCACTAACAGGCCAGGATTTGATTTCCTTGTTAGAGCACAGGTGAGTTAATCAATGTGAATGAGTCTCTGATTACTACACCTGTGCTCTAGCAGAGAAATCCCTAAGTCCTGGTCTGTTAGTGGGTCCTGAGGACAGGAGTTGAGAAACACTGCTCTAAAGAATAAAATAGGAATTGGAGAAGTGATATCACTGGAGAAGTCATCTCCACTTAGTGAATAACCCCCCTTCTCTTCTAAAACCTCCTCTGGATGATTGAGAAGCTGTTTTCTTTTCTCATAAGATTTTCACTGGTAGCACTTTTTGTCCCAAAAGGAATGCCTCAGATTCCTGAAGGCTAATGAACGACTTGGTAAGAGAAGGTCTTGTTCTCCTATCTTGAGGCAGAAACGGGCTCTTACATCCAGTCATCTTATTGACGATATCTTCCAGCTGCTCGCCAAAGAGCATGGAACCAGTAAAAGGCAAAGAAACTAATTTGATTTTTAAGGAGGGCCCACTCCCCAGAACCTCAACCATAGTGCCCTCTTGGAGGAAATGGACAAAGAAGTAGCTCTGGATGACAGCTTAAATGTATCCAGAGAGGTGTCTCAAAAGAAACCAGCTGCCTCTTATGGTGGCTATTTCCCTCATGAGCCTGGATCTAGAGACTGACGACTCAATATTTTCTTCTAATTCTGTCAACCAGATTCGCATGGCTCTGGAAATAAAAGCTATGGCAGTAGCGACCTTTCAATTTTGACCCAGAACTGAAAACTGCTTTTTTAATGCATTCTCCATTCTTCTATACATGGTATCTTTTAGGTAAGAGCCATCCTCCATCAGAATCATAGTTCTCTTGGATTCGTAAAAGGGGTATAGCTTTTGAAATTTCTTGGAAACTGATACTCTTGTCATCTTTCCCCATTCTGCCTTAACCAAATTGAGACATAATGATGTGCAGAAAAAACAGGAATTTCTTCCTACTGCCGTGGGAAGCTGTATCTATAATAACCAATTCATTCTGGACTTCAGTGAACCCCAGAGTTTTTCGAGTATGCCTCAGGAAAACTTCTATCTTTTCCACATTCAAGAATCCTACATCATCCATAATTTCTCCTTCTTCCTCAAATGAGTATTCTGGCAGAATACCTTTAATAATCTCTTGTTCTTTCATTTCCACAACTCTAAGTGATGTATCTTTGTTTGGATCATTCAGATGTTGCTTTTTCCTCAAACTTGCAGAATGTTGCATAGAAGTGTAATGTTTCCAGCAGGGATGTCTTCATCCATGTGAGAACTCTTGAAACTGAGAAGGCATGCTCTGACCTGCAGCTTTCTTGGAAGCCTCTTCAAACTTGGAAGCCTCTGGTGCTGATAACAGCTGGTAGGACCAATCACACTCTTTAAAGTATCCCCATGCTCTCTTGATCATCAGTTATTTTCCTTAACAAAGCTGTAAAATAGAACAGAAACACAGGTAAAATGGGTTGGGTGTGCCATGGAGGGACACAGAAGAAAAAAACATTGGCAAGTAAATTTCCTCCTTTCTTCTGTGTCCACTCCACGGCAATAGAATGAGTCATACCCAAGTAGTGTTCTAGAAGGTAGAGGAAGCTTACATTAGAATGGAAAAAGCCTAATCCCAGGTAATACACCATAGTGAAGGTTAAGCAAGATGATAATTTAACCATACTACCATTACAGCAGAATAATTGCTTTACAGAACATTCCTCCCGCACTTGGCATTGGCTGATGCCTGAAAGTCCTGATTGTAATGCTTGATAAATGCGGATATAGAAGTCCATGTGGCAGCTTTAGATAGGTCTTGACAAGATGCCTCTGCCTTACTAGCCCATGTGGCTGACACAGCACTGTAGGAGTGAGTTTAATTTTAATAGGAGATTGAATTCCTGCATCTTGATAGGATAACCTAATACAGTCTCTAATCAATCTACTGATGGATGCTTTAGAGGCTGCTTTGCCCCTATATTTGCCAAAGTGATGGAAAAACAGGGAATAAGAGGTTCTAAAATCTTTAGTCCTGTTGAGACACACATCTCCCGAGATCCAAGTTGTGAAATTTCTTCTTTCTCAGATGTGGGGTTAGCACAGAAAGAGGGTAGAATAATGTCCTGATTCATGTGGAAATCTGAAACCACCTTGGTCCAGAAAGAAGGACAAATTCTAAGGACAACCTTATTTTGATGAAATACTATATATGGGGACTTAAGGACAAGGCCTGTAATTCACCTACTCTCCTGGCTGAGGTAATGGCTGCAAGGGAGTCTGTTTTGATAGATAGATCTTTAATAGGTATCTTGTGCATGGGTTCAAAAGGCTTAGAGGCAGATAACTGATCTAGAACCAGGTTTAAGTCGCAGGGGGGAATCTCTTCCCTAATGGTGGGTCTAGATTTGGTTACGGCAGTAATGAATCTCCCTACTATAGGATTTTCTCTAAACTGAGTGGCCAGAATAGCTGATAATGCTGATAACTGCAAATTCAGTGATGAGGGTTTTAAATCTAGACAGAAACCTTTCTGTAGAAAGTCCAAGATCTTTGTTGAGGAAATATCTTGTCTTGGGATGTTGTTCTCTAGACACCAGGACCTGAAGGTCTTCCAGGTTCGATAGTACATTTTTGAGGTGGATGCTTTTATACCTGCAATAATGGCATTATTCTTGGGCAATCTGGCTTGATCATTAATCACTTCTGCTCTTTCTTCCCTTATCTTTCCGAGAATGTCTGGGATGATTGGTATTGTAGGGAATACATAGGCCAACTTGAATACCCATTACTTTTTTAAGCCATCCTGCCAGAGAGCCCTCCTGTCCTTCCAGCGTGAGAAGTATTGTGTGCACTTTGCGATGACTGTGGAGGCCATGAGATCTACTTCTGGTAGGTCCCAGAGCTCTGCAATTCTAAGGCATACTGAAGTCTTCAGAGACCACTCCCCCCCGGTCTATTAGCATGCTGTTGAGAGGCTGCTTGGATGTTGAGGCTTCCTGACATCTGGGATGCCGATACAGAGAGAAGATTCTCCTCTGCCCAGGTTAGAAGTTTTGATGTTTCATGCATCAGACTCCTGCTCCTTGTGCCTCCCTGATTCTTCAAGTATGTTACTGTGGTCTGATTGTATGATCTTACAGTCCGTCACGGTTTCAAGGATGCGACAAGAGACAAGTACTGTAATGTAACTCCACTTTACTTGAAATCGTAGTAGGAAATATCACAGAGCACAAATCAAAGTGAGGAAGCAGCCCTAACACGGAGCAAGAGACTTCTACGAGAAATAGTAGACTGCTCCGGAGGGTGTCATTCTACAAGTCTGGAGCCAGGTATATGACCCAGCTAGACCCAGACAAGGTAGCAATAATGCCCATAGATGTATAGAGTAGTATAAGGCTGGAGCCACAGACAGCACCAGGATGGATGGTCAGAAAAGCCAAGGGTCAACCACAGACTGGGTAGTCAGCCAGAGCCACAAGTCTGCACCAGACTGGATAGTCAGATTAAGTCAGGGGTCATACATAGAGAGCACAGATGCGGCATGACCACAAGGAGGCATCGATGTGGCCGGCTCCCAGCTGCCGGCCAAAAGGTAAGTATAGGCTGTGATAGTACCTCCCTCTCAATGACCCCTCCTCCGAGGAGAGGACCGTGGTTTAGAGGGAAATTGAGAATGAAAGGTACGGGTGAGTGCCAGAGCATGCACATCCCTAGAGGGAATTAAAGAATGTTCGTCTGGGCCGTAACCCTTCCATTGTACAAGGTATTGCAACTGTCCTCGTACTTTATGAGAATCCAAAATATTCTGTACCTCATACTCCTCACGATCTCAAACCCTGACAGGAGCAGGACGGACAGGAGCAGAAGTATACCAACTGCAAATCAGGAGCTTGAGTAGAGACACATGAAATACATTATGGATGTGCATATTAACAGGAAGATCTAGAGCATAAGCCACAGGTTTGACTCTGCAAAGCACATGGAAAGGACCAACAAAACAGGGGGCCAGTACTAGGCACCTGGAGGTTCAAGTTGCGGGAAGATAACCACACTCTCTCTCTCTCCCACCTGGAAGGTTGATGCTGGCAATCTCCTATGGTCCGCCTGCCTTTTCTGTCATTGCATGAAGCCACGTAGGGTATTCCGAACCCGTACCCAAGTTGAATGGAGTTCCCTCAAATGCACCTCCAAATGCTCCTCAAAAGATTCAGGAAGTAAGGAAGGTTGAAAACCATAATTTATCAGGAACGGAGAACTCTGTGAGTAAGAGTACACAGCACAATTCCAGGCAAACTCCGCCCAAGGTAACAAAATCGCCTAGTTATCATGGTGATCCGAAATATAGCAAAGGAGAAATTGCTCCAAGGCTTGTTTAGACCTCTCTGCTGCACCATTAGTTTGAGGATAGTAAGCCAAGGAGAAGGAGAGTTGGATCCCCATCTGAACGCAGAAGGGCCTCCAAAAACAAGAGATGAACTGGCTTCTCATATCTGAGACTATGACCTTAGGCATCCCGTGGAGCCGAAATACTTCTTTTGCAAAAATCACGGCCAATTCCTGCACAGAAGGTAGTTTTTTGATCAGCACAAAGTGGGCCATTTTTGAGAAATGATCTACGATCATTAGAATGACCGTGTAGCCCTCAGATACAGGTAGTTCTACCATAAAATCAATGGACAAATGAAACCAAGGACGTTCCCCATTCGGAATGGGTAGAAGGAGACCCACAGGAAAATGTTGTGGAGTTTTACTCTGGGCACATGTAGAACATGCTGCCACAAATGCGGAACAGTCAGCTCTCAAGCTAGGCCACCAAAAGAGCCAAGAAATGGACCATATCAACTGATCTCTCCCAATATGGCCATCTGCTTTTGTAGTGTGATAAGTCTTGAGTAAGGGGTTCGGTACAAGGCATCTCTCACTAGGTTTGTCAATAGGTGCGGAGGCTTGGGAGGCCAAAATCTCCTCTCCCAATGGAGAGGTAATGCTAGTACGTACAGTAGCCAGTATCCGGGTTGGAAGGATGACCGGCATGGGAGTACTCTCCTCCTTAAGCATTCGAGCAAAACTGGCGTGAGAGGGCATTAGCCCTAACATTCTTAGAGCCAGGAAGATAAGAGACCACATAACTGAATCGGGAAAGAAACAAGGCCCATCTGGCCTGCAGTGAGGACAATCTTTGACCACAGACAAATACGTAAGGTTTTTAAGATCTGTGAGAATCAGAATCGGAGCACTAGACCTCTTAAGGAGATACCGCCACACCCTAAGAGCGAGAGTAATGGCCAGCAATTCACAGTCCCCAATGTCATATAGACTTTCAGCCTTGGACAATTTCTTAGAAAAGAACCCACAGGGAAGCAATGCCCCCCCCCCCTGGAGCTGAGCGCTGAGACAGGAGGGCGCCTACTCCCGTCTCAGAAGCATCAACCTCCAGGGTAAAAGGCAAGGTAGGATTCGGGTGGGACAATATCGGGGCCGCAGCAAAAGCAGACTTCAGGTTCTCAAAAGCTAGCAATACACTGGTTGACCAGTCCGAAGTATTCACCCCCTTACAAGTCATAACCGTCAGTGGTTTAACCACAGTAGAGAAGTTCCGGATGAACCCAAAAATCGTTGAATAGCCTTAAGCTCCACGGGAAGCGGCCACCATAAGACTGCCGATAACTTGTGAGGATCCATAGCCAGACCAGAAGGAATCCAGGAGCAGACAAGGTTGAAACCCATAATTGATAAGAAATGGGGATCTCCGGGAAGATGAATTAATCTCACAGTTCCTGGCAAACTCCGCCCACGGCAATAAGTCTGCCCAGTGATCGTGATGATCTGACACAAAACAGGGTAGGAATTGCTCCAATCCCTGATTGGAACGTTCAGCGGCCCTGTTGGTCTGGGGATGGTAGGCTGGTAAAAAGGACAACTGTATGGCCAGCTGGCCACAAAATGCCCTCCAAAATCTGTACACAAATTGGCTCCCTCGATTGGACACCAAAACTTTGGGTATTCCATGGTGCCGGAATACTTCTTTAGCAAATATAATAGCCAGCTCCTGAGAGGAAGGTAGGCCAAGAAGGAGGACAAAGTGTGCCATTTTAGAAAATATATCGACCATCATCAGGATGAAGGAATACCCGTTAGACACTGGCAGCTCCCCCAGAAAATCAATAGAAACATGTGACCACGGACGGTCAAACAGGCTAGAGCAACCCAACTGGAAGGTGTCTTGGGGATTTGGCACGAGCACATGTAGTACAGGCTGCCGTGAAGGCAGCACAATCGGATCGCAAGGAAGGCCACCAAAACAACTGGGACAATGACCATATCAGCTGATCGCGACCTACGTGACCAGATGCCTAAGAGGCATGGTAGGTCTCGAGTAATCGTGTGCGGTAAGGCTCAGCCACAAAACTCTTGCCCACTGGTTTTTCGAGAGGGGCATTGGCCTGGGTGGCCAGAATCATTTTGCCCAAAGGAGATGTAATACTTGTACGCAACGTAGCAAGTATGCGGTCTGAGGGAATAATCGGCACATGTACTTCGTCCCTTTTAGGCTCAGGACCAAATTGTCTGGACAGGGCATCTGCCCTGATATTCTTAGAACCAGGTAGGTATGATACAATGAAGTTCAAGCGTGACAAGAACAATGGCCATCTGGCTCGTCGGGAGGACAGTTTCTTGGCCTCCGACAGGTACGTCAAAATCTTGTGATCTGTTAAGATCAGAACAGGAGCCCTAGTACCTTCCAATAAATGTCACCATTCCTGTAAAACGAGAATGATTGCCAAGAGTTCTCTGTCACCGATATTGTAAAGACTATGAGCTTTGGACATTTTCTTTGAAAAGAATCCACATGGTCTCAAAATCTTCCCAGGGCCCAGCGGCTGGGACAAGACTGCCCCCACCCCTGTCTCTGAGGCATCAACCTCCAAGGTGAAAGGTAACGTAGGGTTTGGGTGGGACAGAGCTGGAGCCTTCGATAAAGCAGATTTCAGAGTCTCAAACGCCTGATCAGCCTCTACAGACCACCTGGAGGCATTAGCCCCCTTGTGTGTGAGATCGGTCAAGGTCTTCACAATTCTAGAAGTCTTGGATAAACTTCCTATAATAATATGCAAAGCCCAGGAACGTTGAATAGCTTTGAGCCCCGTTGGGCGTGGCCATTGCAAAACTGCTGAGCGTTTATCCTGGTCCATAGCAATGCCATCTTTGGAGATCACAAAACCCAGAAACTTTGCAGTGCAGTTTATGCTCTTGTAATCTCTGTAATACTGCAACAACAACCCTGCGGTGTTGTGCAATGTCAGAGGCTTTTATAAGTATATTCTCCAGGTACACCACCACACAGGATTGCAACATATCCCTCAGGATATCATTAACAAACTCCTGGATTATTGCTGGAGCATTACATAGCCCAAAGGGCATTACAAGATACTCGTAGTGGCCTTGATCCTGATTAGATTATATGCGGCACGTAAGTCCAGTTTGGTGAAAATGGACAAGCCCTTCAAGAGGTCGAACAGCTCTGTAATGAGTGGAATGGGATAAGCATTTTTGGACATTAGCTCATTAATGCCTCGATAATCGATACATGGCCATAACTCGCCACTTTTCTTTTTTACAAAAAAGAAACCAGCACCTGCGGGCGATGACTTTCGGATGATACCTCTCTCTAGGGTGTCCACAATGTAGTCCTCCATGGCCTTGTTCTTCTCACAAGACAGCAGGTATGTACGGCCCCGAGGAGGCACAACACCAGGCAGCAGAGTAATAGTACAATCATATGCTCGATGCTGTGGCAATGCGCTAGCCTCTCCTTTACTGAACATATCACTGAATGATTGGTATTTAGTGGGCAAGGAGGGAGAAGTACACAACAGTTTGGTAGGCTGAGATATACAGTGCTCCATACAATAGTCTGACCATGCCATGATCTTGCAAGAATGCCAATCCATTCTGGGACTATGCGTGTGTAACCATGGAAACACCAGAATGACCGCATGATGAGGAGACTGTATAATTTGGAAACATTGTGTCTCCTTATGGAGAGTCCCAATACGTAACTATAAAGGTACCGTCTCCTGCGTAATGTGTGCGGGTACCATGGGTCTGCCATCAATGGCCTCGATAGCCAAAGGGGATTCCCTTTCTACCAGCAGAATCTTATGCAACAGAGCAAATGACATATCCATAAATAATCC
This sequence comes from Rhinophrynus dorsalis, assembly GCA_037306005.1. Taxonomy (NCBI): domain Eukaryota; kingdom Metazoa; phylum Chordata; class Amphibia; order Anura; family Rhinophrynidae; genus Rhinophrynus; species Rhinophrynus dorsalis. The sequence goes on along the minus strand of CM074723.1, from coordinate 129,840,590 downwards.
AGCCGTGCCGGAATGAATCAAGGCAAGGGTTTCCACGGAGGACTCTGCCCAGGAGACCACAACCCCCACCGTAGGTTTATGGTAGTCAGTGTCTGGGGACTGCTGTACCCCACCTAGGACCTGTTCCCTATGGAGACCTAGGATGCGTGTGTTTCCCGGGCCTTACGGGACAAGTGCGCAATAAATGCCCAGCCTTTCCACAATATAAGCACAGGCCTTGTCTGCTCCCGTAGGACCGTTCCTCCCTGGACAGCTTAGTAAACCCCAGCTGCATAGGTTCACCACTATCATCCTTGTGACCAGGGGGAATGGGTAGTGAAGGAGACACGGGTGGGAGCCCCAAGCCAACTGGAGGGTAATGGGAGAGTCGCTGACTGTGGACTTTCGAAGGGGTGCTCTCCCTAATGCGAGTGTCAATAAGTATAGCGAGCGCAATGAACTTATCCAGATCGTCTGGCAAGTCACGAGCTGCCGTTTCATCTTTAATTCGATCATCAAGCCCCTGTGAAAAGGCTGCCACCAGTGCTTCGTTATTCCAGCCTACCACTGCTGCCAATGTACGGAATTCTATAGCGTAGTCTGCAACCGTTTGGCAGCAGAGGTGGCTCTTCCTGGGACTTCAAACACTCTACAGAAAGCAAGCACAAATTTGTCAAAGTGCTTTGTACAGGGTATAGCCATCTCCCACAGTGGATTAGCACATGCCAGTGCTCTCTCGGTCAATAGAGATATCATAAACCCCACTTTCCTTCTGTCTCTGGGGAATGCATGTGATGCCAGTTCAAAAAAATTTCTAGCTGATTTATGAACCCACGACACAGTGTAGTTTCCCCATAGTATCTCAATGGTAACAGAGTGATTCCAAGTACCTGGGACTGTGCTCCCGGTGTCATAGCGGGAGGGACCACCAAGGTTTGCACTGGTTTGTCAAGGTGTGCGGTACGCTCCAAGATTTGTACGGTCAGTGACAAATGGTCCATATGTTGCTCGTGTAAATCAATCCTCCAATGGATATTCTGTGAATTACCCTCACCAGTACCGTCTAAGCTCATGGCCCTTTCGTACTGTTACGGTTTTCAGACACTCAGACACGTATGGTTTAGTAAAACACAGTTTATTAAGAGAAAGGCAAGTACTTCAACCCACACAGATCAGTATATATTTCCCTCAATACAGACAGAGGACCTCCCTCCGCCAGAAGGCCCTCTACTCCACTGAGAGCCGAATGAGCCACAACTGCCGGTTCACTGCCGACAGGTTCAGAACTAGGAGGCATTGGAAGTGAGGGAGGAATGAGTGGGTGAGCAAAGTTAGGTGCCAGTCGAGACGGAGGCCTACGCAGGTACTCCCTAAAAGACGGCCATTCCCAGATCCTGGTCTCGATCAGGATAATAAGCAAAATCAGTTCGTCCAGATCACTAGGCAACTCACGGGCTGCAATCTCGTCCTTTATCGTGTCACACAGCCCTTGGGGAAAGGCGGCTACAAGTGCCTCATTGTTCCAACCCACCTCCACCTCTAGTGTACAGAATTCAATTGCGTACTCTGCCACTGTGCGTACGCTCTGGTGGATGGTCATAAGGTGCTTGAAAGCAGAGGCCCCGTGGGCCAAGACAATTGAAAACTCGCCGAAAAGCGGCCACAAACTCCATAAAGTTGTATATATCGGGTTTGTCCGTCTCCCATAATGCATTGTCCCATGCCAATGCCTTGCCTGACATGAGTGAAATCATAAAGCCAACCCTACTTCGCTCATTAGTGAAGGCATGTGGTACAGTCTTGAGGAATATGCCCAACTGGTTGAGGAACTCACGACACAGCGCTGGGTCACCCTCATAGCGCTGAGAAAGTGTAGGAGAAACGAATAACCCTCTTGCAACATGAATTTCAGGAGCCACAAGAACAACCGGTGCCAGAGTAGGATCGGAAGAGGCCACAGGTTGCTGATCGGAACATTCAAGGTATGCAGTATGGTTTAGAAAGGTCTGCATGGCCAAGGATAATTGATCAATACGTTGATCCTGACTCTCCATCCTGGCCAAAATGCTCTGAACAGGTGGATTACCAGTACCGTCTGTACTTATGTCCCTTACGTACTGTCAAGGTTTCAAGGACGAGACAAGAGACAAGTATTGTAACATAACTCCACTTTATTTGAAATCGGCACACGTAGTAGGAAATATCACAGAGCACAAAGTGAGGAAGCAGCCCTAACCTGGAGCAAGAGACTTCTACAACAAATAGTAGACTGCTCCAGAGGGATATGACCCAGCTAGGACCAAACAAGGTAGCAATAATGCCCACAGGTGTATAGAGTAGTATAAGGCTGGAGCCACGGACAGCACCAGGATGGATGGTCAGACAAGTCAAGGGTCAAGCATGGAGAGTGTAGTCAGCCAGAGCCACAGGTCTGCACCAGACTGGATAGTAAGACTAAGCAAGTGGTCATACACTGAGTGGATAGTCTGACAGAGCCACAGGTCAGCTCCAAAATGGACGGTCAGACAAGCCAGGGGTCAAGCCAGAGGCCAATCACGGAGAACACAAGAAAACAGGATAGTACTGCACTGGACACCAACGTAAGGGAGAATGAGCCAGGTGTCCAAGGTAGCCTTTTATACAGGAATAGGGAGAGGAAGTGGAGGACACAATAGGGACCATGTCCCTTTAAGAGTGGTACTCGCGTCACTGGAGGATTCCCCTGATGACGCCTGCCTGCAAGGAGGCATTGATGAGGTCCGGCTCCCAGCTGCCGGACGCAAGGTAAGTATCAGCTGTGATACAAATACTGATTTCCCTTGAAGGTGAACCTTTAGCCAGCGTAGTACTCTTCTGACTGCTCTCATTTCCAATGCTTTTTATGTGAAGGTGTTGCTCTGATGAGGACCATGTCCCCTGTATTGAGATGGTCTTCCAGACGGCTCCCCATCCGTTGAGGCTGGCGTCTGTGGTTAATATCTGCCAATTCGGTTCCATCCAGGAATGACCCTTTCTTAGGTTTCTTGTCTTCACCACAACAACTCTCTTTTTGTTGAAGGGAGGATGGGAATCCTCTGCAACTTGTTGTGATGATTCTTGTCCCAGAACCTCAGGTAATTTTCTTGGGTAGCCCTTAGATGAAAACGGGACCAAGGTATAATCTGAATGGTAGAAGTCAGCATTCCCAGTAGAACCATAAAGTCCTGTGCTGTTGGATTTTTCAGACGTTTGAAGGATTTGACCAGATTTGAGATCCTCCCTATTCTGTCATCTGAAAAATAGGCCTCCAATCTTGATTGTATTGAAATGAATTCCTCGGAAAACAATTTCTTGTTGTAAGGTCAGATTACTTTTCTATAGGTTTATCATCCAACCTAGGCTGGAGAGATGTTCCAGAGAGCGGCTGGTATGTCTCTGTGCCTGTTAATATGAAGGAGCTACAATCACAATGTCATCTAAATAGGGGATTATTGTTATACCTTCCTTCCTTAAGGCTTGAAGAGAAACAGCCAAGATCTTTGCAAGAACTCTTGGAGCAGAGGAAAGGCTGAAAAGTATTGCTCTGAATGGATAATTATGTCTCCCTATCGAAAATCTCAGGAACTTCCTGTGGCAGAGTCTGATGAGGACATGATGATAAACTTCTTGTAGGTCAATTGCCGATAGGAAGCCTTCTGGAGGAATTGCTTTCATTACTGATGAAGGGGTCTTGATAAATCTGTTTACATATTTCAAGTCCATTTCAGTCCTGTAGCCACCTGATGATTACGGGACTAGGAACAGGATAGAATAGATGCCCTGCTTCTGCTGGTTTTGCAGTACTCTCTGAATAACCTGTGTGTCAATAGTTCCTCCACTGACCTGATCATGCCCTTTATTTTGTTATCAGATCTGGGAGTCTTGGATGTTCGGAAGATTCTTCTGAATGGGACAGATGAGAACTCCAGTGGATACCCCATCCCCACTGTTTGTAATACACACTGATCTGGACATAGATGTGTCAAGTCAGCCAACACCCATCTCCTGCTGTCAGCTTTACAGAGGACATCAGAGACGGGGGAACATAAAAATGTTTGTCTCTCAAACCATAAAGGTTTGAGAGATGGGGCTGGGATAATTTAGTTTATTTTTTAATAACTACAATATTTTGTTATGTTTTTTTTAAAAGACATTACTATCCCTTTAAGAAAACATTTTGACAGTGAAAATCTACTAGCCACTTTATCCCACTCTGATTTAATTAGAGTGTGGAAGGAGGGATGAATAGGAAACACAGTTGCTTCCTTCTTGTTCCCAATGAATGCCATATCCATAGCATTTAACTGCTTTTGGGTATCTGTAAGACCTAATGATTTGCACATAAACTTTAATAATACATCAATTTTGTCAGTGTTAAAAGACGTAGATGCCTCTGGGACTTTGCCTTCTTCCACAGAGAGAGAAAGATTTAAATTACATGCTGCACAAGTTCCAACTTTCTGGCCTTTATCATCTTTAGAAATGATAACTTTCTCTTTCTCCACAAGCTTAGACAAACTTCTTCCATTATAGCAATACAACAATATAGTACAGAATCTTGATATAACATCAGTATGTTACTCACAAACTTGCTCTGGACATCTTCCCCCATGGCAACCTTATATCACAGGCTGAATTAGAGCATCAATTCCAGCAATGGAATGAACACGTGCTGTCATCGTCCAGCGTCTTCCTGAGGCGAGGTGATTTTAGGGCCTGCTGTAGGACGCCGACGAAGCGCAAAGGAGTGGGAATCAGCTGAGGGACTGGCAGCATGTTTTCAACCTCATCACCTCCATTGGTGGGGTTGGAATGGAACTTACCCACAGTAGGGAAGACATTTCCCCTTGGCACAGGGTTGGGAGGTGGCCGATGGTGTAAGGGAGCCAACTAACTAAAATTTAACAAGGAGTAGTGTAAAGATGCGGGAGGAAAGTTCTTTCAGTCCTCCAGCTGGTAGGACCAACAAATAACTGACGATCAAGCAAGCAGGGGGAGACTTTAAAAAGTTTGGTTAGTCCTACCAGCTGGGCAGGTGCAGACAATGCCCATTCTACTGCCATGGAATGGACACAGAAGAAAAGTATTTGCCTCATCTGATTTCATGCATTTTTGCATATTTTTGGCACTAAATTTTATCAGATCTTCAACCAAAACCTAATATTAGATAAAAGGGGACCTGAGTGAACAAACACAGCAACATTTTGATACTTCTTTTATTTATTAAAGAAAGTTATGCAGCACCCAATGCCTTTTTGTGAAAAAAATAAATCACCTCCTCAAAACCTGGTTTCACCATCTTTAGCAGCAATAACTAAAACCAAATGTTTACTGTAATTATTGATCAGTGTCTCACAGCACAGAAGTAAAACATGCAGAACTCTGACATGTGTAGGTTTTTGAGTATCAACTACCTGTTTCAGGTCCTGCCACAATATCTTAATTGGGTTTAGGGCTGGACTTTGATTAGCACATTTCAGAACTTTACATTTTTTGTTCTTCAACCAACCATTCTGATGAGGACTTGATTGTGTGCTTCAGATCATTGTCTTGCTGCATGATCCAGCTGCCCTTCAGCTCAAGGACAAATGGCCTGATTTTCTCCTGTATAATTATCTAATATAAACCAGAATTCATGGTTCCTTCAATGAAGCAAAGTCGTCCAGGTCCTGATGCAGCAAAGCATCCCTAAGCCATGACACTGACACCACCATGCTCTCGTTGTCCAAAAAGTTCCACTTTTGACTCATCTGTCCATAGAACATTTGGCGCGATGCAGGAAACGTGCGCAATCGTTACTTCCTGTGTGAAAACCACTAGGGAATAGATTTGAGCATGATTTTGTTGAATTGCGAATGAAAATTAAAGATTAGCAAACAGCTGAGTATATTTATTTTTTTTGTGGGCATGGCCCAGATTAACGAATCTGTGAGAGTGGAATAGCGAATGCGCCTAATGAAGGAACTGCTATTGCGAATGAATTTATATGTCTGTGTACTGTTGTCATAAAATGAAATTTTTCATGCACAATTCAAGAAGCGTTCGATATTTAGCTTCCTGGATTAGAACATGCGCAAAATCTATCTGCGCACAAAAATGCCTTTATCTGATGCGAGCTTTTGTTGCATCGCGCCAATTGTTCCATAACTCTTGGGGATCATCTAGGAGCTTTTGGCAAACTCTAGACAAGCATTCATGTTCTCCTTGGTGAGCAGCAGTTTCAGATTTGCTACTCTGCCATGAATTTGATGTTTGCATTGTCTTTCTGATGGAGGAGACATGAACACTGACCTTAGCCAAGACGAGGGAGACCTACAGATCACTGGATGTTGTTTTTGTTTTAGGGTCCTTTATGACTTCATGGATGAATTTAATCCTTGCACTTGAAGAGATTTTGACAGGATTGCCATACTGGGAAAGTTCAATAAAGTCCCAAACCTTTGTCAATATGGCTCTGACTGTAATGTCTGTAGTTTATTGACATATATAGTGCAGGGAAGGGACCCAGTCAATCAAGGTGACAAGGAGTAAAACCGCAGCACTATATCTAGCAAAAGACTTTCTTTGATACATGTAAAGCAGTTGGTTTGCTAAAGAATTGCTCCTTTTTTTTTTCTTTTCATAAGTATGACCAGTATTCTTTTCCCATGTATGCTCCCTCAAGTTTTAAGTCAGGATATAAAGTTTCAAAGGACTGTGTTCTGTATGCCACCTGCTGTGCAACATTTGGGAAAGTTTATATATCTATCTTGTTATCACCATAGGCGTGCACAGCCAATTGCATTAGGGTGTGCACCCAAAAGCACAAACACGTGTGCACACGCATGTGTATATTTTATGTATGTATGTGTGTTGTGCTAATGGGAACACAACATATAAATATAATAGCAAATTAGTTATGCAATGTGACCAACAGATGTTGCCAAATTTAACCTTATAAGCCTAATGCTCTCCACTTTGGCATATATTGTAATTTAGAATGCTTTTATGGGAGGGAGAGCGGTTAGCCACTGCACATTCATTTTAATGCCACTGTTTCAAACTGCATTTTACAGACAGAAAACAGTAAAAAGACTGCCCACCCTGTCCACTTCCACAAACTGTCCACCCTGTCCATCTCCATACTGCCCACCTCCACACACTGCCAACCTCCACACCCTATCCTCCTCCACACACACTGTCCACCCTGTCCTCCTCCACAATGCCCACCACCTCCACACACTGGCCACCTCCGCACCCTGTCCACCCTGTTGTCCTCCACACACTGTCCACCTGTAACAGTCTTGACCCCCTCCACACTCTGTGCCCATTGACCCCCTCCTCACTCTGTGCCCATTGTCCACCTCCACACTCTGTGCCCATTGTCCACCTCCACACTCTGTGCCCATTGTCCACCTCCACACTCTGTGCCCATTGTCCACCTCCACACTCTGTGCCCATTGTCCACCTCCACACTCTGTGCCCATTGTCCACCTCCACACTCTGTGCCCATTGTCCACCTCCACACTCTGTGCCCATTGTCCACCTCCACACTCTGTGCCCATTGTCCACCTCCACACTCTGTGCCCATTGTCCACCTCCACACTCTGTGCCCATTGTCCACCTCCACACTCTGTGCCCATTGTCCACCTCCACACTCTGTGCCCATTGTCCACCTCCACAATCTGTGGCTGTGCCCATTGTCCACGGCCACACTCTGTGTCCACTGCCCACCTCCACACACTGGCCACCTCCACATACACTGCACACCGTGTCCATCTCCACACACTGCCTACCTCCGTCCTCCACACACTGCCCACATCAGATACAGGCCACCGACATAAGCTGCTAGCAAAGAGACAATTCAAGACAGGAAGTGCATAATGTGGTGTTCTGGCACGCAGAGCATGCAACAAGCATGGTTATTGGTGCCCGCGCCCCCAATGGTGTTATCATCATGCGCATGGTACGCAGACCTGAAGGTTGAGTACGCATGCGCAGCTATCAAGTAGCTTCCCTATACATTGAGTCTCAATAGACTCAATGAAGGGAAGCGTAATGTCAGTGACAGACACTGATAATGGCACTTAGAGAACATCACTTAGCTGCGGGTGGGGGCGTCCGAGCAGGCAGCTTTTTAAGCCGGGCGGCCTGGGCCTATTTTAATTTGTGGGCCTGGAGCTGCAGCTCCCTCAGCCCCTACGTTAATCCGGCCCTGCGATTAGGGTGTGCATAAGCACACCCAGCACACCCCGTGCGCACGCCTATGGTTATCACTAAAATGATTTGCCTATATATTCGATAATGTATATCTAAATTTATAGTTAAAAATAGCAAGGATGCATGCTCACCTGAAGGAACGGCATATCTCTTCAGATCAACCTGTGAAGTAGAATTTTTGTATTATAAATAAAACATTTGCATCTTGAATAGCACTACATGGGTTACTATTTGGATAATGAAAGAATACCAATTATAATATAATAAAGCATGCATTAACTGTTGAAACTGTACCTGAGGGTTTATCGCCTTCACCATGTAGTCAAAAATCTCTTTGGAGGTTCTGGGGTCTAAAACAGAAACATATTAACCCAAATACACAAAGGAAAAAAGAAGAGGTCATGGTACAGGGAGACATAAAACGTAACTTTTGTTTACTTACTGATAAATCCTCTCTCTCTTAGTATTTGTGGAACAGAGGGACTAAGTTGCTACCAACAGGAGGAAGGGTACTTGCCCTTAAAGCTCTTTGCAGAGAGACTCCCTGCCAGGCCACCTAACCCTCACCCAGAATAATCCTCCAGTTTTAAAAATAGTCAACATACAAAAAGAATGGCACCATGCAAGAGAACACTGAGGACACCCCTGCCCAAGATGCCAATACCAAATCCAGTCCTACATAGTCAAAGACAAATTAAACCATGATCCTCAGGTATCCACAAACCCCAACACACAAAACTATGCAGCAGAAGAAAGGTTACCATAAAAGAAGCAGAAAACCTACACAGGCAATACAATCTGTAGGACCTTCCTCCTAAAGCTGTTGTCAGCGAAGGCTCACATGTAGACTCTGCATTGTTCAGAGAATGTGTGAAATGACCATCTGCTCCACCGAAGCCTGGATCTGGTTGTCCCCTGATAAGCCCACCTTTCTGGTGGAATGTGCCGACACCCGAAAGGGTATTAGATTCTTCCTCATGACAAAGGCCTGGCAAACTGCCACCTTGATCCAGGAGGCCACTATAATCCAAGAAAACACTTGACCTGCTTGTGGCCCCCGTTGGTGACTGCGAGTTCACCAGATCTTGATTTTTTCTAGAGATTTCAGGTCAGTTGATAATCCAAGCTAGACAGTGAAACAATGTAACACTACCCTTACAGCACACGTGTATGAGACCACGTGCAAGAGTGAGAGAGAGAGAGACCGTGAGCGTGCGAGAGAGAGAGACCGTGAGCATGCGAGAGAGAGAGAGACCGTGAGTGTGTGTGAGAGAGAGAGACCGTGAGCGTGTGAGAGAGAGAGAGAGACCGTGAGCGAGAGAGAGAGAGACCGTGAGCATGCGAGAGAAAGAGACCATGAGAGAGACCGTGAGCGAGAGAGAGAGACCGTGAGCGAGAGAGAGAACTAAGGCTAAGGCCCTTGTTCACCCCATCCAGCAAAAAGGACAGGATGGAGAGAAGATCAAACTTCTGTGAGGACAGATCCCTGTCCACACACCAAGAATGAAAGGTAGACCAAACCCTGTGGTAGGCCTTAGAAGAATCTGACTTCCTGGCTTGGATCATGTTGGAGACCACCTCAGGAGAAAAGCCCTTCCTCCTCAAGAAGGTGGCTTCAACAGCCATGCCATCAAAGCCAGACAGTCCATATCCTCTTCCCAGAGGTAACCCTAGATGAGGAGATCTGGTGTGCATGGCAGACAAAATGGATCCTGAGCAGACAACGCAGTTCTGAAAACAAAGGTTGCCTGGTCCAATAAGGAGCAATAATTATGACGGATGCACCGTTCATATGAATTTTCCTCAACACCCTGGGGATGAGAGGAAGAGGAGGAAAAATGTAGGCTAGCTGAAAACGCCAAGGAATGGACGAGGCATCCGCTGCAAATACCAGAGGATCCCCCCAGTGAGAGCAAAACATCGGAACCTTCCTGATGTCCCTGGTAGCCATCAGATCTATCCAGGGGTGCCCACATTTCTGAATTAATAGGTCGAACACTTCTGGATGGAGCTCCCATTTTCCAGGGGTCCACCATATGGCAACTGAGAAAGTCCGTCAGAATATTCTCTACACCTGGAATGTGCATGGCAGATATGGCAGGAATGTGTTTTTCTGCCCAGGCCAAAAAAGCCTTCACCTCGAACCAAGCGGAAGCACTTCTTGTGCCTCCTTGCTTGTTGATGTAAGCCATGGCTGTGGCATTGTCTGACTGGATGCAGACTGGACAATGCCTCAGTGGAGAGGACCAGTACACTAGAGCATGAAGGATCGCCCTGAGCTCCAGAAGCTTGATAGGCAGGAGGGTCTCCTCCACAGGCCTCGCCTCTGAACCCTCAGGTGACCCAGGACAGCCCCTCAGCCGAAAAGGCTGGCATCTGTCATCACCAGGGTCCAGTACTGGATCAGAAAGGGTCTCCCCTTCACCAGGTTACAACAGTCCAACCAACACAGGAGGTCCTGTCTCACTTCCTGGGGAAGAGAGACCAGACGATTCAAGAGATCTGGGCTTGCCAGGGGAATCCGGATGGTGAACCTCTGAAGCTCCCTGGTGTGCGCCATGGGGTATGGAACAGCCTCCATGGTGGATATCATCTTTCCCACGAGGGATGAAAACTTGTGAACCAGAGCCAAGGTCCACCCCAGAGCCCGGGACACCTTGTTCATGATCTGCCCAACAGAGTCGTCTGTCTGAAAGATCATACCCTGACAGGTGCAGAACCAGACACTGAGGAAAACCAGGTCCTGAGAAGGAACGGAAGACTTGTCCATGTTCAGAATCCATCCATGCTGGAGGAGGATCTGAGCACAGTCCTGGACTGGACAATCCAGATCATCCCTGGAAGGAGCATTCAGCAGAAAGTTGTCAGTGTAAGGCATAACCTGAATCCCCTTGGTGTGCAGTAAGTCAATCAAGACGTCCAAGACTTATGCAAACACTTGAGGAGCAGTTATGAGCCCGAATGGGAGAGAGTGGTGAATTGGAAGTGTCCCAGAGTGCAAGCAAACCTGAGATATTTCTGACTGTCTGGATGAATTGGAAAATGCAGGAAAGCATCTTGCAGATCCAGAGAGGCCAGAAATTCCCCTGGATACATCACTGCAATGACAGAGTGCAATGACTCCATCTTGTAGTTAGTATGGACCACAAAAGAGTTGAGGTCCTTGAGGTCCTGGATAGGGCGACTGCCACCATCCTTCTTAGGAACCACAAATAGGTTTGAATAGAAACCTAAACCACTCTCTTGAGGAGGTACCAGAGCCAGGACTCCCTTGTCCAAGAGAGCCTGCACTGCCCCATTGTAAAAAAAACGTAACTTTTGTTGACCCAGAGGGGAACGAAAAAGGAAGAACCTGAAGGGAGGCAGGGATACAAAGGAAATCCTGTATCCTCCTGAAACCACCTGTAATACTCACTGATCCACAACAGAGCCTGCCCAAATGCTTGAAAAATGCTGCAGGCGACCACCCACAGGGAGATGCAGACCAGGAATCGACGAGTCATGCCGAAGGAGGTTTGGTGGATTTGGGTTTGGTGGAGGAGTACTTGGACCTCCACTGCTGCCTGGGCTTGGGGGTGGAGCATAAGGGGAACTGGCCTGAGATCCACCCGGACTCAGCCTTTTCACTTTGTTTTGGCGGGGATGAAAAATACACTGTTTCCTCACCAGATTAAAGCATTTGAGAGCCTGAGGCAACAAAGTGCTCTTACCCCCAGTGGCCTCACTGATGATATTTTTCAGTTCAGGCCCAAAAAGAGACGTACCCTGAAAAGGGAGAGAAATGAGTGACTTCTTAGATGATAAGTCACCAGACCAAATCTTAAGCCACAGATTGCATCTAGCAACCACAAAAAAGGCAGAAGCCTTAGCCTCAAGACTGACAGCATCAAAGAGGGCATGGGCATCAGTCACATAGTTCTGAGCCTCAGACATGTTGGTTAAAATGGCTAAAAGGTCCTCCTTAGGGGCACCTTTGCAGACAGCATCACTAAGCTGTTCAGTCCAAACAGCAATGGCTCAGGTAACCCACACAGAAAACAAGGTAGGCCCTCATTGAGGCACCAGTAGAGGCAAAGGTAGACTTCAGGATAGCTTCAAGCTTCCTATCAGTTAAATCCTTACGGGCCTTGGCATCCACCAAGGGCAAAGCAGTCAATTTAGATAGTCTAGAAACAGGGGGATCAATCTTAGGAGGTGTAGCCCACTGAGCCAAGGCGCATCAGAAAAGGGGTACAGCTTAGAGAATCTCTTGGAGAGAGCAAGACGCTTGTCTGGAGTCTTCACACTCTAGATCAGGTTATCCTGGATGAGTGGATTAGGCAAAAACATCGTACAAGACTTCTTGCGCCTTTGAAAGATGTCAGAAGTAGACTGTCTCTACAGGGTTAACAGGAATATGTAGGGTATTCAAAACAGCCAGGCACACTTTGTAGACCATTCTAATGAAGTATTTCTTTGTAGGCAACACTATTTCGGCTATGAAGAGCTGTCCGGTCACACGACCAGAAGCTCGATCTGTCAGCTAGAGCGCTGACATGAGTACAAGGGTAGGGAAAGGGGAACTTTAAAAGCTTATAAGTCTTAAAATATACATGTTTAAGCAATGGGATTTGCTGCATTTTTTTCATATGAACAATATTAAACCTTCATACATCCAGGTATTAATATCCCTTTAAGTACATAAGTACAGCTCATTCACAAATTTAACAGTGAAGCTGGTGTACTAAGAAGACCTGGAGCAATTCTGAAGTACATTTGACCCATGGGGGACAAATAAAAATTCAGCAAACATTGACTTAAATGGGAATTGTACCCCAGTAATGTTAGATGGATCTCTAAAGCATTACTTTGCAATGAACTGGAGACCACTTCCGCATTCAATTGGTTAAAAGCTACATTTAATCCTTTGCGTAGAAGAAGGTATCCATTGCATTGCTGGCATGCAAAAGGTCAAAGGAACCATAGCACTTAAAAACAAATGGCGATTTTGAGCTTTTAAAATAAGCTATATGTTGTATTGACTATTTTTTTCCATTTAGAAAATTAGTTTGAGCTGTTTAGATGTAAAGCGTATGCTGCTATTTAAGTCAAGCTAGGCAGGATGCATCTTAGCTCTACACTACCTGCTCCAATCACTTACAGCAATGCATTGCCCTCCACCTCCAGCACTGGAAAGGTTAAGTATCACGTGGAGGAAGTAATACAGGGATAAGACCAAGCAAGTCTGCACAACATGCCTTTAATTAGTATAAGTAGCATAATCTATAACTCTAAATAAAGCAAAAACTAGTCTTCAAATAAAAATGACTGATACAACATGTATGATTTTGAAAGCTCAAGTTCTTTTAGGTGATCATTTCTCTTAACTCCTTTGCATACCAGAGGGGTATCCATTACACTGCAACACAATGCACTGGATACCTTTCTGGCACTCAAAAGGTTAAAGGGTTTTGTTATTCTCTACTGTACACTTTATCCCGATTCTCCTTGGTACACTAGATAAAAAAAATAAAGTATAACAGAAAACATCTAAAGTCTTCAACAACTGCAATATCTGAAGAAAAACAGAACTGTAAATTAGATGATTAAAATGCGTAGAACTCTACCTTCTTCAACAGATTTTGTAAAGTTAATCATAAGTGCACTTAATCCCTTCAGACATCCAGCCACCACTGGCAGTTTGGGCTCCCTAGTTGCTGAAGTCATCTAAATAAACAAAAAGTGAAAGGTTACATTTATACAAAAACAAACAGGAAAAGTAACTGAACCTAGTATCAAAGAATGGGCAGTGAGACGTCATCTTATGAGCATGAAGCCAGAGCACATTGCTTTAGATAAGAATATATATATATTTATTTACTGGATCGAGATTCACCCTACCCCCCACCAACCTAAATTTCCTTTGTAATACCTTACACACCCAAAGACACTGGGTCATATTCGGGAAAAAAAAGACAAGGAATTCTGGAGTAAAACAACTGTACCATAGAGGACAAATAGAAATGGAAATTATTTAAATGACGCTTTTAACTCTCAAAGGCTAATGAGCTCTCCAAAATATTGATCTGCTAACTGCACCTTGAGGAGAGAAATTGAGAATTTGAACCCTTCAGTACGAGAGGCGTCTCCAACCGAGACGCACTATTCTTTCCCTACTCCTGGTTTATTTTTTGTAAAATAGTTTTACTGAAGAAGCAGGATGGCACCAAAGCTGGACTGATATGAGGCTTCTTTTTAATTTTCATTTGTCCCCTATAATGCAGTTTCTTCAATGAAATTAAATATTAAATCGAACAAACATAAATCACGGAACTGGCCACCTGGTTAATTTTATGGCTCTACACTCTGAAATTAAACATCAAAGAAGCAATAGAGAATCTAGGATAAAGTGAGCAGAGTGTCTGGGTGAGTGCCTGTGTCTGTCTGGGCGAGTACCTGTGTCTGGGTGCGTGCCTGTGTCTACGTGTCTGTATCATGTCTGCGTCATGTCTGCGTCCCTCTTAGCTGTAACTGCTTAACAATAATTGCAGACACATCTGGTCCTTAAAGTGTTGACATTAATTTTATTGGGGCAATAGATGCAAGTGAAAATTCACAACAACGTCTCAGAGACTGCACAGACTAAAGGTAATAAAGAACATAAGAAAGGTCCTATTTGGTGGGTCACCGGGATGCAGGTTGGTCTGGCTGGTTTGGTTGGCTTGGTTTGTTAGTTCAGATAAGCTAGGTGGACCTGGCTTCTGGTTCGGATTTAACTAAAAAAGTTTCAGTACTGGTTGCTCAAGCAACATCATGAGAAGCTATCCCTCTCTTTGTTGTTAACTTTAGCCTCATATTAACCTATTTGGCCGCTCCTTCACATGTATACCTACTGAAACACAGATATACTTGTTTATTAAGTGTAACAATAAGGGGATACAAGAGGAAATTCTCTAATTTTCTAGTTGACCCCTTGTAAATTCTGGTGCATTTATTTACAAATAGAGTTTAAAAGGTTGTATTTTTCTGGGAGTGTGTGTAATTAATTAAGGGTGGGGTTTGTGAACAATCCCCTGTGTAGGCCTGTATAAAATCTAGGTACAGAACTCAAAGAGATTGCTCACAAATAGAGCGTGCTCTTTCCTAAGTGCTCTGGAATAAGTGCACAGTTTGTGAAACACAGCAGTTAGTGCAACACAGGAGGTAGTGCAACACAGGTAAATTAATTGTTTACATTTTAGGAACTCACATTTGCACCATACATGATGAGCAAGTTTGGAGATCTCATTCAGTGCACATCTTGCCATATGTATGCATGCTTGGAACAGCAGTTCCAGGGTCCATACCGCTGTGGCAAGTGTGAGCAAGTGGCCCTTCTAGAAGCTCAGATTGGAGCTGTAGAGAGTCATATTGCAACACAGAGATATTGACAACCTTGAGAGGAGTCTCTTGCTAACGGAACAGAGTCTAGCTGGGTCACCTAGCAAAGAGGGAGGAGATCAGCTAGAAGGGAACCAGGCACATAGCTGGGTGACAGTTAGAAGTGGTTGCAGTGGGGGAGGGAAGAGGAAGAGGGCAGCCAGTCCTGAGTTTTTCCATCCAAACAAGTTTGCTCATTTAAGTGAAGATGTTGGGGAGGCAAACCCAGAAGTGGAATTGCTGGAGAAGACAGCCAGGAGAACAGTTCCTCTAGCACAGAGGGGATCCAGAGGAAAGTGAAGCCTAGGCAGGTTGTGGTGGTAGGGGACTCCATTATTAGGAGAACAGATCTATAATCTGTGGCTCTGATCGCAGCAACCGAATGGTTTGCTGTCTCCCGGGTGCCCGGGTTCGGCATGTTGCAGACAGGGTGGACAGATTATTGGGAGGGGCTGGAGAGGATCCAGCTGTCTTGGTGCATATTGGTACCAATGTCAAAGTAAGAGGAAGGTGGAGAGTCCTAAAAGGTAATTTTAGGGATTTAGGGAGTAAGATTAGGAACTGGACCTCCAAGGTAGTATTCTCAGAGATACTACCCTTGCCATGCGCTACGCCAGAGAGACAGCGGGAGATTAGGGAGCTCAATGCATGGCTGAAGTCTTGGTGTAAGAAGGAGGGCTTTGGGTTTTTAGAGCACTGGGCTGATTTTGCTTTGGGGTACAATCTCTATAGTAGGGATGGATTGCACCTGAATGCAAGAGGGTCTCGAGTGCTTGGGGAGAGGATTACTAGACGGTTGGAGGATATTTTAAACTAGGAAGGGGGGGGCAATAAATACTGGGCTAGATAGTATAGATAGGGAAGGCGATGTAGTTAATGACCAGGTGGGTGGATCTGGGGGTGGGGTTAGTACAGATCATAGGGAGAAGCCTACAAACCACATCAAAATTAAATCACAAATGAAACATAGCAGTGGCATAAATTGTATGCTTGCAAATGCCAGAAGTTTAACTGGTAAAATAGGGGAACTGGAGATGGTAGCTGAAACTGAAAACTGTGACTTGATAGGCATAACAGAAACATGGTGGGATGACACACATGATTGGTCAATCAATTTGGAGGGCTACATGTTATTTAGAAAAGATAGGTCAAACAAAAGAGGTGGTGGGGTCTGTCTGTATGTCAAACCAATATTATTGCCTCATTTGCGGGACGATATATGTGATGACAGTAGTGAACATGTGGAATCCCTGTGGGTTGAAATGGTCACTGGGGGTAAAACTGCCCAGAAAATATTGGTGGGTATTTGTTATAAACCACTAAGCGTTGGTGACCTTGAGGAATCACAGCTATTGATGCAAATAGAAAAGGCTTCTCAAATAGGGAGAACTATAATTATGGGGGATTTTAATTATCCAGAAATAGACTGGAAAAATGGAACAGCGAATTCTGCTAAAAGTAGTAAGTTTCTGAACTTGTTGAATGACAATTTTTTGTCTCAACTAGTGCAGACCTCAACCAGAGAGGATGCGTGTCTGGATCTGGTAATAACTGACAATGAAGAACTTATCTCTAACATCCAAGTTAGGGAGCACTTGGGGAATAGTGACCATAACAGGGTATCGTTTGAGATTTATTCAATAAAGCAATTTGGTATGAGTTCCACCAAAACACTGAATTTTAAAAAGGCCAACTTTAGCAGGTTTAATTCATCCCTTGGTCTTGTTGACTGGGATAAAATATTTTCAGGAAAAAACACAGAAGGTAAGTGGAATGCCTTCAAAGCAACATTGCAAAAATACACATCTAAATGTATCCCTGTTGGAAACAAATACAAAAGAAGCAAATTAAAACCAATGTGGCTAACCAGTAAAGTAATTCATGAAATAAATAACAAGAAAGTAGCATTTAAACATTATAAAGCTGAGAGATCAGTAGAGGCATTTTCAGAATACAAAAATGCCAACAAAACCTGTAAAAAGGATATCAAATTAGCTAGACTAGAGAATGAAAAAAATATTGCTAAGGAGAGCAAGAGCAACCCAAAAAAATTATTTAAATACATTAATGGCAAAAAATTAAAGTCTGATAATGTTGAGTCTTTGTTATCTGAAACGGGGGAGATGGTCAAGGGGGACAGAGAGAAGGCAGATATGTTAAATAATTTCTTTTCTTCTGTTTTTACCAAGGAAGACCCAATGGACAAGAATCTGCAAACTACTTTTACAGAACAGTCACAGCAAACATGGGACTGGCTAACACAAGAAAAAGTGTTAAAGCAATTGAATGGTGTTAAGGTAGACAAAGCTCCAGGGCCAGATGGTATACACCCACGGGTACTTAAAGGGATAGTAATACTTCATTTTAACTTTATTTTATTTTGTAGGCATTAAAAAAACATGAAGATTGATATAAGTCTTATCTCTGAAACCTTTATGGTTTAAGAGATATTCACAAACAAAGTATCCCCCCCCCCTGTTCAACCAGATCAGAAGGGAGATGCCCAGGTAGACTGCAGAGAGGGACAATCTTCAATTAAGATAAGGGAAAAAGCTGAAAAACTTGTCAAGGGGGGGGAAGGGCTTTCATTGTTTTCATACAAAGAAAATTGTCCCCTTCTGTTATCTGTCCTGTCATACAACCAGACTCACATCTGAGAAGAGATGGCTTACACTAGGAAAAAGGGGCGGGGAGGGGAACTTTGCTTGTGAATATCTCATAAACCATAAAGGTTTGAGAGATAAGATTTATATCATTCTTTATGTTTTTTTAATGCATACAAAATAAAATAAAGTTAAAACGAAGTATTACTATCCCTTTAAAGAGCTAAGCCAGGCCCTGGCCAGACCGTTATATTTGATTTTCAGGGATTCTTTTATTTCAGGTATGGTGCCCATGGACTGGCGTAAAGCAGATGTGGTGCCCATATTTAAAAAGGGATCAAAGTCACAGCCAGGAAATTACAGACCTGTAAGCTTGACATCTGTGGTAGGGAAGCTGTTTGAAGGGTTGCTAAGGGAATATATTCAAGAATTCTGCTGGAACAGGAATATTAGCAGGAGTCAACATGGCTTTGTCAAAGACAGGTCTTGTCAAACTAACTTGATCGCATTTTATGAAAAAGTGAGTAATAATATAGATGCGGAAGCGGCAGTTGATGTGATCTATTTAGACTTTGCCAAGGCATTTGATACAGTTCCACACAAGAGGTTACTGTACAAACTGAATGTAATAGGCCTAGGGGAAAATGTGTGTGTGTAGATTAGAAATTGGCTGAAAGATAGAATGCAAAGAGTGGTAGTAAATGACAAGTTCTCCAGTTGGATAAATGTGATAAGTGGAGTACCTCAGGGATCTGTCCTGGGTCCTTTTCTTTTTAATTTGTTTATTAATGACCTCCCAGAGGGCATAGGGAGTCATGTATCAGTGTTTGCCTATGACACAAAATTAAGTAAGGTAATAAAGTCTGAGCTGGATGTGTCTTCATTACAAGAGGATTTGGACAAATTGAGTAACTGGGCAGGCAAATGGCAAATGAGATTCAATATAGACAAGTGTAAAGTTATGCATTTTGGGTATAATAAAAATGCAACATATAGTTTAAATGGTGTTTCTCTGGGGAAATCTACAAATGAAAAGGATTTGGGAGTAATGGTAAATAAACTTAGCAGTAGCACGCAGTGCTAGCTGGCAGCTGCAAAGGCTAATAAGATATTGGCATGTATTAAAAGGGGTATTGACTCAAGGGAGGAAAATATTATTATTATGCCTCTTTACAGGTCCATGGTAAGACCCCACCTAGAATATGCTATTCAATTCTGGGTGCATTTTCTGAAAAAGGACATTATGGAACTAGAGAGAGTGCAGAGGAGGGCTACAAAACTAGTAAGGGGAATGGAAAGTTTTAGTTATGAGGAAAGGCTAGAAAAGTTAAACTTGTATACACTAGAGAAACGGCGTCTTAGAGGGGATATGATAACACTATATAAATATGTTCAGGGCCCATACAAAGGGCTCTCCAAAGACCTGTTCATTAACAGAACAGTACATAGGACAAGGGGCCACCCACTTAGACTTGAGGAAAGGAGATTTAATCTACAACAGTGGAAGGGTTTCTTTACTGTAAGGACAATAAAGGTATGGAATTCACTGCCTGAGGAGGTGGTGCTATCGAATACATTAGACGCCTTTAAAAAGGGCCTGGATACTTATTTAAAAGAGCATAACATAGAGGGCTATGTACGTTAGTATTAGGATTAATATTTTACTTAGGGCTTGTTGATCCAGGGAGAAATCTGATTGCCATTTGGAATCAGGAGGGAATTCTCCCCCCCATTCGGGGCAGAACTTGAAATTGCTGTATTGTTGTGTTTTTTTGCCTTCTTTTGGATCAACGACGGTAAACAGGAATAGGAAAAGGGTTGAACTAGATGGACGCAAGTCTTTTTTCAACCTAAATTACTATGTTACTATGTTATTATGTTACACTCAATGCAAGGTTCAAAGGCAGAAATTCACTGGCTCAGCAAATCCCAAATCAAGGCATTAATTTGCAGGAATAACAAGGACGCATAACAGCTTCCGTGAAAAGAGGATTTTAGTGAACTTACCCTTAAATATTTTTCTCTTAGTTCACATGGAACACAAGTATCATGGAGCAAAACTTCCTCATTCCGAGAACAGGGTACTTAAAGGGATATTAATGTTTCACAATAAAAGCCTCTACAATTAATCTTCATAGCATTTGGGCCATGGACAGTGTTATTTCAATACTGTCAGAGTTGTAGTTCAAGAGTAACTGAATGATAAAATATCCCCCTCCCATCCCTTTTACTGATGTAACACTGCTCAACTCAGAGCAGTAAGGTGGTGTCCATGTGGATCACAGAGAGGGACAATCTTGAAATCTTGAAACCTGAAAAACATGTCAAGGAGGGCAGTGTTTTCATTGTTCTCACAGTAAGAAGATTGTCCCTTGGTCTGAACTGTCTGGTCTTAAGACCAGATTCCACATCTGATGGAAGGCAGCTTACACTAGGTAAAAGGGGCAGGAGGGGGATAATTTATCATTCAATTACTCGAACTACAACTCTGACAGTATTGAAATAACACTCTCTATACTCTAAAATACTATGAAGATTAATAGGAGCTGCTGTTTCTGTGAAACATTACTATCCCTTTAACTCTGAGTGCCAGAGAGGTATTTAACACATTGTGTCTCAATGCGTAGGCTACCTTTATGGCACTCAAAGGGTTAAAAAAAAAAAAACAAAAAAAAAAAACAAGGAACTTTGAGGCAGAGACTCCCTTCTCTACCCCCCCCCCCCCCAGTTTTAACGTTTAGCAAAGTAGCATAAAAACAAAAGTGAGATGAAATAAGGAAATCTGAACAAAGAATCCAAGAGGATCCCACTGTCTGGAGACAAACCACATGGTTTTTCCTGTGTTCCACATACACTATGAGAAATTGATTAATTGTTCACCAAAATCCTCTCTTACGTCCAGTGTGGGACACAGGAACCATGGAGATATACCAAAGCATCCACCAAGATTCCTGGGAGGGGAAAAAAGAAGGGGGAAAACCCTCCACTGTACATCAGCATTCCACAGGACTAACTGGTAACCATATAAACCTCAGGAGTCAGACATCAATAGTTCACACCAAACAACTGAACAAGAACCAACAGGGTTCAGAACTGTGCATAAAGAAAGAGAGGAACAAAGTCCTTAAACAGGCAACACATCCTGACGGACCTTCAGGCCAAAGCTAGCTAGCCTCAGCTGAGGCCAGGACATTAACATGGTAGTGTTTGGTAAAGGTGTACTGAGATGACCACGGCATGCCTTACATAGTTGTTTAGCAGAGGCCTGATACTTGTAGGCCAAGAGGCACCCACAGCTCTGGTGGAGTGTGCCATGATTCGGAAAGGAACATGCTTCTTTCTGATCACATAAACCTGTCGGATAGTGGCACTGATCAAAGAAGTAATGATAACTTTGGATGCAGCTTGGCCCACTCAGGAGCCCTCAGGAATGACAAAGTCATATTTCCCCAAAGACAGTGTGCAATGGACATAGTACTTAACCCCTTAAGGACCCATGATGTGCCAGGACGTCACAGGTAAACTTCTCATAAGGATCCATCACGGTCCTGGAACATCAAGGATTACATTATAGCAGCGCTCCTGAGTGAGCACTGCTGTCATGCTGGTGAGGCTGAAATTGAGCATTCCAGGACTGGAGAGCTCAGTTTCAGTCCTGTCTGTTTTGCAGGTACCTACATATTCACACTTACCATCTTTTTCATTCACAAAGGCAATGTGTCTTGCACATTGCCTATGTGAAGATTCTCTGCCTCTTTCTTCCTTACTAAAAGAGCAAGGAAGAGAGAAGCAGAGAGCAGACTTAACAGCAAACACAAAGAGGCCAAAGTTGGGGGTATTAACCCCTTCAGTGCTGGGGCAGAATAAATGTAGGCATCGTTACATGGGCCACAGTGCCACTGCCACCCGATCGCAGGGCAGTACGTGCAGTAGAGACTGCCCGCGCCGCGGCTGATACAGAGCTGGACGCTCCTTCGGAGCGTTCAGCTCTGTATCAGCCGCGGCGCGGGCAGTCTCTACTGTGTATGACTGCAACACGTGCAGCAATGTCTACTGTGCATGTCGTGGCGTTACACACGTTTTAGCGAATTATTATATAGGATTATGCTAACAAGATCAAAGAATTTTATTTACAAAATTTAATGTAAGTTTTATTAATGTGGAGCACAGTAATACACTTATATACACACACCACTCAGTAATGTTAAAAAAGGTAAATCCTGGAGGGAAAGATGGACATGAAGATTTTCACCCCTGAGGGACAGTGCCCCCTACAATGGCACATTTTGTAGGTATGAATAACCGGTCATATCTTTCATGCAGCCTCCATAAAAATTAACCCATTGGGCACAAATGATCACAAGACCAGCAATAATTTTTTTTCCCCACAGTTTTCTTTATTTTTAATAATAAATGGTAGGTTATTCATTTAAGTATGGCATCAAAAGAAAGACCTGCTTGTGCGTGAAAAAACGATCTATATAATTTGTGTGGCTTAAATAAAGTACTTAGAAGGAAAACACTGAACAAAGATCAAAAAGATCAAAATTCCTCCAGTCCTTAACTGCAAACCACATCAAACGTTACCAGTCCATATGGGGTTAAGACAGTGTACCACATACCAACAGATGGAGCTCCTGCTTGTTAGAAGGATCAGGCATGGAATGAGAGTGTCGTCTTGACCAGCTCCGGAGACTGTGCAATAGCAGCTCACTCCTGTGGAAACGTGCATAGGGGACAGCTTCCAGAGCAGAGATCAGGCAACCTAGTACTCTCATATATTCCCCTAAACATCACCAACAGCCAGGGAATCACTTGAGTCATATGAAGATACAGTAGAAATACCATCCCTTGGAGGGTGTTAAATCT
This sequence comes from Rhinophrynus dorsalis, assembly GCA_037306005.1. NCBI lineage: Eukaryota > Metazoa > Chordata > Amphibia > Anura > Rhinophrynidae > Rhinophrynus > Rhinophrynus dorsalis. Next base: position 129,817,524 of record CM074723.1, on the reverse strand, counting down.
CATAACTAAGACATACAGAACCTGAGAAGGCACCAGAGAGGATTTCTTGAGATTGTGTACTCATACTGGAGCAACATGGTAGGGCCAGGACCCTGCGAGTCATGCAAAGCAGGGCTAGTCAGCCTTACAGCCTTAAGGCTTCTAAGCAGACTTCTTGTTCTGCCAAGCCTACTTGGGCTATGGGGCAGGGTGTAGGCTATGGGGCAGGGTGGTCCTAAAAGTCCTGAGGGGGTTCAACCCTAGGCTCCCCCCAAACTGGCAGGGGTTACAAAAAACCACCTTCTTACAAAAATACAAAACAAAATAAAAAAGACATTTAGGTACAATCTGAGGAAACACCTTGCTTTTGCCTCCAGTAGTATCACTGATAACCTTGCCTAAGTCAGGCCCAAAAAAGTTGTCTCCCTGCAAAAGTAAGGACACCAAAGACTTTTTGAAAGATTGGTCAGCTGAACATGTCTTGAACCACAAGGTGCAGCCTAGCAACATCGGAGACCGCCTTATAAGATATTCGTTGGCCTCCTTAGTATTGACCAGCATAACCAGCAGTTCCTCTTTGGGACCATCCCCCTGAATGGCATTTGATAGCTGTTCACCCCAGATAGCCATGGCTCTAGAATCCCAAGCCATAGAGATAATGGGCTGCAGAGCGACCCCAGTGGCTGCAAAATTTGCCTTCAGTAAGGAGTTTAAACCCTTTTTGGCCTGATCCTTAAGGGTCGCAGCATCTGCCAAAGGCAGAGCAATGTTTTTAACAAGGCAAGAGATTAGAGTATCAACAGCAGGACAAGAAATCTATTGCAACAAAAGACTCCGGAGACAAATTAGAGAGGTTGGAAATGTGTTTACGGAACAGTTTCTTATGAGGAGTCTTCCCCACATCCAGGATAACCTAGTCCAGACAGCGATGGGGAGGAAAAAATGGGTGACTCCCTTTTGCATCTTTGGAAGATGTTAGGTGAAAAAGACCCTGCTTCAGAAGACTTAGAGACCTGCAAAGTCTCTAATACATCGCTGAAAAGTCCCTCCTCAGAGAGGCAAGGATCCTCCTCATAGGCATCCACAAAGGACAAGGAAGAATCCATATCCTCCCCATCAATTTCAGCCTACTAGTAAAGGAGTCTCCAACCAACTGAGAATGTCCTGTAAAGAAAATCAATGCATCTGACAAGAGGTATGGTGAGCCAAGAATGGAGAATCACTTGAATAGAAGAAGGGATAGAAGCAAATTAAGAAATCATAGTCTTAACCCAAATGGGTTCTTGTTGGAGGGCTCCAGGGCAGTTGTAGGGGCCACAGTGCCAGAGGGATTATAAGGTGCTTGAATATTCCTGTGGAAGCCCAGACTGATATGAGCAACAGTATGTAAAAAGGGGTTAAAGGGACCCTTGAATCCTTAGGCTTGGATTTCCCCATGTGTCTCTTGGAATCCATTATGTTAAGAGAAAACCTCTTTCAAGTAGGACAAAGTAGTCCAAAGTATGAGAAACTGCAAGGGATTAAACTGGAAAGGTAGAAAGGAGCGCAATGAGAGTAGTAAAATGGATAAGCTAAATCTTGCTCAATCCACAAAGCCTGGAAAGAGAGGATTCTGGGAAATCTAGTTTCGGATCATATGCAATTGGAAACTACAGGTTCTCCAACTGCTTAAAAACAGCAAATTTAAGTGGTATGAACATGCCTCCCCCATGACCATGCAACAGAGCAGGCCCAGTGATTCATTTTGAGCCCACCCACCACAGGTGCAAAGATATGTCCCTGTAAAAATTATACATGCACTTCTAAGAAACAAAAATGGAAGTGAAGATATTACAGAAAAACTAACACACATATACCTAGCAAAATGTAGAAAATATAAATGGAACGAGGTTGTCTGCTCTAATGGAAGGAGAAAGCCTATTTACAACCATGCATTCACAGTTCAAGTACAGAAAGGTATAATTTACAATACTACATAAGCAACTACCTTTAAAGATATAGGATGCAAAATATATACGGATTAAGTGCAAAACAGGCAAAAAACACCATATTTTAGTGGGGGCAGGGACATAAGGAAAAGGACGATAGCACTCAAACGCTTATCAGTATTCTGTCTTGGGACGCCCATTTTTTTAAATATAGAACCTCAGAGAAGTTCACTAGTGAGGCACAGACTTATAAATGTCAAACTCTGCAGGGAATAGACCAGAAACACAACTGCGAGCTGATCAATCCAACTCCAGGGAAGCCAGTTAATAGGACCCTGACTAATGGGGGATTATACAGCCCCATACCTAAGCATGAAAATAAAAAAAAGTCTAAAAACTAAGAACGGTGCCAGCTTGCCCTTTTCCTGAGGCAGGTCATTAATACTGAGGAGGGGGATAAAAGCTGGAGGGAAGAGGGAGTCCCGCCTCAAAGGCCCTACCTTTATTGAAGTGCCCCTGCCCTCCTCAGAAGAGAGAACCCCAAGGTTGCTATTTCCACATTGGATGTAAGAGAAGGGGGTATCTTAACCCATTTAAATCAGAACTATCATCATAATAACATTGCCCCCGGTACATTACTAAGATAAGTTGTTTTTCTTCAATAACGCTGACTTATTCAGCCTAATGAAAGTATGGCTTTGCATATTGCTATGTTAGTAATGGACTGGGGAGCAATGTTATTATGATAGTTCTGCTTTAAGTGCAGTTTGATGGAAACACAACAGGCCTCATGTGTAAAGGCAAAACAGAAGTCTGGAGTAAATCAATTTGCATTGTAAGGGCAAATAAAAATTTCCAGTGATTTAAGGTGGCTTTAAATACCCTTTAGTTACTCAAAGAGGATTTTGGAAAATCTGTTGTTGTGAAGTTTGTTCTAGAATTGTTCCACATTGCTTTTATACATAATGGCCACTGGAGTATATGAACAACGATTACAGTGGAGAATGTCTGGGGCAAAACTGTACATTATTTATATAACTTAACCCCACTAACACAATGCATCACAATACAAGGGAGACATCCAGTGGTGTTAAAAGCCCTATTCACATCAATGGAGGATATTTATTTGTACTGTGCAGTTGTTATGTCAAAAAATTGCTTCACTGTTGTATTTATACATATGGCCTACAGTTTCAAGGGACAAAACAGCCCCCCTCCATTAGATAAAGAAAGAAATCAAACTGGCGATGCCACTAGTGCCTTATCGCACTAAATATTGGTATAAAATTAAATAGTAATAACATTCACATGAACAAGTGGCTGTGTAGTAGACCTACGTACACACAGCCATTCAATTCCTACTATCTCTGTTCAGCCTTATACTGATAAGATATGTCTTTCATCCAAAGAAAAAATCTCTCCAACAGGCAAGCTGGATCTTCATCAAAAAATCTATTTATTATAATGTGTTAAAAAAACAATTAATGGTATTAAAAATGATCACTAGGTTCTGCTCTCCATCAAAAAGTCTTTTTATTATAATGGCAGAAACTAGCGTTCATTTTTAATACTTTTAATTGTTTTAACACATTACAATAAAAAGATATTTTGATGAATATCCAGCCTGCCGATTGTGGCTGTATGAAGGACACCTTCCAAGGTTAGTACTTCTGTTACACACAGAAATTATATAGATATACTTGACTAGTATAAAAGAAGTCTGTTTGTTTTTTGTGATTAACCGACTGTCAGGATGCACAAGGAATCACCTAACCGTAAGGCTGCTGGAGATGCCAGAGAGTAAAATTACTGAAAGAGGAGCTAGGAATGTTTGGCAGTAACCTTGCTGTGGTTTATACCTAATGGTAGAGGTCCAACCCTAGTTGAGCCAGAAACCTAATCAGGATGTGCGAACCAGTATAAAACTATTAAATAGCCCAACTCTAACAGGTAAAAGAAAGAGTTGATCCTGAAAGCAGATTAGAGGGGAACTGGACAAAGAAGCAATTTTGCTGAAAATGTGGAATAGGATGAACAGCACAGGCAATTAAAAAACACAGTTGCTCCAACAGAGGCTCTAGTGCTGAATTAAGGATCTGGGTGTACTGCATTAAGGTAATGGCTCTGGACAGACTCTGGTATACCACATTGTGACAGGCTTCAGAGGAGAGCACTGTAGTAGGCAAACTACGCAGTCACGAGAATCACAGGCAGAGATGGATACTGTATAAGATCAATCAGCTTGCTGGAACCTATCTTTAACCGCGATTGAGTGATGGAATTGTGATACTGTCCCTTTAAGAACTGCATCTATCTATTATATATTGTTTCAATATGTCGAAAATATAGGTTATTTGTTAAATTTATGGGGGTATATATCACCTCACCGCCATGGGGGTCGGAACCGAGGATTGGTAGTATATATGATCATGAGAGTATGCCAGCCAAAATTTTACCTTCGGTGACGATCAGAAATGATGGGGATGTGATTTAAGTTATAACAGAACGTTGTCCCCTTAAGGGTTATATTTATTCAAGATGTACTGCTCCTTTAAAATTGATATTTTTCTCTTTTTGTTATGAAGATAAGGGATTTAAGATAAAGGACGGACTGTGCCATTTATTGTAATTATAAGTGACTAGCAGTGTGGGACGGCGTTGCCCGTCTTTTTTTTTTTTTTCCCCCCTTGTACAACTGTGTTGTGAAGGGTGTGTTAGCTGTAGTTGACACATACATACACACACACACACATATGAACACATACATACTTAGAGACACACACACATATACAGGCACACACGCTCATACACGCTCATACACACACACACATACACACATACCCACACACACACACACACATATATATATATACAGGCATACACTCTCATACATACCCACACACACATAAAGATATTATTGTACATAGAGGCAGACATATGGACACAGAACACACACACACACACACACACACACACACACACACACACACACACACACGTAGCTAGCTGTGTGACCGGAGGGCTAATAGGAAGGGTGAAGGTGTGAGAAGACAAAGAGGACACATGTGGGACTGCAAGGGTAAAGAGGACACGTGTGGGACTGGGAGGGTAAAGAGGACATGTGTGACAGATGGGAAATGGTAGAGGAGAAAGGGAAGATGTAAAAGAATGAGCAATATATATATGTTGGCGCTTACAGAGATAATGACAGGCAAACCAGACAAAATTAAGTATTTTATTAAAATGTAGGAAACTGATATATGAGTATTAATGTGACAACCATCACAATGAATGCATTTGGAAACCCTTGGTGTGTAACAGGGATACGCAACACATTACACAGCAATGTGTTATGTAATCCTCTTACACAGCAAGGGTTTCCCTTGTGGCACTGAAAGGGTTAAATTATACCCCAATGCCTCACTTTGCAGCCATGGTTACGCAACAGTGACCCTGATACCCCACAATTTGCTTTCGTCCTCTTCCATGTGTTCCAGACACAGGGTTACAGCATACAGGTTATTAATTATGTTCTTGATCTGTTTTTGGTCACGCACGATATACCAGAAGTATCGTAATGTTTTGGAAATGTTGCATGCATAACAGCGACATGAGAATCAGAATAGCGCAAGATTCTCGTGTCGCTGAATGTAATGTCGACATTTGAGGCCTTTGAAACGCCACAGCAGTGATGATATCTCCTCTCATCTGCCACAACGGCATTAGAGCAGAGGGGGTCAGAACGTGTGGGTTGTGTACGGATCATGTTCCATGGATACCGGGTGCAGATCAGAGGACTTACTGTGGGTTTTTTGAAGATGGCAAGGGTGACGGCCAAGGTATGTGCATGGGCCACAAGAGTATATTATAGTGCGGTCGGAGCAGGGTAGAAAATGGAACTTGCACTGAGAAGTCAGTCAGAAAGTGGCGGTGGATCAGGGCTGTGGATGATGCAGCATGAGTCCGGAGTGGCGGTTAATCACCATGAAGTGAGGGCAGGATATTCTTGCAAAAAAATGAGAGACAGTGTGTATGTGTAGGGCTCATGTAATTATTATTGTTTTAGTGTTTGTGTGTGTGTGGGTAGTGTCGGTGCTAGATGAATTGTAAACATGTGTGGCACTGAAGAGGTTAATATATGTAGTGTGCGGACGGAGCAAGGTAGAAAATGGAAGTTGGCTGACAGAGAGCGTGTGTGTAGGGCACATGTAATTGTTTTTGTGTGTGGGTAGTGTGTGTATGGTTTTGATGGTGTGTGTTTGGTGGTGTGTGTGTGTGTGTGTGTGTGGGGGGAGGCTTGTGTGCGTGTCTGTGGTTTCAGAGCAAATGGCAGCCATTTTTTTTTCTCATTACTTGGATAGTGGTGGGCGGGCTGGATAGTGGGGGCAGAGCAAGTCCCTGCATGATTTTCATAGGACTAGCAGTGGCCTTCGTCCACTGCAAGTCCTATGAAAATCACGCCCCCCACTGAATCACCCAATGGGAACAGTAACTCCTCCTTAGTACCACCTCTGGGTGTGTTTGCCAGGCACACAGAAGTCTTCTTTTATTTATATATAGATTGACAGATAAGACTAAAACGAATAGGCTGAAGGGAATCAATTCATTAAGGGTTAACATATCAAAGTATAAATTAAGAGGAACCAGATGAGTTTACCATATGCCCCGGAAGAAGGAAAGCAGAGTCTTTTTGAAACTCATTGGGAAATTGTGGACGCTGAATGCAGTACACCTAGGGGATCGAAGCGATATTGAACAGGTGAAGACGCCAATAAAGGAAGGATGATAACGCTGGAGAGAGTAAATGGGAGAGACGGAGGTCCCCTCACCAGATAAATTACTGATAAGTCTTCGGCTCTTCCCTCACCCAGTATTAGGTGATATAAATCCTGTGATAGGCTTTGAAAGGCAAAATCTGCGATACCACTGTGAAGTCGATACTATAGGGAATATTGGCAATTAAAAACGGAACAAATTGCCTTTAAGGAATTGTGATTTTATTAGATTACTAATGTAAAAGCCCATGTACACAGGCCAAGGTCTGGGTGATGTTAACCCTTTGAGTGCCAGAGGGGTACGCAATGCATTGCATTGTGTACCCCTCTGGCACTCAAAGGGTTAAGAGGCGGGTCCTGCTCTGTATCCTGCCACCAACGTAGTCATGCACTGTAGAGACTGCACGAAAGAATGCTCCCAGCACAGAACTCCCAGCATTCCACACAGAATGCTCCCAGCACAGAACTCCCCGCTTTCTGTGCTCCCAGCATTACGTGCTTTCAGCCAGTCTCTACTGCGCATGACGGCTTCTGACAAACATCCTAGCGAATTATTATATAGGATGCTGAAGATTTTACCCAACTTTACCTTTACGTTTTGCCTGGATAGTAAATGACTGTATTGGAGGTTAGATTGCTGAGAGTTAACCATTTCACTTCATCACCATTTTATTCATCGTTTTTTTCATTTTATCACCATTCCATTCATCACTTTCAACTTATTGTCAACGTATCTGGATTTTTTTAAGAGGTTTTTTTATACACATGTATATTCTTAATATTTTTTTTTTTTATATATAGAAGGTTTACTGGATTTATTTAACAAATTCATTTATTCATCACTGTTTTCTGGATTGGATATAGACTGGACTCACAATTATTTTTCACTCACAGTTTGATTCACCTAAAGGGATTTAAATTTTTAATTCTGGGCCAGTTTTATTTTGTACACTAAAGAATATTTAATCATTAATGTTTGGTTAAAATAGAGCCACTGTACATTGCATTTAGGGTGTTTATGTTGTCACCAACAGACTATAATTAGGGTATGAGTCATTTTGCCATTGTGCACCTGAAGGTGGGATTGGGTGATTTAGATTGGAAGATTGGTGCTCCGCCTTGGGCAGTTGTGTGGCATAGACCGGGACTCCGCAGTTAATACTACTTTGGGGTGCTAGCGGTTGGGACACAGCCGTGGAAGGTGGGGTAGGAATATATATCCTGTATATTCAGCTTATGTTGAATTGAAACTTATGCAGTCAAGTGCCAGCCTCTACCTGGTGTATTAAACTAGGGTGGGGAAGGCGGTCCGCGGGATAACGCTATTTTGTTTTTGTAAGGAGTGTTCCGTTTTGTTTTTAACATTGTTTTTAATATTGATCAACAATGAGATCCCCTGAAGGAAAAAGGAGGGAAAGGCATGAGTCATTCCCTGTAGAAAAGTCTTCATGCCTGGGATTGTGGCAATATGTCTCAAAAGAACAGAGATGAGATTCTTACCTTGAGAGAACTCTTGAGAGACCCTTGTAGGAAGATCAAAGACAATGGAGATATATTCTGGTCAGCATACCACAGGTGAATGTGGACCAGTCCCCATGGTGCACCTTAGAGGAGAGAGGTTTCTGGTGAAGTCAGTCATCAAAGAATCCTTTCTGTTTCATAATGGTGGCCTCAAGAACCATGCTGTCAAAGCCAGTCTCTCTACGTTCCCATACAAGGAGGGACCCTGGAGCAGCAGATCCATTATAGATGTCAGGCAGATCAGCTCCTGAATGGACAGACAGATTTCGTCTGCAAACCACTCCTGCTTGGGCCAGAATGGGACACTTAGAATGACTAGTGCCTTCTCCATGCTGATCTTCCGAGTCACCCTGGGGATGAGAGAAATTGGTGGAAACAAAAGTTCCATGGAATGGACATGGCATCCATAATGAAAACCAGAGGGTTCCATTTCCACGCACAGAAAGTACACATCTTCCTGCTCTCCATGGTTGCCATCAGGTCTATCACTGGGACCCCCCAGTGTTCATCAGGTAGAATTCCTCCTGGTGAAGTTGCCAGGTTCCTGGATACACGTCTTGACAACAGGGCGTACATTTTCCACTCCTGAAATTCGTGCTGCTGAGCTGGTTGTGATGAGGGCCTCCACCCACGGGAGGAAATCCTTCAGCTCTTTCCATGCAATCTTGTTGGGGTTCCCACTTGATGGTTGATTTACACCACTTCCCTTGAGTTGTCGGATTGAACCCTTACTGGGATCCCTGTAAGCACCTAGGACCAGTGAAAGAGAGCCAGACGAACCACTCCAAGTTCAAGAATGTTGATGAGCATAAACTCTCCTCCCCTGTCCACCTGCCCTCGGCACCCAGGGTCACACCCATGGCATTCAGGCTGACATCTGTTGTCACCAGGTTCCACTATGGAATTCCACAAAGGGTCTCCCAGAGTGTGATGTGAAAGATGAAGCTGTAATGGAACATAGGCGGTTACTTGGAGGCCTTTTCAGGCCTAGAAAATTATTAGACAAAAAGGACTGGTTTTTCAAGGAGGTCTTGTCAGGCCTCACAAGAAACATTATTCAAAAGACTGAGTTTCACCTAAAGGAAGTGCTGTCTTCCCTTTGGAAAGTAGGCAGCCTTTTAATTGGCCACCTACTGTACTGAACAGAGTAGGCGGCTTACTGATCGGTTGCCTACTCTCTCATGTTAAAAAAGTTAATTGTGTTATTTGTCAGACCCGGGTAATACCATCTCTTAGGGAGAACATTTACCCGAGTCCTGATTGGTTGTTTGTTGCTTGTCACTCCAATTCCTATTGACTAGGAATTGGAGCGGCAAGACTGAAGTAGGGAAAGTGCCTTTTACTGTGTACAGTCCCCTGGTTGCCATTGTCCCTATGTTTATGTATCCATTGTCCTATTATATCTGATGTGCACTTTCCCCATTGTACTACTGTTTCCAGGTATTACCTTTGTATCCAGCTCCTTGGTGATGCTGTTAAGTCTGTATAAAAGAGCTGACTTTTCACAATAAAGTAGAAGTCATTTTGAACTTGAACTGCATTCTGTGTCTTCATTCCTGAATGGTGTAAAGCAGTGTTTCTCAGCTCCTGCCCTTTAGGACCCACTAACAAGCCAGGACTTAGGGATTTCCCTGCTAGAGCACAGGTGTGATGATCAGAGGCTCGTTCACATTGATTAACTCAATTGTGCTCTAACAAGGAAATCATCAAATCCTGGCCTGTTAGTGGGTCCTGAGGACAGGAGTTGATAAACACTGGTGTAAAGGGTCCCTTTTGACACCCATTCAGGAGAATTAAGGTTCCAGTGTTCCAGCTTATGTTCCCAGTGATCCAGCTTTGCATTCCAGTGTTCCAGTGATTCCAGCCTGCTTCATCCAGCTACCCATCTTGTAGCTGACTTCAAGAGATCTTATGTTCCAGCCAGCTATCCAGATTCCCCGGACCAACTACCCTTCTGTAGCCACTTCAAGGTGAGAGGACCCAGGAATGATGGCTCAGGACACTCCGGCGTCTTGGGTTCCCGTTACAGAAGCCACCACTGAAGATCCTCCCTAGCCTGTGGCAATAAAGTCATCTGATGGGTAAGATGCTCCAATCTCATGTACAACATCCTGAGGATATCCCTCTGAAGGTCTCTCGTGTGGAACGGAGCGCAGGGGAAAGCCTCCAAAGCAGATACCAGAAGACACAGAACTCACACAGTCCCAGATCATGGCTGATGGCCACTCCAGAGCAGGAGACATCCTGTCACAGGAACTAACCTTTTCCTCCGTGAGAAACACCTTCCCAGAAACACCATTACCTGGAATGGAATCGGAGAAGACTTCTTGAAGTTGATATCCAACCATGATGTATTGTACAAGAATGTGGGCGCACTCCTGGACATGGAGTTCTGAAGGTGAATTGACAGAACACAAAGATTTCTTCTTCAAGGGTGTAGCAACCACATGCAGGTTGATATATTTCAGGTCTAAAATGGGACAACAGCCCCTGTCCTTTTTTGGGAACCACAAAAAGCTTGTAATAGAAAACTGAAAAATACTCTTGGACTGTCACTGGTACCAGAACCTGCTTTTCTAGAAGAGTGAAGACCACTTTGTGGAAGAGCCGTACCATTTCTGGGTTTCAAGGAACCCTTGACAACAATAAGATATGGAGGAAGGGATTTGAAATCTTAACTTTCTGAGGTCTAGAGCAGAGAATCAGTGTTACATACAATGGTACGCAAAATAATTTTGTGTGAAGTTACAAGCTCACATTTCAATACATCTAATATACTTAACCTCTCAGTTGCAAGCCAATCCATGCTAGACTTCTGTAGATTCAAGATGTTAAAAGGTTTGGCTGCAGAGATTCCATTTCATGTGAAACCAAAGGATTCTCCCACCACAAGAATTTGAGAACCCCTGGCTTAGGGACATGCAAGGTATTTCATTTTACTTTTGTTTGTTTTTTTTTTTGTTTTGTTTTTTTTAAACACTTAATTCAAGTGGATACCTTCCCTGAAAGGGAAAGTTATATCTCAGTAAAACTTTATCTCCTAACCTAACACCTTTCTGGCCGCCTCCCCTTAAATCTGTGATCCAGTCGTTGGATAGGACGGATGCAGCGAGGGCCAATCTTCAGTCAGTAAGTTAAAGAAAAACCCTGCCCCACCTTGACAAGGAGGGAAGGATTTTCCTTTTGCTTATTGAAGACTGTCCCTTGCCACTCTCCATTCGGGCCAGACAGAGACAGTGTGACGTGACCAGAAGGGGCAGGAGGGGGATATTTTCAATTTGAAAAGCATTTGAACTACAAATCTGTAAGTAACTATAAATAGAGCAACATGTTAAAAATTGTAAAGAATAACTGGAGTTAACGTTTTATTGCGGTATTACTATCACTTTAAAGGGGCAATACATATCTGTATTTAGTGGTGTAACTTCAGGGGTGCAGAGGATGCAGCTGCTTCCAGGCTTGACATTTCAGCCTCTGCACCTCAGTGAGGGCCCTTGGGTCAGTTGGGGAGATCAGAAGGGATCCCCTAACTGGCCATCAGAGGTTAAAATGCACTAGGGATGATGTTTATGTCTTCGCTAGCACAGATCTCTATTTCAGTAATCGATCTATCATAGGACTTGTATGAACAAATAATGCAGAGCACAAAGATAAAGGGTATTGCACTAAAGTGTGGCAGAGAGGTCATAAAGCGGTGATGACTTCTCCAGTGATATCACTTCTCAAGTTCCTATGTTATTCTATGGAGTTCTAGAAATCTTAGTGAATTGGCTCCATAGAATAACATAGGAATTGGATAAGTGATATCATTGGAGAAGTTATCTCCGCTTTATCACCTCTTTATCACGCCTTCATGTATCTCTGCCATGATATCACATCTTGGTGCTCGGAATCATCAGGCCACAAGGGGATATATAGGGAATGCAGACAGAGGCCTTTGCCAGGGGAGGCACACATTTCAGCTTCAAAACGATAGATCATCTTGCACTAGGAAAGGTAGGATCCAGAATAAAGGTGGAGGGGGACTTAAAATAGAAGGAGGGGACACTGGGGGAGGTAGAATAACAGTGTTTTTAGGCATACTTGTGATGGGATTCACTGCAGGGTAAACTTATATACCATATAGTGGTGGTTCCCTTAGCTTTGTCCTGGGCATTTATCCTGCTAGGCAGGCTGATTAGCAGTGGTAGTTCCCTTATGTAAGTATTACTGCAAGACTACCATTTATCTTTCAGTTGGAGAAGACACATTAAAATCTAGCCTAGTTCCTGGGTTTTGTATTAGAAGATTGTGGATCTCTGTTTGTTACTCATATAACTGTGTGTTATATACTTTATACAAATCACACTTCAGTGCATTGCGTTCTTTTCTATGTATGATCCATCATCATCTTCATTGTAGGAGTAGAGGAAGTAATCTCCATTTTAAACATCCATCACAGTGAAGTTCCATTTTCCTTTCATCTTCAGCTGCTCACTGGAATATCTGGTCAGGCATGGTGATTATGTATATTATTGTTTATGATACTTTCTAATGAGTGCACTCTCTAATAATTTGTTTTTATGGTTGTGTGAGTTTGGGTCATACAAATGAAAAAGGGTGCCTGGTCTCAGATTCTGTACTGGAGCCCATCAAAGTCTAGTTAAACTTCTGTCTATATTATGGATTACTTATTTATCACAGTTTACCAATGTCCACATAACTCTTCTAAAACAATCAATGCCATACCTGAGTCTTTAGTTCTCCCAGATAGGCTCTGAAAAGTTTCTCAGAGTTGTCAAGCATGTCACTAGGTTGCACTTCTCCTAGAACCCCTAGGAGCTCGTAGACTTTTTCAAGAACTGCAAGACAAACAGTTACATGCAGCAGCATTTTGAAAAGCTTGAAGATAAATAAAGTGTGCCTAAGACAATTTTCATTTTTGTTTTATAGAGAATTAAAATATTCCTATGAATTACTAGCTATTATTCTGTAAAATAAATAGTTTGAGAAATTAACATTTGTATTTTGGTTGCATAGTGTGACTCTGTATAGCAATTCCCTGCACAGTATGCTAATTAGTTCCATCACAGAGCAAACTCACCGCTTGCAGTTCTGTGCTATTAGAAATGACCCCAGTGTCTGGGTTCTGTCTAGATTCATACTTAGCACAGTGGGCTGTTTTCAGGGAAAACATGGGACAAAAATCATTACCACTGAACAGAATTGTGATTTCAATTCCTTGAATGTTAGACAGCGTTGGCAATTTGATGTACAATGTGTTGGAGACCTCTAGTATTCAAGAGGTTAAAAACATCAATTAAAATCAAGTTAAATTTGAGAATTTTTATTAGTCCCCTATGGTGCCATTGGATTGCCCCAGAATTGCTCTCTTTTAGTTGCCTAAACACAGCCTAGTGTTTGTTAATATTAACCAAGAACATAAAATCAGTTCTAATAAAGCATTTCATTATGAAACCAACAAATAATTGTTCATTTCTCAAAAATAAATATCAAATGCTGTATATAAAGGTACTACTGTAAAAGCCCATGTACACAGGCGTATCCTATAATATGTAAGTCCAGAGCAGCAGAGACTGGCCGAACGCAGCACTACACCTCCCAGCATTCTTTGCGTCCGGGCAGTGTCTACTGCGCATGACTGCCCGCATTCGGGCAGTCTCTTCTGTGCATGACCGCATCGGACAAACATACATTTGGCCTTTTATATTATAGGATTGTTTCTACCATGGTGCTTATACCTGATGCTCTGAGTAAAAGCAGACTAACAAAATATATTCACCATTATAAAATGTGTGATGAAGATTATCAGGGACAATGGAAATAATCCAGTAATATCACATTTGTATTGTTAACCCTCTGAATGCCAGATGGGTGTGCAACACATTGCAAAGGGTTAAGGAAAAGAGAGAAAACCACATTAGCAATGGTGGTGCAAACCAATCAAAATTCCCAATGTTTTATACGGTCTTTTAACCCTTTGAGCACCAGAGGGCCCTCTGGCATTCATTCAATGGGTTAAATGTATTTTTCAACATTTTTCCCAAACTAATCCTGTAGCTCCAAATTTTCTTTAACATACCAACCACATCATAGGGGACAGACGAAAATGTCAAAAACTCATATTGATCTAAGGTGCAGCTAGTTTGCTCTAAAATTACTGAATACTCTCAAATCAAAATGATCATATTGTTCAAAAAAGTAAACTGTCACTGTGCCCCTACAGCAACAACTGGTGACCAAAATTATTATTATTTACAAAAGTAAAATATCGCCCATTCCACATGTTAAATGAAAAATCTCCCAGGACGTGGGAGTATCCTTGTACTGAGCAGGAACAGCCCTACTACATTTTTTTAAAGAAAAATTAAGTTAACTGCTCCTTTAAAAGTAGGTATGATCAAGAAGCCCATCATTTAATGAGAATTAACCCCTGAAGGATCAATGTGTCTCACAACTCTGATTTCCAAAGTGTTACAAAACAAAATTAAATTTAAGTTTACCTGTGTCGGTCAATTTTGTTTTTGTAGCGAGTTCCCCATAGAATTTATTGAAGAGGTCACCAATTTTAAACTCTTCAATTATGTAGGAGTTCCTTAAAAGCTGAAGTAACTGAAATGACATGAGGTGGATTATGAGATGAGTTTCCCAGAAAAAGAATTGTGAATCACAGCTAAAAAGGTGCATACACCCTATTAAAGAAAGATTCATAAACCACAAAGGGAATGAAGCAAAACGGCAGGAATCAACCAGCTGTGTACAAAGCATAACAGAAAATGGTGACAACAAAGCCCACTGCTTCCGCAAAAAAAAAAAAAAAAAAAAAAAAAAAAAGGCATATCTGAAATAACGTTTAACCTCTTGAGTGCCAGAGGTAACCAATGCATTGGCTACCTCTCTGGCACTCAAAGGGTTAAAAACAAATTACACTTTAGTTCCTTAGTGACCAGTAATGTAGTAGGACCATTATCTATAAATTTCTCTAAAGGACTGATGATGTTCCAGGCACGTCACATATTTTTTGCTCTGTGAGCACTACCAGGATCTGAAAGCACTACAAGACTGGAGCAGTCACTATTAGCCCCCCATCTGGTGAGCTGGCACACATGATCAGTCACGTGTGTCGGCACACCAAATGAGATAAAGTCGCTCCCTTAAGGGGAATCCTCCCCCCAGGACTGTGGACATTAAGCGGTTACGGATAACACTTTTATACCATAAGTCACTTATGAAAAATGTCTCTTCATAGTATTTGGACTGTTTTTTTTTTTTGTTTTGTTTTACATGATTCCTGACTCTTTAGATCATGCTGGAGAAAAAAGGGGATTTTTTTTTTTTTTAACCAATAAATCCTTTTCTCCTAGTTCATTGAGGGATGCAGGGATTCCCTCCCACAGAAAACTAATTAGGTTAAGATGCCCTGCCATTCTTGACGGCTCTGTTTTAGTGTCTATTCCTTTCCTGGCTTTGCTAAATGAAAACAGTCAAACTATAGCGGTAGGAGATAGCTGCCTGAAAGTGAGAGGAGTTTTGATCAGAGTACCCTTCCTCCTAAAGGCATAACCCTATGATCCCTGCATCCCTCAATGGACTAAGAGAAAAGGATTTATGAGTAAGTAAAAATCCCCTTTATTCTATCATCATTGAGGGATAGAGGGATCCAGGGACCACGGGGACATCCCAAAGAGGTCCAAAATTAGCATGAGGGAAAGAAAACTAATGAAAAATGACCTCAAACTTTTAGGCCAAAACTGGCATCTTGAGATGCAGAAATGTTAACATTGTAGAACTTTGTGAACATGTGAACAGATGACCATGTTATTGCCTTGCATAACTGATCGACAGAGGCCTGGTTCTTCAAGGTTGATGAGGTACAGATAAATCTAGTGGAATGAGCTGTGATTCTGAAAGGTGCTGTAATAGATTTAAATTTAACATTTATTGAATTTTCAGCAAAATAAGGAGAACAGAAATGAAGAAGTTAAAACAAATCGCGGTCAAGAATAACATCAAAATGAAGAAAACACAATCAAAAGAAATGTGGAGCGATGTCAGTAAATATGATGCATTATAGAGGAAGCCGCACCTGGATACTGTTAGGAAGGAAAGGGGGAGAGAAGAGAGAAAGACAAAAGGGATAAAATAAATAAATAAATAAATAAATAAATAAATAAATAAAATGGACACTTATAGGGGAACTACCACCCTGCAAAAACTGTATGTTAAGTCTTCATCTGGCGACTAGCTGCTTAGTAGCGCTAGTCGCCAGAAATATTACCTGGTTTCAAAGATTTTCTACTTATTCGGAGCCTGACAGTAGCAGGAAGCACGGACATCTTGCCATAGTGACGTCTGTGCGCCTGCGCTGTCAGTCGCTTTTGGAGCTGGCCGTGGCCAGGTGGCAAAGATTTCCAGTGATAAGCAATGTGACAACGGGTCATGGCACAGACCCTGAAAACCAGCTTGTTAGCACAACTGGAGAGGGGCGGGGTACGGGACGACCTGTTAAGAAGGGCAGTCCAAGGGTCAGGGATCAATTCAACACCCAAAGCCAAGCTCAGCAGTTGGAAGATGTAATTCCAAATATCAATTACAGCAAGGCAGGACCACCACATATGAAGAATAGTGCCCTACAACCCGCAGCCGCGAAAGCACAGTTGGGAGGTGGAGGGGAAAATGCGGTGTAATCTGGTGGGGCAGTAGTACCAACTAGTCAATACTTCGTATGCATTCTCTTTCACCAGGGTGCAAGGAGTTAAACTGTTGACGTTACTGGTAATAGAGTTCCATTCCTTGGGGTCTAAGGTCTCGCCAAGATCTGATTCCCAAAGAGTACGGTACGGCAGTAGCTGTGGGTATAGGGAGGAAATGAGAAGGGAGTATATCTTGGAAATAGAGGAGGTCAGACACCCTAGAAACCCCTTTAGCAGTCTACCAACTAAAGCGCGCCAGGGTAAAACCAGGGGGAAAGGCCGGGTTACAGAATAGGGAGCACAATCTAGTGCGAGGCGAAGTTGATCTGCATATCTACATTTACTCCAGAGACACAGCATGAGAGAAAGCGTAGAGCTGTTGGATAGCATACCAAGTGATAGGGAAGGGATCCAAAACAGATCCGCCGCCGGTAGTGAAGAGCAAAGTGAAGTTTCCAGTCCAACCCAGCATGTCACATTATTCACAGAGTGCATTAGGACCACCTTGGAGAATTGACCCGCCTTGTAGTAGGACCATAGATGCGGGACCGACAAAGCCCCTGCAGAACGCTGCATATGAAGCAGTCCTGATCAAAGTCGTGGTCTTTTTGAATTCCAAATAAACCACAAAATATGTTGTTGGAGCGATCTAAGATCCCGGGGCAGTGGAGGAACAGCCAGAGCTCAGAATAAGTATAGAAGTCTGGGCAGCAGGGACATTTTGACCGCATAGATCCTGCCAAACCAAACAACACGGTAAGAGTACCATCTGTCCAGATCAGCATGAAGGGATCTGAGTAAAGGCGTAACATTCGCCCTGTATAAAGAAGAGGTGGAAACCGTAAGCTTGACCCCTAGAAAGGATAAAAAAAGAATCACCACAGCGGGAGTTAAAATTCAAAGCCAGCAAGCTGGATTAGATTTAAAAGTACGTAAGCATGTCTTATAGTCTGCTTAAGCCATGCTTGTCCTAGATGCTGGTCTGCACTTCTTAGGGCAGTCTGGAATGAGAGATAATGCATCAGATTTCCTAATGGACTGTGTAACTTGGACATACTATAGTAGACATCTCACTATGTCTAATGTATGAAGATATTCTTCTTTTGGCTTAGGACACAATGAAAGAAGCATCACCTCTTGATCTATGTAGAAAGCTGAAACCACCTTTTGGTTGGAACTCGAGAAGAGTTCTTAAGAAAACTTTATCTTTGTGGAAGATAACATGAGGGGATGTACAAGATAATGTGTAGAGTTCTGAAACTCATCTTGCTCAAACAATAGCCTTGAGAAACACTATTTTAAGGGTCAGAGGCTGAATATAATAGTTCAAGCGGAGAGAATTGAAGAGCCTCTAGGGCTAAATTTAAGTCCCATTGTGGAATTGGGTCTCTGTAGGGTGAAACTATTCTGTTTACCCCTTGAATGAATGTTTGAATTTCTGGAATAGTGGCAATTTTCTTTTGAAATAAAAATAATACAGCCGAAAACTGAACTTTCAGTGAGTTAACCCTTAGACCATTTTCAAGGCCTGTCTGTAAGAACTCTAGCAATAAAGGAAGGTGGATATGTAGTGGTTCTATCCCTTTGTGATTATAGAAAGAAAAAAGTATATCTTCCAAATACGGTGATATATTTTGCCTGAAACAGGTTTGCAAGCTCTTAGCATGGTTTGAATGGCTGAATTCCTCAATTCTTTGTTCTTTAATATTTGGGTTGAAGATCCATATCGTCAAAGCTAGACTGTAGACTGTTCTGGCAAACTGGCCCTTGAGATATTAGATCTGGAATCTGAGGAAGACACCATGGATTTGTAATTGACATCTCTCTTAGATGGTGAAACCAAGATCTCCTTGGCCAAAACGGAGCAATAAGAATGGTCTGCGCTCTCTTTTTATTTACTTTAGGGAGGATTCTGGGAAACACTGCTAATGGAGTTAGTTTGTAATTCCACGGAATCGTTAGGGCATTCACTCTATGGCTTGTGGATTCCTTGCTCTTGAAAAGAACATTGGACGTTTTCTTTATCTTCTTGATGCCATCATCTTTTCTATTTCTGGTACTCCCCATTGGTCTGTTATCTGAAGGAATATTTCCTGTTTTCATTCTCACTCCCCTGTGCTTATGGCCTGGTGCCTGAAGTAATCTGCCTCCCAATTCTAAACTCATGGAATGTATATGGCTGACAATGCTGGAACATTGATTTCCACCAAGAGAAGTATTTTCTCCACTTCAATCCAAGCAGATTTGGTCTTTGCTCCTACTTTGAGACTTATGTAAGCCACTGCTTGGGCATTGTTGGACTCTATATGAATGGGAAGGTTCTTTAGAAGTTTTGTCCATATTGGAAGTGCGTTATGAATTTCACGTAACTTAAAAATGTTTATAGGTAGACATGTCTCTGATAGAGTCCATTGACCCAGAAAGATGTGATGTTCGTACACTGCTACCCAGCCAAACAGACTGGTGTCTGTTGTGACTATTTTCCATTATGTTATTGAGAGTTGTTTTCCAGTGTACAAGTTTAGACTGGTGAGCCACCACTGCAGTGATTGTTTGGTAGTCTCCAATATGATCACCTTGTGGTCAAGATGGTGTGAATTTTTGTACCAGTTATGGAGAAGTTCCAATTGCATCAGTTATAGATCTGGATTTTTTCCTGTAGTTCCAAAATTCTCTTCTCTTGAGGTAATTTCACCCTTTGACTTTCGGAATCAAATATTAGTCCCAGAAATTGTATCTTCTATGATGGAACTATTTGAGATTTGTTTAGATTTACAATTCAGCCATGATTCTTCATTATTTACATTGGTAGTTGTTGAGCAAATTCCTGTAAAGGAGCTTTTAGTAGCCGGTCATCCAGGTATGGAGCCAGGTTTACCCTCTTTGATCGTAGGTGTGCTGTAAGAGGTGCCATCACCTTTCTAAAAACTCTAGGACCTGTGGTCAATCAGAAAGGGATTGCCACAAACCGGTAGTGTTGGTTTCTGAACGCAAATCAGAGCTATCAATAGAGCTCGGGCCATATCAGTAAATGGAGATATGCATCTTTGATGTCCAATGATGTAATGAACTCTCCAGGTTCCATGACTATCACTGACCTGATTGATTCCATCTTGATTTAGGGTACACTGAGGAATTGATTTAATACTTTTAAGTCCAAGTTTGAATGGAATTCTCCATCTGTTTTGGGTACCATAAAAAGATTGGAATAAAAGCCTTTGAACTTTTGTTCTTTTGGCTCTGGAATTATTACCCCGTTCTCTAAGAATTGACAAATCACTTGATGGAATGCCTTTTGAAGTGGTTTTTCTTTGGGTACTCAAGAACCTAGATGGTGGTATTGTTGTGAATGACATTCTGTACCGTTTTTATATCAACTGAAGAACCCATTCATCTGTAATTATTTAAAGTAATGTCAGAGACTCCCCCCCAGTGGAGGATCTCTGGGGGACTCTGAACTCATGCTGTGGTAGGTTTGGTTTCAGATGACCTGGCTGCATTTTTCTAATGAGCTCAAGCTGGTTTTGTTTTACCATAACAGAAGTAAATATACTGACATATTAGGTAATGCTTGTTGGGAAGAGCCTTTATTGCGCCATGCGATGCTCTTATTTTTGAAGTCAAATCTACTGGACTTGTTTTGTAGTAAAAAGGTACTTTATTACCTCCAGTAGCTGGAATGAAAGTTTTGTCCAGTTCTGTACCAAGTAAAAATGCGTTCCATATCTTGAGCCACAAGGTATGTCGTGCTGCAACTGTGGTAGCTGAACATTTGGCTGCAATTTTTGCTACTTCCAAGGCACTTCACCTGTTTAGCTATTGGCTTCTTGTAGGTAACCCATCAGAGGAAGAATATCCTCTTGAGGTGTATCTTTTTTTTTTTTTAATTCAAATTTTTATTGAAGTTTTACAATGTATGGAACATAGGGAGGTGACAAAATTAACAAAAAGAATAAAAAAAAAAAAAAAAAAAAAAAAAGGCACAGCAGTCATAAAACAAGAACACATAATCAGAAGAAAACAACAGGGTGAACATTACAGATGGAGGCAAATCTGGAGAGAGAGAGAGAGAGAGAGAAAAAAAAAAAAAAAAAAAGGGGGGGGAGGTGGGGGGGAGAGAAAGAGAGGAAGGGGTAGGTATAAGGAAGGGAGAGGACAGGGGTAAAGTCGGGAAGGGAAGACAGTACTTGGAGTTCGAGTTCGAGGCGGGTTCAAAGAAGTAGCAGGTCCCGATGGAAATCAGGGGGAACCACTGAGTCAATCCAAGGGCCCCAAATCTGAAGATACGAGGACGAGGAGGCATGAAGGTAAGCAGTCATTTTCTCCATTCGGAGTAATTGCCAAATCCTCCCATCTAAAGACTCGTGACCCGGAGGTAAAGATTTCCAGTGAAAAGCAATATGACATCGGGTCATGGCACAAATCTGAAACACAAGCTTATTAGCGTTCCTAGACAGGGGTGGAAAACGAGAAGACCTATTCAATAGGGCCGTTCATGGATCCGGTGTCAGCGCTACCCCCAGCGCCGTACTCAAAAGCCCAAAGACATAACTCCAAATAGCAGTTACAGAAGGGCAAGTCCACCACATGTGAAGGTAAGTACCCTCTTGTCCACATCCACGATAGCACAGCCGCGAAACTGATGGAAAAATACAATGTAATCTAGTGGGGCAGTAATACCATCTTGACATAACCTTGTATGCATTTTCTTTCACTAAAACACATGGAGTCAGGCTATTGGTATTAGCTGTAATATCATTCCACTCGTCGAGGTCCAAAGAGTCACCCAAATCAAGTTCCCATTTAGTACGGTACGATGGAGATTTTGGAAACAAAATAGTCAGGAGATGGGAATAAATCTTAGAAATGGCACCCCTACCAGGGAGAGAAGAAGAACAAAGATGCTCAAACACGGTCCTTTGGGGAGGTGATTTCCCCTTAAACTAGGAGTGGACGAAGTGGCGTACCTGAATAAATCTATAATATTCAGTCAACGGGGCCTGACATTTGTCTTTAAATTGATCCCAAGTCAAGAGGTTATTCCCAATATATAAGTCAGAGACAGACAACACACCTGTCTGACGCCACCACCCAAACTGATCCGGACGAACACCCGGAGGAAATAGCGGATTCCAAAAAAGAGAGCACATTTTTGACGGCGATGCAGTGAGCTGATCCCTATGCTGATGACGATGCCACAGGGCCAAGGTAAAAGATAGATTAGGGCAACTCGCCAACGTCATCAAAGGCAACGAAGGGATCCATAGCAAAGCAGGTGCAGGAGGCGATCCACTCAGCAAAGTTTCCAACTGCACCCAGCGGGGAGCATTAGAGGTAAGATGGAGTTGGGTTGCCCTTGCCAATTGGGCCCCCAGCCGTACGGTGTTGATGCAAAAGCCCTGAATGAAGTCTAGGTTTCCCGGAGGCCCAAATAAATCTAAAAATATGTCTCTGAAGAGACTGAATATCCCTTGACCTAGGGGTAATTGTTAAGGCCCGAAAAAGATACAGAAG
This sequence comes from Rhinophrynus dorsalis, assembly GCA_037306005.1. Taxonomy (NCBI): domain Eukaryota; kingdom Metazoa; phylum Chordata; class Amphibia; order Anura; family Rhinophrynidae; genus Rhinophrynus; species Rhinophrynus dorsalis. The sequence continues at coordinate 129,795,114 of CM074723.1, read as the reverse complement.
CTTAGGTAAAAGCGACATTTTAACCGCCGCAATTCTACCAAACCCAGAGATACGATACGACCTCCAAGTGTCCAGTTCCGAATGAAGAAATCCGAGTAGTGGGCCATAATTAGCAGAATAAAGGGTCGACCTAGACGCGGTGACTCTAATGCCCAGCGAGGTCAGGAAGGACGACCCCCATTTAAAATCAAAATTCAAGGACAAAAGTTTCTGCATAGGAGCAGGGAGTGTAACATTAAGGGCTTCACATTTAGAGTGACTAATCTTGAAACCTGAGAAAGAAGAAAAATTGGACAACATAGAATACAAGTTGGGTAGAGAAGTTAGAGATGAAGACAGAGTAAGTAGAACATCATCAGCAAACAGGCTAAGTTTATAATCTTCCCCGCCTACAGTCAGGCCCTTGATATCTGAAGAACCACGAATGGCGCAAGATAATGGCTCAATGCACAACGCGAAAAGAAGAGGAGACAGTGGGCAACCCTGTCGGGTCCCACTGCGAATGAGAAAGACTCTGGAAAGGGTACCCGACACTACCACCGAGGCCGAGGGGTTAACGTATAACGCTTTAATGCCATGCAGTATTGGACCGGTGAATCCAAAAGAGTCCAAGACCGCCCAGATATACCCCCAGTCAATGCGACCAAATGCTTTTTCAGTATCCAGCGATAAAAGCATCATGGGAATCGAGCGATCTCTTGCCATCTGAATCAGAGTCAATAGACGCCTGATGTTGTCAGGGGCCTCACAACCAGTAATAAAACCGGTCTGATCCGGGTGAATCGGGGCACCAAAAGGCAGGTGAGGCGCATCTTGGGGTGTATTGCTTTGGATGGCTGGTGTAAACTGGGTTTGCCAAGCTTCTGCCACTCTGCAAGCCCATGCTGATGCAAACGATGCTCTAATAATTGATCCCTGTCCTGGGAACATTAACCTGTTTAATGCATCAATCTTTTTGTCTGCTGAATCCTTAAATGTTGCTGCATTTTGAATTTAAATCGTTGTAGGTTTAGACCGCCTGGATATAGTGGAGTCTACTGCTGGCGGGTTAAACCAAAGGTTTACTTTGTCTTTAGGGAATGCATAAACACATTCAAATTTCTTGGGTATAATCTTGGATTTATCTGGATTATGTCACTCATCTGTGACAAGTTAGTTGAGCTCCTCATAAGCAGGAAAGGTGATTAAAGATTTTTTTTTTTTTATAAAAGAGAGCTATGGAAGAAGTATATTTGACTTGTTCATCAGATACCCATCAGAAGCCAGTGATGGGAATCCGACTAATGGGGGACTATACAGGTAAAATCTAAAATAAAACTAAGAGGATGGTCACTGCACATCCTTCTGCTTCACAAGACACATGAATTCTGGGAAGTAGGTAGAGAGTTGAGCTGGAGGAAATGGAGGGAGTCTCCACCCCAAAGACCCTGACTTTTGTGATGTGCCCTTCCCTCCTGGAGGGACTCATCCCTCACAGTACCTGTGTTCCATAAATGAGAATTCTATAAGCCTTCTTGTGTTTCCTGCTAATACACAGTATAACCCTGTATATTCCCTTTTGAAAGAAATATGTCAAATCTTCTCTTAAATGTATCCATTTTATCTGCCATTACCACATACTTGGGCAAATAATTCCACAAGTTAACAGACCTTACTGTAAAAATAACAGGCAAACACCTTCCTTTGTTATATAGTGCTAAGACAGGAAACTCCTGTACGGTATGCCTTCATTAGAATGTTTTATACATATAAAAGAGGAACACGTGTGACAAACATTCTGATGCACACACTTGACAAAGATGATGGCGAAACCGATTGAGCACAGGGAAGAGTCCGGTGTTCTCTTGCCCTTTCTTTGCAATGCAATACAATAAGTAAGAACAGCTTAGTCCTGATCTAAGGGAGATAAATGGGAATCGGAGATCATGCTCCGTAGTGGGTCTTAACTGCAGTGAGTGAATATTAGGAATCAGTTAAAGGATGAATAACTGTGCTCTATAGAATACAATCAATAACTAGAAAACAATCTTACAATCTAACCTTGTAACATCAGGAGAGCTTGAAGTGAGATTACGCTGGGCATATGCCCTCCAAGGCTTCAAAACGTAACTACTCCTGTCAGAGAGCTACAAATGTATGAATACTCTTTAGTATGTATATGGTTGTAACACTTAACCAGTTAACACTATACAGTAGCTACATTGTGTTTCTCTTGCGGTATCAAACTGCTCTATGCCATAAATTGCTGACAGGATGCTGATATGTAGCCAATCTAGTCTGAATATCAGCAACTGTGATACTGTGATCACAGTCAACTGACTACTCTGTAGTATCTGGATCAACCAATCCTTTTGCGATTAAATGGCATACATATGTTGATCTGTTTAACCTACCATGGAACTTATTGATTAAATGCTTTCTATTAAGTATCTGAAGAGTTACTTAATCTATAGAGCGATGGCGATGGTATCGGAAGAATACTAAAAAAGCCAACGTACATAAGTTGACATGATGAAGCTTCTCCATTACCATTTCATTCTGAACCTGTCATCTGGACCATAAATCACTTCTAATAAACTACTAGAGAAGTGTGCAATTACAATATAAACATAGATTGATTCTGCTAAATGCCAAAATCATACTGCAGTGAATTTGACCACTCATATACAAATAGTTGGCTCCTCTACTAGTTCGAACATAATTTTATCATTTATCATTCTTAAAAAATTATTTCCCTTTGTTGGTCCGGAATTCATATTGTTCCAGTCAGTTTCAGGATAGTTGAAATCTCTCATTATAATTACCTTTGCTGTCCTATAAGCCTTTTCCATTTGCAGTAAAAGTTGGGCTTCCTTCCTTCTGTCTGCACTTGAGGGGCAGAGTGGTGCACATCACATTGAAGCAATGCATTGTGGTCCTTAAGCCATTGAATGCTAGAGAAGTCTCCAGCACATTGCAAGGCATTTGCAATGTCTTTAGAATTGAAGAAGTTAAACTTCTATTAACCCCTTGTGTGTAGCAGACTGAGGTAGTACTATCTGGTCGTTCAGTAAGAGATAGGAGTGTTCCAACAATGTTAGACACATCATCGAGTGGGTGAGGCTGTATTGGGAGTGGGTGCATGGGAGGAGGAAAGGTAATATGTGAGCTACAAATGGACGGAAGAGGAGAGTGTATAGTGGGGTTACTATCCAAGATAATACAGATATGAAAGTTAACTGAAGGATAGAATGAGAGGGGTTGGGGATAGACACAAGACATTTCCACTACGTTACCCACCACCTCAGCATAGCTACTTATTCATTTTAATATTCTCTTATTTTTCTTTTCTTTCCCCCCCATAACTTGGGCCCCTCTTGTAATACTTTATTTTAAAATAGTTTAATAAAATGTGTTCATTTTTAGTTAGACCCTGATGAGTGCCACAATACAGGTTCTAGTTGGTTTGAGTTCTTGTCTTTTTTTTCCAAAAACCAATTCTTTTCAAACTTGTCCATTCTCCCGTAGGCACCACTTCTGAGGCAAACTACACTACCTTATACTCAGTTGAAGGTGTACTGTTGGTGCTGGTGTCTTTTGTTCAGTGAGCACACACATGGGCAACAGTAAGAACAAGTTACTCAATCCTTCTCCATACTGCCTCTCCCATTGGTGCAGGCATGGGGGCTTGAAGCCCCCTACCCAGTCCTGTAAAAATCTTTGAAGACTCACTGTGTTACAAATCTACTCCCTCCTCTGGGCAGCATGACAAACTATTTTACACCACCTTTGCACAAGCTCCCTACAAATATACAACACACAAAATTCACAACACCGATGAAGGCAAATATTAACCAGTATTAAATCGACCACTCAAAACAAATATTAATCTTTAAAAAATAACAATAACTAGTGACTTACAGGCTGTAGTTTTACGACCTCCCTCTACATCCGAATCAATTCATGGCATCCCAGAAAGGCTTAACCACCTCCTTTGACAAGAAACAGTTAAGTATGTCTCAACTGGTGTCCTGAAAATGGAAATGTCTTGTGTCTATCCCCAACCCCTCTCATTCTATCCTTCAGTTAACTTTCATATCTGTATTATCTTGGATAGTAACCCCACTATACACTCTCCTCTTCCGTCCATTTGTAGCTCACATATTACCTTTCCTCCTCCCATGCACCCACTCCCAATACAGCCTCACCCACTCGATGATGTGTCTAACATTGTTGGAACACTCCTATCTGTTACTGAACGACCAGATAGTACTACCTCAGTCTGCTACACACAAGGGGTTAATAGAAGTTTAACTTCTTCAATTCTAAAGACATTGCAAATGCCTTGCAATGTGCTGGAGACTTCTCTAGCATTCAATGGCTTAAGGACCACAATGCATTGCTTCAATGTGATGTGCACCACTCTGCCCCTCAAGTGCAGACAGAAGGAAGGAAGCCCAACTTTTACTGCAAATGGAAAAGGCTTATAGGACAACAAAGGTAATTATAATGAGAGATTTCAACTATCCTGAAACTGACTGGAACAATATGAATTCCGGACCAACAAAGGGAAATAATTTTTTAAGAATGATAAATGATAAAATGATGTTCGAACTAGTAGAGGAGCCAACTAGAAAAGAGGCCTTGCTTAACCTAGTGCTCTCAAACAATTCTGACATGATAAACGATATACAAGTAAGGGAACATTTGGGCAGCAGTGACCACAATATGGTATCCTTTGAAATTTGTTATGAGAAACCCAATAGCAAGGGTTTAACCAAAACATTCAATTTTAAAAAGGCTAATTTTACAAAGCTAAAAGTAGTATTAAAGGATATGGAGTGGGATATAATTTTCAAAAATAAAAATGCACAAGAATCATGGAATGTGTTTAAAATACTTTTAGACAAATATACATGTCAATATATACCATCGGGGAATATACACAAGAGGATTAAAGTGAAACAAATATCGGCTTAATAATGAGGTTTGCAAGGAAACGATAAATAAGAAAAATGGCGACATGACAATCTCGCACTGCATGACAGAGCGAGATTGTCATGTCGCCTACTTAATGGTTGCATACATAGACTGAATTGAAACTGCCCGCTTTAACGACTCTGCAGCACACGGAGGTGCTTCAGCTGTAGCACATGGAGCTCTCTCTCTAACTCTCTAGTTTATTAATTTTTTCTTTAATGTACATAGAATACATCTGGAATTAAAGATTATGCCTGCTTTTCTATCCATTACATGCAGGACATTTCCGTATGCGGCAGCTGGAGTGCCTCCGTCTATGTATGAGACCATTAAGTAGGCAACATGACAATCTCACGCGGTCATGCAGTGCGAGACTGCCATGTCACCATTTTGAACATGGCGATGTGGTGAATTAATTAAAAGGTCACACGCTCTTAAGCATGCAACATTTCAAAAGGATACCCCCTGACATATGCTTTGCAATTTAAACAGAATAATTTACACATTCAAATGCTATTTATCACACAATTAGATCAAAAATATATAATAAACAGTTTATTATAAGCACTTTAAATCAAGTAACGTATTCCCAAATACCTACTATGAGGTAAAGGGAGAAGAGGGAAAGAAAAGAAAAATGTATACACCCATGAACATTTCTATTTAAGATAACAGTAAAATATTTTAAATAATGTATTGATTAATTCTTAAAATGATTTACTATATTAACCATTCTTTTAAATTTTATATTTATATTTTGTGATATTATCTCAATCCCCAGAGTATAAATCTAGAAAGCTTTTCTTCTACAAAGAACTGAGTACCCATTGGCATCCCCGTAATGAATATATTCTAAACCCATAAACTTTAGAAAAAAAAAAATAATAATAATAATAATAATTATATATATGGATATATACACACACACACACACACACACACACAAAAGAAGGACAAGAGGGGTGGTCCCCCTTTTTTTTTTTTTCTTGTTTGTATGAACACTGTCCATCTAGTGTTAGCATCTCCATATATATGGTACATTTTATATATATATATATATATATATATATATATATATATATATATATATATATATATATATATATATATATATATATATATATATATATATATATACATGCAATGGTTACCTTAATAAGAAGATCCAGTGCAGGAACTTTACATTTTGCAGCCTTTTCTTTGGTATACACAATGACACAAAGACTCTGAGGATGAACAGAATACAAACATATTGGTTGTAATAAAGACTAAGAGGGAATATTAAGACAAAGATAAAAAAAAACACAAATTATTTGGAGGTATTAACACACTGAGTAAGAGGGTGCTATCCTCTAGAAGAAACAGAAAACCTCTGGGTTCCTAAAGGGTCTTATGTTCAAAAGAAAAATAGTAATTCAGGGGCAAACCAAATGCACTATAAGCGAATTAAAGAAAGAAAAAAAATCCCCAATTTTCTATTCATCTAAAGGTGGATTTTTTAAGCTTGAAAGCTGGAGAGGTCACCAGTGCATTGGTTTTCAAAAGCACTGAAGACCTCCCTACAATTTAAGAAGTTAAATCAATTAAACATTTTACTTCTCCCCTATGGTGCAACGGATTTGCCCCAGAATTATTCTACTTTTCTTTTGGGCATAAATCCCAGGAGGTTTAAATGCCATAATATATAGAAACAGATGGCTTAGCAGAAACCATTTAAAATCTCCTTTAAAATATCCTTTTATCCCCCCACACACAGCAGTAATGTTGATACAATATTCAGAAAAATGTCCAAATAAAGAAGGCTGTCAAATGATGGAAAATGCTGTGTCCATGCCAGCCACACCAAGGCCAGCAGTAAGGAGGAGATATGGTAATCTCCTCCTTACTGACTCTCAAACATATACAGGGGCAAAGCACCCCTGGCCAACCCTGGCAAAATCTCTGCAACAAGTTGCACCACCCTCCGACTTTCCTTCGCACTCACACAACCCCAAAACATCCCTCCTCTGCTACTCTATCACGTCTTCACCATCACACAATCTGACAACACATCCATCTCCACTTTCAAATCGGATTTAAAAAAATAAAATAAAAAACAGAATCCGATATCCGCATAAATACTCAGCACCTCCTCACCTAACAACCATACACTCAACTTCTGCACTTTTACCCACCAGCAGCCTCACAAAACCACACAATACTAATCTTTGATCTCCACCATGAAGTCTACATAAATAAAAAAAACAGTACTTCACTGCCAATGCACTCTCTCCTCCCGGGCTACTCCCTCCCTGCTGCCAACAATTTCTCTCACCCATTCTCACTCTCCCCCACAAGTGAACTAGTGCTACTATTGGTGAGTTATCCTGAGCAGACTACCAGCTCCTCTGGTGGATACTATCCAGCCTTGCAGCTGGAAACTGTAGTATGCTCTGGAATTAGCACAACCCAGCTGAGTAGCCCACAGCAACAAGATCCATTCTCTAGCATTGATTGTTAGCACTAGTTCTTCTGTGGGATTCCTAGCAATTATGATATCTTTCTGCAAGTCAGCCCCCCAGCTCATCTTGCCCTCTGGCAGATCATTACTCCCAAACCTTGATAAAAGATATAAAGTATAGCTAAAAATAAAATAATAAAAAGTAAAAAAATTATATAAATACAAAATAACCAAAAACCTAGCAAAATTAGATCCAATATCACCTTACGTGATCCCAGACAACACTGCAACCTATCAACATAAACACAAAATACATATACATAAAAATGAAACAAAAAAAAAAAAAAAAAATCTATAACCCACAATACAGCTGTGTCCATTAGATGAGGGAGAGGATGTTCTAAATAATTGATCAACAGCTGGTTAATGATAATGTATGATGGAAGGAGGAACACATTGATGAAACCACAGATGAAGTGAAATGTAGATGGAATGAAAGTCACTAACAAAAATTATAATCCACAAACAAACCTTTCTATAGGTAACAAAGTCTGGTGATGGACCACATCCAACAAAGAGTAATGCATCACACAGGCATTTACACCATATTCATAGACAGTCTCACCCATCTTCACCCAGTGTGGGCCCAAACGGTTCTAGCCTGTCAAGGTAATTTCCAGACGACATCACCACTCAAATCTCCAATGCTAGAAGGGCTGTGTTTCTCAATGTTGTGATAATATAGATGTATAAATCTCTCCATTCTTCATAAAACTCTTGAAGTGTACAGATCCTTCTATAGACATCAACACAAAATAAAACAAAACATCTTCCTCCAGTGCCAGTAGCTGGATCCACTTAGAACGTTTGCTGACATTTCACCCTTATAATTATTAAGCTTCATCAGGGCAAACAAGATAACAAGCTGAATCCTTCCTTTTAACCTCCCAAACTGGAAATTATGTGTTATCGTCATAGTAACCAATAAACAAAATTCACTATTATCTTCAAATTTTCTCAGTCAGGATGGCAGCATTACCAATCAGTTGTACAGGGTAGGTCAGATTTACCTAAATACACCCCAGCATCTCCCCACAATGTCCATCCCCACAAATTTAACAAAGACTATTAAAGAGTATAATGTCATCACATGCCTTGAGGCAACCCAGAGTGACCCCCTTCAGCAAAAGTAGTGACTCGCTCCACTCTGTCCCCACCAAGCCAACCCATCCCACCAGAGTGGAAGCCCGTCTAACATGTGCAGGCCGTGTAAAAAGTAAATAAAACAGAAAGAGAGCAAACTCGCCTCTAAGAGCGATCTTTTGGGTGGTATAATCCCTTGTGTATCCCAGCTTCATGTAGCACCCCCTCAAGATGGGTACTTACTGGAACAGGAGGCTAAACCAGCTTCTGAGTAATATTGCACATCAAAATATATCTCCTTCCCCTCCAATGTCCAATGGTATTTCCTCACCTCTTCTTCCAAATTCCTAGGACTCTCCAGGGGTTATATATAGAGAGTATAATTGCACTACATGGGCTTTATGTCAAAACGCCTCCATTTATTTGGTAGTTACAAATTTAAAATCAAATTAAAATATCAATATAAAACAATGACCGTAACAGTTATTCCCCACAGTTATAATATTGTATTACCAGACGTGTTTCATCACAATGGTGACTTTCTCAGGGGTCTAACATGTGCTGGTCGCACAGCGGCAATGGTCAGCACTGCCACCCAGAAGGAGCCCCCCATGTGACCACGAGACAGCATTGCACTACCAAAATGTCAGGGTATAAAAATACAAATCAATATTTAAATATATCATACATATATAGATACAGTCTTGATAAAATTCAAATTATTACAACCTCCTATACCGGAATATATGGTCGGCATAGCAACCAATAAACAGACACAAATTACTGTAATCATGAAATGAACATACTAAGCATAGCACAGTTCAGCAGCATATTGTACCGGGAATGTCAGACGCACAATAGTGTATCCAGACATTCCCCCCCACGAGTGATGTCCAATTCCACACAGTGGGCCTGGACTGTTAAAGGGGATAATGCCATACCATTTTGAGAGGAGACCAAAATCCCCCCATTATACACAATGTGTCGATGAGTTCCCCACTGGGCTTGCCATGAAGACTCCCTTCCCCCAAAGAAAATGACAACCACGCAGCAGCATCTAAAGGGAGTGCATCGCCACACCTATTGGCCACATGAGTACGCACACATATACATACACACTCCACTTAAAGTGATAGTAATACTTAAGATGTAAAAAAATGTATGTTGTAGGGTTTATGTACCCGAATGAAACAAGGGTACTCCCCCTGCTAAGAGATCATTTATTAAAAAAATTATAACAGCTCAAACTTGAATTTTTTAGGTGCACTGTTGCTGCACCATCCTATGGAGATTAATAGTCTATGGACCAGAGCAGTCCATAGAATGGTGTAACAACAGCGCCACAGTAAGTTTTCAGGCCACTGTGATATTGCACCTAAAAAATTCAAGTTTGAGCCATTATAATTTTTTAATAAAATATCTCTCAGCAGTGGAAGTACCCTTGTTTTACTTAGAGGGATAAACCCTACAACATATAATTTTTTAACATTTTAAGTATTACAATCTCTTTAATATAGTATCAAGTGTTATTTTCCAAGTATCAATCTATAACCTCAATTTAACCATACAGAACCCTCCACCATATATGTTCTCCTGAAAATGAATAGGCAATACACATTGCACTCAAATCAAAAACATAATGAATTGAAGCTCCTCATTCAAACCATTTGGACATTATAGAATATCCTTATAGAATATCATAAGAGAAATGCAAGAGATCTCAGTGCAGTGGGCATTGTCCATTTTCTGAATAATATTCATATTCATTTCTTCTGTTCACTCACTATTCATTTTGTTAATTAAAAAAAACTTCCATTTTTGAAAGCATTCTTATTTTACAGCATTTTTTCATACCTACACATGTATATGGCTGTATTTAATGTTGCCACATGGATATATAGTTTGGTGTCCTCATAGGTATGGTGCTATGCTATGGCCTGAAGGGACTCGTGCTCCCTGCAGATGCCATCTCTTGGATGGCACTTTCTTCTGTTGACGGGTCTGCATGGCAGGCCTGGTGGAGAATATGTCGACACATTAGGTATAATGGGGGGGATGGTTTGGGTCTCCCCAGGACATGATGTGGCATCATCCCCTTTAACAGTCCAGGCCCACTGTGTGGAACTGGATGTCACTCGTGGGGGGGGGGGGGGGGGGGAATATCTGCATACACTGATGCTTAACGGTGCTATGCTTACTATGATCATTTCATGATTACAACGATTTCTGTCTGTTTATTGGTTGCTAAGCCATCAATGTATGTATGTATGTATGTATATCTTTATTTATATGGCACCACACAGTGTACACAGCGCCTTACGATAGACATATGTTACGATAAATAGGAGGGGATGAAATAAGTACGACATTCATAGAAACAATAGGAGAGAGGTCTAAGCTCCTTGGGGCAATATATTACTTCCCGTATAGGAGGTTGTAATAATAATTGGAATTTTATCAAGACTCTATACATATATGATATATTTAAATATTGATTTAAAATGTTATACTCTTGACATTGTGGTCACATTGGGGGGCTCCTTGTGGGTGGCGGTGCGCTCCCCTCCATTGTCACCATACGGCCCTCCCATGTTAGACGGGACTCCCCACTGATGGGGCAGGTCTACTTGGTGGGGACGGTGGTGAGCTCATCACCAGTTTTGCTGCAGGGGGGCTTTGGGTCCCCTCAAGTCTTAGCTAATTTTGTGGAGCTGAACATAGTTTGTTGGAAGATGCTAGGGTGTAGTTCAATATATCTGACTTTCCCTATACAACTGAATGATTGGTAATGCTGCCATCCTGACTGAAGAAATTTGATTATTACAGTGAATTTTGTTTATCGGTTACTATGAAGATACCACATTACTTCCATTTTGAGAGGTTTAAAAGGAAGGATCCGGCTTGTTATCTTATTTGCCCTGATGAAGCCTGATATCTATATGGGTGAAATGTATTGAAAATAATTATAGTGAGATTCAGCTACTGGAACTGGAGGAAGAAGTTTTGTTTTATTTTATTTTGATGTCTATAGAAGGATCTTTACACTTGAAGAGTTTTATGAAGAATGGAGAGATTATTTATACATCTATATTATCACAGGATTAAGAAACACAGCCCTTCCATCATTGGTCACTTGTGAGTGGTGGTGTCATCTGGAGACGACTGTTACAGGAAAGAACCATTTGGGCCCACACTGGCTTTAGATGGGTGAGACAGTCTATGAATATGGTTTATATGCCTGTGTCATATGTTACTCCTAGCTGGATGCGGTCCATCACCAGACTCAGTTGCCTATAGGAGGGTTTGTTGATTATAATTTTTATTACATTGACTTTCATTTCATTGTGGTTTCATCAATGTGTTCCGTCATCCATCATACATTATCATTAACCATCTGTTGATTGATTCTTTAGGACATCATCTCCCTCATCTACTGGACACTTGTAGCCTTTTTTCTTAGGCTGCTGGCGCAAGCTCTAGCTTATGGGGCCCCCTATAATAGGATTTTAGTCTTACTTGCTCCTTTTCTCTTAGTCCATATGGAAAACAAATATCATGGGGTTGAGATCATCCTTTAGAGGACAGAACACATTCTCCAAAAAAAAAAGACAGGGTCTTGTGGGCAGAGACTCCCAGCTCCCTCAGCAGCTCATCCCAACCCTGCCTCCCGTTATGATTTGAGAAAACCACACCAATCAAGGATAGCAAGAGAAGAAAAACCTAGAATGACTCCCTCCAACCAGACAGGGGAGACCAACAGAGGTCCCTTTCTCTGGGTGGGAGACCTGTGTTCCATATGGACTAATAGAAAAGGATTTAACAGGTAAGACTAAAATCTTATTTTATCTATCATCCAATATAGAACACAGGTACCATAGGGAAATACCAACATTAGGCTCCAAGAGGTGGGAAGAAGGAGAAAGGACCTCACACCCGTCCCCATGATACAGGAATTCCCTAGTACTATCCAGAACCAGAACAGCCCAAACCAAAACTAAATGTCAACAAACACTAAAAAAGTTGCACAGCACCAAAGAACAAGAGCCAGCTGGGCTCAAACAGTAGAACAGTAAGGCACAAGGAAAAATAGGTCCTTAGACAGGCAGAACTGCCTGAAGGACCTTCTTGCCAAAGATGTCTTGAGTTGAAGCCAGAAAATCCATGCAATAATGCTTAGCAAAAGTACGCAAGGAGGACCAAATCGCAGCCTTTCACAACTGCTCAGCTGAGGATGGATCTTTACAGGCCCAGGAGGCCCCAACAAATCTAGTTAAATGTGCTGTAACTCTGAAAGGAACTAATTTCTTTCTTCCTGAGTTCATACGCCCTGCGAATGGTAGACTTGATCCAAGAGGCAATAATGACCTTGGAAGCAGCCTGACCTGTCCTGGGACCTTCAGGAATGATAAACAAGGAAACTCTTACTAAAAGACTCCATGAGGTGCACATAAAACTTAAGGCAATGAACCACATGCAACAAGTGGAGATCCCTTTCCTTTGGGTCACGACAAAAAGAAGGTACAAATATGTCCTGAATGATGTGGAACTCAGAGAACACCTTAGGAAGAAACTCCTGAGAGGTTTGAGTCCTTGTGAAAAGCCAGTAAAGTTGGCTTGCAATATAAAGCCTGAGACTCAGCGGACTAAGACCACTTCAAGAAGAAAAGCCATTTTCCACATCAGCTGATGCAAAGGAACGGTGGCAAGGGACTCAAATGGAGGCCTCTGCTAAACACCCAGAACCAGCCTTGTACACAGGGAAAGCATGAGTGACCCCCTGAATGAACGCCTTGTCATCTGGAAGATTGGCAATATGCAGAAAGGGCAGAAATCGAACCCTCAAGGAACTGAAGCGGGGTCATTTGTTCACACCATCCTGGAGAAAAGAGAGAACTACTGGAAGGTCAAGTCCTGTGAAGACAGGTACCTGTTCTCACACAGGGAATGAAAAATGGGCCAACTCCTATTGTAGGCTTCCTAAATCATAGTAGAAATGACCTCAGTGGAGAAACACTTTCTCTTTCAAGAAGTGGGTTTTAACAGCCATGCTGTCAAAGCCAGCTTTTTCACATCCTCCTGCCAATGGGAGCCCCCCAAGGAGGAGGTCCAGTCTCGGTGGCAGCGAGAACGGATCCCAAATGGAAAGGCTCACCAGTTCCACAAACTACTCCCTCTTGGTCCAATAAGGAGTGATCAGAATCATGGTAGCACCATCCATCCTGATCTTCCGGAGCACCCTGGAAATGAGAGGAATCGGAAGAAAGACATAAGTGAGGTGAAAGTGCCATGGAATCGATATTGAGTCCACGGCAAAGACCAGAGGATCCCCCAGTGGGATCAGAAGACCGAAAACTTCCTGTTGTTCCGCATGGCCATCAGTGGCAGTCCCCACCGTAGCACAATAAGTTGGAACACTTCAGGATTGAGTTCCTGCTCTCCACAATCTATTTCTTGGTGACTTAGAAAGTCTGCCAGAATGTTTTCTACCCCTGGAATGTGAACAGTAGAGATGGACAAAACGTGGGCTTCTGCCCAGCCCAGAATGTACCTCCCCTAATACCAGGATGCTGCATTTAGAATGACCCCCCCTGACAGTTGATGTGAGACACGGCCATAGCATTTTCTGACTGGACTCGTATTGGATGACCATTCAAGTGAGAGGTCCAGTACACCAGAGTGAGACAGATCTCCCTATCACGGTGTCCGTGATTCTAGCGGCAGGGCGACATTGCTACTTCCGGGTTTTCCCTTGCATGATTCTTATTGGCTATTGGGCTCCTCCTAGGGTTAGCTTTTTTAAACTCCCTCCTGTCATCTTTTCAGCACCCTTTCGTGGTGTACCCGTACCTAGCTCTTCAGTTACTGCTTGTTCCTGTTTTGTGTATGACCCGGCTCGACTGACTACACTCCTGGAATTCCTGTGTTCCGATTCCATTGCTGACTAGGACTGGCTGACTACCTCCCTGTGTACTGACCTGGCTTGGCCGAGTATCCGATTCTGTTGCTGACTAGGACTGGCTGACTACCTCCGTGTGTACCAACCTGGCTTGGATGAGTATCCGATTCCTTTACTGACTAGGACTGGCTGACTACCTCCGTGTGTACCGACCTGGCTTGGCCTAGTATCCGATTCCGTTACTGACTAGGACCAGCTGACTACCTCCGTGTGTACCGACCTGGCTTGGCTGAATACCCGATTCCGTTACTGACTAGGACTGGCTATTACCTCTATGAGTACTTATTCGGCAGTTCTGGCTTCAGACCTATCAGGGTGCGTACCCTGTATTCCGTGCCGCCTACTCTCGCTTGCAGTATACCGCTACAGTGCCTGCCTGGCCTGTCAATCCCCGAAGTCATCTGGGGACTGTGCTGCAAGTAGTTTGGTCACTAGCCAGTGTCCTGTCTGTGCTGCCTCTGCTATCCCTAGTGTTCTAGGGATTTGGCCTCTGCCAGTGTTGTGTCTGTGCTGCCTCTGCTAACCCTAGCGTTCTAGGGATTTGGTCACTGCCAGTGTCCTGTCTGTGCTGCCTCCGCTATCCCTAGCGTTCTAGGGATTTGGTCACTGCCAGTGTCCTGTTTGTGCAGCCTCCACTAACCCTAGCGTTCTAGGGATTTGGTCACTGCCAGTGTCCTGTCTGTGCTGCCTTTGCTATCCCTAGAGTTCTAGGGATTTCGTCACTGCAAGTGTCCTGTCTGTGTTGCCTCCGCTAACCCTAGCGTTCTAGGGATTTGGTCACTGCCAGTGTCCTGTCTGTGCTGCCTCTGCTATCCCTAGTGTTCTAGGGATCTGGTCACTCGCCAGTGATCTGTCTGTGCTGCCTCTGCTATTCCCTAGCATTCTGGTCACTTGCCAGTGTCCTGTCTGTGTTGCCTCCGCTATCCCTAGCCTACTAGGGAGTTGCCCTGCAGTTACCCATCGCTATATCTGAACCTTGCTGCGGTGTGGTACTGTTGTGGTTTTCCTCGTTCCTGTACCGGTCCTTGGATCAAGCCAGCAGCGTCCTACTGTTGTTTGCCCACTGTTATTTTCTGTCCATCCTGACCTGTGTCAGATTTGGGAAGTACCCAGGTACAGACCTCATCTGGACCTGAGTAGGGTGATTGCTTGTTATTTATTTTCAATAAAGCTTTTTAACCTTACCTAACTGTCTGAGTGTTCTTACAAAACCGTGACACTCCCTGAGCTTCAGAACACCGATGGACTGAAGAGTCCTCCGCAGTCCACCTGCCCTGGATCCCCAGGGGACCCAGAGCTGTACATCAGCCGCTCAGGCTGGCATCCATCCTAATTAGAGTCTATTCTGGGATCCCGTGTCTTCCCCAGTTCCTGGTTGAACCGTTGCAACCACCACTGCAGATCCTGTCTGGCTTCCGAAGACAGGGAGATCTGCTGGTCCACAAGAGCCAAATTTCTGTGACACTTCTGGATGACAAGCCTCTGAAGCTCCGTGGTGTGTACCCGAGAGTAAAGTATTGCTTCTAGGATAGACACTAGTCAGCCCAGAACTCTCATGTACTCCCTGACCGTGGCCCACTCCCGAGCTTAAGACACATCCTGCATGATTTGCAGGATCTTGTCCTCTGGCAAGAAGACCTACCCTAGGCAGGTGTCAAACCTCAAGCCTAGGAACATCAGCTTCTGGGGTGGCACAGGAGAAGACTTTGACATGTTCCGAATCCACCCATGGTGGACCAGGTGTCGAGCACAGTCTTGGACCTACTGGGCCAAGAGCTCCTCTGAAGGAGCCTTGATCAAAAGAGCATCGAAATAAGAAGTCATGGAAATGCCCCGGGTATGAATGAAGGCTAAGGCCCCCATGACCTTGGTAAACATCCGAGGAGCGGAGGCCAGGCTAAAAGGGAGAGCGATGAACTGGTAGTACTCCGAGCCCAAGGCAAAAGACAGATACTCCCTGGACAAATTGCTGGGATTACAGAAATCAAGGATTCCATCTTGAAGTGTGCAGTCTCCACATACATGTTGAGACACATGAGGTCCAGAATGGGACTGGAGCTGTTATCCTTCTTCAGAACCACAAACAGGTTGCACTAAAAAAAAGGAACCTTGCTCTTGGGGAGGTACTGGAACCAGAACCTTCTTGTCCAGCAGTTACTGCACTGCTCCTTCATGTTGGCCAAAAAGACCAACAATTCCTCCTTGTAAACATCTGCACAGACAACTCCCATCATCTGTTCACCCCAAATAGCAACAACCCTGTTAACACAGACAGGCACAAAAATAGGCCTCAACGCAGCTCCAGAGACCACAAAATTAGCCCTGAGGATAGAATCAAGCTTTTTGTCCATCACATATTTGAGTCCCTCTGCATTCGCCAAAGGCAAAGCAGTGGACTTGGCTAGCCTGGAAATTGCGGTATCCGCAGAAGGGGGAGAGGCTCACTGTGCTAAACTGCCTCTGAAAAGGGGTACAGTCTAGAAAACCTCCAGTAGTATCTGATCAAAAGTGGCATGGGGGGGCAGTAAAAGATTTCCTACACCTCTGGAAAAAATCTCCTGAGGAGGACCCCACATGAGGGGTGTCAGGGACCTGAAGGGTCTCGAGAACAGCCCTGATTAGTAGGGGGTTTCCAAGACTGAAGAACCCCTTGGAGGGATAGAGGATGTTGGGTCATAGCAGACAACAAGGGGGTCCAGTGGAGTAGTTGGGGCCACAGAGATCCTGAATATCCTATAGGGAGCCCCATCTGACATGAGGAACAGTAAGAAAGGGGGTTCAGAGACGCTCCTGAGTCCTTAAGTCTAGCCCCATTATCCGACATCCTGACAGGAGCAGTGCCTAAACTAACAGAAATCACTAGTAACAGTTCCCCAGACTAATAATTTTCCCTAGAAAAGCCCAGAAAGTATTTATCTGGCAGGTGAAGGGTTAATCTGGAGAAGGAGAGCAAGGCGAGTCTGCCTCTGTGTAGGATAAGCAAGAGAGATGTAAAATGGAGACTGCAAAACAGGAAACCAATCCGAAGAAGGCCCGCAAATGGGCATTCTGGTTAACGTAGTCTTCTCCATTGCCTAGCAATGCTACAACTCTGTCTATGGACCCCCATTACATCAGGACGTGAACCCGGATGAAAGGTCATGAGATGACAAGAAGAAAGAGCCCACTCTGACCTCTGTGTGACAAACAGCTGCAGAAATATGTCCGTTGAAGTTCAGCCGTAAAAGTCAATGGAGCAAAGATGGTGGTGGAGCTGGAAGCACTTAAAGGACCTCACACCCAAAAAAAAAAACAGATAAATATGCGATACCCCCAAAAAACCCAATGATCCCAGGAAACATGTGGGGGATACCCAAGAAACAGGCCCGTGAAGGGAAAAGCCCCAAACCTGGATGCATCAGCAGGGAAGGGGTTAACTAGTCCCAATGCAGCTATCCATGCCCCATAACTCAGGGGAGAACAGTAATAAAATACCCAGCATGAGTGCAAAAGCCTCAAGGCTTAGAGGAAACCCCTGTAAGAAGAGGTACAACTAAGGACAAAGTGGACCAAGGCAATCAAAGGGTTACTCACCAAACTTCAAGTTACCATTGTGAAGGAAGCAGAGCCCAAGAGAGAGACTGCTGGGAGGGAAAACTTGGGTTACAAGATTCCCTCCCAAGGGCTGCAAGGGTCCACACAGCACCTGCACACTGGTCAATCCACTCCATGGTAAACCCTGCAATGGTACCCCTCCTAATGGGGGAACTGTAGCAGCCCCATAGTGGATATAAAAAGTCTTTTATATCCACTGTATATAAGCAAAAAAATAAAATAAAATAAAGAATCTAAAAGCAGGATAAGTGCTCTGGCCATTTTTTCACCTTGAAGAACACATCATAACTGGAGGCGGGCTGGGCTGAGCTGCAGAGAGAGCTGAGAGTCTCCACACACAAGACCCTGTTTTTTTTTTTATAGAATGTATTCTGCCCTCCAAAAGCTCAACCCCATGATACCTGTGTTCCATATCAGACCATAGAAAAGGTTTGTAATTGTGGGTTATGGATTTTGTTGTTTAATTTTTAAGTATATATATTTTGTGTTTATGCTGATAGGTCGCAGTGTTGTCTGGGATCACGGAAGGGGATTCTGGATCTAATATTGCTGGGTTTTTGGTTATTTTGTACTTATATAATACATTTTGACTTTTATATTATAAAGTATAGACAAAAATCTAAAATATATCTTTTATCAAGGTCAAGTGCAAATATAGGATCCTCTCTATTTTCTTTGTTTTATAGTGGTGTCAAGCTATGGGTCAGTGGCACCCCATATTTGATATATAGGGTCTGACCTATTGTGTTTATATGGGTTGTGCATCTAACTTATCTATTACATTACAGACCATTACTCCCCTACTGAGTCCATCTACCCTTCTGCACTCCATCTCATTCCTCAACTCTGTTCTACTCACTGCATGGGCCTGCTACCACCTGTACCCTGTTCTTGATGCCACTGTACTCCATGTGCCTTCTGTGCATTGGCCCTCCTGCTGGCCTGCCCTGTGGGCCTCCTATCATTAAGTTGCCTGCAGCACTCATATCTTTGGCATGAAAGGGGTAAAGTAAGAATGTATACAAATACATGTCCACAGTGCTGTTTCCCTTTCAACAGGGTGCTGCCAGTATTCACAGGACCATGAGCCTCTTAAATTTGTCTCGCTGCTCACGCAGTTATGTCTGGTGAGGAGACAGGGCTTTCTGTTTGGTAGATACTGCCAGCAGCACAGGAAAAGGTAAAAAGCACAGCAGGGCAAGTAGTTGAACATTTTAAACCCTTGTATGCTATAGAGGGCAATTTATTACTGCATTTTAAACCTTTTCTTGTCCTAAGGCTAGTGTATTAGTGTATACTTGTTTCTCTGACAGTGTATATGTGGTTCTGTGGCATCCAGAGGACAGTGGAGAACAAGGCCGGGGTCTTGGATAGTCTGTGCATGTTTCTGGGACTACCAGTGGAACAGTGCAACAAGGCTGATGTGTCTGACATGTGATTCTGTGACATCAGTAAACAGTAGAGCAAGGCTGGGGTATTAGCCACTGTATGTATGTATGTATGTTTCTGTGTCTACCAATGAGACAACCAAATAAGAGTAAAGAAAAGGAGAGTATATGTTTGCTTCTGTCACTACCAGTAGAACACATTTGGGGTGTCAGTCTGTGTATCATGGGTGTCTGGAGTGGGGGGGGGGGGGTAAGGGGAGGCACTTGCCCCCTCCTACAATTACCCCTCCCTTGAAATAAAAGGGACTGTTGGGCCAGCAGATCTGTTGCTACCAGCAGATCTTCCACAGGCAATGTTGTGCTTCTTTTGCTAGTACTTATATATCTGTATAGAATGCAAGCAGCAGATACTTCAGAAAATGAGCACCAAACTAACCAACAGGTTGGAGGCTCCTTAGCAGGTTTGCTGTGTCCATGATGAGCGTTGCAGACCCCCAAAATATGGACACTCAGATGTTACCCATCCCAAGGGTATTAAAAAGTGATGGGGCGGTATGAAAGATGGGGATAACATATAAGTGGAGATGGAGACGTAACATACATTTAAGGTTGTATCAGGCCATTGGCGGCAGAGGATCAGAAAGTTGGCTAGGCAGAAACAAGTGGGAAACATAGAGAGGAAGGAAATGGGGAGGGGGAAGAAGAAGGAGGAGACGTAAAACATGTAAGTGGAGAAACACAGAACCTTATGGAAGATAAGGACCAATTCCTTCACTGTATTACCCTCTACCATTCACTGAAAGACCGTCCCATGCATTTGTCACCCATTCCACAATGTAGTACTTACATTACTTCTGAATATTCCCCTCTAACTTTAGGTCATGTCCTCTCTCTTTCTAGTATACCTTTTCTGAAAATTTTCCCTCCAAAAATATTTTTTTTTAATCATTTAATATATTTAAAGACTTTTATCATATCCCCCTTTCCCTTCTCTCTTCCAAGTTATGAATACTATAATTATTTCAGTTTATTCTGGTACATTTTGTCATGAACACCCATACTATTTTAGTCTCTCCTTTCTTTTTTTTTTTTTATAACTGCCTCCAATTTCTTTATGTCCTTCAAGGTGTGGTCTCATGGCTGTATATACACAGTACTCAAATTATTCAAATACTAAAAGGACAGGATGTTTACAAATAAAGGAATAATGACTATTAGGACAAACTTTGATGATATTTGCTATGTTACAAATATTGTGTGGCATTATCTGAAATACATATTAATAAAAAAATGTATTGCTTACCTTGATATCCAAAGCATAAGGCTGAACCTTGTGACCAATTTTCTCTAAAAACGTGCACAAGAATTTCATTGCTTCTTCCCTGCAATCTCGAAACTAAAAGCAGTAAAAGTTAGACTAAAGACATTGAAAAAGAACTATAGCAATAATTATCCCAGGGAATGCTAGTAATATCTATTGCAATTCAAGGCAATGAAAAGGTCTCTAGCAGCCAAGGGGTTTGACGCAAACAAAATATTGAATCCTAACTTACTTCTTCGATGCTAAGTGATTTGTGAATAAACACAAGCAGGCCGAACTCTTTGGAGAAAATCAAGGAAGTATTCAAATCTGAAAAAAGAAACAGTATTTGGTACTCTCAATCTAACTACCAAAGAAGCTCATGTCTCTAAATACAGAGAGATAAAGCAATTGTGGTACAAGCTAACTGTACTAATAGGGAGAAGTAACATTTTCAAATTTCCCATTTATTTGGAGGCTTTTAATATCCCTTGAATGTTAAAGAAAACAAAATGCTTTTGAGATCTCTCTAGCATTCAACAGTTTAACACTTTGAGTGCCAGAGGGGTACGCAAAGCATTGTTTTGCAATGTGTTGCCTACCCATCTGGCACTCAAAGGGTTAAAAGCTCCATTTACATCCATGAGGATTTTCATTTGTCTCCTATGAAGCAGTCGATTTGCCCCAATTCTTTTTCGTTCATCACACTCAGAGGGTCTTGATTAACCTCTTAAGGAGAGGTGAACACCACATAGCAAGGAATTCTGCAAGACCATTTTGCTACCTAATAAGCTATCAATGCATTTCTAGTTTTGCTGCAAAAGTTGACAGCAATCATGAACGTTCTAGGACAATGGCATTATAATAAAGCACGGGTCTGAAGCTGCATTCCAGCAGGGACAGAACAGTGCAGTAACTTGAGATATTCCGGATTTTGCAGTTCATTCAGAATCTCTGAACTAGAGACTGACAGAAGCTAAAGCAGAAACATCCCTAAAACCAGCACTCTTGGTCCACTATTAATGCAGCCTGAGACCACTATTTTTACAAGATCAATAACCCTTTGACTGCCAGAGAGGTACCCATCCCTCTACACTCAAAAGGTTAAACAACTCCTAATAATAATCCACCACTGAGCTTAATCTGGGTAGAAAGACATAAAAGCCACTATGAATAAATAATGTGTGGAGTGGGTTTCAATGTAATCTTTAACTCCTAATGGATATTCTCTCCAAGGAGGTAGACTTGATTCTTTGTTGCCGGACTAAGAACTTAATGACACCAAACTCCAAACACTTAAGGATTCCAAAAACAACTTCAGTGGGAGGAGTTTAGGATATTTGATTTCTGCAACAGTCATGTCTGCCTCCATGGGCATGAAATCCAGTAGTAATTAAAAATTAATTTTGGAGACCCAGAGCACACTGAATTTATTCATAGCGGCTGCTAGGATGTCCAGCCCAAATTAAGCTAAAAGGTGGATTATTGTTAGGAGTTTTTAATGATCCTTTAAAAGGGATCTATCACCACTATACAACTTTAGCTAAAGAGTTTCGTTATATAGCGAATATGTTGAAAAGTGTATTATTAAAAAAAAAAAAAAAACCCTGTTTGCCAAAATTCAAAGATTAAATACAGCCCTGCACCTGCCTCTGGACAGACTGTGGTTACCTGCTCTGTACCTCAGTCTGTCACGCTTCCTCTGCTCCCCTCCCTCTATCCAGCCTCCTTCTGGCAGAACGCCTCTGTCATTGGAGGAGGCTGGATAGAGGGAGGGGAGCAGAGGCAGAATGACAGACTGAGGTACAGAGCAGGTAACCACAGTCTGTCTGGAAGTAGGTGCAGGGCTGTATTTATTCTTTGAATTTTGGCAAAAAAGTGTTGTTGTTTTTTTTTTTTTAATTAATATACTTTTCAACATATCTGCTATATAACAACATTACTTAGAGAAAGTTGTATAGTGGTGATAGATCCCCTTTAAAGCAGTGTGTGTGGTTATTAGGAGGTGTTAATGTTCCTTCAATATAAAGCACATTTTACAACCACTTGATGATTTCTTTGGAAATTATTTTTCATTTTTTAATATGCATTCTTTCATCAAAAGATTAATCCTTTTCCTCCCTACATATCCATAATTTGTGCCATTAATTACTAAGGGGGGGAAAGGGGGATGGTGTATTTCTTATTCTTGCTTTATTAATGAGATTATGTTGCTAGCAGAGCATGTGTTTACAGCTTGACTGTTAACATATCCCTTTGATGCCAGTGAGAGGAGTATATAAAAACCCCATCACTGTCACTCGTGTAAAAAAAAAAAAAAATATTATATATATATATATATATATATATATATATATATAGTTTTTTTTTTCTTCATAACAATTTTACCTTTTACATGTAAATACTGCATCATGAGATAACCCCCAAGATGTAAAATGCAAAAATAAAAGCTTTAAAAAATAAAAAGTATATTTTGCTAAAAATCACGATATACCAAAAACATTTCTATTGTTTGTGAACTTGAAAGGCAGAGACCAAAGTCTCATCCCCAGCGGCAGTCAGGGATACCAGCATGCGGGGTGAAGGAACCTTATCCCCAGCAGCAGTCCGAGATACAGGGATGCAGGGCAGAAAACCCCAGCAATAATCAGAAGTGCTGAGATACGGGGTGTCCAAGCTCCCAATCCTCAGATCCTGACGGCTTGGACTGGCCCAGCTACCCCTCTGTATCTGCATCGTGTAGAGAGAAGCCCGACATGACAGCTAGGGACTACACGGAGTTCCTGGCTCCCATTACAGACCCTATTGTGAAGTTGTTTTCTGCAGAATTGTACCACCTTAGTTTGCTGAAGTAGGCCCTAGTAGAGGCTTGTACTCACCCAGCTAAAGAAGAGCAATTCTGGAGTAAAACCAACAGCACCTAGGAGCAAATGAAAATTCCTACAGATTTATTAAAAAGGGCAGAGATTGTAAGCTTTCGGGCAGGGACCTCACCCCCTATGTTTCACTCTACAAAGCACCTGTAACCCTGTATTGCCTAAAGTGTTGTGTACACTCGTGGTGCTATATAAACATATTCATTCATTCATTCATTGTGAAAATTTAGATTTGAAAGCCCTGACTTCCCCAAGTACAAAAATACCAAATATGTATAGCTTTACCAACCTGCATGGCCTGCACAGGCTCCTAAGTACCAAAAGCGTAAAAGAGTATTTTCAACTTTAGGACCTAAAATCCCCATTCTATTAGTTACATGGTAAAACTACCCTAAAACAGATGCTTAACCATTAAAAAAAACATATCTGGACAGCAGATATCCCACTTTATCAAATGAGGTATTACTTGACTTTGTAATACTTATCTTCTGTGCCAAAATGTTTCCACAAGGTGGAAAATACATTTCCACCCATTCAAATTTACTGAAAGCTTTGAAACTTAAACAATTACCTACTGTATTCATTAGCTACTGCTCTTATGAGAAAAATGACACCCAAATGATAGAGGTTAACATAATGTATGGTGTGCCAGAAGCCCAAAACTATACCTACACATTATCTTTTTTAAAAATGTCTGCCTATACTAAAAATGGTAATAACTATTAGAGATTTGAAGGAAAGCCATTTAAGGTATACCTAGATTTTGAAAAAGCCTTTGATACTGTGCCTCACAATAGGTTACTGCATAAATTAAAAGGCTTCATTTTGGGAGGTGATATTGGTTCATGGATCCAGAACTGGTTAAATGATAGATGGCAGAGAGTTGTTGTAAATGGAACCTTTTCAAGTTAGTCTGGAGTGCCACAGGGTTCAGTCCTGGGCCCAATGCTTTTAATTTGTTCATTAATGATCTAGAAGAGGTAATTGAAAGTAATTTCTCAGTCTTTACTGATGATACTTAGCTATGTAAGGAAATATACAGAGCAGGATGTTTTTCTCTACGGAAAGATTTGGATAAACTGAGTGAACGGTCAGAAAAGTGTCAGATGACATTTAATGTAGATAAAGGTAAGGGTATGCATTTGTGCTGTAGAAACAGGCTACATATACACTAAATGGGAAACTTCTTGGGAAATCCTCATTAGAGAAAGATTTAGGAGCACTAAAGCAGTAGTGTGCAGTATCACTCAGCTGCTGCAAGAGGAAATAGGGTACCATCCTGCATAAAAGGGGTTTAGATGCAGGAGATGCAATTATAATTCTTCATTTAATAAATTCCTTGGTAAGGACTAATCTAGAATATGGAGTACCATTTTGGGCACCAGATCTTAAAAAAAATACATTACTGAACTGGAAAAAGTGCAGAGATGATCTGCAAAACTGATAAAGGGATTGGTGGGTCTGAGTTATAAAGAGAGACTAGCCAAACTGGGTTTGTTTACCTTATAGTAGACAAGTCTAAGGGTTGATTTGGTTACCATTTACATATATATTCAAGGACAATACAAAGGACTGTCCAGAGCTGACGAAGAACAAGTGGTCATCTGTTAAAATTAGCAGAAAGAGGGATGATTATTATTATTTTTTTTAACACGGTAAGGGCAGTAAAGTTATGGAATTATTTGCCTTGTCATGCTGTGCTTGCAAATACTGTAACGGATTCCAAAAAAGTAATGGATACATATCTAGCACAGCACAATACTGACAAATATGACAAAACAGGTAACTATCTGACTACCATCTGGAGTCAGGAAGTATTATTTTAACCCACTTGGGGCTTACTTGGAAATTCATTGTTCTGGGTTTTTTCTTTAAAAAAAAAAAAAAGAGTTAATATCTTTTAAACTGTGCATGTACTGGACTTTTGATTAATAGGATACAAATGCAGAAAATTTGAATGACGTTTTCAAATACAGAAAACAAAAAACCCTCAAGGTGACAGATTAAACTTAAAGACTACAGGAGAGGTGCTTGGACTAAAACAAAAAGGTATATTTAAAATAAATAAATAAAGTAAGGGCAGAAAGGACCTGGAATGCTTTGCCTTAGGAGACCGATTTGACATATGCTGTAGATAATTTTAATATATGCTGATCCAGGGAGACATTGATTGTCTTTTGAAGTCAGGAAAGATTTTTTTCCCTCTTGGGGCATAACTGGAAATAACCTATGGCTTGTTTGTTTTTTGCCTTCCTCTAGATCAAATTATTGCCCACTCCAACTTTATATGCCATGTTGCTTGAGGGTTCACAGTTAATTAATCAAGTTATCAGACAGCACATTTGTTTTATGCTTCATCAAGCAGTTAATTGACAAATGCTACTGTGGTATACAGAGAATTTTAATGTATATAACCAATATTAATTTTTAAGTTTTAACTGAGCCACCCCAGAATTGGGATGGGTGATGTGAAATGTGCTGATGGAAATCCTGTTGATAATAATGATTCCATCCCCCATGCCTCTAAATGTAGTGGTCTGTTGTGTACCCAGAGCACCTGTACATGGAGGGTGGGGATCTGTTCAAGCCAAGTAAGCAGCATTTAACCCCCCTGAATGCCAGTGCGGTACGATGTACAGGCTTCAACAGCTGTACCTGCACGTAATGGCCCACAATATAAAAAAAGAAAAAAAAAAAAAAGTGGCAGCCTTCTGGGGAAATCGGGACTCCTCCTGATGCCACCCCCACCCCCTGTTATTACTCTGTCAGCAGATTCAGCTGGAAGGCTAATAAATGTGACACAGGGGAGCAGCTTGGCTCTCCTGCTTCCCTCCTGGCCATAGTACCCTTTAGGAGTGGGTTAGATCAGGTAAAGCCTTACACATCATGTCAGCAGTGACGAGTAAGGTTTTCCCCGATCCCTCCTACCCAGTAATCTAGGTAGGATGGAAGCAGGGGAGCCATGTTTCTTTGCAGAGTCACCTCTATTGATCTCCAAGCTAAACTGGCTGTAAGATCAGTAGCTGCAGTAGCTGGGGGGACTTCAGAAGAGGTCATGATGTCCCCATGTAAGGTTTTGAGTGCCAGAAAGGTATCCAATGCATCGGAGACCTCTCTGGCATTCAGCGGGTTAAAAATACATAAAAATGAATACACTAATAAATAATAGTAATTTTAAAAAAGTGCCAGAGAGGGGTCCATACATCTTTGGGACTCACGCACACCCCCCAGTCCTCTGATCCACTGTCCTCTCCCCCTCACTTATACTATGTCAGCTCCCCTCCTGGTCTCACTACAGATGTCAACATACACTGTCAGTTCCCCAAGCCTGGTTTAACTGCCTAATGGAGGTCACAGATCCCACATACACTGGCTGATCCACCCCACCACCACCAACAACCTGTTTCTACTGCTCACTATTAAGCGCAGAGCCCTACATGCACACTTTCACTTCCTCAGACTTGTTCCACTGGTAGTCATGGAATCCCACATATACTGCCTGCTCCCCTAAAAGCCATGCTCCTTGCATCTGCTACAGTATGTCAACCCACACCAGTGGGGTACCATTTTTCTCAGGATAACACTAGGTACTGGACAAACTAGGAAATCCCATGGTGTCGAAAGATTTTAGTATCTTTGAAGTGACTGATATGTTGTGGGTTTTTTTTCCTATAGTATGACTTTCTGGTAAGAGTTGTGCACACTAGCCTAATGGTAAAAAGGCAGGTGGCCACTCATCTGATGCAGGTGAACGTCTCCTTACTGACCTTTTCTTCATATCTGTAATACAACAACATGTAGGGTTGCTGTCAATATAATAAGCAAGATATATCTTTCATAATTGTGGTACTCACATGAGCCTCTCACTGCTCTGTATGTATTACAAACCAGATTGTAGCAACATGGAAATGTAAGCCCTACCTCTGTACGGGTATCTGTGTAGAAATGATGGTCAAATTGGTTGATCAAATTTTAAAATGTATATTTATATTAAAAACAAACAAAACAGTTGATGCATTTCAGAGCCCACAAGGCTCTCTTCAGGACTAAAAATGTCCTGCTTGGCTCACCTCAAATTTAAAAACATGACTAATCCCTGCGGTGGCCAGTAGAAAAGCATGTGCCCACACTCACCTGAAAAAGGCTTGGGCACCATAACTTGTTATTGGTGGAGGACACATGTAGGCATAATATCTCCAAATATTAATTCAAATATGTGAAGAAAAACTTTTAAAAACACATCCTGCTTTGTATATATTTCCTTGCATAGCTACAGCACCATCAACAATGACTGAGACACTATTTTCAATACGAACGTCAAAATCAATAAACAAGTTAAAAGCATTGGGCCCAGGACTGAATCCTGTGGCATTACACTTATAACTTCAGACCTACTTGAAAACGTTTCATACACAACACTCTGCAATCATTTAACCAGTTCTCTAGCCATGTACAGACATCACCTTCGGAGACTTTTAAAAGTGTATGCATTAACCTGCATTACTGGATTTTGCTACAGAAATCAAGCTCATAGGTCTATAATTTCCTGGTTTACATCTTGCCTCCTTTTTCAATAATGGTACTACATCTGCTTTCCACCAATATGAATGATGACGGTGGCCGAAATCTACAAATTTTAAGTATAATGAGCTTGTTACCACTTAACCCCATAAGGACTCATGACGTACATATACATCATGGGAAGACTAATGTTAAGGACCCATGAAGTATATGCAAGTCATGGAATTCAGGGGTCCCCACGCAGCTGCACACCTTTCAGGGACCCTGATTCCATTTGAGAAGAAAATAAATGCCCAGTGGTCCTTAAGTGCTGGCCCAACAGCTGGTCCTTAAGGGATTAAGGACGGGGGGGGGGTGTACACTTAAGGACCAGGACCATTTTATTTGCAGAGCCAGCACATGTGAGTGATCACATGTACCTGCTTGCCAAGAGGCTGAGACCGACTGCTCTGGTCTTTAACACTCAGATTTAGATTCTCGGCATGATCACAGTGAGCCCTAAGGTGCGCTGTGATCATAAAACTCAAGAAATGTCATGATCTTCACAGGTCCTTAAAGTTGCAACAGTCCTGGCATGTAATTGGTTTTCCAGGCGATAACTAAGATCCTTAACAACCACCCGATCCAGCATGTGGGTGGCCGTTAACCCTTTGAGTGCTTTGTAATGCGTTGTGTACCACACAAAGGGTTAAGGAGCAAGGAGCTGCTTTTTCTTTTTTTTTTGGCTAATTCAATTCTGGGATAACAGAATGCCATACAGCCACTCCACCATCCCAGAATCCCATGAAGTGCCATGACCATTACATGTCCTTGCCTGGTACGTGACCAGTCCTTAAGGTGTTAAGCACCCCCGGCGCATGCCATCAGGTCTAGGTGCTTTATTCACCATAAACTTTTCCAGTCTCTTTTGGACTTTGTCCTTATTAAAGGGATAGTAATGTTTCATAATAAAAGCAGCTCTAATTAATCATCATAGTATTTGGACTTTGGAGAGTGTTATTTCAATACTGTCAGAGTTATAGTTCAAAAGTAATTCAATGACAAAGTATGCCCCTCCCGCCCCTTTTACTGATGTAACACTGCTCAGCCAGAGCAGAAGGGAGATGCCCAGGTAGACTGCAGAGAGGGACAATCTTCAATGAAGATAAGGGAAAAAGCTGAAAAGCTTGTCAAGGGGGGCAGGGCTTTCATTGTTCTGATAGGAAGAATATTGTCCCCTTCTGTTATCTGTCCAGTCTATGGACTGGATTCCACAT
The DNA here is from genome assembly GCA_037306005.1 of Rhinophrynus dorsalis. NCBI lineage: Eukaryota > Metazoa > Chordata > Amphibia > Anura > Rhinophrynidae > Rhinophrynus > Rhinophrynus dorsalis. Next base: position 129,765,681 of record CM074723.1, on the reverse strand, counting down.
CTGAGAAGAGATTGCTTACACTAGGTAAAAGGGGCGGGAGGGGGAAACTTTGCTTGTGAATATCTCATAAACCATAAAGGTTTGAGAGATAAGACTTATATCGTTCTTCATGTTTTTTTTAATGCCTACAAAATAAAATAAAGATTAAAGGGATAGTAATACTTCGTTTTAAGGGATAGTAATACTTGAAAATCATTTTATTTTATATTGTAGCCCTTAAAAAAAAACATGAAAAGTTATATAAGTATATATGGTTAGGGAGATATTCACAAGCAAAGTTTCCCCCTGAGTGACGTCACCGTTCTAGCTCCCCATAAGTGCTGAGCTAACGATATTTAAAAAGAATTTCTTCATTGGAATGGTCTACAAAGTGTGCTTGCATACAGTTCCAATTAAGTAGTTATTTTTAAAGATCGTGATCTCTGCACTGCTAAAGAGCTGCCTCTTGATCTGTGGACCGAATTCCAAATCTGTCCACTAGATGGCAGACTTGCCTGAAAAAGCCAGGAAAAGGGAACTTCACTTTACTTGTTAATAGCTCCCAAACCATGAAGGTTTGGGAGATAAGACGTATATCAATATTCATGTTTTTTAAGGGATACAATATAAAATAAAATTAAATTATTTTCAAGTATTACTATCCCTTTAAGCCATATTAATGATGGAGTAAATTATGTGATTTTTCCATGTGCGACCATTACCTGCCATTGCTGTTTCCTTTACGAGTCTGAAACCTCAAATCCACGGCAATAAATGTGGTTTTTTTTACTACCTTATGGTCCATATGAACAGAAAGAAAAAGTGTCAACTTTGTGTCAAACCAACTTCACCATCAACAACAAACTCGGGTTAACTGAATCCATATTGATTTATGCAAATTTCCATTTGGGCATTTAACCTCTTGAACGATAGAGCAGTCAAGGCTTTAAAAGCTCCGTTTAAAATTAAAATTTCTATTTATCCCGTTCATTGCAGTTTGCATCAGAATACCTTTACGTTGCAATTTCTGCTTACGGCCATTCATCTGTAAACATTATATCAACCTAGAGAATACTCAGTCTAACCTACATAGGGCAAAACCTTACATTCTGGTCAAGCAGAACATACCACACTAATAGTATCGGTGCTTTTTATTTTTATTTCACACACCTAGCGCGCTGCTGCCCTGTGCTGTCACCACGCATTCCTCCCCCAGGCTGTACAGGAGACTACGGGCCGCCTCACACTCTAGACCCGGCTCACTGGACCGTAGGAAACCGTGCAGCTGGTGAAGACTACCCAAAACACCGCCTGATGATTCAGGGGGATCGACTGTATATCCTCCTTCTCCTCCATCAGCCCGAGAGCTCCCACACAAGCTCGCCGGCAACATGTCGCTACATAGACAGCGACAGCAGAAGGAAGAAAGATACAAAGCCTTACAGCAGTAGAGGCGGGTCTAGGAAAGCCAGTAATCTAGGAGGGGGTGTGTCTATTGAACATAACTGAGGCTTGAAAAGAGGCGGACGAAGTTAGGACGTACTTTTTTCTTCTCCTACAATAAGTATCAGCCTCAGCGCCTAGCGCTTTGAGGACGTGTAGTCCAACAACCACCAGAAGGATGTACAGTGCCCACTGTGATATATAGGAACAAATTAGTTGCAAATAGTGATCTTTGACTAGACGAAACCATTGAGCAAGGAGACCAGTTAATCGCAGAGTTAAGTATGTTGGTGACCCCACTAGTATGTTAATTATCAATTTCAGTCGTCAGTAGAAGGAATTAATCCTTCCCCAATAAACTTTATAACGGGAGCTAGAGAAGTTCCTTGGCTGGCTGTGTGTGTGGCAGTGTAACCCTTTGAGTGACAAGGACAATGCAATGTGTTGGGCACATCTCTGGCCCTCAAGTTAAATCTTGATTTAGGGTGACCCCTGCCACCCAATGTCCCTTTTTAAGAGGGAGATCCTCTTTGAGTCCCAAATTTCTGTGTCCCTCTTTTTCATCCTGGTGTCCTTTTTAGGCGATCAGACTGTAAAGGGACTGTGCCTTTAAGGCAAGGCCCCCATGAAGCTGTTGAGAGCTCTGTTTTATTTTAAAGGTGTCGTTCCCCTTTAAAAATTATTAAATACATTTTTGAAGTTTTGCCCTTCCCGCCTAAGTTAGCCTTTGGCCGGGGCGATTGTGTCTCGCGCTCGGTATAGCTGTTTAGGTGGGAAGGGCAAATATAAATACCGTGTCAAGTTCATCCTTTGCAGGTTCTTCAGCGCGTTCCAGGCTGTGGACTATCCAGACGCCCGCCCGCCCAGATTGTGAATATTTATTTGAAGTACTTCATTCACAAAAAATAAATAAATATATATGTATATACATAAATAAATAAATAAAGTAATTAAATGTGAATATTTAAAAAGAAGAAGAACAAGAGAGAATATTGCATTTGGTTGTTGCAGTATTGGAGGGTTAGTTATTTTTAAAAGCAATGGTAACTTATGGTGAGCTCTTGGCTGGTAGGGCAGAGCCAGGGCTGGCGCCACCTATAGGCGAGGTAGGCGCCGGCCTAGGGCGCACACGTACTGGGGGTGGGGCATGCAGCGGAGAAGAGCTGCGCCCGCACCCACCACACCAGAACGCAACACAGTCAGGTCTGTGTTGCTACTGCGCTCCCTTATCGCGGTCGCTCTTTAGTAATGCAGAGCACGCTGGGAGTCATGATCTCCCAGCGCGCTCTGCATTACTGAAGAGAAGACGGCGTGGGAGCTACAGGTATGTGATGGGGTGCAAAGTGGAGCTGGTGGGGGCAAGTTGGAGCTGAGTGGGCATAGTGGAGCTGCTGGGGGCAAGTTGGAGCTGATGGGGTGCAAAGTGGAGCTGGGGGCAAGTTGGAGCTGAGGGAGCATAGTGGATCTGCTGGGCGCAAGTTGGAGCGGATGGGGGGCAAAGTGAAGCTGGGGGGCAAGTTGGAGCTGATAGGAGCATAGTGGAGCTGCTAGGCACAAGTTGGAGCGGATGGGGGGCAAAGTGGAGCTGGTGGGGCAAAGTGGAGCTGATAGGGGGCAAAGTGGAGCTGGTGGAGGCAAGGTGGAGCTGATGGGGGCAAAGTGGAGCTGATAGGGGGGCAAAGTGGAGCTGGGGGGGCAAGTTGCAGCTGATAGGGCCAAAGTGGAGCGGCTTGGGGGCAAACTGGAGCTGGGGGGCAAGTTGGAGCTGAGGGGGCATAGTGGAGCTGATAGGGGGCAAAGTGGAGCTGGTGGGGGCAAAATGGAGCTGGTGGGGGCATCTCTTACAGGCATCTCCAGACCAGGGGCAGACTTGCCCCCAGGGCAGAGAAAGGACAATCATGAATATTGTAATCTATAAATAGGCAAGGTATAAAGGGGTGGTTCACAAGGGGCGGGGCCAAATGGGTGGAAAAATCCTTGCACCAGCCCTGGGCAGAGCTTTTTGGTTTTGGTATTTTTAAGGATTTATCTGACTGGTTATGGTGGATAAACCGTGAATGGTATTATTATTTATTTATTTTAAGTAAGTTATTTGTGGTTAAGTAATTTTAATAAATACTGCGGCCTTTCCACCATCCTCTTTGTGTCTGTGTCTTTTATTTAAGTAAGTGGGGTGTTAGTGTTGAAGAATGCGAGCATACAGCCTCCATGTGTGGTGCTTTTATTGCTCTACGGTACTAAAACTAACTTTGATGCTTGTTCATTATGTGTTTGTAAACTAGTCAGTGTAAATAAAATACTTTAGTCAGTAAGACATGAAGTAATCTAAAAATTCTTGGGAATGCCACACCCACCGGTTCCACCCCCAGAAACGCTACATATTATTATTATTATTTATATGGAGCTAATTTATTTTGCAGCGCTGACCTAAAACAAGTGTACCTCTTTAGCCACTCAAATTTTGAGAAGTGTGGCTACCAGATATCCTAAGCTTGTGAAACTTAACGTTCTGCACCCTAGAACATAAATCAATACCACTCTGCAAATTATATACACTTAATTTCGCCCTTTGAGATCCAGGGAGTTATCCAACGCACTAAAATTCAATTTGTTGGATTCATCTCTCACACTCAAGGTGTTAAATGCACATTTAGTATCTATTTGAGTGCCAGATCATCGGGTACCCCATCTAGCACTCAAATGGTTAAAACTACAGGATCAATATTTTTTTTTTAACTATTCTCAAAAGCAAAGTGGATGAACATACCTCCCAACATTTCAAATTGCCAAAGAGGGACACTTGTGTTTTAGCGGGTGTTGCTGGGGGCGTCTGGTGGGTGTGGCATTACCAAGAATTTTTAGGCTATTCCATGACCTATTGACACCTACTTGTGAAACCTAATAAATGATTTAGAACAAGACCAAAGTATTTTACTTACACAGACTAATTTATAAACAGATATACTGACATATATACAAACATTAATGTGATTTTTATTGCTGTGAAGTAATGGGATACACTTATATATACACCACACAGTCTGATCTCCTAAAAAGAGGGACATCAGGGTGGGAAAGAGGAATTTGGGTCTAAAAGAGGGACTGTCCCTCCTAAAGAGGGACACTTGGGAGGTATGGATGTATGATGGGACAGACCAGCTCCACTATAAATGAGAACTAAAGTGTAGTTATTCCATGGTACATAGTCTACACCATAGTGCCCTAATCCGCGTGAAGTCTCCAGCACATTGCAAAGTTGTACGCGCTCGTGTAACGTCTATACCACTCAACAGTCTGAAAACGTCCTTGTATAATTGTTCCCTATTGAAAAGTACTCTACTTTTACATACAACCGTAGCTCAAGAGCTGTCGTTGTTAACTAGATATCCACGTTTCCGGCGTGGAACGAACCAAACAAGGGAGGGGGGATCGATTTTGTAAATATATAATTTATTTATATTCGCCTGAACAGCAAACATATTTGACAATAAAATATATTGTGTTCTGTTTTTTTTTTTTAACTCATAGTTATCCTTTGTACGTTAGAAGGTTACGCAAACGTAACAGTGAACCGCAGTATGTCATTTATTCTCTTTACTTTATAACTCGAACTCACGCGGCGTAAAAAAAAAAAAAAAAAAAACCGCGAAATCTGCCCGTCACGTGACGTTCAGAGTGGCGCGAAATCTCATCACTGAAGGAGAAACTGCAAATTGCTGGCGTGTTGGTCGTGGCACTTTGTGTATTATTCAGCAAGTTACGTGGACAGCGTTTAGACTCGCGCGTGGGAGATCAGGTGGGTTACACGGGCTCGTGCTGCTGGGTTGCTCTCTTACCGCCTTACATATTGATTGGAAGTGCTTCTCTTATGAGCTTTAACAGCTGCACCACATGTGAGAACTAAATCATACAAATGAGTTAACCTTTTGAATGCCCATCTAGCACCCAACGTGTTAAAATGTGTTTTTTAGATAATCTAATTCTAGCGAGATCGCCAACGTATTGCTCCGCAATGCGTTGGAGATATGAACCAGTCAAGGGCGGTGTGTCATAGAATTGCTCAACGTGTATAGTGTATGTATGTATAATACATACACACTAACTTGTGAGCTTAATGAGAGGAGCAGAACTATAACTATAACACTATTGTGGAAATATTGTCGATGCCTTTCATGCATCTATATTCTGGGTAACTTGCAGCCCTCAAACATAACTCTGTTCCAAATTGTACATGAACGGCCAACTTCTCGTTGTGGCTAATAATTGTAGTCCAAGAACAATTGCACGTTGCTATCTACCGGTGTACTCAGTTATTTGTCGTGTGCTTTTCGGGGGGGGGGGGTTTACCTCGAGGAACAGGCGGGGCAGAGGCAAGCAAATTGCGTTTGTGTGTGTGTGTGTGTGTATATATATATATATATATATATATATATATATATATATATTCATTTTATCTATAGCAGTATTTCTTAACTCCTGTCATCAGGACCCACTAACAGGCCAGGATGTGATGATTTCCTTGTTAGAGCACAGGTGAGTTAATCAGTATAAATGAGCCTCTGATCACCACACCTGTGCTCTAGTAGAGAAATCCCTAAGTCCTGGCCAGTTAGTGGGTCCTGAGGACAGGAGTTGAGAACCACGGCTCTATAGTAACCATAAGCTTTGGTGCTTTGCAGCGTTGTAATCTAACAATCACCAAAAGGCTGTACACTGGTGTATAGTAAGGCAGCCACCTTTCCATTCTGATTTTCAAGGACGTTGAATGGGAGCAGCAGAATACTGCTTTGCAGGAGGGGTCACTATACATACATCAGTGGTCAGCCTGCTCCTTCTCCAGCGCAACACAGAGTTCTAAACACCAGTGGGAGAACTGCCCATAGACTGCTGTGACCAAAAGTGATTCTTGTGGTGAGCTACAAGAATATACATCACACCTAGAGCTTTAGACTAGCATTACACTACAACAGTATTATACTGCAGCTCTTGTTTGATGTCAGGATCAAGGCTCAGTTCTCTCTTGTTTAGAGTGCTGTCCGGAGGCCTTTTTCTTGAAGCCCAGTAGAGGCATCAGTTTGTCATAGCAGTCAAAGGGCAGTTACCCTTCTAGTGTTTAAAACTCTGTGCTCTGGAGTCTTCATTCCGGGACTTTGTATTGTCCCAGAAGGGGGCTGCCTGGGACATGGAACACGCATTCAAAGCAGAACTATCACCAAAAATAAACATGGTCCCATGGGTTTTAACCTTTAAAACAACATTAATGTTGTCTTTAAAACAAATCCCTTTGTAGTAGAGATATTTACCTGTCAACATAGGGCACTTCCATGTTCTACGGGACCCTGCCCCGCGTGATGTCTGAGGACTTCCCAGCTGCCCCAGGGAGCTCGTTTACGCTCCCCTTTGTAGCTCATTGGCCCCCATCCTCCAGGTTGTTCTTTTCTTTATGTAGCCAATAGTGTACCACTTCCGTTGACCATTCCTCTTATTCCATCTGCAGTCCTATCCCTTGCCTGTTGTTTGCTGCTGCTACCAGTTTGCTTACTATAAATTCTCCCCTATATGCTGTTATGCTGCTCTAAATAATAGCATTTCATATCTGTCCTTGCACATGTCCCACACATTTGGCTGAACTTGTCCTGGTCTATTTACTTTCACCCATCTGACACTTTATAATGCTTTCAGCACCAACCCTTCATATCCCTTCTGATCACAAACATATCTGGCAATACTTTCTCTTCTTAGTTTTGCAAAAAATGAAATGTCTGCTAATGTGGTAACTGCTCTATTCATTGAGACACCCTTCCTCCACAAATACTTAAGGAATCCCAACAACAGTTGTCTATTAACAGCCCCTTGTTCCCCACTCTTGCAGCTGAAAACTCACCCCAATCCTGAAACACTTTCTTGTAAGCTTTCCATGTGCTTGGTGCTAAGAAGGCTGTAATCAATTAATCATCCCCAGCTACCAGACATATTTTGGACAAACACAACCATTTCTGTTAGCATCTGGAGCTAAGTTCCCACATCTCCCTAGAAACGGCATGAGCCAATGTATTATCCACCCCTTCCTCATGCCAAGCTGTAAACATAATGTTGTGCATCATGCATCACCACACTAGCCTCCTTGGTAAAGGCGAAACCATCTGTGAACCTGAAAACTGATTGATGGCTTACAGCACACTCGTTATATCCATCCAAAATATTGGTTCCTTATTGGCCAACCTCCCATGCCACAGTTCAATGCTACCCCTATGGGAAGTGGCTCCGACAGTGCCAGTTTCCTTGTGAAACTCTTTAAATACCATTCCTCTGGCCATCTCTCTGCACACAAATCCCCTTTGAAAAATGCATTAAACCCCACTGCATGTGTGTGCAATTGCAGTCGCTTATTTGCAACCCGGGGGCTCCCTCCACAATCTCACTCCATTGAACCCCTGCAGTAACTCATCCCATACCTCCAAATCCTCCATAAGCTGCCTATTAATAATTAGTTTGTGAAATGGCCTGTCAACTCCCACCATGGCCTGCTCCAACCTTATTCTAAACACTCTGCCCGTAAGGATGACCCTCGCTGCTTCGTTTTGCATTTGACATGTGGGTGAGAGCATGAAGTAACATTCTGCCCCTTTCCTCCTTCCAATCTCTGACTCTCAAATCCTACCTTCCGGGGACCTCCCACCCTTCTTCTAGACCTAAAATGCCCCTATCAGCCCCACTGACTGCTGCCCGTGGTCCTATGCTGGGGCCTTAGTACTCCTTCCCTGCCTGCTGTCCACCTACTTAACATACTTAGCCCTGCTTTTCCTTTTTTCACTTTTGCTACATAATTAATGGCTGTTTTTTGTGTGTGGCAGTGTAACCCTTTGAGTGATGGCTGTATCCAACACAGAATTTTAGCATCTCTATTGTGGAAAGATGTTCGCTGCTGCTCGTGCGACTATACTCTGGGTAACCTGTAGTCCTCAAACTAATTCTAACTTAGTGTCCAGTTGTCAATGATCCATCAGCTGATGATTGAGGCTTTTGGCAACTGTAGTCCAAGAACAGCCCTGTTGTACGCACTCAGTTGTAATGTCATTTTTGATTTGGAATTTATTGCTTAAGGACTAGTTCCTTTTGAAACTCTAGTCCATAACCCTTGGTGTTCCAGAGAGGTATCAAGCACATTACAATGATTTTTATACCTCTTTGTCAGTCAAGGTTGAATGACCAAGCCATGCCTGATATTCTATACAAGTGGCTCAGCAATTTTTTTACTTGCTATAGCAATTGTTCTGGCTGGGTATACAGCAGGCTACTAGTGTGATATAAGAACAGTGAAAATCCTGGTTTAAAACAGTCATTTTATCTTTTCCCGGGAAGGGAGATTACTGACTGGGCAGGGGTGTCAGTCATTGTGTACATATGTATTATAAACACCTAACGATGCAGGCTTGCATGTTATTTTGAAGAGGTGGGGCCCTTTGGGTAAAATTGGCCAACCCTTCTCTAAAGGGCTAGCTAGAGAAACATTGATATAACCATTATCTCTTTTTGAGAAAAAAAACATACTAATGCCTCCCGAGTGTCCCTCTTTAGAAGGAACAGTCCTTCTTTGAGACCCAGATACCTCTTTTCTTCCCTGGTGTCCTCTTTCTTAGGTGATCGGATTTTCTGGTGTGTGTGTATCACATTGATCTATAACAATAAAACGCACATTAACGTTTGTTTAACCCCTTCGTGTCTGATGTACCGGGACCATCACGCTGGTCCTGCACTTAAGGACCAGTGACTGTCCTGGCGCGTCGTGGAGTTGGTGCGGCTGCACACCACTCTGGAAGCCCTGAACCGGAAGTGATGATTTAAATAAAAAAAAGCCCCGTGGTCACAAAGTGCTGGTCATTAACCCCTTAAGGAGCGGCCGTGCACGTACTTTGCGGTCGCTTAAGGACCGTGGAGTATGTGTGTGTATGTATGTATATATATATATATATAATAAATTTTTTTTGGAGGGGGGGATCCGATTCCAGACTTCCAGAACCACATGCAGAGCCCGGAATTTCATGACGGTCCAGGACCGTCATGGGTCCTTAAGGGTATAACAACCCATGATGGTCCAGGGCCATCATGGGTCCTTAAGGGGTTAAGGAGTTAAATTTAGGTATGTTTATAAATAAATGTATGTGTAAATAAAATACTTTGGTCTTGCTCTAAATCATTTATTTGATTTACTTAAAGGGATAGTAATGTTTCAAAATAAAAGCAGTTCCAATTAAGCTTCATAGTATTTGGACCATGAAGAGTGTAATTTCAGTACTGTCAGAGCTGTAGTTCAAGAGTAACTGAATGATAAAATATCCCCCTCCAGCCCCTTTTACCTAGTGTAAGCTACCTCTCCTCAGATGTGGAATCTGGTTTTAACACCAGACAGCTCACAGCAAGGGACAATCTTCTTACTGTGAGAACAATGAAAACCCTACCCCCATTGACAGGTTTTTCCCTTATACTAATTGAAGATTCTTTCTCTGTAAGCCATTTGGACAACAACCCTCTGTTCTGTGGTGAGCAGTGTTACATCAGTAAAAGGGGCGGGAGGGGGATACTTTATCATTCAATTACTCTTGAACTACAACTCTGACAGTATTGAAATAACATTCTCCAAGGCCCAAATGCTATGAAGATTAATTGGAGCTGCTTTTATTTTGAAACATGACTATCCCTTTAAAGGGGATCTACTCCTATACAAGTTAGTCTTATTAGTTAGATTATTTAGCGAATATGTTTAAAACTGTATTCATTTGTTTTTTTTTAAATGTTATTTAGCTGCCCTGTATCTACTTCTGAATAGACTGCGGTTACCTACTCTGTAACTGCAGTCTGTCACTCTGCCTCAATATCTAGCCAATGAGATCAATCCAGCTTACAGGCAGAAAGCCTCCGTCATTGGAGGAGACTGGATAGAGGGAGGGGAGCAGAGGCAAAATGACAGACTGCCGTACATAGCAGGTAACCACAGACTGTCCGGAAGTAGGGTGCAGGGCACTCTTTAATTTTCACCCAGATAGCATTTAAAAAAACCAAATACAGTTTTAAACATATTTGCTAAATAATCTAACTAATAAGACTAACTTGTATAGGGGTGATAGATTCCCTTTAAAGAGCAGTCAATAAGTCATAAAGTAGCCTAAATAATCTTGGTTATGCTCCACCCATCAGCCGTGCTCTAGCCACATCACCTAAAATAAGTGTGTCTATGGCCATTTGAAAAGTTGGGAGGTATGCTTTTTGAAATTATACTTTGCAACTCTCCTACCCCCACCCCCGAAAATGTTAATTGCAAAGTGACAGCTGTGAAATTAAACAGATAATTTAGTTTCTTTGATTTTGTTTTGTTTCCCCATGCCTTAATACATCTCAAATGTCTGCTTAGAAGAATCATGTCCTCTCCAGCATCAACACCAAGCCGTAGAAGGACCAAGCGTGGGAGAGCAAGTAACCCCCCCACTCGTAAGTAGCATATTTTCTTTATGCTGTTTTGGTTATACCTTAGCTGATCCTTAAGGGGGTAAAATAATGTACAGGCAATGTTTGAACACATCACTATGCTTACAAAGTCTCAGAATGAACTGTGTAGCCAATATTGCAGCTGTCCACACATAAATTCCTTATGCATATAGCAAAAGATTGACATTTCTGGAGCGTATCTACTGCACCACAGTAGACAAATACAGGTTCCCTAAACTGTCATTTATCTAATTTGATCTTGCCTTTGGAATGCATGTGTCTCCAAAGGAATGGTTTAGGGGCCTCTTTAGCATTAATGGGGGTTAAAATCCCCTTTGGAGTTAACAGGTATTTTAAACACACTGCAGTTGGTGTGCTCTAGTATTGATATTTTCCTTTCTGCTAAAGCAGACCTATCAATTTAAAAACAGCTTTGCAATTAACCCCCTTAAGGACCGGCCGCACACGTACTTTGTGGTCCCTTCAGAACCACGGAGTTTTCTTGTTTGTTTGTTTGTTTGTTTTGCTGTCCGATTCCATACTCCCCAAATGGGGTGCAGCCTGGAATTCCAGGACCATCATGGGTCCTTAAGGGTACAACAACCCATGACAGTCCGGGACCAGAGCAATTCTGAGCTTTTTGACTATGTCTTTGTTCAACAGTGTTTTCCCTCTAAGTACTTTTACACAAGAAATTTATATACCTTTTTTTTTTTACGCACAAATAGGTCTTTCATTTGATACCACACTTATATGGATAGCCCAGCATTTATTTTAGTAAAATTAAAGAAAACTGTTTAAAAATAAAAAAAGCTTGTTTTTTTTTTTTTTTTTTTTTTTTTTTTTAAACGACTTTTAGCAAGTCAAAAATTGACCTGCTAACAGCCAGCCTCCAGCACAGCTGTGAAGGGGTTAATACCCCCAGCTGTTGATTTTCTTTTTTAGACCAGTAGGTGTCTCCTCTCTGCTTCAGTGATCACATGACCGGGCACAACTGAGAAGAGCTGAGACTGAACACTCCACTCAGCCTGGAATAAATGATAGCAGCATGCACAGAGGCACGCTGCTATTATTTATCCCATGACAGTCCAGGACCGTCATGGGTCCTTAAGTGGAATGTGCCCATGACGGTCCTGGACAGTCATGGGTCCTTAACGGGTTAAATAATCAATGTTTACATTGTTACTAAGATGAACTGTTATTATTTTGCGAGTCCTTCCTTCAGTGGGAGCATCCTTCTTGAAAGGATTTGCATGATTATTCTTGGTTGTCGTATATTCCACCCCTCTGTGGAAGATGGTGTTTTTTTTACAAGCACACACACAAAAAAAAATAAATAAATAAAAATATATATATATATATATATATATATATATATATATATATATATATATATATATATATATATAATTAAAAAATGGATACAAGTAGTTATGCAAGCTTTATGCGACCAAGTCAGAAAGCAAAGAACCAGCTGAGATTAGATTCCCTAACTACTAAAATGAAAATCTCTGAAACGATTAGCCTGTTTTGAAAATACAGCACATATTTTAGACGGCTTAAATTGTTGTCTAGGTAAGCTTTCACTTTAAGGGAACATGAAATCTAAGAAGGATCTGGGGTTATACACTTAAAATACCCTGTGTTTTATGAGAGCATTTGCGGCTCACAGTTTAGTCTTATACGTGATCTGTGGGAGCAGCCAGTTCTGCCTATTCCAGGGCTCCAAGTTCTACCAGGATCTAGGGCGCTTGAACAGTTGAGTAGTAACTCCTCTTCTCAGCCATACTTTACCTGGCACACTTTTTGTTGTGGGCAGTTATGTAATGTAAAGAAGCACATAAAATGAACTTGGGGGAGATGCACTACAATGTGATAAAGCTGAGTCAACTTCTTCAGTGATATCCCTTCTCGATTCCTATGTTATTCTATGCAGCCTATGTACTAAAATCTCTAATTTTAGGGATCTTGGTGCATATGCTTTACAGGATGTTATAACTGCTACATGTATCCCACTGGAGGCATTATATCTGCTTTATCGCACCTTAATGCATATCTTGCCCCACCCCGCAGTGATATGCACGAAATACACTGTATTTTGTGTTTGTTTTGTTAACCATTCTCTAGTTATTTTCTGAGGCCTAAAACTATCCTTATGGTCTGAGGGAGCAGATATTCCTGCCTTTATTTTTCCAGGGCTTCCACTAACAATCCTGGGTAAATCTGTCAATGGGATGAAACCGAAGTGGACTCAAATCACCAACTGTCTTTGCTTTTGTGTCTCACTACAAAAAGAGTAAACAATAAATTGGTGCTCTCTGCACAGGACAACTTGCACATGGCTTAAAAACCAGGCATAGGATTTTATATTGGTGATATAACATGAATAAGTTTTATATATGCTAGGTGTAATTACATGATTTAGTTATAAGCCTATTTAATTTTTGATTGTGTTCTTTAACTTTCAAACACAATGGTTTTCATTGTGTTATTGCTCCTTTAACACCTTAAGGCGCATGTGGTCCTTGAGTGGGTTGCTCTAGAGGACCACGGCACTTAAGTTTTTTTTTCTAGGTGGAGTTCAACATCCATGTGAGCACGGACTTTCATAACGTGTCAGGACCGTCACTCTTCCTTAACATCCGGACAGCCGTGACTGTTCTGGTGTGTCATTGGGTTAAGGCTCTAATAGCCATGAACACAAAACAAAAGCTGTTCAATACTAACTGCACCACTGTTAATATATATCAATTTCCATTGATTCCAATGGGGCTTTTAACCACTTGAACTTTAGAGGCCCCAAAAGCAACTCATTTGAGACTCCTTGCATTCGGGGGATTAAATGCACAATTTAAATGGGAATTCATAACTGTTCCCTATGTTGTAGTTGGTTTCATACTAGAGCCACATCATCTCTGATTATTGTCATAAATTGTCATCCCCATTCTACTGGGAAAAGGAGGTTCTCCGCACATAGATCTGCATTCAGTGAGCTAAAGAGGTGTTCTGGAGCAAGCCAACTGATTCATAAGAACAAATACAAATTTCACAAAAGTCTAATTTAAATTTTTTTTTTTTTTGTTTTTTTTTTGTTTTTTTTTATAACTTTGAGCGATATGCACTGTGAGGTGTGTACCAGTGATGTTAGCATTGCATGCTCTCTGAAATAATGTGAACAACGTCCTGTTCAGCTTTCCCCATCTGCATAAGTTGTTCCTTTGTAATGTAATTTGAAGTGTGGCGCATAAAGGGCTCAAAAATATACACATGCATACGGACATGCCAAGAGTGCACTTCTGTTCTTCCTGCAAACTTGCATGGTGCGTAGCAGTTTGGCACCTGAGAAGGGGAGTTGGAAGTCCTAAATATAAAACTCTTGGTGAGGTCATGTGAGCACTACAGTGCTACCCTTCTCTCCACACACATTGACTGCACAAGGCCCATGGTGCACCACTGAGTGTTGTGAGTGGATGTGACTAATTGAAGTCCTATTTACATTGCATGGACCACACTGAGTTACACTACAGTACAGAGGAATTAAACATGCAGTTGGGGAAAGCTGAACAGAACGTTATTAATTAATTTGGAAAACCCACAATGCTTACATCAGGGGTACACCCCTATTCTTGCGGGGGCTGTGTCACGGACAGGATTTCTGGGGAGTTTTGCCTGACTTAGCTTGTGTAATGCCCAACATGACGCTAGGCCAGGCTAGTGTGTGCCCACATCACCCTCCTGGGAACAGTTTGTTTTCTTGGCCTCCAGCTCCCCTTCTCATGAATGTGGCTGTGTGGTCCCAGAAAAGTGACGCCAGGTTCTCAGTCCTTGAACCCCGCAGGGTTGCACTCTGTATATGTAGCAGCTGCCATGATCAGACAGCACTGTCCGGAATGTGAAATTAACACATTTTTTGGTTTTCATTTAAGCAGACATTGCGTATTTTTACAAGATATCTCAGGACAACTAATATTTGAAGTGCTATAAGAGCTTAGTGCATGTAGCAAACCTCCACTTTAGCATGTAAACACACCCACATATATAAGCCAATTGCTCGTTAAAGGGATAGTATTACCTGGAAACAAATGCAGCTCCAACTGATCCTCCTATAAAGAGGATCATGTAACACTTTATTTTAATATGTTTCGTCTTGTAGTTCAAAAGGAAGTCAATGCTAAAGGATTCCCCCTCCCTTCCCTCTTACCCACGTCGTGCTGCCTCTCAGCCAGCCAGATGGAGAGCAGTGAGGGACAATCTTCACTGAGCATAAGGAAAATCATGCACTCCTTCGTCAAGGGGGGCAGGGCTTTCCTTAATCTGCGTAGGAAGATTGTCCATCATTGCGCACTGTCCGGACTGGACCCACAACCAAATTCCACATTTAAGGGGAGGTGGTTTACAGAATGTAAAAGGGCCGGGAGGAGGATCATTAAAATCTTTGAGTTCTAGAGATGTGAGAAACTCATTGATCTTACCACACTGACACTCAAAGGGTTCAGTGAGGGCTGCTTGTATTGGTACTCTAGTCTCACTGCATCCACTTAGTTCCCTCCCTTCCACTTCAGCACCTTTATACCATGATGATATGCTAATCAGTGCCTCCACCTCTAAGGCATTGTGCTCGCCGCACATCGCCACAAAGTCATGTCATTGCCCAGTTAGTGCATCTCCTCCTTGAATTCTAAATGTCTTCAGCGCAATAATGTCTATAACAGTATTCTATGGGTTAAAGCCCCGTTTAAAGGGATAGTAATGTTTCATAACAGAAGCAGCTCTAATTAATAATCATAGTATTTGGGCCTTGGAGAGTGTTGTTTCAATTCTGTCAGAGTTGTAGTTCAATAGTAATTGAATGATAAAATATCCCCACTTCCGCCCCTTTTACTGATATAACACTGCTCAGCTCAGAGCAGCAGGGAGGTGCCCTGATAGATTGCAGAGAGGGACCATCTTCAATTAAGGGAAAAAGCTGAAAAACCTGTCTGGGACAAGGTTTTCATTGTTCTCACAGTAAGAAGTTTGTCCCTCACTGTTATCTGTCTGATCAAGCACCCAGATTCCACATCTGAGGTGAGCAGTGTTACACTAGGTAAAAGGGGCGGGAGGGGGAAACTTTCATTCAATTAATCTTGAACTATATCTCTAACTTAACACACTCTATGGCTCAAATAATATGAAGATTAATTGGAGCTGCTGTTTTTGTGAAACCTTACTATCCCTTTAAATCAGCAGGGATATTCTTTTTTGGTGAAGGTTTGTGTGGTGTCTTTCTCCCTCTTTATTAATCAAATAACTGTTTATCATGTTTGTAGTATTCAAGATGCTTTTATTGCCTTACAGCGCGCAGTGAAGAGGTGCAATCTCCCCCATCACAGAGACGTCGCACAGATGAGTCTACATCCATTGGAGAACTTCTGCCAATGCCAACCTCTCCTTCGGGTGACCTCCAGAGCCCCAGTGGGCAAGAATTATTATTCTCCAGCCCTGCACCATCGCGACATTCAGGTACACTGAATATGCATTTCTGTACAGAATAATATGACCATCTTTAAAAATATTAAGTTAGAAATGCATTATTATTATCGCTACTTAAAGTCAGTCTGTGTGTGTGTATATAATATATATCTGCACTAGTGCTGAGCAATATGCAGCCTTTCAGCTGTTTGAGTAAAACTCCCATCACCTTCAGATGTTCTCAGATTTACCACACCCAGTCACATATGCTAATGACATCTCAAGCACATTGCTTTGCAATGCTTTTGCAAAAGTATTTCGCATTGAAGCTGTAAATTATCTGAAACTGAATCTCTCGTGTCTGCTGAGGGATGCACGGATCATGGCATATAGAGTTTTCTCCTCCAGGAGGCAGGGCAGTCAGAAGTGAAAACCCATCATATTTCCTGCACATTTTACCTCTCCACACAGCAGAGGTGTCCTAGGAGTTTTATATTCTATGTCGAATTGCCGTTGTTTTGTTTGGTCTTTTTTGGCAGGAGGGAGACCCTGACTTTGGAGGTACGTCCTGACACTGACTGTACAGTCCTTACCTCATGTCTGCCTCTAATCCATGGGGATTGGGGATGCTGAGGACCATGAAGACTGAATATTATACCCTCTTTTTATAGTGGGTTGTATAGTCCTTCTCTTCCTTAGGGGTAAGACCTCTTTTAAGCACTCCTTGTCTTCTTCCTGGGGTGTGTTGCGTGCCCTTATCATTTTTCCCACCCTATGGGTGCACTGCTTTTGTATTTTCCATACATTTTTCCGAGGATATGGAGACAAAAGAAAGGAAGCCATTTACTTAGATATTTCATTTTCTTCTGTCTGTCCACATCCTACCTTTTTGATCTGTTGTGTTCTCTTTCAGCTTCTGACCAGAGTGTGCCTACGGGTGGTTACTGGGGGTCTGCCTTATAAGAGCTTTTGATTGGTCCTACCCAGCTGGAAGGCACAGTTAAAGCCCATACTTCCTGCACCTTTTCAATCTCGCCATCTTTTAAGGTACAAACACATGTCAGAAACTAGGGAAGGGGGAGCATGGAACTAGAGGTAGAAAAGTTGGTGCTGCAGCTTTGTTTTAATTATGGGGGAAGCTGCCTGGGGTCAGTCATCCTCCTGTCCTACGTGTCTCTGATACCAGCAGTGTACCCCCACTTGTCATTCTAGCAGTTCAGGACATTGCACTGCCAGTACTGGTATCAGAGTGGGCAAAAAGCTTTTCTTGGCTCCATAGTGAACTTATAGAAACAGTATTGAACAAATGGCTGATGTTCACTATGCTACCAAAAAGAGGGAATTTTCTACCTGTAACAGTCTTGAATTCTCTGCATTTTATCAGGATCATCTGACTGTCAGACAAATCTGTTAGGGATGATGCCATGCAACATTTAATCAGAGCTATCTTGGCGCTTAAAGCTTCAATAGGTAATAATTTGGATTCTTAAAGATCTTAATTTCTTGCACTGGAGCCATTTGACTAGTGCTTTCTTCTGCATGGGCTTGCGGAGCCATGGAGGCCTGGCATAATCTGTTCCTAAAGACTTTTCATGAGTGTGCCCTTAAAGAGGATCTTCCTGCCTTAGTAAAACTGTTATAAAATACTTTGGTCTATAATGGAGGTGGCCCTGGAAATTACCAGCCAGTCATTCAGTACTTTTAGCAAGGACATTCTTCTTTCTCTGATCAAGCAATGTAGGTTTCACGTTAAAAGGAAGTAGTAGATCCCTTTTCTGCCTCTTACTTTCAGTACTTTGGTCCAAGTCCAGCTTGAACTGAAGAAATCTGTACCCAAAGGACTCCTTATTTGGATGACCTGTTACTCAAGGCTTCATCCTCCCAACTGCTACAGGAGCATACACAGCTCACCATAAGTATTCTTTAACAACATAGCTGGTTCTCCCCTTATGCCCACACATTCTTGTGGCTCCTCTTTGACAAAACTCTTCAGAGGGCTATCCTGCCTTCAGGCAATAGTGCAAACATTCTGGATCATCCCCGGCCTTTGTTCGCGGATTGTAGGAGACTGACTGGGAATGTGGATTCCACAAAGGAGCTGGTTCCTTTATCAGTTTTATCTGATACATAGCTGATTTCAAAACTAGATCAAGGATTATTGTCCTTGTCACCACAGGGTGCTCATATTTCAGTCTCTGCAGTGGTGGTTAAGGCGTCTGGCCATGACCACCAGCAGCCTTCTCAGTAAAGGTTTATAATGTGATCGTGATGGCAGTCTGGAGAGCTGAGTATGCCCCTCATTTGCTTGGTGGCCCAAGACTGAAGATTACTCCCAGTTTGAAGCAGGGACAATGGCTTTCATTAACAATCAAGTAGGCACCAAAAACAATGCCTCTTAAGCAGACATGGAAAGTTTTCTGAAGCAGACACAAAATTAGTTTACATCCCAGGTATAGATTGCTGGGTAGCAAACACTCCACGGGAATGCTATAGATGTAGGAGAACTGGATTTGAAACAGATCTTTCCTCTGTGTCAAATCCACGCCATACTGTGGGTAACTGGCTCTGCCCTCCAACTGGTAGGACCATATAACATTTTATAAATCTCCTGAGCTACCTCCCCTCTGCAGTTATTTTCCTCCTACCAAGTGTGAGGACGGAGGCCTTTCTCTCTTGCTTTGATTATTTAACCCCTTAAGGACCTGTGACGGTCCTGGACTGTCATGGAATTCCGAGCTCCCCGCATGGCTGCACGCTGTTCGGGAAGTCCGGAAAAAAGAAAAAAGGTGCCTGGTCCTTAAGTGACCGCACCATGCGTGCGAGGCTGGTCCTTAAGGGGTTAACTTTTTTTGGTTTTCTCATGGTATGTGGCTTGCCTAAATGCGGCACACATTAAAGGGATAGTAACACTTCGTTTTATCTTTATTTTATTTTGTAGGCATTAAAAAAACATGAAGAATGATATAAGTCTTATCTCTCAAACCTTTATGGTTTATGAGATATTCACAAGCAAAGTTCCCCTCCCCGCCCCTTTTACCTACTGTAAACAATCTCTTCTCAGATGTGAGTCTGGTTGTATGACAGTACAGATAACAGAAGGGGACAATTTTCTTTGTATGAAAACAATGAAAGCCCTTCCCCCCTTGACAAGTTTTTCAGCTTTTTCCATTATCTTAATTGAAGATTGTCCCTCTCTGCAGTCTACCTGGGCATCTCCCTTCTGATCTGGTTGAACATGGGGGGGATACTTTGTTTGTGAATATCTCTTAAACCATAAAGGTTTCAGAGATAAGACTTATATCATTCTTCATGTTTTTTTAATGCCTACAAAATAAAATAAAGTTAAAATGAAGTATTACTATCCCTTTAAGTCTTAGAGATCCGCATACGTGGATCTTGTGGATGCTCGTGTGTTGCTCCTGGGGAAAAAAAAAATCCTGCTTCTGCAGGTCTTTGGGTCCTGGCGAACCGCTCAGTGCTATAACCGGTCCCTCTCCTGTGCCATCTGGATCTTAAACGCTGGTCTGAAAGCGCACACTTTCACTGGGCTGTAAGAAACCGGAAGTGCCGCTCTATGCGTTCCATGAGTGGAATGCATACAGGAAACTGCATGTTCCGGGCCCCTGCAGATAAAACGCTGCATTCGGATGGCGTCCAGGCAATGTGGGTACACTTAAATTACCTATTGGTACATTCTTTTGCTGGTTACTTAGTATTATGCTGTGTTCCGATTTGTCTTCAGCTAAAGAAGACAGGCCAAAAACCTCTGACTCCTAAAGAAAAAAAGATGGCCCCTAAAACCAAGACGTGCAGGATGTGAACAGAAGATACCCCTGTCTGACCCTGCTAAACTGTGTTCTGACTGCTTTGAACAGGCTACTGGAAGTGAGGTTCCTGTTCCATTCAGAACTTCCTTTCCTGGATGAAAACATTAATGCAGGAAATGTTTTCTTCAATGCAAGAAGCATTAAGGAAACCTAGAACCACTGACCCAGATGACAGTCCTTATAGAGCTCATAAAGAGGATGCTGAAAACTTCATCGACCTAGACTTAAATATTATGGATACAGCATTTGTGTGTTACAAGATGGCAAACCCTCAAATCCCAGTACACCATTCCATTCAGGACATCAAAAAACCCAAATGGAAACAAAGTGAGAAGAGATGCTCAACTTCTAAGACGTTTCAGCGTATGTATTAATCACTGAAGAAGACACTTCTACCTGGTCTACGCCACCTAAAGTGAATGCGGCAATAGCACAGACATCATGAAGAACTATACTTCTTGATGATGGGGCTACACTCCGAGATCCCATGTTGAAGCAGGCAGAGTCCTGAAGAAAGTTTACCACAATTGGACTCTAAAGACCGCCATATCCATGTGCCTTACTTTGTACATATGGCTAACCGAATAGGAGGAGAAGATTGAATCCTTGGTATCCAGAGCTCGAATCCTAAAAGAACGAACTACAGTCAAGGATGCTATTAACTAACTATTCTTGCTATGCCTACTTTGATAATATCTGCTTTCTAGCAAAATCCTCCTCCTTGTTGGTTAATGCTAGCCTGTCTCAGTGGATCAAGGCTTGGGAAGCAGACCCTTCTTCCAAAAACAGATTTGTGTCATTACCATTTGCAGGATCCAAACGGTTCAGCAACCAGCTAGAGGAAATCATGAAACGATCTTAAGGGGGTAAGAGCCCTTTCTTGCCTCAATAGAAAAGAACCAGAAGTCGTCCTGCCTGAACAGGTCAGTTCTGGCGATGGTCCTTTGTAGATGCCAGAGGTTACAAACAGAAGCGAGACTCTCCCCAAACCCAGAGATCTGGAAGTCACAAAGATTTCCAGAAGGGAGGCAGTTTCAACACTGAAGCCAGCCAGTGACTGCATCTATCAAGGTGGTACTAACCTCAGGCTCTGGCTCGGGATGCTTTTCGGAAACCTTGGACCTTCCAGCTTGCATACCTGTTTACTCCTCTGCCTCTGTCAGAAGTCTTAAGAAAAATAAGACAGGACAAATCAGAAGTCATCGCCCCAGATTCGCCTTGATTCGCCAACATCATTCAGATGTCAATAAGCCCCTCCATTCCTCTACCAGACATCCCGGACCTACTGATCCAGGCCCCTCTGCTTCACCCAGATCCTACCTTCTTCCGGCTCAAGGCTTGGAGGCCAAGTGGCAGTCTTTGAGCCTTCAGGGCATTTCCAAACCAATAAGATACCATCCTAAAAGGTAGGAGACCATCTTCTACTAAGATCTGCTACAGAGTCTGGTCTATTTTCCATAAGTGGTGTCTTTCAAATAATTTGGATCCTCAGACTATCTCAGCCTCTGTGATATTCTATTTTCTCCTGGCAGGTTTTCAGAAGGGCTTAAAGCTTCCTTCCCTGAAGGTCCAACTCTCTGCAATCTCTGCTGTCCTGGCTACACCTTTTAGCTATCTGATCAGGAGAAATCTTTCATCTATATCCAAGATTAAACCAACCATACGTGAAACTATCCTACCTTGGGATCTAAATCTGGTGCCTTGGAAGAAGTGTCTCTATAGCATCTTGCTCTCAAAACAGTCTTCCTCATGGCTGTAACATCAGCCAGAAGAGTGAGTGAACTTCAAGCCTTTGGTATGTGTTCCCCCATTCCTGGTGTTCCATCAAGACAAAGTTGTTCTTCATCCCAAAGCTTCTTTCCGATCCAAAGTCATCTTGCAGTTTTCATCTTAACCAAGGGATTGTTCTTCCCTCCTCCTGTTCCAATCCAACACATGATTTGAGAAGAGAGTGCACAATTTTAGATCTTATTCGTTGCCTGAAGATCTACCTCAACAGAACCCAACTTCTGCTCAAATCTGACTCATTTTGTCCACTTCAGTGGCAAGTTTCAGGGCTCTGCTTCCTCTAAGCCCTCCATTTCCCTTTGCATCTGAAACTGTATCAAACTTTGACTCAGCCAAACTAGAAGCTCCTCAGGGCATCAAGGCTCATTCTGCTCATGCCATATCAACATCTTGGACACAAAAGGCAGCTGCATCTCCAGAGGAGATCTGCAAAGCTGCTACATTGTCTCGACCTTCATAAAGCATTACAGATATCACCTTCAAGCATCAGAGGATGCTAAGTTTGGAAGGAAGGTGCTTGAAGCAGCCATTCCTATCTGAGCTTACCAACTTTCATCCCTCCCATCCTCTGAGGTGTATTTCTTTTAAGTCCCACAGTATGCTATGGATTGGACACAGGAAAAGGTGAAATCTACTCATCAGTATTTATTTTTCCTCTGTGTCCTTCCACAGCAACCCTCTGTTAAGGTTATTCTGTTATATGTATCCGTTCCAAATATTTACGTAGTATTCTGTTGGCATATAACCTTTTATATGCCTGTATGCATTGCTGTCTCTAACCTGTTGTATCTTGCAGCTTGGACAACTGTATAACTGTAGAGGTGAGGTAGCTCAGGAGATTTATAAAAATTTGGTTTGGTCCTACCAGCTGGAGGATGGAGCCAATTACCCACAGAGTGCCATGAAAGGACACAGAGGCAAAACCGATGCCTGGCAGTAAACGTCACCTTTTCTTCAACTTGACCTGATGGCCTCTTACCTCAACACAAAATCGCCAGAGTTTGGTATACAGTTGAAGTTCAAAGACAGTGGATGTATTGGTAGTACCATGGCAGTACGCTGTATATTTTTCACTTTATTGCCATGATTCCCAAAGTGCCTGCTAAGCTCAGAAGAGGACTAGTTCAGGCTCTACTCACTTCTCAAGGTTTGACTCATAGTTCCTCTATATTGGGATCCTACTCTTTGGGATTTAATTCTATTGCTGAAAGTTCTTCAGTCTCTTCTCTTTTGAGTCTTGTTCTTTGGTTTCTCTCAAACATATGATACATAAAGTGGTTTTCCTTATTGCTATCTTACTGCTTATTTATTTATTTTTTTATGCGGGAAGAGTTCCAGCAGTCCACTGGGGAGGAGAGCTGCAGAAAACCATTTGGTCAAGACCATTAATCCTGATTTTCAAGTTGAATTCTCACATCACGACAATGATGATTATTTTTTTGCAATGTTTAGCAGGCCATTTTCTACTCTCATGTTCCTTCCTGTGTGTGTTGGTTGTAATCATGGTTCCTGCATCCCTCTGTCGATTTGAGGGAACAGCAAATGCCACCCTGAGAACATTTCTTCTGCTCAGCGTTGATTGAAATGCCCTGCCTTTATTTGGCTTCTCTGTCCTGGTTCCTTCACCTTCTGCTTTGCTAAATGTAAACTAGCTGTGCTGTGTGGAGGGGTTTAGAGGGCAATGAGTGGGAGTCTTTCCACTTCTGAGTGTCCTACCTTCTGGAGGAGCACTCTGTACCCCATTGATCCTGCATCCTTCAATCAACAAAGTATAAACAAAACAATCTCCTTTACTGGATGCTTGATTAACAAATAAGCCTTGAAATGTGTTCTTGTTTTTTAGCTCTTCCCAGTGAGCTTGACCTAAGCTCTCCCTTGACATATGGTACCCCTAGCTCAAGGGTAGAGGGCACTCCTAGGAGTGGCATCCGAGGAACTCCTGCTCGACAAAGACCTGACCTGGGATCAGCTCGCAAAGTCAAACAGGTGGATTTACATTCAGACCAGGTGAGTACTGCACTGATATAGTGATTAATATGTCTGGCTAATTTCTCTTAGAAAAAAAAATATATATATATTTGGGTGCCTCTATTTTGCAGCCTGCTGTTGAGGAGCTGGTGACAAGTGAGCAGTCTTTGGGACAGAAGCTGGTTATCTGGGGAACTGATGTAAATGTTGCCACTTGTAAGGAGAAATTTCAGGTAAATAACTGCTGAATACTCATATGAGCATTTGAGTTTTATGCATAAAAGCAAAATAGGGCATTTCTTGGTCAAACCAACTGCAACTGTTGATTTAAGTGGGGGATTTAACCAACTGAATGCAAGAGGTCTCCAAAACATTACAAAGCAGTTGATTGCATACTTTCCAAACATTCAAGGGTTTGGAAGCCCCATTAACCCTCAAACAACCACCCCATGCAATCTGTTTAACCCTGAACTACTGCTACAAAAACACCACTCCTACCTTCCAGTGCACTTACTAAAGTACAGGAAACATTAAAACTAAGCGCACACAGACATGTTTGTTTGCGTGAGTGCTCTGCAGGGCTAACTTGCCAGCATTAGCCAGGCTAGGGGAAAAACTGATGGTAAGGGGGTATTTTAAAAGCTAACTCCAAAAGTATTTTTTGTATCTGTGTCTGTAATATCCATTACTCTCCAACATCTAACAATGCTATAAGACAAACTGTAAGCATTGTTAAGTGTTTCAAACAATTGCAGGAATAAAAGGAATACATTTTGTGGTGGGTTTGAATTTCAGCAATATTTCTCCATCATCTTTGAGGGATGCAGTGCACTTCCTCTTATTCTACTAGAGATTTTTGGTGTTATTGCTGGTCAGACTCAACCACTGCTGGATCTCTTTGCTGTGCGGGCAAGTCCAAATCTGCCTAACCCCAAAGGAAATCTTGTCTCTGTACCCCCTGCACCTGACTCATCATGAAGGTTGGAGGTTCAGACCTTCCCAAGGATCCTCCATTGGGTGGTAGCCTTCAATGGAGAAATTCTATTTCAGATGACTGGGGGTTTCAATTGTTGGCTGAGGGGATCCTTCCCCCCCCCCTCCATCTACCCCCTGTGTCTGTGTGTCCAAAGTTCCCACAGACCAGCATTTCCTTCTGGATTTTCATCAGGTTCCTGTGTCTTTGGACGAGCAGTTCATGGGTTTTTATACAAATGTTTTCATCATGATTTATCTCAACATCGGGCATTCTTACCTGCATGTTCCCACTTGGCCTGGACATTACAAGTTTCTCCAATTTGTGTTCCTGAACCAGCGCTTTCAACTTGTTGCCCTGCACCCTGAACTGGCTATAGCACAGTGGGTTTTCATAAAATAATTTGCCTCTCTGGCTGCTTTCTTGCAGACTTTAAGGGTCAATGTGACTTCATATCTGGACTATCGTCTGATGAAGGAATCTTTGAGAGTTTGCAGTAACATTTAAGTCTCACAATGACCATTCAACATGATTGCATCAACATTCCTAAGTCTCATCTAGTCCCAGTGCAACTGCTGCTCTTGGCATTGTCTTTGACGTCAGATTTGCAGACGAAGATTCATGCTTTCTGGCAAGTGCAAGGCCCTCCAGTCAAGGCTGTATGTGTTTGGTGAGCCTTCTGGTGCCCATGATAGAATCGGTTCCATTTGCTCAATTTCGCTTGCTGCCCGTTCAGCTCTATATGCTTCCCTGCTGGACCCGGAGTCCACCTCATCTTCACCACTCAATGCCTCTGTTCAGGGCAATCGGGCAGTCCCTCCAGTGGTGGCTATTGAGTCTGGCTTTGTCCCACAGTTGATCCTTCTCCTCGAATGGATATCTGTGACTTTGGATGCAAGACTGTTTGGGTGGGGAATTGTGTGTGGCCATCACTCCGTAACAAGCTGCTAGAGGCCTGTCTTCCCCAATAAATCTTCTGTGCTTGGAGACATTTTCAGTTTTTCTAAACAAGCTTTCTGTAGGGCCTTCCTGTTCAGATTGTCAGACAACGCCACCGCTATAGCGTGCATCACTCATTAAGGAGACAACAGGAGCAGAGCTGCTTGGGTAAGAGTGGAAAGGATTCTATGGGTGGAGATTCAGGTGCCTGCCTTATCCGCTGGCTACATTCTAGGCATGGAAAATTGGGAGGCAGATTAGTGTTCTGCTGCAGGGTGGGGGACCTAAAAGTGGTAGGGTAGTACATGCCCTGACAATCCCTTGGGTGGTACATTCTGGTGTACATGTTCCATTTTCATAGCCAGGATTCTCAGGGTCGTAGTCGTATGAGAGAGGGTTCACAGTTCTCTCTGTTGTGGCCAAGATGAGCTTGGTTCCATAATCTGCTTTTACGTGTCCATGGCAGATCCCTGGCATATTCCTCCAGTACTGGACCCTCTGTCTCAAGGCCCCGGTCTCCTTCTCAAGTCTTGCCTTAACGGTGTGGAACTTGAGGCCACCATCTTGAGACACCAGGGATTGATTGATTCCATTATCCAACTTATGCTGCACACTCGTAAGGTATACTTTCATTTGTTTCTCAATCAGGAGGTCGTGATACTTCGGTATGCCTTTGGCACCAGCTCAGAGTGCCTAACTTTTTCATTGAAGATTATGACAAAAATTAGTTTGTAATGTACATGGATGGATGCTTTTGAGATTTAAAAAAAAAAAAAAAAAACCCACTAAACTGGACTAGGCCGACTCCCTCTAGATATATCTGCCTGCATTGTATAACAAACTAAACTACAGCTGATTTTAAACCTTGTTCTTACCTGCTGTAGAATGTAACTTTCTGCAGCAATGGACAGAGAGTGAGTGAATGGCTTCTTCATCCACAATAATCACAGTTGAGGTGGTGTTACGGACTTCTGAATGGATATCCACCATCTGTAAACCAGACAGAAGTGGCTCCTTGACCATTTTGAAGCCAGTGATGTAAACCTCAAATTTGGCTCCATTGTCTGCAGTCTCTATGTGCCTTTCGTTTTATCCCACTTCAACAATGTTAATTTGTAGATGAAGTAACAAATGATATGTTCTTAAAATGTTACATTGAAGGGGGGGGAAAACGTGACATTTCAATAATCGGTGCACTTTTTAATTGTGAAAATCCTGCTTTTTGTTTTCCTCCCTCCGCTCTATAGCGTTTTGTTCAGCGATTTATTGATCCTCTTGCTAAAGAAGAGGAGAATGTGGGATTGGATTTGAATGAGCCAATCTACATGCAGCGTCTTGAAGAGGTAGGAAATAAATGCATTTATCACTTGGCAGAGACTAGCGATATTATTTATTATTTTTTTTTATTTTATTTTTTAAATATCTTTTGATAACATCCCTCTTTTAGATAAATATGGTGGGAGAACCTTTTCTGAATGTTGACTGTGACCACCTACGAAGTTTTGACCAAGATCTGTACAGGCAACTAGTCTGCTACCCACAGGTATGTAAATTACTTCATAGCTATATAATACTAACACAGGGATTTCTAGGGATAATCTGCTAAAGCCAGGGCACACATGTTGTAGAATACAACCCTCCAAATCATTCCATAAATACAGAGAGAAAATTATGTATTTTAGCCTTTTAAGATTCTAGTTACTGCAGGGAAACAAAAAAAAAATATAGATACTTTATTCTGTCTGTAAAGCTAGTTTTTGTATGTTTTTCAGGAAGTTATTCCAACTTTTGATATGGCTGCTAACGAAATTTTCTTTGAACGTTACCCTGATTCTATTCTCGAGCACCAGATCCAAGTCAGACCATATAATGCACTGAAGACTAGGAATATGAGGAGTTTGAATCCTGAAGGTAGATTAAATACATCCAACCTCCAAATTGAAACATTAAAAAAAAAAATATATATATATATATATATATATATATATATATATATATATATATATATATATATATATATATATATATATATATATATATATATATATATATATATAAACCTTGTGGAATATTTCATTCTGCAACTTTTTTTTTTTTTTTTTTTTTCTTTCAGATATTGATCAACTTATCACAATTGGTGGCATGGTTATCAGAACCTCTCAAATCATTCCTGAGATGCAGGAAGCATTCTTTAAATGTCAGGTGTGCTCCTTCAGTACTAGAGTGGAGATTGACCGTGGCCGTATTGCTGAACCATCCGTTTGCAAACACTGTAACACTACACACAGCATGGCTCTTATTCACAACCGTTCCATGTTTTCTGACAAACAGATGGTACGTAAATGTGACATTTCATCTAGTAATATCTACTTATGTAGAACAGATAATAAACATTTTAATAGTGAACCAAACCTTCACAAAAAATGTATCATACATACATTATATTATATATACAAAGTAATCCGACCTGGGGGGGGTGTATATATGTAGTGTGTGTGTGTGTGTGTGTGTGTGTGTGTGTGTGTGTGTGTGTGTGTGTGTGTGTGTGTGTGTGTGTGTGTGTGTGTGTGTGTGTGTATATATATATATATATATATATATATATATATATATATATATATATATATATATATATATATATATATAATAAAAACGAATCCTGGGAATTATAGACCTGTGAGTTTAACCTCTAGTGGGGAAAACCTGCTAGAAGGGATAGTAAAGGATTATATTCAGGATTACACTTCACAAAATATTATTATTAGAAGGATCAACATGATTTTATGAGGAATAGATCATGCCAAACCTTTCAGCTTTTATGAAGACTTAATTAGCAACCTAGATAATGGTAATGCAGTTGATCTTAGTAGATCTAGGTTTTGCAAAGGCAATAGATAGTGCCCCACAGGAGGCTGGGGTATAAAATAAGGAAATTGGTACTAGGGGATAAGCTTTGCAGTTGGATAGAAAACTGGTTGAGGGATTGGGAAGTGTGTTTGGTTGTAAATGGACAGTGGTCCAGGACAGTTAAAGTTGAGAGTGGCGTATGTCAGGGTTTAAGTAATTGGTCTACTGCTCTTAACATGTATATCTACTTCCAGGTAATTTATAAACATGTAGGGGAGTGATTTTCACAAGTCCTCTCCTTCCCACTCTTGTGAAAATATCTGTAGGAATTGCAACTTACTCCCCTTTTCTATGGTGCATTAGAAGTGCAGCCTCCATCATTCACAGTACGATGACACCTTGGGGTGTAATTTTAACAGGAGTGTGCTGTAGTCCCCTCCCTTACACCTGGCACTGTAACCCCAGCCCAGATCTCCTCCTGATGGTGAATGCAATACTGGCGCATGCTTTCTTCCTATTTAATCTCCCATGTGACAGCCCACTCATGGCATTCCCAGGAATTCCTCTGCCCCTATTCAACTACTTCCTGGATACTCTAGAGAATAAGTCTGGAAATGATGGCTATAAAGGTACTTGCTTGAAATCAATATATGATAGCCTTCCAGAACTCTTCTCAACACACACAGCTCATTTTAAAACGTACTCCTGTCCAATCCGGCATGTGTGTCTGTCGTTTGGTTCTCTCACACATTAACCCCTTGGCTGCCAAAAAGGTATACAGAGCAATGCAAAATGTTTGATACCTCTCTGGCATTCAAATGCTTATAAACTCCACGTGTGTGTATATAAGTGTATTACGTTTAGGTATATAGTCTTTATACCTATTCCATTCCTTTAACTCTTCATGTAAGAAACTAATTGATCTGTTACATGCAGTTCTTTAACAGCTGAGGTTTTAGTGGTTTCCGGTGCAGTTAATTTTGAGACCTAGCACCCAAGTACAACTTCTTATGCATCATACAATTTTTCCAATTAGATCAAACTGCAAGAGTCACCTGAAGATATGCCAGCTGGGCAGACACCTCATACAACTATTTTGTATGCACACAATGACTTGGTGGATAAGGTGCAGCCTGGAGACAGAGTGAACGTCACAGGTATCTTCATGTAACATTACATGCTCTTAGTGTTTTATGAGGGTTTATGAAAGGGGAAGTAATGTTCTAAAACACAGTCTACTTTTATGAAGTAATCTGTTAATGTTATAGCATGTGTTGTGTAAAAATTCCCATACTCGGAATATGTCTACACAGAACTGAATTTACTTTAATTTCTTGTCCTATTGGAGACACTGGGACCATTGGGGCTAAGTTCATTCTAATAGAAAGCAGCACACTTCAAGAATTTATCTCTGTAAGAGGAGCCTTCGCCTATATCTATTCCGTCTACATTGTTTAATTGTGGTTGCTTTGAGTATTGTGGTGAGGAGGCACTGCCATTACACCAGTCTGTCTGGCAGTGGCATTTAATATATGGAGACATTTTTCTCATATCTTCTATGTCCTAGACAAAGAGCTGCCTGGATGTTCATAGGCAATTTTATTGTACATGTTTTATACTTTTGTCAACGTTCATTTTAAGTTCCCATTGCTATTTTGCTGGATTTTCAAACTTTCTGTTTGTGATTAACAGGCTCCCTTTCATGTTACCCTCCATTCTACCAAATTCTTGACATGTCTTGGACTTTTATGAGCCAAACTTCTGCAGAGCACCTGTGTAAGACCACTACACAGTCTTCTCTTCACACTTAGTTGTGTTTCCCTCAGTTAATATAAAGACATGAGTAGGCACAAAAGACCCACCACATATGGTGGGGGTGCACTCAGGGGTCTCAACAACTTAATCAAATATTAAATACTAGTTGAAGAGCCCGTTACACGGGCCATAGTGCCACTGGCAGCCGGTCGCGGGGCAGTCATGTGCAGTAGATATTGCCCGCGCTATGGCTGATACAAAGCGGGACGCTCCTTCGGAGCGCCCCGCTCTGTGTAAGCCGCGGTAGTGGCAGTCTATACTGCGCATGACTGCAGCACGTGCAGCAGTCTCTACTGCACATGACTGCGGCGTTACGCACATTTTAGCGAATTATATTAAATATTGGAGATAGGAAGCCCCAAAGAGGCAACCTCTTCAAGAAAAGCAGGTCCCATAAATGAGGCGCTCACAGCAAGAGCACAAATAATCCAATATTTAAATATAATTAGTATAAAAACATTACAAAAAAAGTGACTATATAAAATCAGTTTAAAAAAAAAAAAAAAACAGAAGAGGTTACATCAGTATACACCTTCAAAATATAGTGCACGGTCACCAGTAGTAAATAATCAAATCATAACAGTAGCATGGATTGTACAACAAAACTAGATAGCAGGTGTACATATGTAAATATTGCTATTTCAAAGGTCCTTCCTATATGAGAGTACAAAATAAAGAAACACACCAGAGACCAATGTGATTAAAACTCTGTACTCCCAAAAATAAAGAAGAGACAAAACCCCAAACACAAAAAATGCCAACAAAATTATAAGTGCAAAAGGTATACTCATCACATAAAAGGAAAAGCGATACTGACTCAATACAGCTCTCTACAATAGACACACCACATATGGTGGGGGTGCACTCAGGGGCCTCAACAACTTAATCAAATATTACATCTTGGAGATAGGAAGCCCTGTTTGTTTTTTAACTGGTTTTATATAGCCATTCTTTTTGTAATGGTTTTTGTTCTAATAAAATTTAAATATTGTATTATTTGTGCTCTTGCTGGGAGTGCCTCGTTTATGGGACCTGCTTTCCTTGACGAGGTTGCCCCTTTAGGGCTTCCTATCTCCAAGATTTAATATTAGATTGAAATGTTTGCCTCATTGGCAGCAAGTTTTGGAATGGAAGCACTACAGGCAGTGGTGGAACTCGGCATTATTATTATTTTTTTTTTTTTTTTTTTTTTTATGTCACAATATACCATGGACTTGATAGTAGTCTGTGTTCAGGAGAAAGGGGTGAGTTGGTTGAGAGGCCGTCCGGCAGTGTAAATCCACTGGAGAGAGATGCCCATACAGTTTCTGCACAGGAGCAGGTCCAGAAGTCCAAAGTACCGTTAGAGCAGGCATGGAATGGTCAGGGTCAGGTAATCCATTTCAATGCTAGCCGCTGTGTTAAGTAACTAAAAAGACCAAACACTTGCCCCCAGAGTTTGAGCACCAGGGTTCAAGTGCCCCTAGGCAGGATACCAGATAGCCCAAGGCATGGTACACACTTTGAGGACATGGCATGGTCAGGTACACACTTTGAGGATATGGCATGGTCAGTCTGAGTGAAAGCTAGGTACAGTGTCTGTTGTTGGGTAACGTCCGGGTTTGAACAATCTAGATAAGGGCATTGTAGTACAGTGGAGGAAGTGTCTGAAGCAGCTAGCAAAAGTTCACAAGTCCATATGCTAACCACGATTTATGGCAGGAGATATCCGCAGAAGCCCTGGAACAAGACAAAATCCCAAAACTAGGTTGTTTTACGAATCTAAGGGCAGAATGCCAGGAACAGGCAAAATACAACTGAACCCTGGGTGCTCATGGAAGCTGGGGTAAATAGCTTTCCAACAAGAGGCAGCTGAATATGATGCAGAAAACTGAGTAAATAAGGAGGAAAAAAAAACAAGGCTGGTGCTGAACAAAGTCCCTCTGGTGGCTAAACTGGGAATATAGTATAGTTATAGCACACCCCTGAAATACAAACTGTTCATTGCAGCAGTGGCATACTTTAGCTATCTGGACTTTAAAGGGATAGTAGTAATTATTACTAATCCCTGTATTAAAGTCCTATTAAAAATAAATGTATTGCCCCCAGTGTCATCTCTCAAACCTTTATGGTTTGAGAGATAATAGCTCCTAAAGTTACCCTTCCCCATAGTCGGCGTTCTGACTGTTAGGGAAGCCAGTCGTACGACTTTCAGGCGGCTTTGCAGCACAGCCAAGATCGCTTTAATAAAAAATAAATCTTTCACTGAAATGGTCTATTACGTGTGCTTGGTTTGTAAGCACACGTAGAAGACCATTTTAGTGAAATATATGTATATAATTTTTTATTAACACGATCGCGGCTCTGCTGCAGAGCCGCCTAATGATCTAAGACTGGATTTCCCTTCAGTCAGCTACAAAGCTGATTTCGTGGAAGGGGGAGGGAGAGGGCAACTTTAGGAGCGATAATATCTCAAACCATAAAGGTCTGAGGGATGACACTGGGGGCAATACATTTATTTTTATTAGGACTTTAATATAGGGATTAGTAATAATGAAGTATTACTATGCCTTTAACAACTGTCCTTGCGGTTGTATTTCATGGGTGTGCTAAAAGTATACTATATGCGACCAAATGGGACAGCTGTGCCTTGCTGCATGGAGAATCTGGCATTACATTTTCTGTGCATTTGATCTTAAAGGGATAGTAATACTTTGTTTTATCTTTATTTTATGTTGTAGGCATTAAAAAAACATGAAGAATTATGTCTTATCTCTCAAACCTTTAATGGTTTGAGAGATATTCACAAGCAAAGTTTCCCCTCCCGCCCCTTTTTGTCTAGTGTAAGCCATCTCTTCTCAGATGTGGAATGCAGTCCATAGACCAGACAGATAACAGAAGGGGACAATCTTCTTCCTATAAGAACAATGCCCCCCTTGACAAGTTTTTCAGGTTTTTCCCTTCTCTTAATTGAAGATTGTCCCTCTCTGCAGTCTACCTGGACACCTCCCTTCTGATCTGGCTGAGCAGTGTTACATCAGTAAAAGGGGCGGGAAGGGGGGTTCCTTTTCATTGAATTACTCTTGAACTACAACTCTGACAGAATCGAAATTACACTCTCCAAAGTCCAAATACTATGATGATTAATTAGAGCTGCTTTTATTATGAAACATTACTATTCCGTTAAGTATTTTCTCATAGTTTCCATTGTTGCAGGAAGTACATAGTTGTGCAGTATTTGTTGATGGTCCATTCCTTGCTGTGCTTGGCCTTTGTCATCGCTTTGGCTTTGCTATGCATAAACTATAGAAATAATCTATGCCTTGTAAAGAGCAAATCAGGGCTGAGATGGTCTCCTCATGGGTGTCCGGGGGGGGGGGGGGGGCGCAGCGGTCGGCACCCAACATACACACACTTGCCACCTCCATATAAACATAGTGGATGTGTGGGCTGGCCTGGGGAGTCCTAATATGGCTGAGTTTTAATGCCTAACCAGTTTACATTAAATTATATGTGCTTTATTCATGCTTTAGTTGGTGATGGCACTGTCTCTCATTCCTTGATCAAATTACAAAAAAAAACAAAACTAATCAGGATTTTGGGGCAGTTACAACAGCTCTTTGGACCTCCGTTTTTGTAATGGACTGAGTCCCATCATAAAAGGCAAACTGCTTTTGGAATAAGAGGCTTTTTTTTTTTTTTTTTTTTTTTTGACATCCAAACTTGTTCTATAAAACACTAGCAATATTGACAAGGCTTTGCCCGAGCGGTTAAGAAAACACTGAGTGGCTTCTTGAATTTTCAGTGCTTGGCCCTTTCAACTCAAAAACAGTGTGTGTGACATATTGCAAAGCACTGTATTATGCAACTGTCATCTGTGAACTTGTGTGCGCATATTTGTGGGTGAGAGCAAAGAGCATGTGGTTTACATTAATTGTGTTTTGCGTATAGCACTTGGCATTTTCATATAGGCTATTGTGTATAGCGTTTGCTTTTGGCATATTGTGTTTTGCTTGTGGAGTATTGTCTTTGGTTGTGACATTGCATTTGGAGCGTTTAATTTGGCATTTTTGATATAGCGTTGTCTGCCATATGGCTCTTGAAGAATAGCATGTTTTGCATGTAGATTATTGTGCATAGCTTTGTGCCTATAGCCTTATGTGTATAGTTTTTGGTGTATGGCATTGTCGTTTGACATATAGCTTTTGTCATGGTGTTTTGGCGTTTTTCATATAATGCTTTGAGTATTGTGTTTGGTGAATTGCGTTCTGCTTTTGGCATGTTGCATATTGTTTGTTGTATAGCCTATTGCATATGTTTTCCTTTTAACATTTTTTGTATTGCATTTGGCATAAAGCATATTTCTCTTACAGAGTTGTGCATGTCTTGTGCATTGCAGAGTGTGGGTTTTATGTAGAGGGTGAATGCAGTGTTTCAAATTTAACCCCAGCACTCATAGGGTTAAGGCACTCCTTTATAGCAGTAGTTAGGTTGTGTTTTTATAACGTTGCAGGATGATATCAAACAGATTGTGTTCAGGTGATGCAGCTAATTCAAAACAATAACATTTTATTAGTATGGGGAGCTCTACAGCTAAGGAGGTTGCAGAAAGACAAATGAGATGTTCATATCTTAACTGTAGAATAAGTGGCTTATTAGTCATTTAGGGGCTTCAATTTACTAAAAAATTTTTTTTTTTTTTTTTTTTTTAATTGGGAGCATGCCCGAAGTGTTACTTCCTTTAGTTACACAAGAATTGTAACTGTTTCCCCTTCTGCTTCCAGGTATTTACAGAGCTGTTCCCATTAGAGTTAACCCAAGAGTTCGAAATGTGAAGTCTGTTTACAAGACTCACATTGATGTAATTCATTACCGGAAGACAGATTCCAAGCGTCTGCATGGCATTGATGAGGATACTGAGCAGAAAATGTTCACTGAAGAACGTGTGGAAATATTAAAGGAGTTGGCTGCCAAGCCAGATATTTATGAGAGGCTTGCTGCAGCTCTTGCACCAAGTATTTATGAACATGAAGATATCAAAAAGGTATGCAGCTTTTTGCGTTATTACATGGTGAATATAATGGGGAAAACTTTATGCAGTCTTGCAAATAATGTTATCCCCCTCCTTCTGCAGCTTTACCATTAGTCTTCAAAGAGTGTTCTTCAGGAGGTTCAGGGATTACTTTCTCTAGTTAAGAAATTTACCACTTTTATTAACTTGTGACTTTTCTAAGGGCTCACGTAGTGGGGCAGTGTCCTTGTACAATATACTTCACCATACTAATACACTAGTCCCGTTGGGACGGCAAATCTCTTTGAACAGTTGAAAATCAGCCGTTGGCTGAAAAGGAGATAATATGCAAACAATTCTCAGTTACAAGAAACTCTCCAAGAGGATGTCAGGCAATATTTATCTATAGTAGCGCTCGATTCCATGTAACTATGGATGCAGGTGCTACACATTAATTACTTTTAACGATTTGTTTCCTTTTCCTCCGACACCTTTATAGAGTTTATTCTGGGACTATGGCACATTGTTGAGCTTGGGGATAATCGCATGTTACATGCGCCTGCAATTATTCGTCTCATTGGGACAATATCGAATTGCAATATTTTTTTTACATTTTCTCTTACAATTTGTATGCTATAGCAGAGCAAAGGGAGGAAACGAAAACTAAGGGAAATAAAGGCAATTCTGCATCTTGCTCATTTTTTTTTTAAACATTTGGAAAAATGTTTGGACACTTCTATCAATAGTAGTGTTGAGCGAGCATGCTCGGCCGATGCTCGGATCGGCTCGAGCATCGCTCTGCTCGGCACATGTCGGTACTCGTACGAGTACCGCATGTGCTCGCCCGCCATGTTCGGGTCTCCTCCCCGCACGTTTTGCGGCTGCTGCGCAGCCAATAAACGTGCAGGGAGGCTCTGACATCGGTGTAATGCCAGCAGCCATGTTGGCTGCTGGCATTACACTGATTGGCTGGCCAGAACCCGTGGTCAGGTGCTGTATAGCACCTGACCAGCGAGTTCGGCTCAGTCTGAGCCAGGGAGAGCTGAGGATAGGAAGGGAAAGGCAGTGTAGGGAGGAAAAAAACAAAAATTGTGAAAAAAAAAGAACCAAAAGTCCTTTTTAGGACTACTGTGTGTGGGGGCAGCAGGTTATTTGGTGTGGGGGGAAAAAAACAAAAAAAAAAAAAAAAATATATATATATTCTGTTTAGTGTGCAAAGTTGCAGATTAGAGCACATTCTGTTTAGTGTGCACAGTTGCAGATTAGAGCACATTCTGTTTAGTGTGCACAGTTGCAGATTAGAGCACATTCTGTTTAGTGTGCAAAGTTGCAGATTAGAGCACATTCTGTTTAGTGTGCAAAGTTGCAGATTAGAGCACATTCTGTTTAGTGTGCAAAGTTGCAGATTAGAGCACATTCTGTTTAGTCTTCAAACTAAAATATCAGTCACGTATTCCATTCAGTGTGCGTCGCCGCAGTTTAGCAGCACATTCTGAGTACTGTGCAGAGTTGCAGAATAGGAAGAAATACTGTTAAGTCTTCAAACTAAAATATCAAAGTCACATATTCCATTCAGTGTGCTTTGCCGCAGTGTAGCAGCACATTCTGTGTACTGTGCAGAGTTGCAGAATAGGAAGAAATACTGTTAAGTCTTCAAACTAAAATTTCAAAGTCACATATTCCATTCAGTGTGCTTCGCCGCAGTTTAGCAGCACATTCTGTGTACTGTGCAGAGTTGCAGAATAGGAAGAAATACTGTTAAGTCTTCAAACTAAAATATCAAAGTCACATATTCCATTCAGTGTGCTTCGCCGCAGTGTAGCAGCACATTCTGTGTACTGTGCAGAGTTGCAGAATAGGAAGAAATACTGTTAAGTCTTCAAACTAAAATATCAAAGTCACATATTCCATTCAGTGTGCTTCGCCGCAGTGTAGCAGCACATTCTGTGTACTGTGCAGAGTTGCAGAATAGGAAGAAATACTGTTAAGTCTTCAAACTAAAATATCAAAGTCACATATTCCATTCAGTGTGCTTCGCCGCAGTGTAGCAGCACATTCTGTGTACTGTGCAGAGTTGCAGAATAGGAAGAAATACTGTTAAGTCTTCAAACTAAAATATCAAAGTCACATATTCCATTCAGTGTCTTTCACCGCCGTTTAACAGCCTATTCTGTGTACTCTGCAGAGTTGCAGAATTATAAGAAATACTGTTAAGTTTTCAAACTCAAATATTAAAGTCACATATTCCATTCAGTGTGTTTCAACGCCGTTTAACAGCCTATTCTGTGTACTCTGCAGAGTTGCAGAATTATAAGAAATACTGTTAAGTTTTCAAACTCAAATATTAAAGTCACATATTCTGTGTAAGATGAAGAAGGCGGGTAAAAAGGGACGGGGAAGTGGACGTGATCCTGAAAGTTCAGGGCGCGGGTCAGGACGCGGAGAAACTGTGCCTGGTGCCAGAGCACAAGAAAGAAAGACATCCACCATACCTAGCTTCATGTCTGATTTCACAGGGCGTCGCAGGACATCACTCTCGAGGTCCGACCAGTGCGAACAGGTGGTCGGTTGGATGACAGCTGATACTGCTTCCAGTCGGTTAAGCACCACCCTGTCTTCCACCAAGTCCACTCTCAGTAGCCAAGAGTCTGGTCAACATAATCCTCACTCTGATCATCCTTCCTCCCACCATACACGGTCTGGTCAAAGAAGTGATCCCACACTGGGATATAGTGATGAGCTTGTCTCATCACCAATCCTTCATTTGACCCTCTCTCCAAGCACGCTTGCAGAGGAACATGACATCTTGTGCCCTGATTCACAACCTCTAGAGGCTACCCAATCACAAGAAGATGACAGATGTGAACGGCATTTAAGGTCAAAGGAAGTAGTGGATGATGATGATGATGATGAGACACAGTTGCCATTAAATCAACCACTATTTCCGTCTCAAGACCTTGTTGAGGAGAATGTTATACAGTTGTCAATGACTGAGTATGTGGTGGGATCAAGACTTGAGGAGGATGATCAGAGTGAGGAAGTGGAGGAGGACTTGGTGGACGATGAGGTGACTGACCCCACCTGGGAAGGTGTAGAGCCGAGCGATGACAGCAGTCCTGAGGGTGAGCCATCTGCAGCACCGCAACAGGCTGGAAGAGGCAGTGGTGTGGCTACAGAAAGAAGGCGGACCGCACCAAACCGGCCCGCAAATGTTCCACGGAGCACCCCCTTGCGTAAATCTACCTTGCCAAAGGGTAGGTGTTCCGCGGTATGGCGTTTTTTTAAGGAAAGTGCGGACGACAAAAGAATTGTAGTTTGCAACCTGTGCCACACCAGAATGAGCCGAGGCATGAACACTAGAAACCTCACCACCACCAGCATGATCCGACACATGGCATCCAAGCACCGTAGTAAGTGGGAGGAACGCCTGGATCGCCCACCTGTGTCTGCAGGCCACACCACTGCCTCCTCTTCCCCTGTTTTCGGTGCCGGCCAATCGCCTGTCGAAGGCGCAGGCCCGCATACCTCCCGCCCTGCACCTGTACCATCTGAAGCACCATCAGCGACCACATCCACTTCCCTGTCCCAGCACAGCGTCCAAATGTCGTTACCCCAGGCATTTGAGCGCAAGAGAAAGTACCCAGCCACCCACCCACAGGCCATAGCACTAACCTCACACCTTTCAAAATTACTGGCCATCGAAATGCTGCCATTTAGGCTTGTGGACACTGAGTCCTTCCGCAGCCTGATGGCAGCAGCTGTCCCTCGGTACGCGGTCCCCAGCCGCCACTACTTTTCCCGGTGTGCCATCCCCGCATTACACCACCATGTGTCCCGTAACATCACCCGTGCCCTGACCAACGCAGTTACTGGGAAGGTCCACTTAACGACTGACACATGGACAAGTGCTTGTGGCCAGGGACGCTACATTTCCCTGACGGCACACTGGGTGAATGTCGTGGAGGCTGGGAGCGACTCGGACCCTGGGATGGCATGGGTGCTACCCACGCCGAGGATTGCGGGCCCTACCTCCATCAGGGTTTCCACCAGCACCTACGTTATTGGCTCCTCCTCCTCCGTTTCCACCTCCGAATTCTCTACACACACCGCCACTCCCCCATCAGCCAGTAGCTGGAAGCAGTGTAGCACTGCAGTGGGGAAGCGTCAACAGGCCGTGCTGAAGCTGATCTGCCTTGGGGACAAACAGCACACGGCCTCAGAGCTGTTGCAGGGGATTAGTCACCAGACCGAGCAGTGGCTCTCGCCACTCAACCTGCAAGCAGGCATGGTTGTGTGTGATAATGGGCGTAACTTGGTGGCGGCTTTGGAGCTCGGCAAGCTCACACACGTACCATGCCTAGCGCATGTATTTAATTTAGTGGTGCAGCGATTTCTAAAAACCTACCCCAATGTGCATGATCTCTTGACCAAGGTGCGCCGCGTGTGTGCACATTTCCGTAAGTCATCAACAGCTTCGGCCGGCCTGTTGAAGCTGCAGCAGCGCTTACAATTGCCAGCTCACCGGCTGCTGTGTGACGTGAGCACGCGCTGGAACTCCACCTTCCACATGTTGGCCCGGCTTTGTGAGCAGCAGAGGGCAGTAGTGGAGTACCAGCTGTTACACGGTCGTCGCCTCTCCGTTCAACTTCCTGTAATCAGAAGTGAGGAGTGGGAATGGATGTCAGACCTCTGCAAGGTTTTACGCAATTTTGAGGAATCGACACAGATGGTGAGCGGCGATAACGCTATTATCAGTGTAACCATCCCACTTCTGTGTCTACTGAAACGCTCGCTGCTCACAATTAAAACCGACGCTTTGCATGTGGAAGAGGTGGAAATGGGGGAGGAAGAGCTTACACAAGGTGATAGCCAGAGCACCCTCACTTCGTCTTCTCAGCGACAATTGGAGGAGGAGGAGGAGGAAGACACGGTTGCCTCCGCTACAGAGGGTAGCCATGGAACTTTAGTTCCATCTCTTCAGCGTGGGTGGGCAGAAGAGGAGGAAGAGGATGAGGATATTGAGAGTCAGCCTCCTGGTGAGGACAGCGAAATCTTGACTGTTGGTACTCTGGCACACATGGCTGACTTTATGTTAGGCTGCCTTTCCCGTGACCCACGCGTTGTACGCATTTTAGACAACACGGATTACTGGGTGTTCACCCTTCTGGACCCCCGCTACAAAGAGAATTTCTCATCTCTCATTCCTCCGGTGGAGAGGACAAGCAAAATGGTGCAATACCAGAAGGTTCTTGTTGAAAAATTGCTCCAAAATTTTCCATCTGACAACGCTGGCGGCAGAGTACGTGCTACCTTGGCCAACCGAGAAGGGGAGAAAAGGGGAGCACACAGCAGTTCCGAGAAAGGCAGGGCAACACTCTCCAAGGCGTGGGACACCTTCATGACACCCCGGCAGCACCCTCACCCTGATGCGCAGCCTAGTGTCACAAGGAGGGAAAAGTTTTGGAAGATGGTGAAGGAGTACGTAGCAGACCGTGTCAGCGTCCTCAATGATCCCTCTGTGCCTTACAACTACTGGGTGTCCAAGCTGGACACGTGGTATGAACTGGCACTCTACGCCTTGGAGGTGCTGGCCTGCCCTGCCGCCAGCGTTCTGTCTGAGCGGGTATTTAGTGCTGCTGGTGGCATCATAACAGATAAGCGTATCCGCCTTTCCACCGACAATGCTGATAGGTTGACACTTATAAAAATGAACAAGGCCTGGATTTCCCCTGACTTCTCCACTCCACTGGAGGAAAGCCCCGGGGGAACATAAACTCACTTTATATATGTTATTTACAATGATGGGAATACTCTGTATTCCCATTCACCCCTTCCACCCAAAAAACGGGTAT
Source organism: Rhinophrynus dorsalis (assembly GCA_037306005.1). Lineage (NCBI taxonomy): Eukaryota > Metazoa > Chordata > Amphibia > Anura > Rhinophrynidae > Rhinophrynus > Rhinophrynus dorsalis. The sequence goes on along the minus strand of CM074723.1, from coordinate 129,724,326 downwards.
ATGGTTGACTCTTAATCTTCTCATCCTCCTCCTCCTCTTCCATATGCCCTGGGATATAATTTTTATATAGGGCCAGCTCACCAGCGTGCCCTGGGATATAATTTTTATATAGGGCCAGCTCACCAGCGGGCCCTGTGATATAATTTTTATATAGGGCCAGCTCACCAGCGGGCCCTGTTTGCCAATTTTTATATAGGTCAGCTCACCAGCGGGCCTTCTCATATAATGTTTTATTGGGTCAGCTCTCTAGCGGGCCCTCTCATATAATGTTTTATAGGGTCAGCTCACTAGCGGGCCTTCGCATATAATGTTTAGGATGGTCAGCTCTGCAGCAGACCCTCACCCATAATGTTTTAGATGGTCAGCTCAGCGCACGTTTCCCTCTTAATCATGGCCTCAGTTCTGAAAATCAAGGAAATTTTTGGGAGAATTTGCCTCTGCGCACGTTTCCCTCTTAATCATGGCCTCAGTTCTGAAAATCAAGGAAATTTTTGGGAGAATTTGCAGATGATATACAAGTAAATATACAGCAAATATTGTTTGGTAACAATTTTTCGCCTAAAGTCGTTTTTATTTTCCTTTTTGTGTGTTTTATGGTCAGTCTGTAAAAATGGCGTACTACGGGCGAAAGATCGTTCCCAGCAGCGATGTTGGAGTCCAAGGTGCATCCAGACATCCTCCCTATGCTGTCCCTGAACCATTTCTGTAGTGTTTCCATCTTTTTCTGCCCTTTTCCTATGGACCAGGCACCCTCCCCTCATCAGAGCAGGGGGTGCCTGGTGTAATGCTCGAGTCCTCCCATTGACTTCAATGGGGCTCGGATGCTCGGCCGAGCACTCGAGCCTCAGGGGGTGCTCGGTCAGAGCACCCGAACATCCGAGCATTGGGGTGCTCGCTCATCACTAATCAATAGTGCTAACTGTTCAAATGGTTTGCACCCAAATTTAGAGCAAGAGTGGGCTAAGGAGGGGCCGTACCTGGTTCAATAGCAAAAGCTATGACAAAACCGCTTTCCTTTATGAACAAGGGTAAATTATTGTAGTCCTCCGCTACTGGAGGTCCAACAATTGAGTACTCCTGTACCAAGATGAAGTAAAATTCTGGTTGGAGAGCATGAAGACAGTGGTATATAATGTATTTTGAACATGTTAAAACACTTAAATGGTTAATGTTTTTATTGATTTCCTGTAGTTATCCATCATGTGACAGTACAAAAATGTATCCTTTGCAGGGTATTTTACTTCAGTTGTTTGGTGGCACACGCAAAGATTTCAGCCATACTGGAAGAGGCAAGTTCCGTGCAGAAATAAACATCCTTTTGTGCGGAGATCCAGGCACAAGTAAATCCCAGCTTCTCCAGTATGTGTACAATCTGGTGCCCAGAGGCCAGTACACCTCTGGTAAGGGATCCAGTGCAGTGGGTTTAACAGCTTATGTGATGAAGGATCCTGAAACTAGGCAACTGGTCTTACAGACTGGAGCATTGGTCCTGAGTGACAATGGCATTTGCTGTATTGACGAGTTTGACAAGATGAATGAAAGCACCCGATCTGTTCTGCATGAAGTCATGGAACAGCAGACCCTCTCAATTGCAAAGGTAAGGCTGAGATATTATTGAGGCACATTGAAAGTATTGTTTGCTTTCACTTCAGAGAAAATATGTTTTTGAATGCCAATAACTTTACTATTTCATGGAAGCTCTGCAGTGCACAAAATTGCAAATCCTTATCGTAATCATCTTCAATGATTTGCCAATGAATGAACAATCTTTAAATTATAAACTAGCAGTGTCAAGTCTGTCTTTACCCCACAACCCCAATCCTCTAGCTGAAACTGAACACTGGATATTTGTAGCCTAAAACCGTAATGCCCCGGATAGTTTTGTATCCACTTTTGTTTGTTAAATGAGGTTTTGCCACTTCTAGTACGTGAACAATGTGATTATTTGTTTTTTCAAAATTCTGCCCTTGATTACTCTCAATGCTGTTATAAAGTACCCTCAAAATTTGGCTACTTCTGGCATTCATGGAAATGCCCTGTATGTGTAAGGCTTGCTAATTTAGTGCAACTAATATATTTATTGGCACCAGGTGTACATTATAGCTTTATAACACACATGATTTGGGGTTTACCCTTTAGGTGGGGATAGACTGTTGGCTAAGGTCTGCCCTCTTTGGCAGTGGTTCTCAACTCCTGTCCTCAGGACCCACTAACAGGCCAGGATGTAATGATTTCCTTGTTAGAGCATGGGTGAGTTAATGTGAATGAGCCTCTGATCACAACACCTGTGCTCTAGCAGAGAAATCCCCAAGTCCTGGCCTGTTAGTGGGTCCTGAGGGCAGGAGTTGAGAACCACTGATCTAAGGCATGCAAAGGCTTGTGCCTGTACCCCTTTAAATGGGACTGCTATGACATATTTGCAATTGAGCACATTTCTAGAAGGTGTGCTACAAGGCAATTAGTAGTGCATTGAGACTTAATTGAAGCCCTTTGTCTGCACCACAAAGAAAGTCACACACCAAGCATGTGTGTTTTTATTAATGTAGAGTATATTGGCTCTGCCTAGAGTCATTCTTATCAATGTTGTTAACCCGTTCAGTGCTAGAGGCCTCCAACACAGTGAAGTCCCAAAATTTTCCACTCTGATACAAGTGGTTTGTTCCAAAATTGTTCATTCTTTACCTAAATGAATAAGGCTCCAAGTTCCATTGTGCTACTAGGTTTAGTATCGGACTATTTATATCAGAAATAATTGGATAGGATAACAGAGAAGAGGTGTAAATTTTTTTCTTTTAAACGTAATTTAGCAGCCCCATATAAAAGGGCGAGTGGTTTGAACCATGAAATTGAGATATTCATCAAAACAACCTGCTTATTAGGTGCTCTTGAAACTTATCAAGGATGCATGTTTCATATCTTGCAGGCTGGTATCATCTGTCAGTTGAATGCACGTACATCAGTTTTGGCTGCTGCAAACCCTGTAGAGTCACAGTGGAACCCCAAGAAAACAACTATTGAAAACATCCAGCTTCCACATACCCTGTTATCCAGGTGTTTCATTTATTCCTTTTTTTTTTTTTTTTTTTTTTAATTCATTACTGCTAAATCTGATTTCTCGTGCCCAGTCTGAGATACAGAAACCATGAGTGTACCCAACTAGTGGGTATTAAAGAGGACTCCAATATACATTTGCAATAAACAAATAGATAAATAAATCTAAGACAAATATTTTGGAATTACAAAAATAAGGCTTTATTTTGTAATTTGGTCTTAGATTTATTTATATATTTGTTTATTGCAGAGGTATGTTGGAGTCCTATTTTTAATACTCACTAGTTGGGAGTTTTTTTTTTTTTTTTTTTTTTGTTTTTTTTTTTTTGTTTTTTTTTTTTTAGAATAAATATTGAGATGATTTACCTGTGATTTTAATGTATGTATTTTCTCATTGATATTTAAGAGCTCACTGGCCTCAGTGAATGATCTATATTTAAGAACTCCCTATTATAGCGAGAAGTCTCATTTTTAGAACCCTTATGGGTGTCAATAAATGGTAAAGTTGGTCAGTGGGTGCAGTGGTATAAAACTATACCCTAACCCGCCCCTACCATACAAGCTAAGAGTGGAAGTCATATAAGCTAAGGAAGGAGAGAGAGTCAGATGGAGATCCTGTATATTGCTTGAAAGACACCGTACCGGGGTGAGAGCCAGTGAATGCCTGTTCGTCTGGAGGCAGGATATTGCCTCTGAAGAATGCGAGTAGATCCTTTGAAAAAAAAAAAAAAAATTGATTTGGAGCTGGTAATGAATTGAGAATTTTACTATATACTACACTTAGAGGAGATTGCCTGCGCTTTTGCTTTTTAATTTACTCCATCCAATATGGCGGTGTTTCTTTGTTTTAGGAAAATTGCATGCTATTCTCTCAACGGAACAAAGTTTCTATGCCCACACTATCTCTTACAATAAAATAACAAAATCCCATGAAACACACACCAAGATAGAAAGAAATAAATGGAAGCACTTTCCAGATAGCAAAATAAGGGTTAAAATTAACTAGATCAAATATAAGCCCAATGACCTTTCCATAAATATAAATACACTAGTTGAAGAGCCCGTTACATGTGCCACTGGCAGCCGGTCGCGGTGCAGTCATGCTCAGTAGACACTGCCCTCGCCACGACTGATACAGAGCGTGGCCCCGCTCTGTATCAGCTGCTGCGAGGGCAGTCTCTACTGCTCATGACTGCAGCACGCGCAGCAGTCTCTAGTGCGCATGTATTGTGGCATTACACACATTTAGAGAATTATTATATAGGATGTGGCTCTATAGATGTTGATTAGATTTAAAACTTGTTCATAACGCTATTTGATCTCAATTGGTATCAAACTATTTCTCCCAATTATGTGTAATTTGTAATGTGCAGCTTCTAGAATAGTCTAACTTTACAGCCCAAATAACTAGTAGGTAACAGGTTCCCCTAGGAGGGCCAAGTGTGTAACCAGGAAAAAAAAATGCAATTCCAGAATAAACTGGAATATATTTATTCTACAAGCTTTATATGAATTGTACAAGAAAATGAATATTTACCAGTCATAGACTAAGGCGTGGTTCTCTCAGGTTTCCTTAGCTGTGGTCTAAATTGGTTATTTCATGGAAGTCCAAACAAAGAGACTCTTTGCTTTTAGCACAATGCATTTATTACCCAAAAAAACTTATCAGAAAGGCGCAACCAATACTTTTCTGATAGGAGTTGTCAGATCATTAGATTTCAGACTAACTTCTAAAGACTCTCTGATTGTTTAGTCAAATATAACATTATTTTGAAGCTAAATCCCTCATAGCAATAATAGTTTGTTTCATGGACTGGCACTCCAATACCAGAAACTTGCATATATGATTCTAAAAGTCCAGATGTTTGATGTCAAAATGACAGTTGCTTGTATAGCCAACTTAATCCCTCTCTAAATAATCACATAAGATAAGGAAGAAAATCCCAGACATGAATACCCCCCTCCCCAGAGAAAGAACAGAACAAATCCAAATATCAATCAACATACAAGTTATTTAACTATCTCAACCCCCAACACTTATCAATGAACCCATTTTCTTTCATAACACACACACATACATGTTTAATGTGATGGTAATGTTTCACAAAAACAGCAGCCCCAATTAATCTTCATGGTATTTGAGCCATAGAGAGTGTTATTTCATTACTGTGTGAGCTTAGTAGTTCAAGAGTAATTGAATGATAGTTTCCCCCTCCTACCCCTTTTACCTAGTGCAAGCCCCCACTCCTCAGATGTAGAATCCATTCCATAGACCAGACAGCTCACATCAAGGGTCAATATTCTATTGTGAGAACAATGAAAGCCCTTCCCCCTTTGACAAGTTTTCAGCTTTTTCCCTTATCTTAATTGAAGATTGTCCCTCTCTGCAATCTACCTGGATACTCCCTGCTGCTCTAAGCGGAGCAGTGTTACATCAGTAGAAGGAGAGGAAGGGGATACTTTGTCATTGAATTACTCTTGAACTACAACTCTGACAGAATTGAAATAACACTCTCCAAAGTCCAAATACTATGAAGATTAATTAGAGCTGCTTTTATTAAGAAACATTAATATCCCTTTAAGGAGACCATTTGGTTTCTATAGAATATTTTAACCATTTGCTTTCCAGTACAGGGCAGACCCTCTGACGTGATCCTCTATTCCTTTGGGAATGAGGGTCAGGGGGCCATTGCACTCTTGTTAATCTCTTTACTATTTGTTTTGTGGTGACAGCTTGAATGCTACTGTCCCTTTTATTTCTATGTCTCCTTTGGTGTGGGACAGGTGGGATCTGTTAATGTTGTGAATGGCACCCTTATTTGTGTGTGGTTATTTCTGCCACTCATTCAGGTTGATCCTGATCGAACATGGCACAGTGAGGCATGTTTCCCTTCCTTACCCCTGGTGTGGGGGTGTTCTGATATGGGGGCACTGTTGCAGTTGATCTTGTATGTTTTTTCTGGTCAAGTGATTGGACTCTGTCTTCCCCTCCTATATGAGGTTTTTCCATTGATGTCTCCCTCCAAGGAGTGTGATACTGTCAAGACTTCTGGTATCAAGTCCCCTTTGGCTTCATTGCATTGTCCTGGGTCTGCTTCCTCTTGCTCCAGTTGTGAGGGGTTTCTTTCAAGGCAGGCTTGTGTTACTGGTATTTGATGCCATGAGCGAGCCAAGCGACTATTAGGCCTATAAGCTCAGTTCCTGTTCAGCTCCATTCCAGATTACTGCTCATTCAACTACTGCCATTAGCACATCAGGGTCTCTAAAACGTCAGGCTTCTGCTGTTCAGTTACACAAGGCTGAGACATGGTAGCCTGTTCCACTTTCCCTAAGTTTTATAATGTTAATGTTTTTTTACATTTCAGGATGCCTGTTTTTGAAGCAAAGTTTTGCTTGTAGTTCCTTAGTTTTCTCTTCTTTCCTCTATTTTCTGTCACTGCTTTGGCAAGTTCTTATGGTTCCTGCATCACTCAATGTCAATAGAGAAAATTGGATTTATATACTCAATGATAAATCCTTTTCTCTTAGTCCATTGAGGGATGTCCCATGCCCAACTAGTACGGAGTGGGATGCCTTGCTATTGCTTGGCTTCTGTCATGTCTATACATTCCTGGGTTTTCATCTACCTTTCTTGAGACTCGGTATTTGCTGAAGATGTCAGGGAAAACATGTACACTCACTCTGGTACAAATAAAGTAGGGAAAGTAAACGTAGTGTTATGGCTCAACTTAAACATCTGATTTAATGAGCTTATTTGCCCACTCTCACATGTTTTGGTCTATTTTTAGAGCCAGTGTATTGTGACTAAATGTGTGTTTTTGTTTTTTTGTTTTGGTTTTTTTTTTTTTTTTTTTTGTGTATAAAATGGTTAAAGGATCACTGACAAAATGTTGGCATGATGATTAAAGGCTGTGTAGGGTTTGAAAAATGGACTTTTGAATATCTCAATTGTAGGGTACATAAAGGTAATGCAAACAAGTGGTTTTCTCCTTGTGTCCTCAGGGCACACTAACAACCCAGGACTTCAGGTATTCCTCACTTGTGTGCAAGTGATTTAACCCTTAGATTAATTTGCACATACTAAAGCATGGAAATCATCAAATCCTGGCTTGTTAGTGATCCCTGGGAGCACAGGTTAAGAACCACTGCTCTATACTAGGCTTCTAATTTCTTGCTATGGTAGTCAGCTGCTAGACCTCATACTGTTGATCTCCAACTCCCATCTTTCCCAGTCAGTCAATGGCTAGGTAGGATAAGGATGAATGTTGAAGTCTTCAACAGCTGGGGGCCAAACAGTTGACTACGCCATGCTTGGTAGAAACCTAATCCTGTTTTTGTTTTGAGGGTGTTTGAGACAAATGTTTGCTTTTCCTCTACCTTTTAAGGTTTGATCTTATATTTTTGATGCTGGATCCTCAAGACGAAACATATGACCGGCGATTAGCTCACCATCTTGTGGCTTTATACTACCAGAATGAGGAGCAGATGAAAGAAGAACACTTGGATATGGCTGTATTAAAGGACTACATAGCATATGCCCGCACCTATGTAAATCCCAGGCTTAGTGAGGAAGCAAGCCAAGCACTAATTGAGGTATATTTTCTTTGTCGGCTTCCCTTTAAGACCATTTTTATGCATAATAGAAAAGACTAGGAAAAATGTAAAGCTGGATGATTCTGCAGTTTAGGTTTGGAATACAGTTACATTAATATGGTTAAGAAAAAACAATATCGATTTGAAGCTACTTTTGTATAAAAAATTCATTTGTATTGGCAGATTTAAAGATTTTTCCTTTTTTTATTGGTTTTGAAGCTTTATGCAGATATAGGTGACTTTTTGGGACTGGATTTAATTTGCTTAAAATTGCATATGACTACTTTTTAAGAGTGCTAAGCTTTCTAAAATATGTCTGTATCTTGACATATAGTGCTGTAGTTTTGATTCTGAGTTTAGCAGTTTACTGAATATAGCATATGGTAACAGCATTGTAACTTGTGCACATAGTAATGATCTGACCCCTTTTTTGTTACATTTTAGGCTTATGTAGACATGCGGAAAATTGGTAGTGGACGTGGAATGGTTTCTGCCTATCCCAGACAACTTGAGTCTTTGATCCGTTTGTCAGAAGCTCATGCCAAAGTGCGTTTTTCTAGCAAAGTAGAAACCATTGATGTGGAAGAGGCCAAACGCCTTCATCGTGAAGCTCTGAAACAGTCTGCAACTGATCCCAGAACTGGCATTGTAGACATCTCCATTCTAACTACAGGTAAGTACAGCAGAGGAAGGAGAGAGTAACAAGTGTCTGCTTATGATCCATCTCACAAGTTTGTATCTTGTAGAGAAGTTTCTGATTTAAGTATTTTTTAATTACATCTAACTAAAATCTCCGTAGGAATGAGCGCAACTGCTCGTAAGCGTAAAGAGGAATTGGCACAAGCTTTAAAGAAGCTGATTCAATCCAAGGGCAAAACACCTGCTTTAAAATATCAACAGCTGTTTGAGGACCTCCGTGGACAGTCTGATGCTGTAAGTTGTTTGTATATCTTAGATATGCTGCTAATATTTTCTTTATATAGAATATAAATGGATGTCCTAGCTGAACCATGCCTTGCTATGTTTTCCACTGGAAATGTTGGGATTAATGTATTTAATTGAGGGGAGGGATTGATGCAACAATATTCAGCATATCACCTTGTATACTACAGACTTGGTGCATTTCTTTGCAGTGTATTTGATAGGCTTTCAGCAAGTGGGTTTAGGTTTTTTTTTGTTTTTTTTTGTCAGGTCTTAAAATATAGCAAGTTACATTGAAATTAATTATGCTTGTTTATTTTAGGCTATTACAAAGGATATGTTTGATGAAGCTTTGCATGCCCTTGCAGATGACGACTACTTGACAGTGACTGGGAAGACTGTCAGGTTGCTGTAAGAAATCCTTGCCACCATACATGCTCTGCTGGTTTGATATTATGGGCATAGCTGTAGGTTTCTCTGTATATTAAGTTTGTGTATGCCACTAGAAGGGGTTATAGCATTTTTTTTAACTTAAATGTTTGTGCCCTTTGCTAGTGGTTTGGAATAAATGGAGTATGTTTTTCATATGTGCATATTGTAAATAATGCATTGGTTAAACAGTGAAATGGAACTGTGATAAAGTGCTTTGCCAGAGTTGTTGATATGTAACTGTTTTAGGCTACCATGCAAAGTGCTGATCTAAACCTGTAAATTGTGCATGATATGAAAGTTGCAGTGTATTGCATTAAGTAATGTATTCACAGTGGTTTCTGCCTATTGGTAGGCTTCGTCTTTTGTCAAGGCTGCAAAGTATTTGTATTACATGCAATAAAAAATAATCTTTACAAAGGTGGTGTGATTTAATTTGTTATAAGAATGTTGTTGCCTTATGTGTTAAGGGATCTACCACCAAAACCACACCGATGTTTATACAGTGTGTGTCCTCAAATGTGGTAGAATGCATACACAGTTGGGCTGGGGGTTCTTGAGAGGTAGAAGGTGAGGTGTTAACCTTTTTAGTGCCAGTTTGAATTTGATAACCTCCTGGTACTCAAAGGGTTAATATGCAGCATACACCCAAGCATCCTGCTCCAACAATGTGATGGTGCATTAAAGGGGGTTATATCACCTCAGTACAACTTATCCTAAATAGTTAGGTTATATATAAAGTGTCTTATTTTTATTTTTTAACGCTTTATTTGGTCTAAATTGAAGTTATAAAGAGTGCCCTGCAGCTACTTCCTCAGACTGTGGTTACCTGCTCTGTAACCACATTCAGTAACTCTGCCTCTGCTCCGCTCCCTCTATCCAACCTTCTCCGATAAAGGAGGCTTCTGTCTGTAAGCTAGAGCTCTCTCATTGGCAGAGATCGATATCTAGCCAATGAGACCTCTCCAACTTAGACTGTCTCATTCATCGTCATGAGGTAGAGGAAGGGACTGACTGTGCAGGCAGATGCTGGTACAGCAAGATACCGGCCTATGCATGTGGGAACGAGTTGGATTTGTCAATAACGCCGGGCTTATTCAGAGTATAATACTAGTGTGGATATGCATATCGCAACATGCAAAATTATTTGGGGGGCACTGTATTTTCATTGATTCACTTTAATAGGGGATTCCTCTAGTGTCATTGAGGGGGATGCAGGGACCATGGGGTTAAGCAGTGTGCCTAAAAGAGACAGCTGTACTCTAAATACAAACTCCTCCCACCAACTGGCAGCTAACTCTTCCCCGTTCCAAACCGGTCTTCAATTTTAAGTTTCCCTCACAAAGGTCCAGGGCAGTGTTTCTACTGAGCGAAGTTATTTAGATATATATATTTTAGTTTTTCTTCTGTATCCAAATCTGCAAGCGGACTGGCACTGGTTATAAAATACAGAGCGCATGAACAATGACCTGGACACACACTTGCACGAGAGAGCACCAGGTCATATGCAGGAATCCTCTGTCATAGGAGGAGGAGGGAAGGAGGCAATATGTGGGGAGCGGAACAGGCCGGCCAAGACTGACAGGCTGCGGGGCAGAGCTGTACCCGCAGCCTGAAACAAACTGATGTCACAAGACTTAACTTTAAGCTGATTGTTTCCCTATGCAGTCGCCATTTTGTTTTCCTTTCTACACAAGTATCGTACGCAGGGCTTGGTCTCTACAGTTCTCCTTATCAGGTTAACCCTTCGATCACCAGATGAGTGCATTTTAGGCTTTCTGGGGTGATATCTTAATCTGGGTAACAGTATTTGGGTCTTCCTTTACTGTCTTGATACTTTTCTCTCCTTTTAGGATGGTAGATCCACTTGGACATGGGGCTAGGCCTAAAGCAAAGAACTCGGGGGCATCTCAATCCCTGGGCATTTATGTCCTTCATGTGCTGCAGCCCCTGTGTCTCAGCCAGGGTCTTCCAGCCATGAGCTAGAGCCACTTTGGGTCAAGGACTTAAAGTCCTCTATGGCACAGTTTCCTCTTTGTATTCAGGGGGTTCTTCAGTCGTGGAGACCCCCCACCTCCGTCAGGTTTGTGTCCCCTAAGGCTCCTGTCATTCCTGATTTATCTGATTCTTCCTTTGAGGATTCAGATGGAGGCTCTGAGAATGGTGTGTGTTCTGAAGGGACTTCTTCCCACTGTTATGGCGACCCCTTTGAAGCTGACCCTGAGCCCTCTGCTGAGGGTCTGATTAAGGTGGTATTGATCACTTTAAATATTTGCTCTACTCCTGTAGAGCCACAGGCTACTTTTTTCAAAAGCCTAAGAAGTCATGCTCTGACTCAATTAGCTACTCCTCCTCAGGTTGACTTCCCCCCATTTCTAGGCTTTCTAAGTATTGGCTGTGGCAGATGCTTCATCTCTAAAAGATGCGACTGACAGAAAGCTAGATGCTGTTTTGAATGCTAACTTCACGGCCATAGGTGCGTCCATGAGGCCCACCTTGGCTTCTGCATGGGTCAGTAGGGCTGTTGCCGTCTGCAGTGAAGGACTGAACAGCTGAGTGCTGCTGTACACAAAGCTGACTTTTTATCCCTTGTGGCTAACATTTCTGAGGCTCAGCATTATGTTACTGATGCTCTCTTGGATGCAGTTCCGCTTGAGGCCACAGCATCAGCTTTTTATGTGACTGCTAGGCGCATGCTGTGGCTGAAGATCTGGTCTACTGATTTGATATCTAAGAAAACACGGATTTCTCTTCTGTTTCAGGGTTCTGTTTTTGGTCCTGAACTGAAAACTCTCATCAGTGAGGCCACTGGTGGTAAGGGCACATAACTGTCTCAAGCTCCTAAATGCACCCCTCAAGCGAAGAGACGGTCTTTTTCATCCCAAACAAAGCAACCCGGTGGTGCCTCAGGCCCTGCGTTCCAAGCCCAAGCAGCATTAGAGATCTAAACACACCCACCAAACCTAAATACACAAAACATCCTTCTGGTCCGAGACCAGTAGGGGGGTCGCCTGCATCAATTTTTGAGTACTTGGACAGGCTCTGTTGTAGATCAATGTGTATTACATGTGGTTTGAGAAGCTTACAGGATTCCCTTAAAATCCCTGCCCCCCCCCCCCCTTCAGGTTCTATTTTCTTGCTTCCCTCAGGGACAAGAAAAGCTCAGGCTTTTCAATGGGGTGGTCTAGTCTCTCTCGGGCAAGGGAGTTTGGCACCGGTCCCCCAACAGGAGAGACATCCAGGCCTTTTTTTTTTTTTTTTTTTTTTTTTTTTTTATAAACAACCTCTTTGTTGTCCCCAAGAAGGATGTTGGCTGCTGCCCTATACTGGATTTCAAGGTCCTCAACAAGTTTGTCGGGGGAATTTCTGGCATCTTTGGATCTTCAGGATGCCTCTCTGCACATCTCTGTGCATCCGGACAGTCAACAGTACCTCAGGTTTGCATGCGAACTGGGTCACTTCCAGTTCATTGCTCTCCCCTTCGGGCCCACAACAGCTCCTCAGGTGTTCAATCAGGTTCTGGGTGAATTGATTGCCTTCCTGCACACCAAGGGGATTCTGGTAATGCCTTGCATGTACGACCTTTTCCTCAAGGCACCTTCCAGGGACGACCTGGACTTCCAGGGCCAGGACTGTGCTCAGGTCCTCCTCCAACACGGTTGAATTCTGCATATGGACAAGTCTGCTCCTGTACGCTCTCAGAACCTGCTGTTCCTCGTTCTCTGCTTCGATAGTCAGCAGAGTGTGGTCTACCTGATGGAGGACTCAATTCAGCAGCTCACCTCCAAGGTGTCTTCTGTCCTGTCTTGGACGTCTGCTCCAGCAAGGAAGTTCTCACTGGTGGGGAAGATGATATCCGACATGGAAGCGGTTCCGTTTGCCATTGCTCATGCCAGAGAACTTCAGAGGTTTGTGATCTGTTTGCAGAGGGAACCCGGACCTTCTGGGAGTGGGAGCTTCACCCGGAGGTGTTTGATCTCATGGTAAAGATGTGGGGTCATCCTGTAATAGACCTGATGACTTCCAGGGACAACCAGAATATTCAGATGTTTTGCTCACACTGGATGGATAACTCTCTCCTGCCCAGGGTGCAGCAGAAGAGTCGAATGGACAGGACGTCACCATCCTGATGGCTCCATATTGGGCCAGACAGCCTTGGTTTCCGGAACTACTGGCACTGTCTGCCCAGGCACTGTTTCCACCACCACATAGACCAGATCTCCTTCGCCAGGGGAACCTGTGGAAGGAGGGTGTGGACCATCTGGCTTTGACTGCACGGCTGCTGAAGCCTCCATCTTGATGAACGGCTATTCTCCAGAGGTAGTCTCCACTATGATTCTGGCCAGGAAACCTGTTTCCTCTAAAGCCTATCATAGGGTTTGGTCTATCTTCTATGCTTGGTGTGTGGACCGGGATCGGTCCTCACAAGACTTTGATCTTCCTGCTATCCTGTCCTTTTTGCAGGATGTCATGAGCAAAGGGCCCTAGCCTTCTTTCTTTGAAGGTTCAGACCTCTGCTTGCCTTTTGTTTTCTTTCAGAGACTAATTGCCACCTTACCGGATGTCGAGGTCTTTCAGGGTGTTGCTCAGCAGGGGATTATTTTTTTTTTTTTTTTTTTTATTACTACTTTGCTGAGTTTTACTCTATGCACTTTATATAGAAGTGTGTGTATATATAATATAATATATGTATAATCCTTATTGCATAATTTATGGTTCCTCACACACAGAACATAATTGTCTCCTCCGAAAACAAACACACATTGAACAGAATGCCTCATTACATAATTTGTCTCATTAGGAGACACAGCTCCTATTGGGTGATTCAATGGGAACTTTACTGCTCCCATAGGCTGATTCAATGGGGGCATGTTTATCATACAGGGAGTTGGCCTGCCCCCTCCAGCCCGCCCACCACTATCCAACTGTCAAAAAAAAAAAAAAAAAAAAAAAAATATATATATATATATATATATATATATATATATATATATATATATATATATATATATATCTGCCACTCGCTCCTGAAGTAGGGGGATATCAGTATATTCTCCCGATACACACACTCACATGCTCTCTCTCGGGATCATGACCCCACAAACACACTGTTTCACCTCCCACTGATAATTGTAACCCTCCATACACACTGTTTCAGTACAAGGGTGTAATGTTTCCATATAATACAAACACTCAAGGATAAACTTAATAGCAACTTTTATTTAACTTTTTCATCTCTTCAGTCAACCTCACTGTCTGTTTTCAACTGTCACTCCTCCACTTCCTGATTCCCACCCTTGCTTCTTAAAAGGAGAGAGAGATGCTTTGCTGTATGTTACAGAGGGCAAGCCTCAAACACCACTTTCTGTTTGTTCCATCAGCATATTGCTATGCTGCCTCAACTGAAGAGCCACCGTGTGTTATATTGCTATTTTACCTCAACCCTTTGAGTGCCATAGGGCACTCTGGGACTCAAAGGGTTAAGTAAGGAGGAGTTACTGCTCCCATTGGGTGATTCAATGGGGGAGTGATTTAAATCATGCAGGGAGTTGGCCTGCCTCCACTATCCAGCCCGCCCACCACTATCAAAGTGACTGAAAAAACAAAATGGCTGCCACTCGCTCCTACACCACAGACACAAACGCATCAGACAAAAAAAAACACACTCAGTCACACAATCATACACACTCACAATAACTCACTCTCTCTCGCACACTCACACACACACACTCATACACACTCACAATCTCTCTCAATCACACACACTCACATGCAATCACTCACACTCATACGCACACACTCGCACCCTGGGAGCCAACACGATCCACCTTCCAGCATAGTCACACTCACACCCCAGGAGCCAGCACGATCGACCTTCTACCATAGTATGTGCAATTACCACATGCGTTTCAACTACATGAATAAATGCCACTCACACGCCGGGAGCTAGCACGATCCACCTTCCACCATAGTATGTGCAATTACCACATGCATTTCAACTACATGAATGAATGCCACTCACTCACACCCCGGGAGCCAGCACGATCCACCTTCCACCATAGTATGTGCAATTACCACATGCATTTCAACTACATGAATGAATGCCACAGTGGAGGCATTAAGTACAAACACAAACTCATTACAATGTCACATAAGTCACCCCCTTATGACCCACTTCTGTGTGTCTGTGTGTGTTCGTCACTGTGTGTTGCATGTCTGTATCACAATCTGTGTCTGCATGTTGTGCATTGCATGTATGTGTGTATGACTGTATTGCTCTTTATGCATCTCAGTGCATGCGTGTGTCTCTGTGTGTCTTGCATCCGTGTGTGTGCATTAATTCCCTATATAGCCTGACGGGCAGTGCCGTCCTACATTGCTAGTGTATATACATATATATATATATATAATATAATATAAAATCAGGGCTTAAAATATGAAGTCCTTTGCTACTAGCTAGACCTCACCCCTGCAAGCCATAACATACCCACCAGGGCTGAATTTTCAATTGCCATTGGCTAGTGGCGAGTGGAAATTTTGATCTATATACTAGCCAGTCCAGAAAAGTTACTCGCCACCAGTTTCCACGCCTAACCCCACCCATCTCAAGTTCTCTAGTAGTAGCAATAGAGGCATGGTGGCCCCGTGTGGTTTAAGGCTTTGAGTGGCAGAGGGGTGTGTAAGTAATTGGCAATGAGCTGGGTAAACTGGTACTGAAAAGGTTTGTGCTTAAGTGGCAAACACCTATCCAGTGCATTGCAAGGTGTGTGTTGGGTACCCCTCTGGCATTGAAAGGCTTAACCCTTAAAGAGGCAATGATGTATGCAATGTATTAATGTTGGTTACACCTGTTGCACTGAAAGATGTAAGCATTTTAGCAGCAAAGAGGTATGTAATGAATTGCAATTTGTGATACCTGTATAAGACTGAAAGGGTTAAGCAACCACCCATGTGTTGGGGACCCCCTGAGCTCTAAAGGTTTAAAGGGATAGTAATTCTACATTATTACAATCCCCCATGTTGTAGACCTTAAAATTCTGAATTCAACAAAAACAGCGACATCTCTCAAACCTTTATGGTTTGAGAGATATACGCTTTCAAAGTTCCCTCTTTTTGCCTTTTCCCCTGACGTCAGCGTTCTAGCTGAGAGCCAGGGAATCCTCTCAGTGAGCAAGTGGTGGCTCTGCAGGAGTCCTGGGATTGCGTTATAGAAACAGAAATCCTTCACTAAAATGGTCTTTTATGTGTGCCGCCGGTCCCGGGACCGGATTCCCCTTCTCTCAGCCAGAACGCTGACATCAGGGGAAGCCAAAAAGAGGGAACTTTTGAAAGCAGATATCTCTCAAACCATATTCGTTTGAGAGATGTCCGTGGTATTGTTGAATTCAGAATTTTAAGGGCTACAACATGGGGGATCGTAATAATGAAGTATTACTATCCTTTAAGTAACTGACCTTACTGTCAGTGGCAAAGTATCCAGTGCTGTGTGGCAGTGAAATGATTAACCCTTGCAGTGTAAAAGAGGTATCCAATGCCTTGGATACGTGTTTGGCAGTGCAAGGGATAATCCTGTTAGGGGCACATAGGTATCCAATGCATTGAATACCACTTTGCCAGTGATAGCGCAGTAAAAGGTTAAACGTTTGAGTGGCAGAGAGCTATTCATTGCAGTTGGATTACCATTTCACAGCCAAAGAGGTATGGAATGTATTGGACAGTGGTGCGGCACTTAAAGGGTTAAAACGGACTTAAGAGAGACACAAAACAGAGTTCTGTTCAGAGATCTAGTGGGGATGATGTGAGGTGGCTGATAAGCAACCACCCAACCCGAACCTTGTGAACAGAGACACGCAGTCACAGAAACCCTCATACACTGCAGAAACATCTCCTGGGGTCAGTTTTCAAATTCTCCACACTTCATCTCCTGTTAGATTGGCAAATCTGCTTCAATTTATCAGACTGTCCAGTTAAGCAATAGTCATTATTGATTTCACCATCAGTACTAGGAGGCACCACATAGTAACAACTACTCTTTTAATTGTATACAAAACACAAAAAATTATATTGACAGATTTTTGGTTAACTAGCCAAAAGTTGACATCCAGCCTGGTATGGCCTGTCGGGTGTTCTAACGTTTTGATAGGAGGAAGTGTCACAACAATCTGTGCTGACAGCAAATCCACGCTTCTTACTATCTGACCAGGTCAGAAAGTCCTATAGCCCGAGCAGCAGTTTAGGAATAAACTGTTCAATTTCTCTGTGGCAGTTCATGCCATGATGCCAGAATGCCCAGCAGACTGTACCAGCACAAGACTGAATTGACAAGATACAGATGTTTTTAACCCTTTGAGTGCCAGGGGGTATGCAGTGCATTGCAAAGCAATGCATTATGTACCCCTCTGTCGCTCAAAGGTTTCCAAGGCCATTTTTGCTTTAAAATTGCAATATTTATACTATGTTTTAGAAAAAAAAATTTTTTTGTATTACACTTAAATTTTGACCACCCTGGATTTTTTTTTGATTTTTTTTTTTAAACACACCTTAAAGAGGTTTGCTGCTGTGGGTATAAAAGTGCTCTGCGCTGCCCTCAATGAAATTCACTGAGTCAGACTCCAATTACCTCTGGTTAATTCGATGACTCCCGTTAGAGAAGTAGTAGTCACACACTGATGTCAGAATAAGTTGACTGATTCAGCTCTGGCGTCCTCATTCTCTGACTCTGCTGTCTTGGTACTGAGGAGGAGGCCAAAGGTGCATTAAGGCTTACGCTGCATGCGTAAAAAAAAAAAAAAAAAAAAAGGCACGACGAGCATGCGCAGTTAAAATTTCAGCATCTCGCAGCTCTTCAGCAACTCGCCTGAGGGAACAGTGTGTGTTGATGCTGCTGACTACATTATAAGTGGGGCAGCTGCATAGGCCACTTATATTGTAGCTCTACTATTGAATGCATAAGCAGTGCAGGCCTCCTTAAATGCCGGTCCAGAGGCAGTTGCACACCTGTAGTTATCTACTTGCTCTCCAGGCATGGCTGGGCCCCCACTTGCAGACAGAGCTTCAATTTCCACTCACTCCATTTCTCCTCACCAAATGCGAGAAGGCGAGTGGAAATTTTGAGCTATGAGAGATATGTATCTCAAACAATTGCCGCTAAAAGAAAAATATGCGGTTAATGAAAATATAATTACAAATATATAAGAATAGACATATCTAACAACAAATCCTAAATTATGGCACCATAATATCAAAAAATAAAAATGAGAACAATGGCCATAAAAATGTATACAAGTTCACATCTTGTAATAAGCCATAAAGGCTCACGAAGAAATAGGTGGGTGGGCAATCCCAAAATGAAAATCTTGCAATGTATTAATATTAAAGAAGTAAGATGTTACCAAGTGGATCCTATTTAGAAGCTTGGCTTCTCTGTTCGATTAGCTTCATGTCTTTAGGCACAGAATGCGGGCAGAGCGTTTCTGCTTTCAGGTGTATGGGTGATATCTTGGGACTGCAGCATTAGAGATCTTTTATTCCGTGAGCTCACTGAATAAAATAACGCTACAGCCCTGAGATATCACCCAGGGCAACTAATCAAATAAAAAATGTACAAGTCTTAGGCGTGTGTGAAAAAATGCTGTAAAGTAAGCATGCATTCAAAAATAGACATGTTAATAGCTTCTTTTTATCAGTTACCAAAATGCATAGTGCTTGAACAGAAGAAAAATCTAAGTCAAATCAATATTTGTTGTGACCACCCTTTGCCTTCAAAACCTCATCAATTCTTCTATGTATACTTGCACAAAGTCAGGGATTTTATAGGTAAATAATCAGGTGTATGATTAATCAATTCTACCAAACAGGTGCTAATGATCATCAATTTAATATGTAGGATGAAACAATCATTAACTGAAACAGAAACCACTTTATAGGAGGAATAAAATTGGGTGAGGAACAGTCAAACTCAGCTAACAAGGTGAGGCTGCTGAAGACCGTTTAATGTCAAAAGTCATACACTGTGGCAAGACTGAGCTTAGCAACAAGATACAAGGTAGTTATACTGCATCAGCATGGTCTCTCCCAGGCTGAAATTTCAAGGCAGATGGGTTTCCAGATGTGCTGTCCAAGCTCTTTTGAAGAAGCACAAAGAAACAGGCAACTTTAAGGACTGTAGACACAGTTGTTAGCCAAGTAAACTTAGTGCAAACATTGACCCAGTAGCTCCCACAGACCCTGACAAACCTATGCATATGGGATATTGCTGTACTCAGAAGATGTAGCTGAACACTAATCAATGCAGGTTTTTATATCTGTGATTTAAATCTACAGCAACATTGAAATATAAGTGTTAAAAATACTGAATTTTTTTCTTACTGAAGGTTTTGAGAGGGATTGGTGGTAAAATAACTGCATGAAAAATGTGAAAATGCACCTAATATGAAAACATGGGTTGTCTATTTTTTAAAAATGTACATTTTTAAGGGGAAATTTAAAGTGGAGAACAGGTACACAGCCCCAGACGTGACATGACATCAGTTAAAGGGACAGTAATGTTTCACAAAAACAGCAGCTCCAACTAATCTTCATAGTATTTGAGCCATGGAGAGTGTTATTTCAATACTGTCAGAGTTGTAGTTCAAGAATAATTGAATGATAAAGTTTCCCCGTCCCACCCCTTTTACTTAGTGTAAGCCACTTCCCCTTAGATGTGGAATCTGGTCCACAGACCAGACATCTCACAGCAAGGGACAATCTAATTACTGTAAGAACAATGAAAGCCCTGCCCCCCTTGACAAGTTTTCCCTTATGTTAATTGAAGTTTAATTGAATTGACCTGGACACCACCCTCTGCTCTGAGCTGAGCACTGCCTGAGCTGACCACTGCCATTGATTCCAGAGTTGTGTGACAGATTGAAAGGTGCTCACATGTTTACCAAACTGGACATCAGAGGGGCCTACAACATGGTCAGAATCAAGCAAGGAGATGAGCGGAAGACTGCATTCAATTCCAGGTTTGGGCATTACGAATACCTGGTCATGCCCTTTGGACTTCTTAATGCTCCAACTTTTCAGTGCCTGGTGAATTATATCTGTAGGGATCTTTTGTTGACTTTTGTCATTGTTTATCTGGACGGTATTCTAGTCTTCTCATAAACCCTAGAGGAACATCAGTCTCACATCCAGCAGGTGCTAAATTGTCTTTGGGAGAACCACCTCTAATGTAAGCTCAAAAAATTAGAGTTTGAGCAGCCTTCCTTGGCTTTCCTGGGTTACTTCATTTCTGCCCAGTGTCTTGACACAGACCAAGGGAAACTCTCTGCCGTAATTGAGTTGCCTATATCTTTAGGTCTGAAAGCCATTCAACAGTTTGTTGGCCAAATATTACCTTTATTTCATCAAGATTTTCTCAGCTGTTATATCCCCAATAACAACTATGACCTACAAGGAAGCTGACCCTCATCATGGATGCCGGAGCATTACAGGCTTTTGAGAGTTTGAAGACTGCCTTTTCCTTGGCTCTGATTCGTAGATACCCTGATCCTCTCACCCTGTTTACCCTTGATGTGGACGCATCTGAAGTCGCTGCCAGAGCAGTTCTCTGTCGGCAATCTCCTGATTCAGGAGTCCTGCACTCCTGTTCCTTCTTCTCTAGACAGTTCTCACCAGCAGAGAGGAAATACAACACTGAAAACAGGGCACTTCTGATTGTTAAATTGGCTTTGGAGATACTTATTGGAGGGTTCCCCTCATTTGGTTAACATAATAACCAACCATCAGAATCTCCAATATCCGGCCTCTTTCAAACATCTGAACACAAGTCAGGCGAGTTGGTCCTTATTCTTCTCCTGGTTCGATATCATCATCTCATACATTCTGGGAAAAAATAATGTTAAGGCTGATGCTCTCTCCCATCAACATGAGATCTCTTGTGCTCCTTCACATGTTCCAGAGTCATTTGTTCCTCCTATTCAGATTGCGTCTTCCTTATCCACCTCCCTTCTCATGTCCTTAAAGGATGCCCAGTCTTCCTGTACTCTTGGAGTAGCGATGCCCCCAATGTGTATTTTGTGCCAGAACACTACCGTTCTGATGTTTTACGTTGGGGGCATTGCTCTGTAACTGCTGGCCATTCTGGACTTGCTAGTATATAGGTACTTAAGGTGGCCAGATTTGAACTCCAATGTGGCCTCCTTCGTGTCTTTGTGTCCTACATGTGCCCGCATGAAAGTGCCTCGTTCCCATCCTGTGGGTCTTCTTCAGTCACTTCTGATTCCCACTGTTTCATGGACCTAAATCACCATGGATTTCATAGTTAATCTATCTCCTTCATCTGGTAACACTATTATCTGGGTCATAGTGGGCCGATTTTCCAAATTAGAACATTTAGTTCCACTCCTCAAACTTCTCACGTCCTCTGAATTGTCTGAATTATTAATTCAGGAGGTTTATCTCTTGCATGGGATACTACAGCACATAACCTCCACTCGTGGTTTCCAGTTTGTATGTAGTTTTTGGAGAGCATTTTGCTCCAGATTTGGTATCCGCTTATGGCATTCATCTGCATATCATCCACAGACACATGGGGAGTCGGAAAAACTGAATCAGAATCTAGAAAATTTCCTCCGCTGCTACTGCTCTCATCAACAAGATAACTTGACCCACTTGCTGTATCTGGCGGAGTTTTCGTATAACTCCCTCCTGCAGACCTGTTTGAAATGTTCGCCTGTCACGGTTTATTATGACTCTCAGACACAAGTTTTAGGTAAAAAAAAAATCAATTTTATTGAAATAATAAATGATAACTTAGGATGGCAATAACATACATATATATATATACAGAATATAGCACAGACAGAAGGCAGACTCTACCGGTCCTGTCAATATACCGGACAGGACAGTCTTTAGGCTCTACCGGCCTTGCCAATACCGGGTAAGGCAACCTGCAGATGGAATAGCATAACGGTTTTACCGGCCTTACCAAATTACCGGGCAAGGCAGCCTCAATAGATACACAATGTAGGCTCTACCGGCCCTGCCAATACCGGGTAAGGCAACCTCAGATGGAATGTGGTAAAAGGTTCTACCGGCCTTACTAATACCGGGCAGGGCAGCCCAGAGATAATAGCAGCAGTCAGATGGAACTGGCAAATTAGCAGAATCGTTAAGCAGCAAGGCTTTGGAGCAAACCAGCGTCCGCACGCTGGAAACAACACTGAATAGTATAGCCGTTAGGCTTAGCGAGCAAACCAGTGACCGCACACTGGAGTAACAAGCGAGTAGTATAGCCGCAAGGCTTAGGAGCAAACCAGCGTCCGCACGCTGGGACCAACACAGATTAGTATAGCTGATAGGCTTTGGAGCAAACCAGTGACCGCACACTGGTGTAACAAGCGAGTTTGTATAGCCGCAAGGCTTAGGAGCAAACCAGCGTCCGCACGCTGGGACCAACACAGATTTGTATAGCTGAAAGGCTTAGGAGCAAACCAGTGACCGCACACTGGTGTAACATGTGAGTTTGTATAGCCACAAGGCTTAGGAGCAAACCAGCGTCCGCACGCTGGGACCAACACAGAATTGTATAGCTGATAGGCTATGGAGCAAACCAGTGACCGCACACTGGTGTAACAAGCGAGTTTGTATAGCCGCAAGGCTTAGGAGCAAACCAGCGTCCGCACGCTGGGACCAACACAGATTTGTATAGCTGATAGGCTTTGGAGCAAACCAGTGACCGCACACTGGTGTAACAAGCGAGTTAGTATAGCCGCAAGGCTTGGGAGCAAACCAGCGTCCGCACGCTGGGACCAACACGGAATAGTAGCAATGTCACCAACGCGACCAGGCAGAAGGTCGCCAGGATACTGAAGACAGGTGATGAGATGACAGGAACCAGCAACGATCAGTCAGGTTAGAAAACAGCAGAGAAGTTCAGCAGGAACTGCAACACCAGAGACTAGGCCGGAACCAGGACTGGAAGTACTTCATCATGCAGGAAACACTGGAACAGTAGAGATCAGGAACTCAGGAACACATGAGATCAGGAACTCAGGAACACTGGAACAGAGGCCCAGCTATCACTAGCATAGTGATAGCAAGAAGGTCAGAAACAACACGAAAGGGCACTCAAAGGGTGCCCAATCCAGGTTTAAATAGTCAATAAGAGGCGGGCTATCTGCAGACAGCCAATAGAAGCCCCCTACTGGTGACAGACAAGTAACTGCAGCAAATCACGGGCACCGTGATAGTACCCCCCTTTCAAAGACCCCCTCTCCTAGAATAGGGTTTAGGTTTCTGCGGGTAATTGGCATGAAAAGCCCTAGTTAACCTAGGTGCATGAAGGTCCGTACTATCCACCCATGACCGATCCTCAGGACCATACCCTTTCCAATGTACCAGGTACTGTACCCTTCCTCTAAGCCTACGGGAATCAATAATGCTCTGAACCTCGTACTCCTCCTGGCCCTCGACCTCAACAGGTCCTGGCACCACAGGTGTGGTAGTATAGCGATTGCAAACCAGAGGCTTAAGAAGGGACACATGGAACACATTATGGATACGCATGGATGCAGGTAGGTCTAGTGCATAGGAGACAGGGTTAATTTTGCGAATAACTCTGTATGGACCAATAAACCGAGGAGCCAACTTATTAGACGGAACCTGCAGCTTGAGATTTCTGGAGGAAAGCCATACTCTATCCCCAACCTGAAAGGAAACCGCTGGAAGCCTTCTGCGATTAGCATGGCGCTGATGACGCTGAAATGACTGACCAAGTGCCCTCTGAACTTGTGCCCATGTGGAACGGAGTTGCTCGATATGCTCATCCAGAGCTGGAATCTGTTGCGTCTGAAATGAGTCTGGAAGCAAACAGGGCTGGAACCCATAATTAATCAGAAACGGAGAGCTCCCAGATGAAGAATTGACCGCACAGTTCCTGGCGAACTCTGCCCAAGGCAACAAGTCGGACCAATTATCATGATGGTCAGTAACGAAACAACGGAGAAATTGTTCCAAGCCCTGATTAGCTCGTTCAGCGGCTCCATTGGTCTGGGGATGGTAGGCAGAGGAGAAGGACAGCTGTATGCCCATCTGTTGGCAAAATGCCCTCCAAAATCTAGACACAAACTGGCTCCCCCTGTCAGACACCAGTACCCTAGGCACTCCATGCAACCGGAATACTTCTCTGGCGAACACCATTGCCAATTCCTTCGCTGAAGGAAGACCACGGAGGGGCACGAAATGAGCCATTTTAGAAAACCTGTCCACCACCATGAATATAAAGGAGTACCCCTTCGACATAGGCAACTCTCCCATAAAATCAATGGAAACATGAGACCAGGGGCGTTCGCCATTAGGCACCGGTTGAAGCAAGCCCACAGGGAGATGTCTTGGGGTCTTAGCGCGGGCGCAGGTGGCACAGGCATTCGTAAATTCGGCACAATCGTTTCTCATGGAAGGCCACCAAAATAACTGAGAAAGGGACCATAACAATTGGTCTCTACCAATATGTCCCGCAGCCTTAGAGGAATGGTAGGTTTCGAGCAGCCTAGTACGAAATGATTCAGCGACAAAACATTTGCCCACTGGGGTTTCATGGGGAGCGGACCCCTGAGAGGCCAGAATCTCCTCCACTAGAGGAGAAGTGATACTCGTGCGTATAGTAGCCAGTATCCTATCAGGTTGGATGATAGGAGCTGGTGCTTCCACTCTGTCACTGTCGGCCTCAAATTGTCTTGACAGTGCATCAGCCCTGATATTTTTTGACCCTGGCAAATATGATACAATAAAATTAAATCGAGACAGGAACAGTGCCCACCTGGCCTGACGAGAGGACAATCTCTTGGCCTCCGAGAGATAGGTCAGATTCTTATGATCTGTTAGGATTGAGACAGGATTCTTAGTACCTTCAAGCAAATGACGCCATTCCTTAAGAGCAAGGATAATGGCCAATAATTCTCTGTCACCTATCTCATAGTGGCTTTGAGTGACAGTCAACTTTTTAGAGAAAAACCCACAAGGTCTGAGAGTTCCACCTTTCTCGTGTCGCTGCGAAAGTACTGCCCCGACCCCAATATCTGAGGCATCAACCTCTAACGTAAATGGAAGTAAAGGATTGGGGTGGGATAACACAGGAGCCGCAGCAAATGCCAGCTTCAAATTCTCAAAGGCTTTCTCAGCAGATACCGGCCAACAAGAAGGATTAGCACCCTTGTGCGTAAGATCGGACAGAGGTTTGACAATGGAAGAAAAGTTCTTAATAAACCTCCTATAATAATTAGCGAAACCCAGGAAACGCTGTATGGCTTTAAGACCCTTGGGTTTTGGCCATTGTAGGACAGCTGACAACTTTTCTTTGTCCATGGCAATGCCATCATTGCCAATTATGAACCCCAAGAATGGCACACTGGTTCTATGAAACTCACATTTTTCCATTTTACAAAATAATTTGTTCTCACGGAGTCGTAGCAATACTGCGGATACATCTTTGATGTGCTGTGCCATGTTTTGGGAGAAAATCAGTATATCGTCGAGGTACACCACAACACATGTCTGTAACATATCTCTCAGAACATCATTTATCAGTTCCTGGAAAACTGCGGGTGCATTACACAGCCCAAAAGGCATTACTAGATACTCGTAGTGCCCAGCTCGAGTATTAAAGGCAGTTTTCCACTCATCACCTGCTCGAATGCGAACCAGATTGTAAGCGGCCCGTAGGTCCAACTTGGTAAATATCGAAGCGCCCTTAAGCCTGTCAAAAAGCTCGGTGATGAGTGGTATTGGGTATGCGTTTTTTGCCATTAGTTTATTCAAGCCCCGGTAGTCAATGCATGGTCTTAATTCGCCATTTTTCTTTTTTACAAAAAAGAACCCAGCCCCAGCTGGAGAGGTAGATTTACGTATGATCCCTCTAGCAAGGGCATCAGAAATGTAATCCTCCATAGCCTTATTTTCATCACAAGATAATGGATAAGTGCGTCCTTTCGGAGGTACTGCACCAGGCTGCAATTCAATGCAACAATCATAAGGTCTATGCTGGGGTAGCATACTAGCCTCTCCTTTGCTAAAAACATCGCCAAACTGTTGGTACACATCCGGCATAGCAGAGGAAGTGCACATGACCTTAATAGGCTGGATGACGCACTTGTCCATACAAAACTGGGACCAAGCAGCAATTTCACACTTTTTCCAATCGAATTGTGGGTTATGTAACTGTAACCACGGAAATCCCAATATCACCGCATGGTGCGGGGAATTAATCAGTTGAAACTGCTGCTCTTCTCTGTGAAGTGCCCCAATAGTCATAGACAATGGCATAGTTTCAAATATAACCTGAGGCGGTTCTAAGGGTCTACCATCAATCGCTTCAATAGTCAAGGGGTTTTCTCTTTCAATGCGTGGAACTCCGTGCAATTCAGCAAAGGTATTATCCATAAAATACCCTGCTGCACCGGAGTCAACCAAGGCCAAAACCTCCACAGAGCGTTGTGCCCAAGACAATACCACCTGTATGGTGGGTTTCATTATGCCCGACACTGGGGACGATTGTACACCACCTAGGGCCTGTCCCCCAAGATACCCTAGGTGTGTGCGTTTCCCGGACGTACCGGACAGGAATTTAGCAAGTGCCCTTTTTTACCGCAGTATAAACATAACCCTTGTTTTTTGCGATATAGTCTCTCTGCCTTGGATAGTCTAGTGAAGCCTATTTCCATAGGTTCACTTGTTTCCCGTACTGGTTCACTAGACTTCAATGCCAAGGGAGGGATGGGTGGGCAAAACATGCTACTAGGCTCATTATTTTTTGACCGTAACTTACGATCTCTGGCAATTGATCTCTCACGTATTCTGGAGTCAATTATCATAACATACTCAATGTAATCATCTAGATCAATAGGTAGATCTTTAGCAGCGATTTCGTCTTTAATGTGGTCATTCAGGCCTTGAGAGAAGGCTGCCAATAATGCCTCGTTATTCCAACCTACCTCTGCTGCCAATGTGCGGAATTCGATGGCATAGTCACCCACTGTACGCCTGCCCTGTTGTATCTCCATAAGGCGTTTGGCAGCAGAGGTGGTTCTACCAGGAGGCTCAAACACTCTTCGAAAGGAACGCACAAATTCACTAAAGTTCTTAGTACAAGGTTTAGCATTCTCCCACAAGGGGTTAGCCCAGGCCAATGCTCTGCCAGTGAGCAGTGATATCGTGAACCCCACTTTACTACGATCATTGGGAAATGCGTGTGCCGTCAATTCCATAAAGATTTCGAGTTGATTGATGAACCCTCTGCAGAGACTAGGGTCACCATCATATCTTAGCGGCAAGGGTGCAGAAGCCGTTAACCCTTTAACAGTACCCCCTAGGGGTCTGGTATCACTTTCCGGTGTCTGACTTGGCGAGACCACCGGGCTAGAGCTAGATTGGTCAGCAGGTACCGTGCGTTCAAGGATCGTTTGAATTGCAACTGCCAACTGATCCAAACGTTGCTCGAGCACATCCATCCTCCAATGGATATTCTGTGCGTTACCTTGACCCTTGCTGTCTGAGGTCATGGCCCTTTCGTACTGTCACGGTTTATTATGACTCTCAGACACAAGTTTTAGGTAAAAAAAAAATCAATTTTATTGAAATAATAAATGATAACTTAGGATGGCAATAACATACATATATATATATACAGAATATAGCACAGACAGAAGGCAGACTCTACCGGTCCTGTCAATATACCGGACAGGACAGTCTTTAGGCTCTACCGGCCTTGCCAATACCGGGTAAGGCAACCTGCAGATGGAATAGCATAACGGTTTTACCGGCCTTACCAAATTACCGGGCAAGGCAGCCTCAATAGATACACAATGTAGGCTCTACCGGCCCTGCCAATACCGGGTAAGGCAACCTCAGATGGAATGTGGTAAAAGGTTCTACCGGCCTTACCAATACCGGGCAGGGCAGCCCAGAGATAATAGCAGCAGTCAGATGGAACTGGCAAATTAGCAGAATCGTTAAGCAGCAAGGCTTTGGAGCAAACCAGCGTCCGCACGCTGGAAACAACACTGAATAGTATAGCCGTTAGGCTTAGCGAGCAAACCAGTGACCGCACACTGGAGTAACAAGCGAGTAGTATAGCCGCAAGGCTTAGGAGCAAACCAGCGTCCGCACGCTGGGACCAACACAGATTAGTATAGCTGATAGGCTTTGGAGCAAACCAGTGACCGCACACTGGTGTAACAAGCGAGTTTGTATAGCCGCAAGGCTTAGGAGCAAACCAGCGTCCGCACGCTGGGACCAACAC
The DNA here is from genome assembly GCA_037306005.1 of Rhinophrynus dorsalis. NCBI lineage: Eukaryota > Metazoa > Chordata > Amphibia > Anura > Rhinophrynidae > Rhinophrynus > Rhinophrynus dorsalis. The sequence goes on along the minus strand of CM074723.1, from coordinate 129,696,050 downwards.
AGATTTGTATAGCTGAAAGGCTTAGGAGCAAACCAGTGACCGCACACTGGTGTAACATGTGAGTTTGTATAGCCGCAAGGCTTAGGAGCAAACCAGCGTCCGCACGCTGGGACCAACACAGAATTGTATAGCTGATAGGCTATGGAGCAAACCAGTGACCGCACACTGGTGTAACAAGCGAGTTTGTATAGCCGCAAGGCTTAGGAGCAAACCAGCGTCCGCACGCTGGGACCAACACAGATTTGTATAGCTGAAAGGCTTTGGAGCAAACCAGTGACCGCACACTGGTGTAACATGTGAGTTTGTATAGCCACAAGGCTTAGGAGCAAACCAGCGTCCGCACGCTGGGACCAACACAGATTTGTATAGCTGATAGGCTTTGGAGCAAACCAGTGACCGCACACTGGTGTAACAAGCGAGTTAGTATAGCCGCAAGGCTTGGGAGCAAACCAGCGTCCGCACGCTGGGACCAACACGGAATAGTAGCAATGTCACCAACGCGACCAGGCAGAAGGTCGCCAGGATACTGAAGACAGGTGATGAGATGACAGGAACCAGCAACGATCAGTCAGGTCAGAAAACAGCAGAGAAGTTCAGCAGGAACTGCAACACCAGAGACTAGGCCGGAACCAGGACTGGAAGTACTTCAGCATGCAGGAAACACTGGAACAGTAGAGATCAGGAACTCAGGAACACATGAGATCAGGAACTCAGGAACACTGGAACAGAGGCCCAGCTATCACTAGCATAGTGATAGCAAGAAGGTCAGAAACAACACGAAAGGGCACTCAAAGGGTGCCCAATCCAGGTTTAAATAGTCAATAAGAGGCGGGCTATCTGCAGACAGCCAATAGAAGCCCCCTACTGGTGACAGACAAGTAACTGCAGCAAATCACGGGCACCGTGATATCGCCCTTCTTTGCGGCTCTCGGGTACAACCCCCCTTCTATAGCTGTCTGTCCATGGTATCAGAAGAAAACCATTCCCTGTATGCGTCTCACCTCTCAAGTACAGCAGAAGGAGGCGGCTGATCACCATTGGTCTCTGGCACCCAGGTTCATGCCCAGTCATCTGGTTTGGCTCTCAGCAAAGAACATTAAACTTCGCCACCCGTCCAGCAAGTTGGGCCCTCGATATCTGGGTCTATTTAAAATCAAGACTCTCCTTTCTCCAGTCTTTTACCTCTAGATCCTTCCTGAGACACTTAGGATACATACAGTCTTCCATGTATACCTACTCAAACCTTATGTGGAGGCTCATGGCTCTCATCCTCCCTCTACTCCTCCTCTCCTGTTTCTGTGAATGACTCAGAGGAATTAGTTATTCCCTTCTTTCCCATGGCACCCTGCAGTACCTCATCAACTGGAAAGGCTATGGCACAGAGGAGCACTCGTAGGTGGTGGCTTCTGATGTGCACACCCCTTCCCTTGTACGTTGTTTCCATAGGTCTGAACTGGCCAAGCCATCTTTGGACTCCCGGAGGTAGTCCTTGAGAGGGGTAGTGTGATTCTGCTTCTGCCTTTTTTTTCCAAAGTATTTTGCCAGTCAGTTGGTTCTACTCTTGATTCATTTTCCCACGCCCTGTTTCTGACACACTCTCTCTCTGACCCTTTATCTAGCGTCCAATCAGATTGATAGCACTTTTAAATCATTGGGAGTTACATATTAGCCAAGAGGGCTCCGCCTACAGAGCCAGTTGATTATAATGAGGGAGAGTATTTGTGCCTGAATGCTGTGAGATGCATTTGTATTCACTGCAAATAAGCACAAAGAATTCACTATATTGTGGTTCTGAGAGGGTCATTCTACTCCAAGTTACGGTGTTCTGAGTCTTTCTGTTCCTTTATCTGTGGATCTGGTATTTTTTAGGCTGGTTCTGTTTCTGAATTGCCTTATTTGTTTGTGATATCGTTCATGGATTTGTTCCCCTTACACTAAGATGTGTGCAGACATGATTTTGTCATTATAATCTTTAGGGTTTATATGCTTTGATATAATTTCATATATATTATCATTGTGTTGTTATACCCATATCACTACTTTTATTACTTAAGATTCCAATGTGGTAATGCATATTTTTTGCTAGGAAATGTACTTCATTATTCTGTGCTTCATCCAGAGGTATGCATAATTGAAACCAGCAGGCATATAGTTAAATTCTGAAAAAGGACAGCCTTAGGTCTCAGGTTAACAACCTTACAGACATGATGGCTAAGCTGATGACTAACATGGGGCAGTCAGGTCAAAGCCCCAATACTGCTACAGAACAGGTATCTAATCCTTTTTTAGGGATAGCTCCTGGAGGGGAGAGTGCCACCCCATAGTAGCTCAACAGGTTAACGTAACCCTTGTAACTACTGATTATATTTTAACTACTGCTAACGCCCTTTCTTTACAGGATGTAAATGTTGGAACTGACATTAAAATCTCTTCATTATTTTCTACTCAGTTGGGTACACAGAAATCCGTTCCTGATGACCTTGTCGTCTCCCCCAGTACTTCTTCTGTCAGCACAGAGAACTAAGAGAACTTCTACAGCTGTGGCAATTAACTCGTGCAAGCGGTGGAGGAATTCAAAAGAGATTTTACATAGTAATTATTTATGCGAAATGCGTGAAATTGAAGGGAAATATTTCATAGATATCACTCTACAGGATCTTAAGGCCTTGCTGGACTCTGGGTCGCAAATCACACTATTGTCAAGCTCGCACTTTCATCAGATTATGGAGTGTGCTCAGGTCAAGCCAGTGCTACAAGCATTTGATGGGTCCCTAATAAGCGTAGGAGGTAACCCCTTAAATTATATGCATTAATCTGCTAATGCGTTTTATTATGTATAAAATGCCTGATAATATTGAAGTTTATTCTGTTGTACATAGATGCAGATATTTGGTTATATTGAGAATAAGGCTGTGGTATTTATCTAGAGTTATTATGCTGTACAGCTCACTGATAAGAATACTAGCATGTGTAGCACAAGATAACTTGCTGTGAGATGTGCTGACTACATTTGTGCACTGTAACATCAGACCTGTAAGTGAAAGCTGCTGGAGCTGTATTATATTGGGGGCACATGATGCACAGCAAAAAAGGGGCACATTTAGTTAGAATGGAATAAACTTTCCTCAATAAGTTATAGACGTTTATGCCTGAACATTAGTATTCTGTTCATGTAGAGTAACTGAGTTCACTTTTAAAAGTCGCCACGTCTCCATGCACAATGTGGGCTCAGCGGGCTACTTTTAACCATGGATTACTAGGTTTACAAGTTGTAAACTCTGAGGTATAACTCCATATTGGTTGTAAGCTCTGTATATCATTAGTGTAGCTCCATTTGAAGTGTAAGCTTTGGAATCAACTGTGTAGCCCCATTTCAGTTATAATCTCTGGGGAATTACTAGTGTATCCCCATTTCAGTTGTAATGTCTGTGATAAAATGTAAAGCCCTATTTTAATTGTAAGTTATGTGGTATCATTTGTGTACTCTCATTTTAATTGTAAGTTATGTGGTATCATTTGTGTACTCTCATTTTAATTGTAAGTTATGTGGTATCATTTGTGTACTCTCATTTTAATTGTAAGTTATGTGGTATCATTTGTGTACTCTCATTTTAATTGTAAGCTCTGTGGAGTACCTAGTATGGCCCCATTTCAGTTGTATGCTCTGTGGTGCACTTTAATATATTTACCCCCTTGGATGCCAGAGAGGTGTCCAATGCTTTGGTGACATCTCTGCCATCCAAGAGATAAAGCATTTATTTATTTTTTGTCTTTTATTACATTAGTACTACTATGCCTGACTACAAAAAAAGCAATGAAAAAAACAGGTTTGCTGTAGGAGGCCCCAATTTGTGATTCTGCCTAGGACCCTATGGACTCTTAATCTGGCTCTGCACGTTCTCACTTGTGGGTGTGGCTAGAGCAATCTCAATGCTCCTTTTTTTATACCCCTTTGCAGACTATTACTTAACACCTTGCATGTTAGAGATATCTCCAGCACACTGAGGTGCAATGCATTAGAGATCTCTCTAGCAACCAAGAGGTTAAAAGTATTTTTATGCTTGCTTTTTATAGGCCAGAGGTATTTTCTGTGCCAGGAAACAGTGAATGGGACTGGTAGTGGGGTCATGTGAGAAGTGGAGGTGTGGCCATGGGCAGAGCTAAGGACTCCTAGAGTGACTTGCCTAGGGGAGCCTGGGAGGTAAATCAGAGTAGAAGACATCATCATGTTCACTACTCATTAATAAAAAACCCAGGGCTGAACTGTGCAGTCCCAGATCAGCAGCTATACGCTGTTTTATGGCCATAAAATGGACCCCTATGGCAATCAAATATTTGATTTCAAGTTACAGATACATGTGAAGGGAATGTTGAAACATTATTATAGGAAAACCTGTCAGAATTTCAGATTTATAATAATGCATGGTCTATTTTAGCAGAGTGGGGGGAAGCAATATCCCTTTGCGCTTCTCACTTCCTGGTTACAAGTCAATACTGTGTAAAACACAACAGGAAGTATGAAAGGAAAATTATTTCACCTGGTTACTGAAAATCATATGCAATGTTATATATGTAAATTATGTTAACATACAAAGGGCCTTATGCTCAAAAGAAAAGAGGAATAGTTCTGGAACAAAGCAAATGTACCATGGTCTACACATAGGAATCCCAATATATTTAAATTTGGATTTGTACCTCTTTAATGCCAGAGAAATATGAAATACATTTCTATGCAGAGCACTGGACGCCTCTCTAGATTGAAGGGGTTAAAATATTCACTTAAATTAATGCCGATTTAAGGTAATTGTATGTGTCCCTTATGGTACAGTTGGTTTGCCCCAGATTTGCTCCTCTTTTCTTTTGTGCTTATGTCCCTAAGACATTACATACACAACTGTGATTGTCCAATGTGTTGTTTCCTAAAAGAGCAAGTGGTATTTTACCAACAATATTTATTTAACCAGCTGAAAGCCAAAAAAGTGAACAACATATTGTACAGCTATGCTTTGCTCACCCCTCTGCCACTCAAAGGGTTAAGCCAGGGGAGGTAAATTGTTGGACTATAACTTCCATTTACTTAGACAGTTGTTGGCTGGTCAGGCATAATAGTAATTGTATCCCCACAAAGCTGAAGGGAGATGGACTACGGGTCAGTAAGGGTTAGTCAATATAGAGACAAATTTGACCCGTCTTAGTATGTACTATGCTGTCTTCGACATTTTTCCCTATCATAAATCCTGGAATATGCCTACATTGCCTTGGCTTTGTCACCATAACAGTGTTTAAGTGTGCTCTTTGCAAATGACTTATTTCCATCTTTAAATTCTTAAAATCTTAATTAAGCATTTTCAAATTCCTTAGATCGTGTGTTTATGTTAATGTGATGAAAGTCTTATAGCTGGCGAGTGTCACAGCTCACACAAACAAACGTACCTGTGTGAGACTAGTGTAATGTAGATTGTGTCATAGTTTTCAATGCAAACCTTGGATTACATTTATTCAAATACATGCCCTCACATGAGACTTTAGTATATAGGAGTAATCTGGATATTTCCCAAGTACCCCATATATGTGCTTCAAAATCCTATAATATCAAAGGCCAGATGTATGTTTCTCCGATGCAGTCATGCACCGTAGAGACTGCCTGAACGCAGGCTGATGTAGTCATGCACAGCAGACACTGCCTGAACGCACAGAATGCTGGGAGGTGTAGTTCTGCTGTAGTACACCTGCCGTAATTTGGCCCGTGTAGACAGGCTCTTACACTAGTTATCAAATAAAGAGTATTTCATAGTTCACATAGCAAAATGTTTCAAATGCAACCGTATACAACTTTAATGGTGTGAATAACATTCTTGGAGTAAAACATAGCTCTCATTTAGCCAAGCTGATTTAAAAACAGCATATCGGCCTAGTGACAGAGATGAACAGAACTGTACAGTAAATGATAAGGCTAATTATATTATTATTTTTATTATAACTATATACAATATTTACATTAATTACATTTAATAAATTAGATGATGTCAATGATGATTTCTGGGCTTCTTTTTTGCCTGTAGGGAGAAGATACACACAGTGAGGCTGATGTACTAAGTAAAAGCAGTGCAATACTGGTGAGAACCATGCGAATCATAGCAAAGGAATTAGCATGTCAAAACATTCCCATTGATTTAAATCGGTCTTTTAACCACTTGAATTCTGCAGAATTCTCCAATACATTACAGAGCAATGTGTTGAAGACCTTGCAGCATTAAAGGGTTAAAAATCCTCATTTATATCAATGCTAATTGTTATTTGCTCTCTAATGAGCAGTGGTTTGCCCCAGAATTGCTCCATTTTTACTAAGTACACCAGCCTCAGTGACGTTGATGTACGTAGATCCGGAGTAATTCTGGGACATAAGAACAGCAACATTGTTGCCAAATAAAAATTCCCATTGATTTAAAATGGACTTTTAACCCTGTGAATGTTAAAGAGATCTCTAACACATTGCAAATCATGGCAAACCAACTATGCACTCACTCATACAGAGGCATTTGTCTCTGTGTGAAGTGTATCAGTGTGTCCTGAGCAGTGATAGTGACTAGTTTTTGAGTTATTTAGATTTATAGATTATGATAATTACACGTTTGTTATGCAGGCACTACTGTCTTAGCCTTTTCAGTGCTATGGGATGCGGGAAATGCAATGGCAAGTTTGTAATTAACAGAATCTATCAATCTAAATAACTCAATAAATAAATATATACTGGCTAATACAACATACACTTGATTTTAAACACTATAAAAAATAATCAAATTTGTTTTTAAGTGATACGGTCCCTTTAAAGTTGTGCCTTGTTTGCTTACATGACCATCATGGAGGCACCACTGTACATAGGCATATTGGGCACTAATTCAGGGTCATATACTTACCAACATGAATGGTGACTCAACCCGTCCTTGTTGGAGCTCCTCCCAGTTTATCCCAGTGAAAAAAGGATGGCTTTCAATTGTATCAGCCGCCCGCTGGCGTCGGGTGGGGTTTTTACTCAGGAGCTGTGGAAAGAAACAAGGATCATTTCATATATTACATTCTAGTTGTATTATATAGTGTCAAATGCACAAAGACAGAAGTGAAACAATTCTGGGGCTAAACCAACACGGGATCATTTCAAACTAATTTACTTGCATTTTATGAAAAGGTGAGTAGTAATTTGGACAAGTATATTGCTGTTGATGTAGTATACTTGGATTTTGCCAAAGTCTTTGAAAAAGAACTCTCAACTGGTTACTGCAAAACTTAAAAGACATTATTTTCAGAGGTGATATTTGTACATGGAAAGAGAACTGGTTAAATGAGAGATGATAGAGAATTATTGTAAATGGAATTATTTCAGGATGGTCTGAAGTTCTATGTGGGATGCCACGGGGTACAGCCCACTGCTTTTTAACTTCTTATTAAAGGGATAGTAATTCTTGATTTAAAAAATGTTTAATATGTACATATTAAAAAAATAAATTAAAGGATGTAAATCCCATTGCTCAAACTTTGATAGTTTTAGTAATAAGCTTCTAAAGTCTCAATCTTTGCTGTTGACACTAACCTCTGTAAAGAAATACTTACAGAGCAGGATCTTTTTTTCTTTGCAGAAAGATTTGAATAAACTGAGTGAATAGGGAGAAAAGTGGCACATGAGGCTTAATATAGCTACATTTAAGGTTATGCATTTGGACCACAGAAACAAACATGCTACATGTATCCTAAATGGAAACTACATGGGGAATCCTTCTTAGAGAAAGATTTAGGAGTATTAATAGACAATAAACTTCAATGCAGTGTCACTCAGCAAGAGCCAGTAAGGTACTTATCCTGTATAAAAGGAAGGGGGTAGATGCATGGGGTGAGAAAATAATACTACCATTGTAAGGCCGCATTTAGAACCTGGAGTATAGTTTTGCTCACCTCTTATAGACATTACTGAACTGAAAAAGTACAGAGACATGCAACAATATTGATAATGAGACTGAAGGATCTGAGTTATAAAGACTAGCCAAACTGTGTTCATTTATATTAGGGAAGAAGCATCTAAGGGGTGATGTGCTTAAAATTTACAAATATATTTGTGGTCAAAACAAATAACTCTCTAAGGAATTATGTATTCAAAGAGCTGAGCAAAAAAGCAAGAGCTCATACATTAAGCCTGAAGGAAAGGTGGTTTCACATGAAACAAGCAAGGATTTTTTATACAGTGAAGGCGATAAAATGATGGGATTCTTTGTCAAAGAAGATAGGGTTTTGATCAGGAAGCTATCTGATTGCCATCTGGAATAAGGAAAGTATTCTTTTACCCACTTGGGGCTTAAATTAATAGTAATATGTTCAAACAATTTAAGCTTCTCTCATTCTTAAACATTTTTGTACCATGCAGAGCTGTATTACAATGTCATACCATGTATATTAAATTATAAAGTGTCCCCCTCCCACTCCTTTTACATATTGTCAGCCATCTCCCCTCAGATCTGGAATCCAGTCATCAAACAGGACAGATCACAGTGAGGGACATTGTTCTCGCTGTTCGCATAAGGAAAACCCTTCCCCTTGACGAAGGAGGACAGGTTTTTCCTTATGCTCACAGAAGATTGTTCCTCATTGTGATCCATCTAGATGGTCTTGCTGCTCTGAAGAAAGGCCGGGTTACATAGGTAAAAGGGGCAGGATAGGGACAATTTATAATTTAATTACACATGAACTATTCACTGTATGGCATTGTAATACAGCTCTGCATGGTAGAAAAACATTGAACAATGATCAAAGCTTACATTATTTGGAAACATTCGTATTGCTTTGACTGAAAATGGCTTAAAAGGGTTTTTTTTTGCCTTCTTCTAGATCAACAGGTGATATGGCACGGGCTGATCTTGATGGGTGTGTGTCTTATTTCAGCCTCATCAACTGGATCCAAATTGATCAAAATGGGACTTTTATCATCACAAAACTATAGAGGTCTCCATTGTGATATGCAGGAATGCTTTAGAGATCTCTTTCCTACACAAAGCAATCAAAAACAATGGACACCATATAGCATCCAAAGAATTAAATAATAACTACACTTGTTTTCCTCTCCTGCTAAATGTAAGAGCACCAGATTTTAATAGCTTCATACTATATTGAACTACGATTTTAAGGGTCAAAAGCCCCATTTATATCAATGGGAATTTGGTGAGTTTTTATTCACCCCTATGGTGCAGTTGTTTGATCTGGAACTACTCTAGCTCTCCTTAGTACATGAACCTCAGCAAGTTTTCACACCCATCTTCACTGACTGGATTGTGTGTCTATGGAGAGGGAGATGCAGATGGTCCAAACTGAGTTCTTTCACTGGGAGGTGGGCTTCTACCAGTGGCTCTGAGCAGCACACTTAGCCATTTTGTGTTATAGTTTATACCACAGCTCATACCCACCTTTCTGATCAGGTCCCTGGTCATTTCGCTCACTGATGATGGGAATTCCAGCTTGCTCTTGGACAGGTTCCATGGAAAATTCCCAGTTGCCATGTTGTATAGTACAACCCCAAAAGACCACCAGTCTACTGCGCTGTTGTATGGCAGCTTCTTGCGTATCTACCAAAGTACAGAAAGAGGACTATTTTTCAATCTGTCTACACACAAACATAATGGCATAGACACAAACATGGACACATACAGGCTTCTGCACTAAAGAGAACTGGAGTAACTCTGGAGCAAACCAAATGTAGCACAGTGATCAATAAACAAATCCCCCCTTTCCCATTGATTTAAACTGGATTTTAACTGCTTGAATGCTAAACAGACTTCCAAATCATTGTTTTGCAAAGTTTTGCAGGCCTCTCTAGCATTCAAGGGGTAAACTGTGTTCAGTTGGTTTACTGCATAATTGCTCCATTTTCCTCTATAGTACATCAGCCTCTGTGTCAGATATCCAGTGTACAATGATCATGCCAGTTCCATCCGCAGGGAGAGTAACAATCTACTTAGGGTAAGAGTCACAGTCTTCAACCTTTGGCACTCCAGCTGTAGAAGGCTACAATTCCCGTCATTCACTGCCAGCTGTTGTCTGGTTGGGGATGATGAGCAATGTAGCCTACATCGTTTGGAAAGCCAAAGGTTGCCTACAGCTAACTAATGGCATTGGAATTGATAGCTGCTTGTGAAGGATCTAAAGCCCCAGGTCATGTGGCTTCCATGGGGCACGTAATGGTGCTAATCTCCTTATCAGTAATGATGGAATTGGGCTGAAAGATGCAATAATAATCTGTGAGGTTGGCCAAAGATCCAGGTCTTTTGGTAACCTAGCATCTTCCCTGGTTCAGGGTATCTCCACATGAATACCCAGCATGCTGTTTACAATGCAGGTGCGGTACAAACACTGGTCTGATTAACTCCATGAGTACCAACGAAACATACAATTTCAGTACTGTTCTAGTTCTCTCTATTTTTAGAATTTCTATTTGCACTTTTATTTCTTGGTCCATCTGGGAGTACACGTTTAGGGGAGACAGTTGGATACATGGTAGAAGCCTAACCATCTATCAATGAGAGGAGAGTATCAAAGTGGGAGTGGGCAATAAAGTCTCCCATTTGTGATTCCTGTCTGTTTTCCATATACATATCTGACAGACCACTTAAAGGTGCTGGAAGTGGGGAACATTTTGAATTGGTGATATACATACATAATACTCTGTGGAGACCCTTTTCCCATTTTCTTCATTTAGAATACAGTTGTGTTCTCTTATGACCAATGCATAAATCAGACAACAGAAGGGGGTGATATGAGTGTGCACTACAAAAATGGCCTGCCTATCCTCTATACTAAATACAAAAATTCTGAGAGATCAGAAATTGTCTGTTTCTCACCTCTGGGGCAACATATCCACTGGTTCCTGCAAAGCCTGTTGTTACTTTGTCCCCAAGCATATCATCAACAGCAAGCCCAAAATCTGCAATTTTTATGTGTCCTACGTTGTCAATCAGGACATTTTCTGGCTTGAGGTCTCTGTAAAGAAATAGAATGTGAAATCCATCGGTCTGTGAGTTGTTCAAGAGCCAAACTATAATCCACAAAGACTGCTTCCATCTCAGTGTTTTGGTTTTGGTAAAGCTTTAAGGATCACAATGCATTGTGAACTAATATGTTGCACACACATCTGGTCCTTAAAGGGATAGTAATGCTTCATTTTATCTTTATTTTATTTTGTAGGCATTAAAAAAACATGAAGAACGATATAAGTCTTATCTCTCAAACCTTTATGGTTTGAGAGATATTCACAAGCAAAGTTTCCCCTCCCGCCCCTTTTACCTAGTGTAAGTCATCTCTTCTCAGATGTGGAATCCAGTCCATAGACCAGACAGATAACAGAAGGGGACAATCTTTTTCCTATGAGAAAAAAGAAAGCCCTGCCCCCCTTGACAAGTTTTTCAGGTTTTTCCCTTATCTTAACTGAAGATTGTCCATCTCTGCAGTCTACCTGGGCACCTCCCTTCTGATCTGGTTGAGCAGTGTTACATCAGTAAAAGGGGCGGGAGGGGGATACTTTGTCATTGAATTACTCTTGAACTACAACTCTGACAGAACTGAAATAACACTCTCCAAGGTCCAAATACTATGATGATTAATTAGAGATGCTTTTATTATGAAACATTACTATCCCTTTAAAGGGTTAAACAATGGTTTTTTATTCATTATTTTGTAATTCTGCTCAGTGCAGTAGACAAGAGATAGTAAAATACAGGTGGTAAAAAGAGAAAGTGTTTGCAAGAGAGGTATCAGGGGGTAGTGTAATAAGGTCAGACAAGAGACAACTGAGTTCAAATAGCAGGATGAGGGCGCAGACTTTGAAATAATAGGGACACAACAGAGCCCTACTTCCTGATACTGCATCAGCTATATTCTTATAGTTGCCAGATTAGAAGTTAACTAACTTGGGGCTTGGCTAGATTTCCTTGTAGTTGAGCACTGGGGAAAATTTCTGAAATGCAGTTTTCCCTCAATTATTTAATACTCTGTGGATCAGGACAGGTGTAAGGATGGATAAGGGATAGAGAAACAGAATTGAAATAGGTCAGAATAAAATATATATGCAATAAGAGAATATAATTTACCGATGGATAATTCCTTTGCTATGCAGGAATTTTATACCGCACACCATTTCCGCAGCAAAGAACCTGATGAGCAAAAAAAAAAAAAATCAATAAATTTGTAGTTTAAAAAGCATAATTCAAAGAAAACAGAGGATTACAAAAGGATTCTGCTGTGAGATGGTTTATTATAAATGATTATAGTTCAAACTGTTTCACAGTGATGGAGCTGTTACTGCCACATTCTATAGAGAACTGTAGCCAGTGTCTCACTTCTCCCAGATCATACAATAAAATCACTGTCTGGGTACCAGGTAGCAATGATGCTAACAGTTTAATATTTAAAAAATGCAACAGTTTGAATCATAATAACCTTTAAATGAATTATTTCCCAGATGGGAAATTACAATGTTTTACTCAGCAGGAAAAGCCCCACAATATATGTGGTTTCCATAACAAAAATTTACCACTCCTTTCAAATATTAATCATGTGAGTGCTAGAGAAGTATCCAACACCTTGTTCCGGCATTCAAAGGGTTATTAAAATGACTTTTTCATGCCCCCAAATATTTCATTTTATATTATCTATACCTCATGCTCATTCATGGGAACATTCTCATCCATGACTCCCTGAGAAACACACAGGGCTGAGAATGGGAGTCTCCAAATGAGGATATTCAGAGAGTTCCCAGGTATGCTCATGCTCTTAGAAATGCTAGCAAATATTTTGTTTTAAAGATATTTAGACTTTGTTCATCTAGCTAAAGAGGTGGAATCAAGGAGTAAACCACGTACACCATAGGGTTGGAATAAACAGTCTATGAATTCCCATTTGTTTTAATGGGGATTTAAAAGCTTAAGGGGATAGTAATACTTTATTATGACTATCCTCCATATTGTCCATATTTGCAAAATAATTTAATAGCCCCCAGGTTCATCTCTCAAACCTTTATGGTTTGAGAGATAACCGAAGGCAAAGTTCGCCTTCCCTCCCCCTTCCCTGAAGTCAGCGTTGTGCTGACTGCAGGGATATCCGGTCTGACTTTTATCAGGTGGCTCTGCAGCAAAGCCGCAATCCCGTTAGTGAAAAAGAATTATTTCACTGAAACGGTCTTCTACATGTGCTTGCAAACTAAGCACATGTAGAAGACCATTTCAGTGAAATAATTATTTTTCACTAACGGGATCTCAGCTCAGCTGCAGAGCCACAAGCCTGTGGTACGATAGACTTCCCCTGCAGTCAGTACAACGCTGACTTCAGGGAAGGGGGAGGGAGGGGGGAACTTTGCCTTTGGTTATCTCTCAGACCATAAAGGTTTGAGAGATGAACCTGGGGGCTATTAAATTATTTTACAAATATCTAAAATATGGGGGATAGTAATAATAAAGAATTACTATCCATTTAAGTCCTACAGAGGTCTCTAAAACATTCCAACTCCAGCCTGACTCATGTATCCCCTCTCCATTTTGTGTCTCCATCTGGCTCCCTTTCGTAGTCCTTACTTTATGGTATCGCTGTCCAGCATTCTGTTCTTGGACAAAAGCTCCAAAAGGTCTCCTCCAGCAAGGTATTTCATAACGTAGTAGATATGCTCCTGTTACACCAGAGACAGTGGGAGAAAGGTTACAATGAAGGTCTTATTTTTAAGAAAAGATTCAACACAGCATGGTTATGCCTAATCCTTATTATACATATATAATGACTGCATTTCTTATGCTGTGTATCAGTCCGAATACAAAATGCAGCACATGCCTGCTTATGTCTCCTCCTTATGGTACACATTGATTGCCCTGCCCTGTGTATCTATCCTAATACATATATTGTACAGGGCTGGATTTTTATTACAGGAGGCCCTAGGCATGGCACACTAGGTGCATATAGTTCTGGCTATGGCCACACCTGCACTCTTCACATGCCCCTACCCACAGTACCATCTACTGTCTCCTGACATAGAAAACACTCTTGACAAATAACAAGAAAGAACAAAAAAGCCTGAAGTCCTTAGTTTCTAGAGAGAGAGATCTCCAAAACATTGTTCTGCAATGCATTGGAGATATCTCTAACATTTAAGGGGTTAAATAATTGCATGTAAAGAGGTAGAAAACCAGTGCAGGGATATTGAGATTGCTCTGGCCATACTCATAATTCATAATAAGGGTGTGGCCAGCACAAACATTCCTATAGTATCTCCCACTTTCCTTCCTTCCCTGCCACAAGAGGGCCTTCATCCCTAGTGGTTCAGCATTTGGAGTAAGAGGAGTGTTCTTGCTCAGGCAGAAATCTCTATATCAGTGCTCCCTCCTGGGGGTCAAGTGATACAGAGGATAGGATATTCCAGCTATTGCTCATATATTGTTTTTGCACCATAGGGCGAAATAAACATTCCCATTTAATTGCTAGAAAGGTCTCTAATGCACTGTTTCACAATGCATTAAAGAGCTTTCTAGCATTCAATGGGTTAAATTATCCATTTAAAACAATGGGAATATAGTGAATTTTATGTGTCCCCTATGGTACAGTTTTGATGCTGCAGAACTGCTCCTCTTTTCTTTAGTACATAAGGCCCCAATTCTCGGCAGCTAACTCACATCATCAAGATATGGTTTTTACCTCAGTTTCGAAGGTTGCGTATGCATGTGTTAGAAATCGGCAACCACCTGCAACCTCCAGTACACGCTGTTCCACCATTATCTTGTCTCTGCTCATGCCGAGGAGATGCTGCTTTTCCACGCATTTAATTGCTACCATCTTGCCGCTATCATTGTGGTAACCCAGGAAAACCTGTAGGAGGTAGATTAGAGAGACCTGCGAGTTAGAAGGTCAGTCCCTTATTGGAGATCAAATATCAACAGGAACACATAAAGACGATCTGCGCAAAACCAAAATTCAGCATCTACTGCAAACCAACATTAAGGAACAAGTAAAAATCTCCATTGATTTTAAAGAGGATTTTAACTCATTGAATGCTCCAGAATTGCTCCACTTTTGATTTTTGTATATGGCCGCATATTTCACATGGTAGGAAGGTAATGCATGGGATTCTTGGCTAGCATCCAAGGGGGTTAATGAAAAGAAAATTATAAAATACAAATTGAGCCCAGATATGTAATTCTGTGGTTGGGATGGGGGGGGGGGGGCAGAAAAAAGTAAAAGATGACTTGAGATTGTAGAGAACTGCCCAGGAGTGGGATCATGTGGAAGATAAGTCAATGAATGGGCTCAGGACATTAAAATTGGACTGAGGAAGATAAAGAAATTGATATGAAAAAAAAAGTCATATAATGGGGAGAGGTCAGAAGAATATGGCGGGGGAGTCACAGGAATTAAAGAAAAGACAGAGGAATAGGGCTGGGAAGTCACCAGAATGATTCTATATGAAAGAGAGTTCATGCAATGGAAGAGGGGATAGAAGAATATGGCTAGGCGAGTCACAGGAATTATTTTTTTGAAAGAGACATCATGTAATGGGGAAAAGCAGAACAGGGTTGGGGAAATCATCAGAGGGGTTCTATATGAAAAAGACTTCATGTAAAGGGGGAGGGGACAGAAGAATCATGGGTATTATGCTGTATGGAAGAGCAGTCATATAATGGGGATTTGTCTATAAAAAGAATGTAATTGGAAGGTAACAGAACAATAGGGCTGTAGCAATGGTTCCATATGGAAGAGAACTCCTGGATTTGGCTGCGAAGGAAGACTATGGCTGGGGAGTCTCAGAAATTATGCAACATGGAGTAAAGGGAAAGGGATAGGTTAGGGATGGAAGAATAGTGCAAGAGGTGACAGGAATTGGACTATATGGAAGAGATATAAAGTAATGGACTTGGGAAGACAAATAGGGCTGAGGAATCTCAGAAATGGGCTGAAATAGTGTAAGATTGATGGCAAAGGAGCGGAAGAAGAGGGGGTGAAGGTGATATGGAGACAATTAAGACATTCATTTTTAGAGGATAGAGAGGCACAGATTAGGAACAGTTAACACTGGCATTTCTTGTTATTGTTTTATAAATTATTTTAATGTACTATAGTTGGTTTGGAGAACCCATTACTTACTTTTCCATAGCCACCTTCCCCGAGTATATGATACATGGTGAAATCCTCCAGTGATAGCTCACGTGGGGCAGTTGATGGCTTTTCTGAGCTTCCTCCTTGTGGGATAAAAAATATGTTATTTGTTACTGAAAATGAAGAGCGGTTAGATTGATAATAAACTGGACATTGTCATGACTGGAGCAAAATGTGAACTAGTAAATGTTCAGGGTGTGCATGTGCGTGTGTGTGCAAATTAAAAGAGGGGACCTTGACAAAATTACCCATTTTATTACTGCAGGAGCCAATGTGTTAGACCAGAAAGCCAGAAGGAAATTAGTGTAAGGGTGGTGTTGTGTAAGGGAGCAGGGAGGGAAGCAACCTGTGTCTCTGTGCTGTACTAAAACTTTCTTCATCCTTAGTCAGCAAACATCTTGCTAAGGATGATGGGAGTTGTACTCCAACAATAGCTTGAGGGTCACAGGTTGTTGTAAACATCTTGAACATTTTGGATGTAGATGAGTGAAGGGTCTTTCTATCATTGTCATGTTCACCAATCTATTTCATCCATCCTCCACAATTCTGTTCAACCCCTCTTTTCTACCCCCTCTCCTCTTCATCCGTTTTCTTCACTTCTTCTCTGTTTTTGACCACTATCCCCTGTTTTTTTCACTTATCCCTTCCCTTGATCTCATGCAACCCCCTCTGTACATCCCCTATCTCTACTCATCCCTTCATCTCAATGCTTTGTTTCCCCAACTCCTCCCTTCATCCTTGTCAGCTACTTATCCCTCATGCCATCTCATCCTCCTCCATTTCCCTCCCCATTCCCTATTAATTTCCCTCTCTTCCTCATCATTCCCACTCTTACTTCCTCTTTCCCCTCTTTCCTATCCACATCCCTTCTCTTTGTCCCTCTCCTTCTCCTCTTTCCCTTGCCTGTATCCAATCTCTTCTTTCCTCTTCTTTCTATTCCCCTCTCTTGTTCTTTGTCCTCCTTTCCTCTGTTTCTTTTCTTCTTTTACTCCACTCTTCCTCTTTATCCACTCCTACCTTTAGCCCCTCTATTCTCCTGTCATCTCCACTCTTCCTCCACCCACTCATTATCTACCCTCCTCTCTCCTTTTATTCCTATCTGTCTTCACTCTCATTGCTACATCTCCTTACCTTTTCTCCACCAACTCTTTTCTTCTCCCTCCGAACTCTTTGACTGTCTACTGACATTCCTTTCTCCCCCAGTATTTTCCTCCTCCTCTCTTAGACCCTCTACCCTGCATTTCTTCTTACCCCTTCCTTCCTCATGATCTCTTACTCCCTTTTCTCCTCTCCCCTCTCTATGTATATCTATATATATATATATATATATATATAGAGAGAGAGAGAGAGAGAGAGAGAGAGAGAGAGAGATGTAAAATAACAAACAAAATGAATATCTTGTAATACCTTTTTTATTGGACTAACAGAATTTTGGATTGACAAGCTTTCGGGATAAACTCCCTTTCTCAAGTCTGAAGCATTTGTGAGCACAAGGACACAGAAGTCACATTTAAAACAGTTATAACAGTTCAAACAGTTAATACAGTGAATTCAAAGCTGAGTTGTTTGCTGGGGTTAACCCCCTGAGTACCAGATGTTATTTTACATCTACATCACTGGACTAATACGGCTACAACCTTAACTCTATATATATATAGATATATATATATGTGTGTGTGTGTGTGTGTTACATATATATATATCTATATATATATATAATAAATGAGACCGTAAGTTCCCCTATCCTGAAGTTCTGGTGCACAAGTGGTCCTCCAGCTACCAATGGGCTCCATCTACCATCATCCCCAACTAGTCCTTGTTTGTCATCAGTAATTTCCAGGAGCTGTTTTCCAGCTACAGCTAGAGTGACACATGTTTACTTTACCAAAATCTGAACAAGAAGTCCTAATCATTTTCTTGGGATGAATCCTATCTTCTTCTCCCTTTGCATCTGTCTGTGAATGCTCCTGTCGCTTTCTTTTCCTGCTTTTTTTGATTTTATCCTGTTTTCTATCACTCATTGTAAGTCAGAAACTTAGCAAATTATGTACCACTTTAACTAACTCGAAATAGCTTTGAAGCTGTCGTGATTAACTGAAACTAAGACTGTATCTCACTGTGTTCTATAAAACCACTGATGACTGGGCCTGCTAGGATGTTCTATGATGTCATACTCTTGCTCTTGTTTCTAGGATGGTAACCCCACCCCTGCAGTACCTCATAAAGCTAATCAGCTACATGTTTGAATTCTAACTCCCTAAATTTAAACATACATAACTGACAAATCTGGGTACTTCTTTCATTTTAAACAAAACCAAATATTATACCATACAATCTGTCTATGGGCCTTATGTCCAAAGGAAGACTGAAGATTTCTGGGGCAAACCAACTACATGAGAGGGAGGAAATAAAAATCCCCATTCAGATAAACTGGTATTTTAATAATATGCTTTGTTAAGTAATGTTAAAGAGACCACTTGGGTATTCATTGGATTAAAAATCCCAAATTTAATCTGTGGGGAATTGGGTAAATTATATTTGTACAGTTGATTTGCCCCAGAAATTCATTCAGTAGATTTTGCTGCAGGTCAGAACGTATACATTTATCATGGGAAACTAATAATATGTTGCCATCCACCACTCTCTAAAACTACTCAGTAGATATATATGAGTTTTCCCAAGTTTGTAGGGAAAAGCAATATCACATAGGACCTTATGTAAAAGGCAAATTAGAGCAATTCTGGAGCAAACCATAGAGGACAAATAACAATTCCCATTAATTTAAATTAAGCATTTAATGCCATGAATGTGAGCTAGGTCTCCAACTCATTGCGAAGCAATGCATTTTGCAACCCTATCATTCAACATGTTACAAAACCTATTCAATCAGTAGGATTTTTGCTAATTATTATTTATTACAGGTATATACAGGGCCGGATTTACATCTCAGGAGCCTGTAGGCACAGAAATCTGAAGCCCCCCCCTCCCCATTGGCCATTTCCACTGGACAACTCCACAATGCTCCTAATCTCTACACTGCCCCCCCATCAGCTCCATATTGCCCTCACATTGCACCCCATCAGCTCCATATTGCCCTCCATCAGTTCCAACTTGCACCCCATCACCTCCATATTGCCCTCACATTGCACCCCATCAGCTCCATATTGCCCTCCATCAGTTCCAACTTGCACCCCATCACTTCCATATTGCCCTCACATTGCCCCCCATCAGCTCCAACTTGCCCCCCATCAGCTCCACATTGCCCCATCATCTCCATATTGCCCTCACATTGCCCCAGTCAGCTCCATATTGCCCCATCATCTCCACATTGCCCCCATCATCTCCATATTGCCCTCACATTGCCCCCCATCAGCTCCTTATTGCCCCATAACCTCCACATTGCCCCCATCAGTTCCCTATTGCCCTCACATTGCCCCATCAGCTACAACTTGCCCCCCATCAGTTCCAGATTGCCCTCACATTGCCACCATCATCTCCACATTACCATCCCATCCTCCCCCCTAATGTCCGCTTTCTACCTCCTCCCTGGTGGTCCAACAGTGTATATCTCATCATGCATTCCCCTGAGCTTTTCTTATACTGGTGCACCAACTTGCAATGCCTCCATTCATGCGGCGCCTCACTTCTCAGCAAACAGAAGCAGTTTAAAAGCTTCCCTCCTGTGCTGCCTAGGGAAGAGCTGGGACTAGCTCAAAGGATCGCAACAGTTGGGCTGTTTATATGGGGAACTTTAGCTTCCCTTCAGTGAGACAGTGACTGAGACTTGCTCCCAGTATAACAGCAGCTGGGTGTGGGGAAAGATAGCTTCCCACTGTGAGTGAAGACTGCCATTGATACTGGGGCCAGCTCCCTGATTCAGTACAAATTGTGTCCTATATAGAGAAAGATAGAGTCACATGTGGGTCACTGGGGCTAGTGCCCAGGATAAGTGCAGCTATCTGCCTGGGTGGTGAAATATAGCTTCACTTGTGAGTTAATTAGTCTGGGGCTACATTACATGGAGTTGTTAGTTCATTAAATGAGATACACTTTTGATGAATGTACCTAAATCTTAATCTGGCCCACTGAGTTGGGACTGCTGCCACAATGAATGTGTTTGGTACTAGCCAAGTGCATATATTTAGGATTGATCATGGCTCTCCTCTTGGGCTGGTTGTCAGGGCAAATGGGGCCCGGGCAAGTTCGCCCGCTGAACACAGCTGGAGCTGGCTCATAGCTCAGTGCCAGTCTCCCCCTCCTGTCACTGACATCGATTACGCGTGTGCCCTGAGGATCTGAGCTGCTGGCTTGCAAATGGCAATCAGCTCTGTAATTGTCAGTGTAGATGGCTTTTAGGGGGCTGGGCTCCTAGCGCAGGGCTGCTTTTTCCAGGCGGCAGCACAAAGTTTGATTTTGTTCCCAGCATGGGGCGGTCTCTGTATTTATGGCTTCTTTCCCCTGTAAATACTATGAAGCAGGAGAGGACCCTAGCAATTACTTTTTAAAATGCATCGGCATGGCAAGAAGGAGCTCAGCAGCTACAGATTTGTGCCAAGAAGGCACAGACCTCACCATTTTGCTGCATCGGGCGGGGGAGGTTAATTAATTTAAAAAAAAAAATTACGATCCCAATGACAGGCTCCCCTCTGTGGGGTGCGCCTGTAGGCAGATGCCTACTCTGCCTAATTATAAATCCGGCCCTGGGTATATATATGTTACAGTTGGTTTGTCGCAGAATTCCTACAGGTCATTTTAGCACATTGGCCTTGGTTTTCTTTGAACAGTTCCATCTTACAGGTATAGTAATACTTAAGTATTACTAATCCCTATATTAAAGTCATTTTAAAAATAAATGTATTGCCCCCAGTTTCATCTCTCAGACCTTTATGGTTTGAGAGATAGTCGCTCCTAAAGTTTCCCTCTCCCTCCCCCTTCCCCGTAGTCAGCGTAATAGCTGACTGCAGGGAAGCAAGTTATACGACTTTCAGGCTCTCCAGCACAGCCGCGATCACGTTAATAAAAAAGAAAACTTTCACAGAAATGGTCTTCTACTTGTGCTTGGTTTGCAAGCACATGTAGAAGACCGTTTTAGCAAAAGATATATTTTTTTAATTAATGTAATCGTGGCTCTGCTGCAGAGCCACCTGATGATCTATGACCCAATTTCCCTTCAGTCAGCTACAACGCTGACTTTGGGGAAGCGAGAGGGAGAGGGCAACTTTAGGAGCGATTATCTCTCAAACCATAAAGGTTTGAGAGATGACACTGGGGGCAATACATTTATTTTTGAAAGGACTTTACTATAGGGATTAGTAATACTTAAGTATTACTATCCCTTTAAGGGATTTGCAGCCTTAAAACTGGTCTGATTATTGTGCATATGAACAGTGACAATCTCTCTGCATGAACAATAAATAACCAATAAATAAACCAGTTGTGTGTTTGTTAAAATCATTTTTGTCCAAAACTTCATAAAACATAAATGTATCAGGTAAGAATAAAAAGTCACCATATTTAATGGGTTCACAGTTTGTGAGAAGGGAAGCAACCTGTGTCTCTGTGCTGTACTAAAACTTTCTTCATCCTTAGTCAGCAAACATCTTGCTAAGGATGATGGGAGTTGTACTCCAACAATAGCTTGAGGGTCACAGGTTGTTGTAAACATCTTGAACATTTTGGATGTAGATGAGTGAAGGGTCTTTCTATCATTGTCATGTTCACCAATCTATTTCATCCATCCTCCACAATTCTGTTCAACCCCTCTTTTCTACCCCCTCTCCTCTTCATCCGTTTTCTTCACTTCTTCTCTGTTTTTGACCACTATCCCCTGTTTTTTTCACTTATCCCTTCCCTTGATCTCATGCAACCCCCTCTGTACATCCCCTATCTCTACTCATCCCTTCATCTCAATGCTTTGTTTCCCCAACTCCTCCCTTCATCCTTGTCAGCTACTTATCCCTCATGCCATCTCATCCTCCTCCATTTCCCTCCCCATTCCCTATTAATTTCCCTCTCTTCCTCATCATTCCCACTCTTACTTCCTCTTTCCCCTCTTTCCTATCCACATCCCTTCTCTTTGTCCCTCTCCTTCTCCTCTTTCCCTTGCCTGTATCCAATCTCTTCTTTCCTCTTCTTTCTATTCCCCTCTCTTGTTCTTTGTCCTCCTTTCCTCTGTTTCTTTTCTTCTTTTACTCCACTCTTCCTCTTTATCCACTCCTACCTTTAGCCCCTCTATTCTCCTTTCATCTCCACTCTTTCTCCACCCACTCATTGTCTACCCTCCTCTCTCCTTTTATTCCTATCTGTCTTCACTCTCATTGCTACATCTCCTTACCTTTTCTCCACCAACTCTTTTCTTCTCCCTCCGAACTCTTTGACTGTCTACTGACATTCCTTTCTCCCCCAGTATTTTCCTCCTCCTCTCTTAGACCCTCTACCCTGAATTTCTTCTTACCCCTTCCTTCCTCATGATCTCTTACTCCCTTTTCTCCTCTCCCCTCTCTATGTATATCTATATATATATATATATATATATATATATATAGAGAGAGAGAGAGAGAGAGAGAGAGAGAGATGTAAAATAACAAACAAAATGAATATCTTGTAATACCTTTTTTATTGGACTAACAGAATTTTGGATTGACAAGCTTTCGGGATAAACTCCCTTTCTCAAGTCTGAAGCATTTGTGAGCACAAGGACACAGAAGTCACATTTAAAACAGTTATAACAGTTCAAACAGTTAATACAGTGAATTCAAAGCTGAGTTGTTTGCTGGGGTTAACCCCCTGAGTACCAGATGTTATTTTACATCTACATCACTGGACTAATACGGCTACAACCTTAACTCTATATATATATAGATATATATATATGTGTGTGTGTGTGTGTGTTACATATATATATATCTATATATATATATAATAAATGAGACCGTAAGTTCCCCTATCCTGAAGTTCTGGTGCACAAGTGGTCCTCCAGCTACCAATGGGCTCCATCTACCATCATCCCCAACTAGTCCTTGTTTGTCATCAGTAATTTCCAGGAGCTGTTTTCCAGCTACAGCTAGAGTGACACATGTTTACTTTACCAAAATCTGAACAAGAAGTCCTAATCATTTTCTTGGGATGAATCCTATCTTCTTCTCCCTTTGCATCTGTCTGTGAATGCTCCTGTCGCTTTCTTTTCCTGCTTTTTTTGATTTTATCCTGTTTTCTATCACTCATTGTAAGTCAGAAACTTAGCAAATTATGTACCACTTTAACTAACTCGAAATAGCTTTGAAGCTGTCGTGATTAACTGAAACTAAGACTGTATCTCACTGTGTTCTATAAAACCACTGATGACTGGGCCTGCTAGGATGTTCTATGATGTCATACTCTTGCTCTTGTTTCTAGGATGGTAACCCCACCCCTGCAGTACCTCATAAAGCTAATCAGCTACATGTTTGAATTCTAACTCCCTAAATTTAAACATACATAACTGACAAATCTGGGTACTTCTTTCATTTTAAACAAAACCAAATATTATACCATACAATCTGTCTATGGGCCTTATGTCCAAAGGAAGACTGAAGATTTCTGGGGCAAACCAACTACATGAGAGGGAGGAAATAAAAATCCCCATTCAGATAAACTGGTATTTTAATAATATGCTTTGTTAAGTAATGTTAAAGAGACCACTTGGGTATTCATTGGATTAAAAATCCCAAATTTAATCTGTGGGGAATTGGGTAAATTATATTTGTACAGTTGATTTGCCCCAGAAATTCATTCAGTAGATTTTGCTGCAGGTCAGAACGTATACATTTATCATGGGAAACTAATAATATGTTGCCATCCACCACTCTCTAAAACTACTCAGTAGATATATATGAGTTTTCCCAAGTTTGTAGGGAAAAGCAATATCACATAGGACCTTATGTAAAAGGCAAATTAGAGCAATTCTGGAGCAAACCATAGAGGACAAATAACAATTCCCATTAATTTAAATTAAGCATTTAATGCCATGAATGTGAGCTAGGTCTCCAACTCATTGCGAAGCAATGCATTTTGCAACCCTATCATTCAACATGTTACAAAACCTATTCAATCAGTAGGATTTTTGCTAATTATTATTTATTACAGGTATATACAGGGCCGGATTTACATCTCAGGAGCCTGTAGGCACAGAAATCTGAAGCCCCCCCCTCCCCATTGGCCATTTCCACTGGACAACTCCACAATGCTCCTAATCTCTACACTGCCCCCCCATCAGCTCCATATTGCCCTCACATTGCACCCCATCAGCTCCATATTGCCCTCCATCAGTTCCAACTTGCACCCCATCACCTCCATATTGCCCTCACATTGCACCCCATCAGCTCCATATTGCCCTCCATCAGTTCCAACTTGCACCCCATCACTTCCATATTGCCCTCACATTGCCCCCCATCAGCTCCAACTTGCCCCCCATCAGCTCCACATTGCCCCATCATCTCCATATTGCCCTCACATTGCCCCAGTCAGCTCCATATTGCCCCATCATCTCCACATTGCCCCCATCATCTCCATATTGCCCTCACATTGCCCCCCATCAGCTCCTTATTGCCCCATAACCTCCACATTGCCCCCATCAGTTCCATATTGCCCTCACATTGCCCCATCAGCTACAACTTGCCCCCCATCAGTTCCAGATTGCCCTCACATTACCACCATCATCTCCACATTACCTTCCCATCCTCCCCCCTAATGTCCGCTTTCTACCTCCTCCCTGGTGGTCCAACAGTGTATATCTCATCATGCATTCCCCTGAGCTTTTCTTATACTGGTGCATCAACTTGCAATGCCTCCATTCATGCGGCGCCGCACTTCTCAGCAAACAGAAGCAGTTTAAAAGCTTCCCTCCTGTGCTGTCTAGGGAAGAGCTGGGACTAGCTCACAGGATCGCAACAGTTGGGCTGTTTATATGGGGAACTTTAGCTTCCCTTCAGTGAGACAGTGACTGAGACTTGCTCCCAGTATAACAGCAGCTGGGTGTGGGGAAAGATAGCTTCCCACTGTGAGTGAAGACTGCCATTGATACTGGGGCCAGCTCCCTGATTCAGTACAAATTGTGTCCTATATAGAGAAAGATAGAGTCACATGTGGGTCACTGGGGCTAGTGCCCAGGATAAGTGCAGCTATCTGCCTGGGTGGTGAAATATAGCTTCACTTGTGAGTTAATTAGTCTGGGGCTACATTACATGGAGTTGTTAGTTCATTAAATGAGATACACTTTTGATGAATGTACCTAAATCTTAATCTGGCCCACTGAGTTGGGACTGCTGCCACAATGAATGTGTTTGGTACTAGCCAAGTGCATATATTTAGGATTGATCATGGCTCTCCTCTTGGGCTGGTTGTCAGGGCAAATGGGGCCCGGGCAAGTTCGCCCGCTGAACGCAGCTGGAGCTGGCTCATAGCTCAGTGCCAGTCTCCCCCTCCTGTCACTGACATCGATTACACGTGTGCCCTGAGGATCTGAGCTGCTGGCTTGCAAATGGCAATCAGCTCTGTAATTGTCAGTGTAGATGGCTTTTAGGGGGCTGGGCTCCTAGCGCAGGGCTGCTTTTTCCAGGCGGCAGCACAAAGTTTGATTTTGTTCCCAGCATGGGGCGGTCTCTGTATTTATGGCTTCTTTCCCCTGTAAATACTATGAAGCAGGAGAGGACCCTAGCAATTACTTTTTAAAATGCATCGGCATGGCAAGAAGGAGCTCAGCAGCTACAGATTTGTGCCAAGAAGGCACAGACCTCACCATTTTGCTGCATCGGGCGGGGGAGGTTAATTAATTTAAAAAAAAAAATTACGATCCCAATGACAGGCTCCCCTCTGTGGGGTGCGCCTGTAGGCAGATGCCTACTCTGCCTAATTATAAATCCGGCCCTGGGTATATATATGTTACAGTTGGTTTGTCGCAGAATTCCTACAGGTCATTTTAGCACATTGGCCTTGGTTTTCTTTGAACAGTTCCATCTTACAGGTATAGTAATACTTAAGTATTACTAATCCCTATATTAAAGTCATTTTAAAAATAAATGTATTGCCCCCAGTTTCATCTCTCAGACCTTTATGGTTTGAGAGATAGTCGCTCCTAAAGTTTCCCTCTCCCTCCCCCTTCCCCGTAGTCAGCGTTCTAGCTGACTGCAGGGAAGCAAGTTATACGACTTTCAGGCTCTCCAGCACAGCCGCGATCACGTTAATAAAAAAGAAAACTTTCACAGAAATGGTCTTCTACTTGTGCTTGGTTTGCAAGCACATGTAGAAGACCGTTTTAGCAAAAGATATTTTTTTTTAATTAATGTAATCGTGGCTCTGCTGCAGAGCCACCTGATGATCTATGACCCAATTTCCCTTCAGTCAGCTACAACGCTGACTTTGGGGAAGCGAGAGGGAGAGGGCAACTTTAGGAGCGATTATCTCTCAAACCATAAAGGTTTGAGAGATGACACTGGGGGCAATACATTTATTTTTAAAAGGACTTTACTATAGGGATTAGTAATACTTAAGTATTACTATCCCTTTAAGGGATTTGCAGCCTTAAAACTGGTCTGATTATTGTGCATATGAACAGTGACAATCTCTCTGCATGAACAATAAATAACCAATAAATAAACCAGTTGTGTGTTTGTTAAAATCATTTTTGTCCAAAACTTCATAAAACATAAATGTATCAGGTAAGAATAAAAAGTCACCATATTTAATGGGTTCACAGTTTGTGAGAAGAATAGATCTCCAGACACTCCCAAAATAGGAATGGTCACACAATAGCTCCACATCTTATTCTGCCAACCTTAATAAATGGCCTTGTATTCCTGCAAATAGGAAAATATGAAAAAAGGTCAGAAAAGAGAAGCAGCTCACACTGTATTTTATATAAAAAAAAGAATAGTTTATACTAAAATATTGCATTGACAGTCCTTATAAAGAGAGACTGAGACTGGAGAAAGGAAGACGTGGCCTCCTCCTGTCCTAGGCAAAGCTCAGAGGGGACGCCCCCATCCACCTTTGGCATGGCTGCAGGCATGGGCACACCCTCCTCTAACCAGCCAAAAGTGACTCCAAATATCAACTTCACAGTTATTTCCCTCTAATTTGAACTTGGATCCTCCCACTGAGGTTCCAGTGGGGCTGGACAGAGCTCTGCACTTAAGGACCTTTTACATAAATATCTTGACTTGCAGAATCCTCAGTTGTCCCTCCAAGCTGTGAACATTTCACCCAGCAAAATCCACCTTTTGTTTAATTTATACATAAAGACAAAGACACAGATATGGGTAAAATGGCCACAGTCTTTTATTTCCAACTAGCAGTGTGGGACGGCGCTGACCATCTGTTTTTTATGTAAAGTGTAATTGTATTCTGTTATTAGACTGTAAGCATATATTATTTGAGACCATGGCAAAATAACGGTGTCATTTGCAACTTACAGATGAGGCACAAACAGAACAGAACCATAAGGCACAAATGAAAAAAAATGAACAGAAAATAGAATAAAGCACAAATAGCACACAAATAGGACATGATGTGAGAGAATATTTGATATTATTAATTCACATATAGGGAAACAGCACAATTTATATGGAGTGCTATATGTGTGAATATAATCCCTATAGTCACACACAAAATATTAGTGTCATGTGTTATAACAGGATGTGTGTAATCCATAATTAGAGGACACAGTGGGGAGGACCAAAATAAATGTGTGCCATCGGCAGGGAGAGACTAAAGCTGGTAAAGTAAACACAGTAGTTTCTGAGTTATTACAAAACTGGGAAGGAATATGACAGTAGAAGAGCACCACCTCCTTAGTTTTACTGTGAAGTCATATGAGAGCTAGATCCTTGTATAATAGCATAAGCATACATGGAAACTTTGTCTCTGGGGACTCCTGTGGTGCAGCTGGGTGAGATAAATGATGCGATTGGCATCAAAAAGGGGAGGGGCAGACACAATGGAAAAAACATCAGTAGCAGCTCAAACAATGGTTTACAGCTGTTGTCTTTCGAAAGAGTGAAGAGTGCACATACCTATTATGTTGTGTGCACAGGTACTTCCTTATAGACGTGCTGCTTCTTATAGAAGAAATGTGAGACTGATAGTAATTAACCAGTCCTATTTTGTGTGGATATCAACACACCTGCTAACATGAATTATTGTACTATCTTGGTAACGCCCCCGCCCCGTGTATGTAATGTGGAAGTGTGTGGGATAGGAAGGAGTTAAGTCTCAGTATTTTTCAAACAAGTAAGGACTCCTGGCAGCCGCCTCACTGCTGATTGGCTTTCGTTACTTCATAGCCAGCCCACCGCCAGGTGATCATGGAGTGTGTGTGCTGCATGCCCAGTGCTTCCCACCTCTTAATGAGATTCAGAGGAATGTATATGTATATTTATGTATAGATTAATACATAAAATGACCTTGCCAGTACTACATATACTGAAGTATAAATTCCATAACCAGCATTCAGTGAGAGTACCCTACTATACAGTACCATCCTTCTTTGAATATTTCTATTGCTGCTACCACCATGTGAGAGTGGCATTAATATAGGGGATCAAAACATGAAAATTTAGCACTGGCAGTAGTAGCAACTCTCCCAATTATTCCATCTTTTATGAGCAGGGGATACCTTTCTTTCTCACCACATCAAGCTTATCTTACATGCATTTCTCTGGCAAGGTCTTCTCACCATAACAAGATTATTGAAGACCTTCAATGGTTTTGTCCTCCGCAAACAAGCACATGATACCAAGTCCCTATCCTGGCCAAACTAATTAAATTTCACTTAATTCTATACAAAACTATAGGAATACAGGTGATGTAAAATAACTTCATGTTTTGATTCCATTGATCCCCTCTTCTAAATATTTGTTATTTTAAATAATGTCCACATCTTCCAGTGCCTATGCCCTCGGTTAAACCAAAGCTTGTTCCTATTGAGTAGTATAACTGGTAACTGATCTCCATACTGACTAAGTAGGCCCTTTTCAAACCAGCTTTACTTTTACCTTATCAACTGTGTCATGACCTGCCAATAACTACGCTATAGCTAACAAACTGAATTCAGTGCTTTCCACTGATTCTACTATCTTTTTCTTTAATATATGCACACACTTTGTCAAGGGACCATAGGCAGAATGCAAAAAATGTGTGCAATCACTACTTATAGTGTACGTTTGATGGCAAAATTCAGCAAAGCAATTAGCACACATTTTCATATGTCTGGCTAACTTTGCCATTAATTTAGCAGCATTTGCTAACTTTGCTGTTAATTTAGGAGCATGTGCTATTCAGTATC
Source organism: Rhinophrynus dorsalis (assembly GCA_037306005.1). Taxonomy (NCBI): domain Eukaryota; kingdom Metazoa; phylum Chordata; class Amphibia; order Anura; family Rhinophrynidae; genus Rhinophrynus; species Rhinophrynus dorsalis. Next base: position 129,666,568 of record CM074723.1, on the reverse strand, counting down.
AAGGTTTCTTGCATCAAAATGTGAGAAATCACAAATGGCACATACATTTTTGGCTTTTATAAAATAGCTGCTCCAGTTTCTTGTATCCCACTCATGCCCACATGGTTAAACTAAATTAGGAAACTCCAGAACAGGGACCTTGCTCCCACTGTACAGCACTTGTATTACTTGCCATTGTTTGAACCAACCAATCATAAAGAGCTACATACACTTGAGAGCTATATAAACAATCATATAGAGTCAATCACAGTAATAATGTTTTTTTTTAATATAATTTGGAATCATGGCCATAGAGAAAGACATGTTACTATGAGCCACACATCCACATTAGCAGGTAGTCATGTAAAAACAAAATGTAATGTTTTCCACCACCATTTTCTAGGCACTCCATGCCATTAGAGAAATAAACTATTACCAGGGACTATTCCCTCTGAGAAAAACATCTTACTAGCTTTACTATCAGCCGAATATCCACATTAGAAGGTAGCCATGTAAAAACAAAATTAAAATATTTTCTATCACATCTCACAAGAACCCCAAGCCCTTAGAGAGACAAATATTTCCTGGAACCATGCTCATTGAGAAGAACACATTACTATCAGGTGCATATCCACATTAGCAGGTAGCCATTTACAAACACAAATGTTTTCCATCATTATTTCCCCGTATGCCCTTTGAGAAACTTGGAGGGTACTTTTTATTCTTATTACTATTAATTAAATTATTTATGTATTTATTTTATAATCATTTTCAAAACCAGATCCTTGACCCTGACCAAATTCTTTCTCTCAAGGCTCTAACAATAGTATAAATTAATCCTGAAATGAAAGCCAGCCAAAAGTAATTCAACAAAAATACATCACTCAACATGACCTTCACCAAATAACACCACAGATTTCACTGTGACATCTCCCTACTGTTCTCCCAAACATTCCCTCCCATATATTATTAACCATGCATTTGAGCTATTCAATTTCCATCAAAACAACACTAAGTTAGCTCGCTGACTGTCATTTACCAACTCAAAGCAAATCGCACATGCTAATACACCAGACTAGCTTTATGATTTTAAATAAATTAGCCTAGAATCTTTAGGATCCAGTAAAATGTGGATGTGCTATACAGAATCCGATGTTACATATTATTGTAAAAGGGGGCAAATGATCCGTCTTTGCAGCATTCTCTCATGAAACAACCATATTGCTTATGCTACCATGTGTTTCAGCTACATTACAATAAAAGTAAATTTAAGTTCAGGACTTTTAATGAGCAGGACTCCTTATACATCAAGTACACATATGCACTCTGTGGTAGACCAATAGAATACATAGAGAATTTTAAAACTGGTTAGACATGAATTTAGAAACTTAATTTCAGTTAACTGGGATATTGGTAAAATAATTCCTTAGTCCTGTTCATTCACTAGTCCCCTTAAGGCTTGCAGATCCTCTGCATAAACTTTTCTTTCTGCTATATTTGAGAGGATTATAATATACACATGTACACATACATATTCCACATAAGTGCATGCAATAGTGGCTGTCTCATGATACTAAATATGCTTGAATGCTGTCAGCGTCATATATTGTTATACAGTTTCTGTACATGAACAGGATACTGATGTTCAGGCATAAACTTCTAAAACTTAATGAAGAAACTTTATTTCATTCTAACTAAATAGATCTCCAGACACTCCCACAATTGGAACGGCCCCACAAGTTCGGCCAAGCTTAATAAATGGTCCTGTATTCCTGCAAATAGGGAAATAGGAAAACAGGTGAGAAAAAGAGAAGCAGCTCATAGTGTACTGTGTGAAATAAAAAAGGATAGTTTATTCTAAAATATTGCATTGACAGTCCTTATAAAAAGAGACTGGAGAAAGGAAGACATGGCCTCCTCCTGTCCTAGGCGACACTCAGAGGGGATGCCTCCATCTACTTTTGGTATGGCTGCAGACATGGACACACCCTCATCTAACCACACAAACATGACTCCAAATATCAACTTCATAGTTATTTCCCTCTAATTTGAACTTGGCTCCTCCCACAGAGGTTCCAGTGGGGCTAGACAGAGCTCTGCACTCAAGGACCTTTTTCATAAATATCTTGACTTGCAGAATCCTCAATTGTCCCTCCAAGCTGTGAACATTGCACCCAGCAAAATCCAACTCTTGTTTAATTTATACATAAAGACAAAGACACAGATATGGATAAAATGGCCACAGACATTTATTTCCAATTAATAGATAAAGAGGACCTTGCCAGTACAATATGTACTGTAGAATAAATTCCATAACCAGCATTCAATGAGAGTACCCTACTATGCAGTGCCATCCTCCTTTGAATATTTCTAATGCTGTTGCCACTAGGGGAGTATGGCTCTAATAAGAGGGGATCAAAACATGGAGTAATTTAGCACTGGCAGTAGTAGTATTTCTCCCAATTATTCCTTCATTAATAAGCGGGGAATACCTTCCTTTCTCACCCTGTCAAACTTATTTTACATGTATTTCTATGGCAAGGTCCTACCTCCATAACGAGATTATTGAACACCATCAATGTTTTTATCTCCATCTAACAAGCGCATGATACCAAATCCTTATCCTGGTCAAACTATCACGGTGCCCGTGATTGCCTCCAGTGTTTAGTTGCTGTAAAAGCGACCTTGTTACTTTCTGGCTGTTGCTCTATGCAAGTCGCTGTACTTATAGGTCACCAGTTAGTGATGTCATCTCTCCGCCCACTTACTAGGCCTTAAAGGACTCAGTATGTCCAGTTACCAGTGCCCTTTCGTGGTGTACCTGAGCCTAGTGCTGTTTTGGTCCATTACTGTTCCTGTGTATGACTCCTGGTTTCGTCTGACTAGCGTTCTGGCGCTGACTCCTGGCTTCTTCTGACTACCCGATCTGGCTCTGACTCCTGCCTTCATGTGACTACTCTCCCTCGGTTGCGTTCAGGCTTGTTACTACCAGCCTCGGCTACCCAGCCCCGGCTATTGATACCCTTGTTGCCTGTGCCTACCGTTTTCACCGTGCTCGCTACCCCTGTAGCAGTGCTTGTCAGTCAGTCTGTGTCACTGACCTCCTGTGGTCTAAGTCCGATTGGGTTGTTGCCTCACCTAGCATTCTAGGTGCCGTTTTACCTTGCCTCTGGTATATCCTAGCGGTAGGGTATAGTTGCGTTATTCTTAACCTGCCTGGTGTAAGATCAAGGAAGTGCTGTACACTGTCCTTCTATCAGTCTTGTGAAGGTTACCAAGGGCAGTCCGAATACTATCTACACCTGCCTAGTGAAGGATTGAGGAAGTGCCTTGCACTGTCCTCACACCTGGCCTCGAGAAGGTGGTGGAGTTAGAGTCACTACAATGTTGCTCCAGTGTTCTGGAGTCCCTCGCTCCTGTTGCCTGGGTTTACCCTAGCGTTAGGGTAAAGACGTGGGTCATATCACACTTGCCTAGTGAAGGGTGAAGAAAGTGTGTGCACTGTTCTTCCCTGGTCTCGTGAAAGTGTATTATCATTGCTGCTACTATTGTGTTTAAATAAATTTTATTTGATTTTATTTGTGCTCGTCAAGTGTCTTTATTTCCTTAGTCACTCCGTGACACAAACTAATTAAATTTCACTTAGCTCTAGTACAAAACTATAGGAAGAGCGGTGATGAACAATAACTTAATGTAACGATTTCATTGATCATATTTCCCACTACCTCTCTGGGGACCTTACATAATTTTACATTGGGACATGGCAATGAAACCTTGGGTTTGTTACCGGATGCAGGTACTGCCGCCCCCCAGACTGTTGAACAGGAACTTGGTGTGGCTGGGACTGCTCAGCTATCACACACGCTCCTAGCCGTGTATCTCCACTTGGCCTCGTCTCCCCTTCCCAGTGACCTGTCCCTCCCACTCTCACCTGCCCGCATATTATTTAATGCCCCAATTACACCACATGCTTCCTAATGGTTGGGCAGGTTTTGTGATGGCTCCGCTCCTGGCAAAGTGTAAAAATGGTCTGGGGATGCTGAAGAGAGGCAGCTGGAGCGCGTCCGTGTGCTGCATACATTATACTTTTCCTTTTGTATGCAGCACATGGAGGCGCTCCAGCTGCCTCTCTTCAGCATCCCCAGAGCATTTTTAGATGTCTCCTACTCGCCTCCAAGTTATCATGGCCATGTATGCGATCATTAAGTAGGCGACATGACAATTTTGCGCTGTCATGCAGTGCGAGATTGTCATGTCGCCGTTTTGAGCATGGTGACGTGGTAAATTACTTAAAAGGTTGCACTTTCTTTCACGTGTGACCTTTCAAAAGGATGCCCCTATGCCCTGGGTTAAACCAAAGCTATCTTGTTCCTGTTGAGTAGTATAACTGGTACTTTATCTCCATCATGACTAAGTAGGACCTTGTCAAACCAGCTTTAATTTTACCTTATCACCTGGTCATCCCCTGCCCAATACTACACTAGCACTAACAAATTTAATTTAGTGCTTTCCACTAAATCTATTAGCTTGTTTTTCTTTTTCTTTAAATATATGCGCAAACTTTGACATGGGACCATGTCCATAGGGTTAAACTACATGAGTAAACTTTAGAACAGGGACATTACTCCCACTGTTTCACTCTGTACAGCACTTGTATTACCTGGGATTGTCTGAACCAGCCAGTCATAAAGAGCTACAGAGATATATAATATAATTTGGAATCATGGCCATAGAGATAGATGTGTTACTATGAGCCGCATATCCACATTAGCAGGTAGTCACGTGAAAACAAAATGTAATGCTTTCCACCACCATTTCCTAGGCACTCCATGCCATTAGAGAAATACCAGGAACTATGCCCTCTGAAAAAAACATCTTACTACCAGCCACATACGCAGGTAGCCATGTAAAAACAAAATTATAGTATTTTCCATCACATCTCCCAGGGACCCCATGCCCTTAGAGAGACAAATATTTCCAGGAACCATGCTCCTGGAGAAGAACACATTACTATCAGCTGCATATCTGCGTATTTTCCGCATGTCCTTTGAGAAACTTGGGGGCACTTTTTATTATTATTTATTTATTAATCTTTTTCAAATCCAGGTACCTGACCCTGACCAAGTTCTTCCTCTCAAGGCTCTAACAATAGCATAAATTAATCCTGAAATGAAAGTCAGCCAAAAGTAATTCAACAAAAACATTCACCATGACCTTCACCAAATAACACCACAGATTTCACTGTGACATCTCTCTGCTGTTCTCCCAAACATGTCTTCCCATATACAATAAGCCATTCATTTGAGCTACTAAATTTCCATCAAAACAACGCTAAGTTAGCTTTCTGTCTGTCATTTACCAACCCATAACGTAAACCATAAACGCTAATACACCACACACTAGGTTTATGGTGTTAAATAACCTAGCCTAGAATTTATAGGATCCAGTTGGATATCTGGCACAGCCAATAGGGATGAGGCTGATACTGCTAGTTCTTTCTCTGGCAGTAGTAGCGTTATAGACTTACAGACCTCAGTGTACAGGTTCCCCTGACTTTTGTTCCCCAGAGCTGGTGCTGCCTTTACGAATTTGGTCAACACTCTTGTCTCACCTCAGGCAGTGGTTGATGAGGTTTAAACAAAACATACATCTATCAAGTTCAACCTATGTAAAATCACTGTTGTTTTAACTGATCCAAATAAAAGGGTTAAAAAAACAAACAAATCATTAACCCTTTGAGCTCTCTGAAATGCATTGTGTACCCCTCTGGCACTCAAAGGGTTAAAGCTATTACCAGGTATACTCCAGGTGGGCAAAACAATTCTTTCTGTCTGCATAAGGCAAGTTAAATCCTTTTTAGAATCTTTTCTGCATTGTAATCAGCAAACATATTTATCTATATTGTTGTGAGGTACAAAGGTATTGAATAGCATCTTGAAAGTATTTTATTTTATCTGCCACAACACACAGTCCCAAGGCAAATAATCCCACATCACAACTGCCTTTACTGTAAAATATATCAGCTTTTGTTTTAGTCAAAAAGTTCATTTCCCCTGGAGTTGTAGGATGCCCCTTTGGTTTTTGCTGAGTTCTTTAAGTTAAGAGTTACCCGGATAATTATCTTTATTGAATAGGAATGAGGCTGCCAGTCTCACCGTCAGTTATTGCAGAAATTAGGACAACAGGCTTGGGGAAGACCTGTTCATTGAGGGTTATAAATGCATTATAGAAGCTCGGTATGGTTTCCATAGTTATGCTTGAATTAAGGTTCTATGGTATTTACCATTTTTTGCCCATAACTTTTGATTACAGCCAGAAACTTGGCTAAATTCTTGGATTCCAGGTCAGACTGTCATTTAATTCAAACACTGCAAGTTTCATAATAATGGTTGTTTCGATTTTGCTGAAAGTAAAATGTTTCCCATTTAGAGCTATGAGAAATATCAGAAAGAGATACAGCCTAATGCTCAGTAGAGATCATCCACAGCTCTTAATGTTCTATACTGCACTTGCACAACAATTAGTTTATCTTCCTTTTTGCATACAGCAGGTTTGTCTAACAAGAGGTCCCACCTCTACATCCTTGCATCACCCACAGTTCGTTTGGCTTTAACCCTTTAAGTACCAGAGGGGTATGCAATGCATTTCAAAACAATGCATTGAGTACCCCTCCTTCTCTCAAAGGGTCAAATTTGGTGTGACCCACCCTCTTTTCCTATGCATCAGTCTCTTAACCATTTGAGTGCCAGAGATAATCACAAGGCACTGAAAACTGAGGTCATGCTCATAAATAATTAGCAATTTGGATGCTGAAGAGAGATTTTAGAGATCCTCTAGCTTCCAAGGCATTACTAGGGAATACAAGCATTAAACAATTACTTGGGTATTTTACCCCATTGAATGCTATCATTCAATGCATTACTATGGAATAAACGCTTTAAAAATGATTTTGAGACTTTTCTAGCCTCCAACAGCTTAAAGAATTTGGGCTGGAAGTGGTGAATGACATTAAAGGAGCAGTACACTTTTTATTTTTAATGAAAACCCGTATGTTAAAGGGCAGGGGCATGGGCGTCCAATGTGTAACCCATGGGACCAATATGGCCCATCGAATCCCAGGGTGAGGCCCACTTGAGATTTTTAAAACTCTTTAGCCAGTTCGCTAGCACACATGAACTACTAAGCCAATGCAGCCTAACCACCTTCCTACTACTACTGTACACTTCGGGAATAGCTTAGTCTGTTAAATATCTGTATTTGCACTGACTTGAAGTATGACTAGGCCAATAGCGGTGCAGTTTTCTATGACTAAAGATGTTTAAACTTTTTTATATTCCCTCCTATTACGGCTAAAAAAATCTATATTCTTTGATAGCCACTAGGCAATAATACATCATTCATATCAACAGAAAAAATAAATATGGCTCTTTAACAGATGGATTTATAAACATGTGGCCCACAACTGAAAAAACTTTGATGCACCGTTTATAGGACTTTGGGCTTTTCCAGATTAGTAATACAATGATGCTCCCACTGTTGTCAGATGTTTTATTCAAATTCAGTTGCAGTTCGAATTGTCAGGAAGTGAGTGTCAGTTTGATTACTTCCTGAAAGTTGAATCTGACAGCATCATACCTGGGAACTCTCAGGGTCTGACCCTGAGACTCAGTGTTTTGACCCAAATCTGAGGGTCTCGGTGTGAAGGGCCAAATTCTCCGGCTGGGAGAATTCACTGTTAACTACTATCTCACCTGCACCAAATAACAGACGATGGGGTTAAAGGGGAACTTTCACCTCAGAATTTTTTTTACCAGATGTTTAAACAGTTAAGCAGAATTTTGAAACGTGCTTCTTATTTTTTTTTTTACATACTTAGTAAGATCTTTGGTGACCATGCTGTGCACTTCTGCATTCTGCGGCACTGTTTATCTTCGGCACAGCTCTCAGGACTTCCCAGCACTATTTCATTCTCCTCCCACCTCCCTCCCAGCTGCCCCAGGGAGCGTGTTCACGCTTCGCTTCGGTGTGCTGTGAACAACTCATAACATTACAACAAGCTACGATTAGCGTTATACTAAGGACGGATAATAGCACCTCCTGGTTACAGCAAGCAGAATTATTTCACCTGAAATCTACATTATGGGGAACTTTAACCCTTTAAGAACCAGGCAAATCAGGTGTGGTTTGCACTTAAAGGGACAGTAAGGTCCCATAAAAAATGCTTAGAGTTTTGTAGAGATTAAAAAAATAAACAATATGCCACAAATCCTATCTCTCAAAACGCTATGGTTTGAGAGATATCCTCCGTTAAAGTTCCCCTCTCCCTCCCCTTCTCCTGACTTCAGCTGTAAGCTGACAGCAGGAGTTCCTGGTCCGGGGACCGACAAGCGGCTCTTCAGCAGAGCCGCAATAGCGCAGTTTAAAATGAAATACTTCTTTGGAATGATCTACATAGTGTGCCTGGTTTGCAAGCACACTTTTTAGACTGTTCCAAAGAAGTATTTATTTTCAAATCACGCTATTGCTGCTCTGCTGAAGAGCCTCCTTGTGTCGGCCAACACTCATCTCCTTCTCTCAACTTTACAGCTGACATCAGGAGAAGAGGAACTTTAGGAGACTCCCCCTGAGTCTAGTATCAATCAGGATACAATATGAAATCAATTTGTCCAATTCATTAGGTAAATCACGCGTCACAATTTCATCTTTCACGGAATTGCCCAGTCCTTGTGAAAAAGCGGCTACTAAGGCCTCATTATTCCAGCCTACTTCCGCAGCCAGTGTGCGAAAGTCAATGGAGTAGTCCGCCACAGTACGTGCACCCTGACAAATGTTCATAAGGTTTTCAGAAGCCGAAACCACATGGCCTGGCCTATCAAATACTTTCCTGAAGGAGTCCACAAACTCCTTGGCAGGCAGAGTATGGTGTGCGTGTGTATATTATCAGTGTGTGGCACACATGACATGCGCAGTGACTAGGCATGATGCCGCTCAGCAGAGCACGCAGTGTGACTCACAGTCACATGATGAGCTTGGTGCCGTTTGTCTAGTCTGCTGGAGCGGTAGTGTGTATATGGGCAAAAGAAAATAGGGAACAGGCCAGGAAAATGGGACAAACTGCATTGCGGATGGGACAGCGGGTCTGGGCCCTAAAATCGGGGCTGTCCCGCGTAAATCGGGACAGTTGGCCAGTATGCCTTGGCCGTGTGCCACCTTAAAGGCCTCTGAGTGCCAAGGGTGGTACGCAGACCATAGGTTCGCCATGAACGCACTGAGGTAACACAGGATGTGACCAAAAACTGTGTGTAGCGCTCCTTTCTAGTCAGTGTTAGTAACAATGTAAAAGAACAATAACATTAAACTTGTGTTTTTTATTTGTGGCCCTTACCGAGACGTTCAACTTTGAAATTAATATATGCTTTTCTGTTTTTTTACTTGGGACAGGTTCACTAATGAAATATACTATTCAGTTTGATTTTTTGTACAATTAGACCCTTAAAGAAAGAAGACAAATTAGCAATTCTGAAGCAATCCAACTACACAGTAGGGAGGAAATATGGTAAAAATTCCATTGATTTAAATCGACAGCCAAAGCCTTTTAAACTTTACATATCCTGTAAGTAAGTAACATGTAATGTCAAAGTGCCAGTCATTTTCAGTAGGTTTTTTCAGCTTCACCTATTTAGGTAGAATCGAAGGAGAGGTTGACTTTCACTTTAAATGGCGTTTTAAACCCTGGTATGTCAAAGAGGTCAGGTAATAACTTTGAAGACCTCTCTATATTGAAGAGGCTAAAAATCCCCATTTAACAGCAATGGTAGTATCGGAAATTGTTGTTTCTCCTGATGGTGCATGTGGTATGATACAGAATCACTCCTATTTTGTGACGTGGTTCCTTTATTAGTTATAAGTATTGATTTTATATAATGTACTATTTAATGTAAATTTAGTTTACATAATTGTTTAATCCATTAAAGAATTAAAACATGGAAATTATGGGTATCTATCCTGCTATCGCTTGCTTGTCAAGCGAGCGATCTAGCGTTTGAGCTAATTCCTCTATGAATGAGTTATGTGGATCGGCCTTATTTCATGGCACCACATGCTTTCTTTAGCCCTTTCTGTTTCTATTTGTTTTTCATATTGTAATTTACGTGTATGTTTTATCTCCACATTTTTACGCACGCTGCTTAAAGTGTTTTGAAAAATCCATTTATATGGATAAATATAATAAACATAATCATTCATATACTCTTCACATTTACATAAAACTTTTTGGTTATTTATGTTTTACCACAGCTACAATGCGTTAATCCTTTGAGTGCCAGAGAGGGATCCAACGCATTGTAACATAATGCGTTGGCTATCTCTCCGATACTCAAATTGTTAAGGATCAGAGTGGCTCATGTCCTTAAAGTGTTAAACCTCTTCGCAGTCAGTTTTTTTCTTGGTGACCTCAATAGGATGCAGAGATATTTACCATATTGCAGTTGAATGTGTGCATTTAAAATGGATTACTTTTTTTATTTGTCACTAGTTTATAAAACTGATGCTTTAATTAATTAATTAATTAAGCCTGGCATGTTATTTTCATTGTCCATATGTCACATTTAAAACGTTCATATCTAATTCTTGCTAGTATTTTGGACCATTCCTCCATGCAGATCTCCTCTAGAGCAGTGATGTTTTGGGGCTGTCGCTGGGCAACATGGACTTTCAACTCCCTCCAAAGGTTTTCTGTGGCGTTGAGATCTGGAGACTGGCTAGGCCACTCCAGGACTTTGAAATGCTTCTTACGAAGCCACTCCTTCGTTGCCCGGGCGGTGTGTTTGGGATCATTGTCATGCTGAAAGACCCAGCCACGTTTCATCTTCAATGCCCTTGCTGATGGAAGGAGGTTTTCACTCAAAATTTCACGATACATGGCCCCATTCATTCTTTCCTTTACACGGATCAGTCGTCCTGGTCCCTTTGCAGAAAAACAGCCCCAAAGCATCATGTGTCCACCCCCATGCTTCCCCGTAGTTATGGTGTTCTTTGGATGAAACTCAGCATTCTTTCTCCTCCAAACATGACGAGTTCAGTTTTTACCAAAAAGTTCTACTTTGGTTTCATCTGACCATATGACATTCGTCCAGTGCTCTTCTGGATCATCCAAATGCTCTCTAGCAAACTTCAGACGGGCCCGGACATGTACTGGCTTAAGCAGGGGGGCACGTCTGGCACTGCATGATTTGAGTCCCTGGCGGCGTAGTGTGTTACTGATGGTAGCGTTTGTTACTCTGGTCCCAGCTCTCTGCAGGTCATTCACTAGGTCCCCCCGTGTGGTTCTGGGATTTTTGCTCACAATTCTTGTGATCATTTTGACACCATGGGATGAGATCTCGCGTGGAGCCCCAGATCGAGGGAGATTATCAGTGGTCTTGTATGTCTTCCATTTTCGAATAATTGCTCCCACAGTTGATTTCTTCACACCAAGCTGCTTGCCTATTGCAGATTCAGTCTTCACAGCCTGGTGCAGGTCTACAATTTTGTTTCTGTTGTCCTTCGACAGCTCTTTGGTCTTGGCCATAGTGGAGTTTGGAGTGTGACTGTTTGAGGTTGTGGACAGGTGCCATTAATACAGGTAACGAGTGGAGGACAGAGGAGACTCTTAAAGAAGAAGTTACAGGTCTGTGAGAGCCAGAAATCTTGCTTGTTTGTAGGTGACCAAATACTTATTTTACCGAGGAATTTACCAATGAATTCATTAGAAATCCTACAATGTGATTCCCTGTATTCTTTCCCCCCATTCTGTCTCTCATAGTTGAAGTGTACCTATGATGAAAATTACAGGCCTCTCTCATCTTTTTAAGAGGGAGAACTTGCACAATTGGTGGCTGATTAAATACTTTTTTGCCCCACTGTATATATACTAGCCAGTCCTGAAAAGTTACTCGCCACCAGTTTCCACGCCTAACCCCACCCATCTCAAGTTCTCTAGTAGTAGCAATAGAGGCATGGTGGCCCCATGTGGTTTAACCCTTTGAGTGCCAGAGTGGTATGCAACGCATTGCTTTGCAGTGCTTTATGTACCACTCTGGCACTCAAAGGGTTAAGGCTTAGAGTGGCAGAGGGGTGTGTAAGTAATTGGCAATGAGCTGGGTAAACTGGTACTGAAAAGGTTTGTGCTTGAGTGGCAAACACCTATCCAGTGCATTGCAAGGTGTGTGTTGGGTACCCCTCTGGCATTGAAAGGCTTAACCCTTAAAGAGGCAATGATGTATGCAATGTATTAATGTTGGTTACACCTGTTGCACTGAAAGGTGTAAGCATTTTAGCGGCAAAGAGGTATGTAATGAATTGCAATTTGTGATACCTGTATAAGACTGAAAGGGTTTAGCAACCACCCATGTGTTGGGGACCCCCTGAGCTCTAAAGGTTTAAAGGGATAGTAATTCTTCATTATTACGATCCCCCATGTTGTAGCCCTTAAAATTCTGAATTCAACAATACCAGCGACATCTCTCAAACCTTTATGGTTTGAGAGATATCCGCTTTCGAAGTTCCCTCTTTTTGCCTTTCCCCTGACGTCAGCGTTCTAGCTGAGAGCCAGGGAATTGCGTTATAGAAACAGAAATCCTTCACTAAAATGGTCTTTTATGTGTGCCGCCGGTCCCAGGACCGGATTCCCCTTCTCTCAGCCAGAATGCTGACATCAGGGGAAGCCAAAAAGAGGGAACTTTTGAAAGCAGATATCTCTCAAACCATAAACGTTTGAGAGATGTCCGTGGTATTGTTGAATTCAGTATTTTAAGGGCTACAACATGGGGGATCGTAATAATGAAGTATTACTATCCTTTAAGTAACTGACCTTACTGTCAGTGGCAAAGTATCCAGTGCTGTGTGGCAGTGAAATGATTAACCCTTGCAGTGTAAAAGAGGTATCCAATGCCTTGGATACGTGTTTGGCAGCGCAAGGGATAATCCTGTTAGGGGCACATAGGTATCCAATGCATTGAATACCACTTTGCCAGTGATAGGGCAGTAAAAGTTTAAACGTTTGAGTGGCAGAGAGCTATTCATTGCAGTTGGATTACCATTTCACAGCCAAAGAGGTATGGAATGTATTGGACAGTGGTGCGGCACTTAAAGGGTTAAAACAGACTTAAAAGAGACACAAAACAGAGTGCTGTTCAGAGATCTAGTGGGGATGATGTGAGGTGGCTGATAAGCAACCACCCAACCCGAACCTTGTGAACAGAGACACGCAGTCACAGAGCCCCTCATACACTGCAGAAACATCTCCTGGGGTCAGTTTTCAAATTCTCCACACTTCATCTCCTGTTAGATTGGCAAATCTGCTTCAATTTATCAGACTGTCCAGTTAAGCAATAGTCATTATTGATTTTACCATCAGTACTAGGAGGCACCACATAGTAACAACTACTCTTTTAATTGCATACAAAACACAAAAAATTATATTGACAGATTTTGGGTTAACTAGCCAAAAGTTGACATCAAGCCTGGTATGGCCTGTCGGGTGTTCTAACGTTTTGATAGGAGGAAGTGTCACAACAATCTGTGCTGACAGCAAATCCACGCTTCTTACTATCTGACCAGGTCAGAAAGTCCTATAGCCCGAGCAGCAGTTTAGGAATAAACTGTTCAATTTCTCTGTGGCAGTTCATGCCATGATGCCAGAATGCCCAGCAGACTGTACCAGCACAAGACTGAATTGACAAGATACAGATGTTTTTAACCCTTTGAGTGCCAGGGGGTATGCAGTGCATTGCAAAGCAATGCATTATGTACCCCTCTGTCACTCAAAGGTTAAGAACAATCTAGTATGGATTTTTCCAAGGCCATTTTTGCTTTAAAATTGCAATATTTATACTCTGTTTTAGAAAAAATAGTTTTTTTTGTATTACACTTAAATTTTGACCACCCTGGAATTTTTTTTTTTTTTAAAGAGGTTTGCTGCTGTGGGTATAAAAGTGCTCTGCGCTGCCCTCAATGAAACTCACTGAGTCAGACTCCAATTACCTCTGGTTAATTCGATGACTCCCGTTAGAGAAGTAGTAGTCACACACTGATGTCAGAATAAGTCGACTGACTCAGCTCTGGTGTCCTCATTCTCTGACTCTGCTGTCTTGGTACTGAGGAGGAGGCCAAAGGTGCATTAAGGCTTACGCTGCATGCGTACAAAAAAAAAAAAAGGCACGACGCGCATGCGCAGTTAAAATTTCAGCATCTCGCAGCTCTTCAGCAACTCGCCTGAGGGAACAGTGTGTGTTGATGCGGCTGACTACATTATAAGTGGGGCAGCTGCATAGGCCACTTATATTGTAGCTCTACTATTGAATGCATAAACAGTGCAGGCCCCCTTAAATGCCGGTCCAGAGGCAGTTGCACACCTGTAGTTATCTACTTGCTCTCCAGGCATGGCTGGGCCCCCACTTGCAGACAGAGCTTCAATTTCCACTCACTCCATTTCTCCTCACCAAATGCGAGGAGGCGAGTGGAAATTTTGAGCTATGAGAGATATGTATCTCAAACAATTGCCGCTAAAGAAACTGGGTGGCACTAGGGTTAATTTGCTGAGAACATATATATATATATACACCTCAGTTATACAGGCTGCTACAATCCTAATGGCCTAATAGTGCAATAGCCCTATACAACACCGATACAAAAACTACAAAAAGAGAGCGCCTCTATAAAAGAAAAATATGCAGTTAATGAAAATACAATTACAAATATATAAGAATAGACATATCTAACAACAAATCCTAAATAATGGCACCATAATATCAAAAAATAAAAATGAGAACAATGGCCATAAAAATGTATACAAGTTCACATCTTGTAATAAGCCATAAAGGCTCACGAAGAAATAGGTGGGTGGGCAATCCCAAAAGTGTAAATTATAATAATGAAAAACTTGCAATGTATTAATATTAAAGAAGTAAGATGTTACCAAGTGGATCCTATTTAGAAGCTTGGCTTCTCTATTCGATTAGCTTCATGTCTTTAGGCACAGAATGCAAGCAGAGCATTGCTGCTTTCAGGTGTATGGGTGATATCTTGGGACTGCAGCATTAGAGATCTTTTATTCCGTGAGCTCACAGAATAAAATAACGCTACAGCCCTGAGATATCACCCAGGGCAACTAATCAAATAAAAAATGTACAAGTCTTAGGCGTGTGTGAAAAAATGCTGTAAAGTAAGCATGCTTTCAAAAATAGACATGTTAATAGCTTCTTTTTATCAGTTACCAAAATGCATAGTGATTGAACAGAAGAAAAATCTAAGTCAAATCAATATTTGTTGTGACCACCCTTTGCCTTCAAAATCTCATCAATTCTTCTTTGTACACTTGCACAAAGTCAGGGATTTTATAGGTAAATAATCAGGTGTATGATTAATCAATTCTACCAAACAGGTGCTAATGATCATCAATTTAATATGTAGGATGAAACAATCATTAACTGAAACAGAAACCACTTTATAGGAGGAATAAAACTGGGTGAGGAACAGTCAAACTCAGCTAACAAGGTGAGGCTGCTGAAGACCGTTTAATGTCAAAAGTCATAAACTGTGGCAAGACTGAGCTTAGCAACAAGATACAAGGTAGTTATACTGCATCAGCATGGTCTCTCCCAGGCTGAAATTTCAAGGCAGATGGGTTTCCAGATGTGCTGTCCAAGCTCTTTTGAAGAAGCACAAAGAAACAGGCAACTTTAAGGACTGTAGACACAGTTGTTGGCCAAGTAAACTTAGTGCAACAGATGCAAGACACATCATGCTTACTTCCCTTCATAAGTGGAAGATGTCCAGCAGTGTAATTAGCTCAGAATTGGCAGAAAACAGTGGGATTCTGGTACACCCATCTACTGTCTGGAGAAGTCTGGTCAGAAGTGGTCATCATGGAAGTCTTGCAGCCACAAAGTCATACCTCTTACATGGAAATAAGGCCAAGTGACTCAACTATGCACAAAAACACAGGAACTGGGGTGCAGAAAGATGACAGCAGGTACTCTGGTCTAATGAGTCAAAATTTGAAATATTTGGCTGTAGCAGAAGGCAGTTTGTTCGTCAAAGGCTGAAGAGCAGTACAAGAATGAGTGTTTGCAGGCAAAAGTGAAGCATGGTGGATGTTTCTTGCAAGTTTGGGGTTGCATTTCTCCAAATGGAGTTGGGGATTTGGTCAGAATTATTGGTCTCCTCAATGCTGAGAAGTACAGGCAGATACTTATCACTCATGCAGTACCATTAGGGAGGCATCTGGTTGGCCCCAAATTTATTCTTCAGCATGACAATGACCCCAGATATACAGACAAAGACATTAAGAACGATCTTCATCGTAAATAAGAACAAGGAGTCCTTGAAGTGATCGCATGCCCCCCACAGAGCCCTGATCTCAACATCATTCAGTCTGTCTGGGATTACATGATGGGAGAGAAGCAACTGAGGCTGCCTAAATCCACAGAAGAACTGTGGTTGGTTCTCCAAGATTTTTGCAACAACCCACCTGCTGAGGTCCTTGAAAAAGTGTGCAAGTGTATGTAGAAGAATTGATGCTGTTTTGAAGGCAAAGGGTGGTCACAACAAATATTGATTTGATTTAGATTTTTCTTCTGGTCACTCACTATGCATTTTGTTAATTGATGAATATTAACTATTAACATGTCTATTTTTTTAAAGCATTCTTACTTTACAGCATTTTTTCACACCTGCCTAAAACTTTTGCACATTAATGTATACATATAGATGTGCTTCAAAATTGAATATTTTCATCCTTTCATTGAAGAAATGTGCCCTGGGAAGTATCTAGCATCTCTAGACCTTCAGGATGCATACCTACACATCCCCATCCATCCAGAAAACCAACACTACCTGCGCTTTGTCTATGGCTGGGATCACTACCTGTTCACAGCTCTCCTTTTGACGTGGCTTCTGCTCCCTGATTATTCACCAGAATCACGGGGGCCTTAGCGGGCCTACATTCATTCCATGACACCCCAATTGGATGATCCATTGATTACGCTCCTTCAGATGAGCTCCTGGCCCAGCACATCCAAGACTGTGCTCGGCTACTGGTCCACCATGGGTGGATTCTGAACATACAGAAATCCTCTCCAGTGCCTTCTCAGGAACTGGTCTTCCTGGGGATGAGTTTTGACACCCGTCAGGTGAAAGTTTTCCTACCAAAAGAGAAGATCTCTCTGATGATGCAGGAGGTGTCTCAGGCTCTGGAGTTGCCTTCGGCCACGATTAGGGAGTATGAGAGTGTATTGGTCAGGCTAATGTCAACACTAGAGGCTGTGCCTTACTGTCAGGTACACAAGAGGGAGCTTTAGAGACATGTTCTTCATAGTTGATCAGGGAATCTGGCACACCTGGATTGCCAGATCTATCTTTCTCCTACAGGATCCTTCAGTGTGGCTGCAGTGCACGTTCCAGGGGTAGAAAACATGCTGTGGACTTCCTAAGTCACCAGGACATGGATCCCAGAGAGTGGGAACTCAGTCTGGAGGTGTTCTACTTAATTATGCTTTGGTGAGGTATACCCACAATAGATCTCATGGCCACCAGAGAAAGCAGGAATGTTCTGACCTTCTGCTCCCAAAGGGGAGATCCTCTGGCCTTCACCACAGACACCATGTAGGTTCCGTTAAGCTTCCATCTAGCTTATGTCTTTCTTACAATTCCTCTCATACCCAATGTACTATGAAAGATCAGGATGGACGGTGCAACTGTGTTTCTTGTCTGGACCAGAAGGGTGTGGTTTCTGGACCTGGTAAGTCTTTCTATTCTGGACCCCATTTCATCTCCCTCCCACCTCGGACCTCTTTCTCCAGGGTTACCTAATGAAAGAGAAAAGATGGCTTTGACAGCGTGACTGTTGTTTTCCAGTGAGGTAATTTCCACTATGATTCAGGTCCGCAACCCTGTCCCTTCCAAGGCATATAATAGGGTATGGTCTCTATTTCATTCATGGTGCATGGACAGGTCTTTGTCTTCTCATGTGTTTGACTTCCCTTTGCTGCTATCCTTTCTCCCAGATGCAGTGAACAAGGGACTCAGTTTGAGCTGCTTGAAGGTTCAGATTTCAGGACTTTTTGTTTTCCTTCATAGACGTATTGCCACTATTCCAGATGTCAAGGGGTTTCTTCAGGGGGTGGCTCATGCCTTCCCTGCCTGTAAGGTTCCTACTCTTCCATGGGACCTTAATCTGGTTTTGGGAGTGTTGAAGAGGCCTCCTTTTGAGCCCCTTGCTTCCATTCCTGCATCTACTGGCACGTAAGATAGCTTTTCTACTGACAGTTGACTCAGTTCGTAGGGTTGCTACAAGACTGAGGCATTACTACACTCAGAAGATGTAGCCGAACACTAATCAATGCATTTAAAAAAAAAAAATCCCCAAATATCCTGTGCTTGAAAACCACAGTAACATTGAATATGTGTGAAAACACTTATTTTGTTTTGCTTACTGCATGTTGTGGGAGGGACTGGTGATAAAGTGGCCCGGTGAAAAATGTGAAATTACACCTAGAATGAAACCTTGGGGTTTCTACTTTTCAAAAATATACACTTTTTGGGGAAAAATTGTAAAGTGAAATACTGCTAAGCAGCCCAAAATGAGTCATGGCACCAGTAAAGCAAACAACTGAAAATTCCATGTGTGTTCAAAAACATTGGCCCAGTAGCTCCCACAGACCCTGACAAACCTATGCATATGAGGTATTGCTGTACTCAGAAGATGTAGCTGAACACTAATCAATGCACGTTTTTATATCTGTGATTTAAATCTACAGCAACATTGAAATATAAGTGTTAAAAATACTGAATTTTTTTCTTACTGAAGGTTTTGAGAGGGATTGGTGGTAAAATAACTGCATGAAAAATGTGAAAATGCACCTAATATGAAAACATGGGTTGTCTATTTTTTAAAAATGTACATTTTTAAGGGGAAATTTTAAAGTGGAGAACAGGTACACAGCCCCAGACGTGACATGACATCAGTTAAAGGGACAGTAATGTTTCACAAAAACAGCAGCTCCAACTAATCTTCATAGTATTTGAGCCATGGAGAGTGTTATTTCAATACTGTCAGAGTTGTAGTTCAAGAATAATTGAATGATAAAGTTTCCACGTCCCACCCCTTTTACTTAGTGTAAGCCACTTCCCCTTAGATGTGGAATCTAGTCTACAGACCAGACATCTCACAGCAAGGGACAATCTAATTACTGTAAGAACAATGAAAGCCCTGCCCCCCTTGACAGGTTTTCCCTTATGTTAATTGAAGTTTAATTGAATTGACCTGGACACCACCCTCTGCTCTGAGCTGAGCACTGCCTGAGCTGACCACTGCCATTGATTCCAGAGTTGTGTGACAGATTGAAAGGTGCTCAAATGTTTACCAAACTGGACATCAGAGGGGCCTACAACATGGTCAGAATCAAGCAAGGAGATGAGCTGAAGACTGCATTCAATTCCAGGTTTGGGCATTACGAATACCTGGTCATGCCCTTTGGACTTCTTAATGCTCCAACTTTTCAGTGCCTGGTGAATTATATCTGTAGGGATCTTTTGTTGACTTTTGTCAATGTTTATCTGGACGATATTCTAGTCTTCTCATAAACCCTAGAGGAACATCAGTCTCACATCCAGCAGGTGCTAACTTGTCTTTGGGAGAACCACCTCTAATGTAAGCTCAAAAAATTTGAGTTTGAGCAGTCTTCCTTGGCTTTCCTGGGTTACGTCATTTCTGCCCAGTGCCTTGACACAGACCAAGGGAAACTCTCTGCCGTAATGGAGTGGCCTATATCTTTAGGTCTGAAAGCCATTCAACAGTTTGTTGGCCAAATATTACCTTTATTTCATCAAGATTTTCTCAGCTGTTATATCCCCAATAACAACTATGACCTACAAGGAAGCTGACCCTCATCATGGATGCCGGAGCATTACAGGCTTTTGAGAGTTTGAAGACTGCCTTTTCCTTGGCTCTGATTCGTAGATACCCTGATCCTCTCACCCTGTTTACCCTTGATGTGGACGCATCTGAAGTCGCTGCCAGAGCAGTTCTCTGTCGGCAATCTCCTGATTCAGGACTCCTGCACTCCTGTTCCTTCTTCTCTAGACAATTCTCACAAGCAGAGAGGAAATACAACACTGAAAACAGGGAACTTCTGATTGTTAAATTGGCTTTGGAGATACTTATTGGAGGGTTCCCCTCATTTGGTTAACATAATAACCAACCATCAGAATCTCCAATATCCGGCCTCTTTCAAGCATCTGAACACAAGTCAGGCGAGTTGGTCCTTATTCTTCTCCTGGTTCGATATTATCATTTCATACATTCTGGGAAAAAATAATGTTAAGGCTGATGCTCTCTCCCATCAACATGAGATCTCTTGTGCTCCTTCACATGTTCCAGAGTCATTTGTTCCTTCTATTCAGATTGCGTCTTCCTTATCCACCTCCCTTCTCATGTCCTTAAAGGATGCCCAGTCTTCCTGTACTCTTGGAGTAGCGATGCCCCCAATGTGTATTTTGTGCCAGAACACTACCGTTCTGATGTTTTACGTTGGGGGCATTGCTCTGTAACTGCTGGCCATTCTGGACTTGCTCATATATAGGTACTTAAGGTGGCCAGATTTGAACTCCAATGTGGCCTCCTTCGTGTCTTTGTGTCCTACATGTGCCCGCATGAAAGTGCCTCGTTCCCATCCTGTGGGTCTTCTTCAGTCACTTCTGATTCCCACTGTTTCATGGACCTAAATCACCATGGATTTCATGGTTAATCTATCTCCTTCATCTGGTAACACTATTATCTGGGTCATAGTGGGCCGATTTTCCAAATGAGAACATTTAGTTCCACTCCTCAAACTTCTCACATCCTCTGAATTGTCTGAATTATTAATTCAGGAGGTTTATCTCTTGCATGGGATACTACAGCACATAACCTCCACTCGTGGTTTCCAGTTTGTATGTAGTTTTTGGAGAGCATTTTGCTCCAGATTTGGTATCCGCTTATGGCATTCATCTGCATATCATCCACAGGCACATGGGGAGTCGGAAAAACTGAATCAGAATCTAGAAAATTTCCTCCGCTGCTACTGCTCTCATCAACAAGATAACTTGACCCACTTGCTGTATCTGGCGGAGTTTTCGTATAACTCCCTCCTGCAGACCTGTTTGAAATGTTCGCCCTTCTTTGCGGCTCTTGGGTACAACCCCCCTTCTATAGCTGTCTGTCCATGGTATCAGAGGAAAACCATACCCTGTATGCGTCTCACCTCTCAAGTACAGCAGAAGGTGGCGGCTGATCACCATTGGTCTCTGGCACCCAGGTTCATGGCCAGGGATCTGGTGTGGCTCTCAGCAAAGAACATTAAACTTCGCCACCCGTTCAGCAAGTTGGGCCCTCGATATCTGGGTCTATTTAAAATCAAGACTCTCCTTTCTCCACTCTTTTACCTCTAGATCCTTCCTGAGACACTTAGGATACATACAGTCTTCCATGTATACCTACTCAAACCTTATGTGGAGGCTCATGGCTCTCATCCTCCCTCTACTCCTCCTCTCCTGTTTCTGTGAATGACTCAGAGGAATTAGTTATTCCCGTCTTTCCCATGGCACCCTGCAGTACCTCATCAACTGGAAAGGCTATGGCACAGAGGAGCACTCGTAGGTGGTGGCTTCTGATGTGCACACCCCTTCCCTTGTACGTTGTTTCCATAGGTCTGACCTGGCCAAGCCATCTTTGGACTCCCGGAGGTAGTCCTTGAGAGGGGTAGTGTGATTCTGCTTCTGCTTTTTTTTTTCCGAAGTATTTTGCCAGTCAGTTGGTTCTACTCTTGATTCATTTTCCCACGCCCTGTTTATGACACTCTCTCTCTCTGACCCTTTATCTAGCGTCCAATCAGATTGATAGCACTTTTAAATCATTGGGAGTTACATATTAGCCAAGAGGGCTCCGCCTACAGAGCCAGTTGATTATCATGAGGGAGAGTATTTGTGCCTGAATGCTGTGAGATGCATTTGTATTCACTGCAAATAAGCACAAAGAATTCACTATATTGTGGTTCTGAGAGGGTCATTCTACTCTAAGTTACGGTGTTCTGAGTCTTTCTGTTCCTTTATCTGTGGATCTGGTATTTTTTAGGCTGGTTCTGTTTCTGAATTGCCTTATTTGTTTGTGATATCGTTCATGGATTTGTTCCCCTTACACTAAGATGTGTGCAGACATGATTTTGTCATTATAATCTTTAGGGTTTATATGCTTTGATATAATTTCATATATATTATCATTGTGTTGTTATACCCATATCACTACTTTTATTACTTAAGATTCCAATGTGGTAATGCATATTTTTTGCTAGGAAATGTACTTCATTATTCTGTGCTTCATCCAGAGGTATGCATAATTGAAACCAGCAGGCATATAGTTAAATTCTGAAAAAGGACAGCCTTAGGTCTCAGGTTAACAACCTTACAGACATGATGGCTAAGCTGATGACTAACATGGGGCAGTCAGGTCAAAGCCCCAATACTGCTACAGAACAGGTATCTAATCCTTTTTTAGGGATAGCTCCTGAAGGGGAGAGTGCCACCCCATAGTAGCTCAACAGGTTAACGTAACCCTTGTAACTACCGATTATATTTTAACTACTGCTAACGCCCTTTCTTTACAGGATGTAAATGTTGGAACTGACATTAAAAACTCTTCATTATTTTCTACTCAGTTGGGTACACAGAAATCCGTTCCTGATGACCTTGTCGTCTCCCCCAGTACTTCTTCTGTCAGCACAGAGAACTAAGAGAACTTCTACAGCTGTGGCAATTAACTCGTGCAAGCGGTGGAGGAATTCAAAAGCGATTTTACATAGTAATTATTTATGTGAAATGCGTGAAATTGAAGGGAGATATTTCATAGATATCACTCTACAGGATCTTAAGGCCTTGCTGGATTCTGGGTCGCAAATCACACTATTGTCAAGCTTGCACTTTCATCAGATTATGGAGTGTGCTCAGGTCAAGCCAGTGCTACAAGCATTTGATGGGTCCCTAATAAGCGTAGGAGGTAACCCCTTAAATTATATGCATTAATCTGCTAATGCGTTTTATTATGTATAAAATGCCTGATAATATTGAAGTTTATTCTGTTGTACATAGATGCAGATATTTGGTTATATTGAGAATAAGGCTGTGGTATTTATCTAGAGTTATTATGCTGTACAGCTCACTGATAAGAACACTAGCATGTGTAGCACAAGATAACTTGCTGTGAGATGTGCTGACTACATTTGTGCACTGTAACATCAGACCTGTAAGTGAAAGCTGCTGGAGCTGTATTATATTGGGGGCACATGATGCACAGCAAAAAAGGGGCACATTTAGTTAGAATGGAACAAACTTTCCTCAATAAGTTATAGACGTTTATGCCTGAACATTAGTATTCTGTTCATGTAGAGTAACTGAGTTCACTTTTAAAAGTTGCCACGTCTCCATGCACAATGTGGGCTCAGCGGGCTACTTTTAACCATGGATTACTAGGTTTACAAGTTGTAAACTCTGAGGTATAACTCCATATTGGTTGTAAGCTCTGTATATCATTAGTGTAGCTCCATTTGAAGTGTAAGCTTTGGAATCAACTGTGTAGCCCCATTTTAGTTATAATCTCTGGGGAATTACTATTGTATCCCCATTTCAGTTGTAATGCCTGTGATAAAATGTAAAGCCCTATTTTAATTGTAAGTTATGTGGTATCATTTGTGTACTCTCATTTTAATTGTAAGCTCTGTGGAGTACCTAGTATGGCCCCATTTCAGTTGTATGCTCTGTGGTGCATTTTAATATATTTACCCCCTTGGATGCCAGAGAGGTGTACCATGGTCTACACATAGGAATCCCAATATATTTAAATTTGGATTTGTACCTCTTTAATGCCAGAGAAATATGAAATACATTTCTATGCAGAGCACTGGACGCCTCTCTAGATTGAAGGGGTTAAAATATTGACTTAAATTAATGCCGATTTAAGGTAATTGTATGTGCCCCTTATGGTACAGTTGGTTTGCCCCAGATTTGCTCCTCTTTTCTTTTGTGCTTATGTCCCTAAGACATAACATACACAACTGTGATTGTCCAATGTGTTGTTTCCTAAAAGAGCAAGTGGTGTTTTAGCAACAGCATTTATTTAACCAGCTGAAAGCCAAAAAATTGAACAACACATTGTACAGCTATGCTTTGCTCACCCCTCTGCCACTCAAAGGGTTAAGCCAGGGGAGGTCAGTTGTTGGACTATAACTTCCATTTACTTAGTCAGTTGTTGGCTGGTCAGGCATAATAGTAATTGTATCCCCACAAAGCTGAAGGGAGATGGACTACAGGTCAGTAAGGGTTAGTCAATATAGAGACAAATTTGACCCGTCTTAGTATGTACTATGCTGTCTTCGACATTTTTCCCTATCATAAAGTCTGGAATATGCCTACATTGCCTTGGCTTTGTCACCATAACAGTGTTTAAGTGTGCTCTTTGCAAATGACTTATTTCCATCTTTAAATTCTTAAAATCTTAACCCCTTAAGGACCGGGAAAATCTGATGTCGTTTTCCCTTAAGGACCGGAGCAATTTTGACTTTTTTGACTATGTCTTTGTTCAACCATGTTTTCTCTTTAATTCCTTTTGTGCACCCACATAAATTATATACTGTTTTTTTAAGCAGAAGTAGGGCTTTCTTTTGATACCACAATTATATGAATACCTCATTGTTTAATTTGATTAAAATAGAAAAAAAGAGGAAAAAAATTGAAAAAAAACAACATTTTGCTTACATTTTTCTGTCAGGATTTGCATACTATTAGTTAATGAAAAAAAATACCCCTAAATATATTCATTTGCTTCTCCTGAATATAAGAATACCCCATATGCCTAGTATTTTAGTCCTTTACTCACATTTACAAGGTAAATATTACAAGATGGCTGCCGTTATTTCCAGCTTGTGATTTCTCAACAATTGGCATGTGAGCATCATAGCTTAGCTGACGGTGCCAGAACCAAAAATGTCCCACAAAGGTATATGTTTCTGAAAACTAGACAACATAAGGTAAATAATCAGGAGAATTTTTGAGTTTTTCATGCAGCTATTTTTCCAGAAAAAAATTTCAAAATTGTGGTAATATTTAGTTTTTTTGCAGTTTTCACACTTACATTTCAATACTACTGTTGATATCAAGCACATGATAGGTGAAGATTTTTAAAAATGCATTGTTTAGTGTTCAGCTCCTTCTTCTGAGTACAGCAATACCCCATATGCATAGGTTTTTCAAGGTTTGGGAGAGCTACGGGGCCCAAATTGGAACATGCGCGTTTCCAGTTTCACACTTTGAATTTTCACAGCTTGCATCACTGGTGCCATGTCTCATTTGGGGCTGTGTAACAGTGCTCCACTCTAAGATTTCCCCCCAAAAGTATATATTTTTGGAAAGTAGACACCCCAGGCTTTCATTTTATGTATGTTTTCAATTTTTTTACGCAGCCATTTTACCACCAATCGCTCGTAAATCTTGACGTAAGTTAAAAAAACAGCGTTTTTCACACTTGCACTTCAATGTTGATGTGAATTTCAAGCACATGATAGGTGAAGATTTTTAAAAATGCATTGTTTAGTGTTCAGCTCCTTCTTCTGAGTACAGCAATACCCCATATGCATAGGTTTCTCAAGGTTTGGGAGAGCTACGGGGCCCAAATTGGAACATGCGCGTTTCCAGTTTCACACTTTGAATTTTCACAGCTTGCATCACTGGTGCCATGTCTCATTTGGGGCTGTGTAACAGTGCTCCACTCTAAGATTTCCCCCCAAAAGTATATATTTTTGGAAAGTAGACACCCCAGGCTTTCATTTTATGTATGTTTTCAATTTTTTTACGCAGCCATTTTACCACCAATCGCTCGTAAATCTTGACGTAAGTTAAAAAAACAGCGTTTTTCACACTTGCACTTCAATGTTGATGTGAATTTCAAGCACATGATAGGTGAAGATTTTTAAAAATGCATTGTTTAGTGTTCAGCTCCTTCTTCTGAGTACAGCAATACCCCATATGCATAGGTTTCTCAAGGTTTGGGAGAGCTACGGGGCCCAAATTGGAACATGCGCGTTTCCAGTTTCACACTTTGAATTTTCACAGCTTGCATCACTGGTGCCATGTCTCATTTGGGGCTGTGTAACAGTGCTCCACTCTAAGATTTCACCCCCAAAAGTATATATTTTTGGAAAGTAGACACCCCAGGCTTTCATTTTATGTATGTTTTCAATTTTTTTACGCAGCCATTTTACCACCAATCGCTCGTAAATCTTGACGTAAGTTAAAAAAACAGCGTTTTTCACACTTGCACTTCAATGTTGATGTGAATTTCAAGCACATGATAGGTGAAGATTTTTAAAAATGCATTGTTTAGTGTTCAGCTCCTTCTTCTGAGTACAGCAATACCCCATATGCATAGGTTTCTCAAGGTTTGGGAGAGCTACGGGGCCCAAATTGGAACATGCGCGTTTCCAGTTTCACACTTTGAATTTTCACAGCTTGCATCACTGGTGCCATGTCTCATTTGGGGCTGTGTAACAGTGCTCCACTCTAAGATTTCCCCCCAAAAGTATATATTTTTGGAAAGTAGACACCCCAGGCTTTCATTTTATGTATGTTTTCAATTTTTTTACGCAGCCATTTTACCACCAATCACTCGTAAATCTTGACGTAAGTTAAAAAAACAGCGTTTTTCACACTTGCACTTCAATGTTGATGTGAATTTCAAGCACATGATAGGTGAAGATTTTTAAAAATGCATTGTTTAGTGTTCAGCTCCTTCTTCTGAGTACGGCAATACCCCATATGCATAGGTTTCTCAAGGTTTGGGAGAGCTACGGGGCCCAAATTGGAACATGCGCGTTTCCAGTTTCACACTTTGAATTTTCACAGCTTGCATCACTGGTGCCATGTCTCATTTGGGGCTGTGTAACAGTGCTCCACTCTAAGATTTCACCCCCAAAAGTATATATTTTTGGAAAGTAGACACCCCAGGCTTTCATTTTATGTATGTTTTCAATTTTTTTACGCAGCCATTTTACCACCAATCGCTCGTAAATCTTGACGTAAGTTAAAAAAACAACGTTTTTCACACTTGCACTTCAATGTTGATGTGAATTTCAAGCACATGATAGGTGAAGATTTTTAAAAATGCATTGTTTAGTGTTCAGCTCCTTCTTCTGAGTACGGCAATACCCCATATGCATAGGTTTCTCAAGGTTTGGGGGAGTTACGGGGCCCAAATTGGAACATGCGCGTTTCCAGTTTCACACTTTGAATTTTCACAGCTTGCATCACTGGTGCCATGTCTCATTTGGGGCTGTGTAACAGTGCTCCACTCTAAGATTTCCCCCCAAAAGTATATATTTTTGGAAAGTAGACACCCCAGGCTTTCATTTTATGTATGTTTTAAATTTTTTTACGCAGCCATTTTACCACCAATCGCTCGTAAATCTTGACGTAAGTTAAAAAAACAGCGTTTTTCACACTTGCACTTCAATGTTGATGTGAATTTCAAGCACATGATAGGTGAAGATTTTTAAAAATGCATTGTTTAGTGTTCAGCTCCTTCTTCTGAGTACGGCAATACCCCATATGCATAGGTTTCTCAAGGTTTGGGGGAGTTACGGGGCCCAAATTGGAACATGCGCGTTTCCAGTTTCACACTTTGAATTTTCACAGCTTGCATCACTGGTGCCATGTCTCATTTGGGGCTGTGTAACAGTGCTCCACTCTAAGATTTCCCCCCAAAAGTATATATTTTTGGAAAGTAGACACCCCAGGCTTTCATTTTATGTATGTTTTCAATTTTTTTACGCAGCCATTTTACCACCAATCACTCGTAAATCTTGACGTAAGTTAAAAAAACAGCGTTTTTCACACTTGCACTTCAATGTTGATGTGAATTTCAAGCACATGATAGGTGAAGATTTTTAAAAATGCATTGTTTAGTGTTCAGCTCCTTCTTCTGAGTACGGCAATACCCCATATGCATAGGTTTCTCAAGGTTTGGGGGAGTTACGGGGCCCAAATTGGAACATGCGCGTTTCCAGTTTCACACTTTGAATTTTCACAGCTTGCATCACTGGTGCCATGTCTCATTTGGGGCTGTGTAACAGTGCTCCACTCTAAGATTTCCCCCCAAAAGTATATATTTTTGGAAAGTAGACACCCCAGGCTTTCATTTTATGTATGTTTTAAATTTTTTTACGCAGCCATTTTACCACCAATCGCTCGTAAATCTTGACGTAAGTTAAAAAAACAGCGTTTTTCACACTTGCACTTCAATGTTGATGTGAATTTCAAGCACATGATAGGTGAAGATTTTTAAAAATGCATTGTTTAGTGTTCAGCTCCTTCTTCTGAGTACGGCAATACCCCATATGCATAGGTTTCTCAAGGTTTGGGGGAGTTACGGGGCCCAAATTGGAACATGCGCGTTTCCAGTTTCACACTTTGAATTTTCACAGCTTGCATCACTGGTGCCATGTCTCATTTGGGGCTGTGTAACAGTGCTCCACTCTAAGATTTCCCCCCAAAAGTATATATTTTTGGAAAGTAGACACCCCAGGCTTTCATTTTATGTATGTTTTAAAATTTTTTACACAGCCATTTTACCACCACTTTCTGATAAACTTGACGTAAGTTAAAAAACAGCGTTTTTCACACTTTGCCTTCAATGTTGATGTGAATTTCAAGCACAGAATAGGTGAAGATTTTATAAACTGAATTGATTAGTGTTCAGCTCCTTCTTCTGAGTACAGCAATACCCCATATGCATAGCTTTCTCATGGTTTGGGGGAGCTACGGGGGCCAAATTGGAACATGCGCGTTTCCAGGTTCACACTTTGAATCTTCACAGCTTGCGTTACTGGTGCCATGTCTCATTTGGGGCTGTGTAACAGTGCTCTTTTTTAAGATTTCCCCCCAAAAGTGTATATTTTTGGAAAGTAGACACCCCAGGCTCTCGTTTTAGGTGTGTTTTCCAATTTTCTACACAGCCATTTTACCACCAATCCTGTGAAAATTTGACGTAAGTAAAAAAAATTCAGCATTTTTCACACTTTGCCTTCAATGTTGATGTGAATTTCAAGCACAGAATAGGTGAAGATTTTATAAACTGAATTGATTAGTGTTCAGCTCCTTCTTCTGAGTACGGCAATACCCCATATGCATAGCTTTCTCATGGTTTGGGGGAGCTACGGGGGCCAAATTGGAACATGCGCGTTTCCAGGTTCACACTTTGAATCTTCACAGCTTGCGTTACTGGTGCCATGTCTCATTTGGGACTGTGTAACAGTGCTCTTTTTTTAAGATTTCCCCCTAAAAGTGTATATTTTTGGAAAGTAGACACCCCAGGCTCTCGTTTTAGGTGTGTTTTCCAATTTTCTACACAGCCATTTTACCACCAATCCTGTGAAAATTTGACGTAAGTAAAAAAAATTCAGCATTTTTCACACTTTGCCTTCAATGTTGATGTGAATTTCAAGCACAGAATAGGTGAAGATTTTATAAACTGAATTGATTAGTGTTCAGCTCCTTCTTCTGAGTACGGCAATACCCCATATGCATAGCTTTCTCATGGTTTGGGGGAGCTACGGGGGCCAAATTGGAACATGCGCGTTTCCAGGTTCACACTTTGAATCTTCACAGCTTGCGTTACTGGTGCCATGTCTCATTTGGGACTGTGTAACAGTGCTCTTTTTTTAAGATTTCCCCCTAAAAGTGTATATTTTTGGAAAGTAGACACCCCAGGCTCTCGTTTTAGGTGTGTTTTCCAATTTTCTACACAGCCATTTTACCACCAATCCTGTGAAAATTTGACGTAAGTAAAAAAAATTCAGCATTTTTCACACTTTGCCTTCAATGTTGATGTGAATTTCAAGCACAGAATAGGTGAAGATTTTATAAACTGAATTGATTAGTGTTCAGCTCCTTCTTCTGAGTACGGCAATACCCCATATGCATAGCTTTCTCATGGTTTGGGGGAGCTACGGGGGCCAAATTGGAACATGCGCGTTTCCAGGTTCACACTTTGAATCTTCACAGCTTGCGTTACTGGTGCCATGTCTCATTTGGGACTGTGTAACAGTGCTCTTTTTTTAAGATTTCCCCCTAAAAGTGTATATTTTTGGAAAGTAGACACCCCAGGCTCTCGTTTTAGGTGTGTTTTCCAATTTTATACACAGCCATTTTACCACCAATCCCTCGTAAACCATGACGTAAGTAAAAAATAAAACAGCGTTTTTCACACTTAGGGTTGGCGGCAGTATATTGGGCTGCATACAAATTGGTTTGGGAAACAATTTCACCTAAAATGTCTTCCCCAAAAAACAAATCAAAAAAATGATCATGGGTAAATCCTTCCACATCAATTTGAATGCCTGGGTTGCCTGTGAATTCTGAGATTTGTGGGCATAAATTGATACCCATTCATTAGGATCCGGAGTGGCAGGTGTTGGGGCATTTCTTTGGGCAGGTCTTTGGGCAGATCTTTTGGCAGGTGCTGGGGCAGTTGCCAGGGCAGCTCTTGGGGCAGCACTTGGGGCATTTCTTTGGTAGGTCTTTGGGCAGATCTTTTGGCAGGTGCTGGGGCAGTTGCCAGGGCAGCTCTTGGGGCAGCACTTGGGGCATTTCTTTGGGTAGGTATTTTGGTAGGTCTTTGGGCAGTTCTTTTGGCAGGTGCTGGGGCAGTTGCCAGAGCAGCTCTTGGGGCAGTGCGTCTTTTCTTGACAGAAGGCCCAGCGTCATCACTAGAGCTGCTCTCACTTTCTGAAAACTGCGCTGTGTCAAAATCTGACGCAGTGTCTGTTGCCTCAGAGTCAGACGCCAAAAAGGCATATGCCTCTTCAACGCTGTACCTGCGCTGCATTTTGCCCACTAAAAAAACCTTTTTTTTTCTTACGCTATCCCTAAACCTAAATCTAACCCTAAAACTTACCCTAGCCTACGTATATCTTGAACCTACCTAACCCAAATGAACTACCTATCTAAACTGCACTTATATATATATATATATATTTTTTTTTTTTTTTTTTGGGGGGGGGTTTGGGGTTTTTTGGGTTTTTTTTTTTCTTACGCTATCCCTAAACCTAAATCTAAACCTAAAACTTACCCTAACCTACGTATATCCTGAACCTACCTAACCGAAGTGAACTACCTATCTAAACTGCACATATTATATATACATATATATTTTTTTTTTTTTTGGGGGGGGGGTTTTTGGTTTTTTTTTCCTTACGCTATCCCTAAACCTAAATCTAACCCTAAAACTTACCCTAACCTACGTATATCCTGAACCTACCTAACCCAATTGAACTACCTATCTAAACGGCGCTTATTATATATTTTTTTTTTTTTTTGGGGGGGGGGGTTTGGTTTTTTTTGTGTTTTTTTTCCCCTAAACCTAAATCTATCCCTAAAACTTTCCCTAACACACGTCTACACTAAACCTACCCAACTACCTACCAAAATACCTAAAGAATATTTACTATTAAAAAAAAAAAAAAAAAAATTTAAAAAAAATTAAAAGAAAATTTAAAAAAAATTTAAAAAATTTTAAAAAAATCTAAAAAAAATCTAGGGGGATGGGGGGTGTCCCACAGATCAGAAAACACTGATCTGCAGCAAATTGATCACTCCAAGAGTGATCAGATGGGGGGGCACTTATTGATCACTGCAGAACAGTGATCAAAGGGTTAAATTTCTTTATTTAAACTTTTTTTTTGACTTTTTTTTTTTACAGTAAGGCAGTAACAGCATGTCTCTCTGTCTCTCTCCACCTCAGCAGTATGCAAGGTGGAGGGAGGCAGAGAGATCTGACAGGGACAGTATTTACAAATACTGTCCCTGTCATTCAGGTTTTGCAACATGTGATTCGCTTTTGAAGCGAATCGCATGTTGCAACAATGTTTCTGCCGCTTGTTACTAAGTGTCCCGATACCGGGACACATAGTAACAAGCGGCTTGAACTCTTCCATCGCTCCGTGCGTCCGCGATGGAAGAGTTTAACCCATGACGGTGCAGGACCGTCATGGGTCCTTAACGGGTTTGCAACCCATGACGGTCCTGCACCGTCATGGGTCCTTAAGGTGTTAATTAAGCATTTTCAAATTCCTTAGATCGTGTGTTTATGTTAATGTGATGAAAGTCTTATAGCTGGCGAGTGTCACAGCTCACACAAAAAAACGTACCTGTGTGAGACTAGTGTAACGTAGGTTGTGTCATAGTTTTCAATGCAAACCTTGGATTACATTTATTCAAATACATGCCCTCACATGAGACTTTAGTATATTGGAGTAATCTGGATATTTCCCAAGTACCCCATATATGTACTTCAAAATCCTATAATATCAAAGGCCAGATGTATGTTTCTCCGATGCAGTCATGCACAGTAGAGACTGCCTGAACGCAGGCTGATGCAGTCATGCACAGTAGACACTGCCTGAACGCACAGAATGCTGGGAGGTGTAGTTCTGCTGTAGTACACCTGCCGTAATTTGGCCCGTGTAGACGGGCTCTTACACTAGTTATCAAATAAAGAGTATTTCATAGTTCACATAGCAAAATGTTTCAAATGCAACCGTATACAACTTTAATGGTGTGAATAACATTCTTGGAGTAAACCATAGCTCTCATTTAGCCAAGCTGATTTAAAAACAGCATATCGGCCTAGTGACAGACATGAACAGAACTGCACAGTAAATGATAAGGCTAATTATATTATTATTTTTATTATAACTATATACAATATTTACATTAATTACATTTAATAAATTAGATGATGTCAATGATGATTTCTGGGCTTCTTTTTTGCCTGCAGGGAGAAGATACACACAGTGAGACTGATGTACTAAGTAAAACCAGTGCAATTCTGGTGAGAACCAAGCGAATCATAGCAAAGGAATTAGCATTTCAAAACATTCCCATTGATTTGAATCAGGCTTTTAACCACTTGAATTCTGCAGAATTCTCCAATACATTACAGAGCAATGTGTTGAAGACCTTGCAGCATTAAAGGGTTAAAAATCCTCATTTATATCAATGCTAATCGTTATTTGCTCTCTAATGAGCAGTTGGTTTGCCCCAGAATTGCTCCACTTTTACTAAGTACACCAGCCTCAGTGACGTTGATGTACGTAGATCCGGAGTAATTCTGGGACATAAGAACAGCAACATTGTTGCCAAATAAAAATTACCATTGATTTAAAATGGACTTTTAACCCCTTGAATGTTAAAGAGATCTCTAACACATTGCAAATCATGGCAAACCAACTATGCACTCACTCATACAGAGGCATTTGTCTCTGTGTGAAGTGTATCAGTGTGTCCTGAGCAGTGATAGTGACTAGTTTTTGAGTTATTTAGATTTATAGATTATGATAATTACACGTTTGTTATGCAGGCGCTACTGTCTTAGGCTTTTTCAGTGCTATGGGATGTGGGAAATGCAATGGCAAGTTTGTAATTAGCAGAATCTATCAATCTAAATAACTGAATAAATAAATATATACTGGCTAATACAACATACACTTGATTTTAAACACTATAAAAAATAATCAAATTTGTTTTTAAGTGATATGGTCCCTTTAAAGTTCTGCCTTGCTTGCTTACATGACCATCATGGAGGCACCACTGTACATAGGCATATTGGGCACTAATTCAGGGTCATATACTTACCAACATGAATGGTGACTCAACTCGTCCTTGTTGGAGCTCCTCCCAGTTTATCCCAGTGAAAAAAGGATGGCTTTCGATTGTATCAGCCGCCCGCTGGCGTCGGGTGGGGTTTTTACTCAGGAGCTGTGGAAAGAAACAAGGATCATTTGATATATTACGTTCTACTTGTATTATATAGTGTCAAATGCACAAAGGCAGAAGTGAAACAATTCTGGGGCTAAACCAACACGGGATCATTTCAAACTAAAAGGTGAGTAGTAATTTGGACAAGTATATTGCTGTTCATGTAGTATACTTGGATTTTGCCAAAGTCTTGGAAAAAGAACTCTCAACTGGTTACTGCAAAAATTAAAAGGCATTATTTTCAGAGGTGATATTTGTACATGGAAAGAGAACTGGTTAAATGAGAGATGACAGAGAATTATTGTAAATGGAATTATTTCAGGATGGTCTGAAGTTGTATGTGGGGTGCCACGGGGTACAGCCCACTGCTTTTTAACTTCTTATTAAAGGGATAGTAATTCTTGATTTAAAAAATGTTTAATATGTACATATTAAAAAAAATAAATTAAAGGATGTAAATCCCATTGCTCAAACTGTGATAGTTTTAGTAATAAGCTTCTAAAGTTCCCCCCCTCCCACCCCTTTTTCCCCACGTCAGCGCTCTAGCTGACAGACTTAGATCCTGGTTCTGGGACCGGATGGCTCATCTGCAGAGCTGAAATAACATTGTGTACAAAGAAATTCTTCATGACAACGTTATACAAAGTGTGTCTGGTTTGGGGCACGAGCTGTCCGGTCCAGAGACAAAGATCTAAGTCTGTCAGCTAGACCACTGACGTGGATAAAAGGAGTGGGAGGGGGGAACTATAGAAGCTTATTACTCTAAAACTATCAAAGTCTGAGTAACATGACTTACATCATTTAATAATTGTTTTTTAATATGTACAATATAAAACATTAAAATCAAGTATTACTATCCCTTTAATTATCTAGAAATGGGTATTGAAAGTAGAGTCTCAATCTTTGCTGCTGACACTAACCTCTGTAAAGAAATACAGAGCAGGATCTTTTTTTCTCTGCAGAAAGATTTGAATAAACTGAGTGAATTGGGAGAAAAGTGGCACATGAGGCTTAATATTGATACATTTAAGGTTATGCATTTGGACCACAGAAACAAACATGCTACATGTATCCTAAAATGGAAACTACATGGGGAATCCTTCTTAGAGAAAGATTTAGGAGTATTAATAGACAATAAACTTCAATGCAGTGTCACTCAGCTCCTGCAAGAGCCAGTAAGGTACTTATCCTGTATAAAAGGAAGGGGGGTAGATGCATGGGGTGAGAAAATAATACTACCATTGTAAGGCCTCATTTAGAATCTGGAGTATAGTTTTGCTCACTTCTTATAGACATTACTGAACTGAAAAAGTACAGAGACATGCAACAATATTGATAATGAGACTGAAGGATCTGAGTTATAAAGACTAGCCAAACTGTGTTCATTTATATTAGGGAAGAAGCACCTAAGGGGTGATGTGCTTAAAATTTACAAATATATTTGTGGTCAAAACAAATAACTCTCTAAGGAATTATGTATTCAAAGAGCTGAGCAAAAAAGCAAGAGCTCATACATTAAGCCTGAAGGAAAGGTGGTTTCACATGAAACAAGCAAGGATTTTTTATTCAGTGAGGGCGATAAAATGATGGGATTCTGATTGCCATCTGGAATAAGGAAAGTATTCTTTTACCCACTTGGGGCTTAAATGAATAGTAATATGTTCAAACAATTTAAGCTTCTCTCATTCTTAAACATTTTTGTACTATGCAGAGCTGTATTACAATGTCATACCATGTATATTAAATTATAAAGTGTCCCCCTCCCACTCCTTTTACATATTGTCAGCCATCTCCCCTCAGATCTGGAATCCAGTCATCAGACAGGACAGATCACAGTGAGGGACATTGTTCTCGCTGTTCGCATAAGGAAAACCCTTCCCCTTGACGAAGGAGGACAGGTTTTTCCTTATGCTCACAGAAGATTGTTCCTCATTGTGATCCATCTAGATGGTCTTGCTGCTCTGAGGAAAGGCCGGGTTACATAGGTAAAAGGGGCAGGAGAGGGACAATTTATAATTTAATTACACATGAACTATTCACTGTATGGCACTGTAATACAGCTCTGCATGGTACAAAAACATTGAACAATGATCAAAGCTTACATTATTTGGAAACATTCGTATTGCTTTGACTGAAAATGGCTTAAAAGGGGTTTTTTTTGCCTTCTTCTAGATCAACAGGTGATATGGCACGGGCTGAACTTGATGGGTGTGTTTTTTTTTTCAGCCTCATCAACTGGATCCAAATTGTTCAAAATGGGACTTTTATCATCACAAAACTATAGAGGTCTCCACTGTGATATGCAGGAATGCTTTAGAGATCTCTTTCCTACACAAAGCAATCAAAAACAATGGACACCATATAGCATCCAAAGAATTAAATAATAACTACACCTGTTTTCCTCTCCTGCTAAATGTAAGAGCACCAGATTTTAATAGCTTCATACTATATTGAACTACCATTTTAAGGGTCAAAAGCCCCATTTATATCAATGGGAATTTGGTGAGTTTTTATTCGCCCCCTATGGTGCAGTTGTTTGATCTGGAACTACTCTAGCTCTCCTTAGTACATCAACCTCAGCAAGTTTTCACACCCATCTTAACTGACTGGATTGTGTGTCTATGGAGAGGGAGATGCAGATGGTCCAAACTGAGTTCTTTCACTGGGGGTGGGCTTCCACCAGTGGCACTGAGCAGCACATTTAGCCATTTTGTGTTATAGTTTATACCACAGCTCATACACACCTTTCTGATCAGGTCCCTGGTCATTTCACTCACTGATGATGGGAATTCCAGCTTGCTCTTGGACAGGTTCCATGGAAAATTCCCAGTTGCCATGTTGTATAGTACAGCCCCAAAAGACCACCAGTCTACTGCGCTGTTGTATGGCAGCTTCTTGCGTATCTACCAAAGTACAGAAAGAGGACTATTTTTCAATCTGTCTACACACAAACATAATGGCATAGACACAAACATGGACATATACAGGCTTCTGCACTAAAGAGAACTGGAGTAACTCTGGAGCAAACCAAATGTAGCACAGTGATCAATAAACAAATCCCCCTTTTTCCATTGATTTAAACTGGATTTTAACTGCTTGAATGCTAAACAGACTTCCAAATCATTGTTTTGCAAAGTTTTGCAGGCCTCTCTAGCATTCAAGGGGTAAACTGTGTTCAGTTGGTTTACTGCATAATTGCTCCATTTTCCTCTATAGTACATCAGCCTCTGTGTCAGATATCCAGTGTACAATGATCATGCCAGTTCCATCCACAGGGAGAGTAACAATCTACTTAGGGTAAGAGTCACAGTCTTCAACCTTTGGCACTCCAGCTGTAGAAGGCTACAATTCCCGTCATTCACTGCCAGCTATTGTCTGGTTGGGGATGATGAGCAATGTAGCCCACATCGTTTGGAAAGCCAAAGGTTGCCTACAGCTAACTAATGGCATTGGAATTGATAGCTCCTTGTGAAGGACCTGAAGCTCCAGGTCTTGTGGCTTCCATGGGGCACGTAATGGTGCTAATCTCCTTATCAGTAATGATGGAATTGGGCTGAAAGATGCAATAATAATCTGTGAGGTTGGCTTAAGATCCAGGTCTTTTGGTAACCTAGCATCTTCCCTGGTTCAGGGTATCTCCACATGAATACCCAGCATGCTGTTTACAATGCAGGTGCGGTACAAACACCGGTCTGATTAACTCCATGAGTACCAACGAAACATACAATTTCAGTACTGTTCTAGTGCTCTCTATTTTTAGAATTTCTATTTGCACTTTTATTTCTTGGTCCATCTGGGACTAAACGTTTAGGGGAGACAGTTGGATACATGGTAGAAGCCTAACCATCTATCAATGAGAGGAGAGTATCAAAGTGGGAGTGGGCAATAAAGTCTCCCATTTGTGATTCCTGTCTGTCATCCATATACATATCTGACAGACCACTTAAAGGTGCTGGAAGTGGGGAACATTTTGAATTGGTGATATACATACATAATACTCTGTGGAGACCCTTTTCCCATTTTCTTCATTTAGAATACAGTTGTGTTCTCTTATGACCAATGTATAAATCAGACAACAGAAGGGGGTGATATGAGTGTGCACTACAAAAATGGCCTTCCTATCCTCTATACTAAATACAAAAATTCTGAGAGATCAGAAATTGTCTGTTTCTCACCTCTGGGGCAACATATCCACTGGTTCCTGCAAAGCCTGTTGTTACTTTGTCCCCAAGCATATCATCAACAGCAAGCCCAAAATCTGCAATTTTTATGTGTCCTACGTTGTCAATCAGGACATTTTCTGGCTTGAGGTCTCTGTAAAGAAATAGAATGTGAAATCCATCGTTCTGTGAGTTGTATAATTCAAGTGCCAAACTATAGTCCACAAAGACTGCTTCCATCTCAGAGTTTTGGTTTTTGGTAAAGCTTTAAGGATCACAATGCATTGTGAACTAATGTGTTGCACACACATCTGGTCCTTAAAGGGATAGTAATGCTTCATTTTATCTTTATTTTATTTTGTAGGCATTAAAAAAACATGAAGAACGATATAAGTCTTATCTCTCAAACCTTTATGGTTTGAGAGATATTCACAAGCAAAGTTTCCCCTCCCCGCCCCTTTTACCTAGTGTAAGCCATCTCTTCTCAGATGTGGAATCTGGTTATAAGACCAGACAGATAACAGAAGGGGACAATCTTTTTCCTATGAGAACAATGAAAGCCCTGCCCCCATTGACAAGTTTTTCAGGTTTTTCCCTTATTGTAACTGAAGATTGTCCCTCTCTGCAGTCTACCTGGGCACCTCCCTTCTGATCTGGTTGAGCAGTGTTACATCAGTAAAAGGGGCGGGAGGGGGATACTTTATCATTGTATTACTCTTGAACTACAACTCTGACAGAATTGAAATAACACTCTCCAAGGTCCAAATACTATGATGATTAATTAGAGATGCATTTATTATGAAACATTACTATCCCTTTAAAGGGTTAAACAATTGTTTTTTATTCATTATTTTGTAATTCTGCTCAGTGCAGTAGATATAGCAGAGATAGTAAAATACAGGGTGGTAAAAAGAGAAAGTGTTTGCAAGAGAGGTATCAGGGGGTAGTGTAATAAGGTCAGACAAGAGACAACTGAGTTCAAATAGCAGGATGAGGGCGCAGACTTTGAAATAATAGGGACACAACAGAGCCCTACTTCCTGATACTGCATCAGCTATATTCTTATAGTTGCCAGATTAGAAGTTAACTAACTTGGGGCTTGGCTAGATTTCCTTGTAGTTGAGCACTGGGGAAAATTTCTGAAATGCAGTTTTCCCTCAATTATTTAATACTCTGTGGATCAGGACAGGTGTAAGGATGGATAAGGGATAGAGAAACAGAATTGAAATAGGTCAGAATAAAATACATATGCAATAAGAGAATATAATTTACCGATGGATAATTCCTTTGCTATGCAGGAATTTTATACCGCACACCATTTCCGCAGCAAAGAACCTGATGAGCAAAAAAAAAATAAAATCAATAAATTTGTAGTATAAAAAGCATAATTCAAAGAAAACAGAGGATTACAAAAGGATTCTGCTGTGAGATGGTTTATTATAAATGATTATAGTTCAAACTGTCTCACAGTGATGGAGCTGTTACTGCCACATTCTATAGAGAACTGTAGCCAGTGTCTCACTTCTCCCAGATCATACAATAAAATAACTGTCTGGGTACCAGGTAGCAATGATGCTAACAGTTTAATATTTAAAAAATGCAACAGTTTGAATCATAATAACCTTTAAATGAATTATTTCCCAGATGGGAAATTACAATGTTTTACTCAGCAGGAAAAGCCCCACAATATATGTGGTTTCCATAACAAAAATTTACCACTCCTTTCAAATATTAATCATTTGAGTGCTAGAGAAGTATCCAACACCTTGTTCCGGCATTCAAAGGGTTATTAAAATGACTTTTTCATGCCCCCAAATATTTCATTTTATATTATCTATACCTCATGCTCATTCATGGGAACATTCTCATCCATGACTCCCTGAGAAACACACAGGGCTGAGAATGGGAGTCTCCAAATGAGGATATTCAGAGAGTTCCCAGGTATGCTCATGCTCTTAGAAATGCTAGCAAATATTTTGTTTTAAAGATATTTAGACTTTGTTCATCTAGCTAAAGAGGTGTAATCAAGGAGTAAACTACGTACACCATAGGGTTGGAATAAACAGTCTGTGAATTCCCATTTGTTTTAATGGGGATTTAAAAGCTTAAGGGGATAGTAATACTTTATTATGACTATCCTCCATATTGTACATATTTGCAAAATAATTTAATAGCCCCCAGGTTCATCTCTCAAACCTTTATGGTTTGAGAGATAACCGAAGGCAAAGTTCCCCCTTCCCTGAAGTCAGCGTTGTGCTGACTGCAGGGATATCCGGTCTGACTTTTATTAGGTGGCTCTGCAGCAAAGCCGCGATCCCGTTAGTGAAAAATAATTATTTCACTGAAACTGTCTTCTACATGTGCTTGCAAACTAAGCACATGTAGAAGACCATTTCAGTGAAATAATTATTTTTCACTAACGGGATCTCGGCTCAGCTGCAGAGCCGCAAGCCTGTCGTACGACAGACTTCCCCTGCAGTCAGTACAACTCTGACTTCAGGGAAGGGGGAGGGAGGGGGGAACTTTGCCTTCGGTTATCTCTCATACCATAAAGGTTTGAGAGATGAACCTGGGGGCTATTCAATTATTTTACAAATATCTAAAATATGGGGGATAGTAATAATAAAGTATTACTATCCATTTAAGTCCTACAGAGGTCTCCAAAACATTCCAACTCCAGCCTGACTCATGTATCCCCTCTCCATTTTGTGTCTCCATCTGGCTCCCTTTCGTAGTCCTTACTTTATGGTATCGCTGTCCAGCCTTCTGTTCTTGGACAAAAGCTCAAAAAGGTCTCCTCCAGCAAGGTAGTCCATAACATAGTAGAGATGCTCCTGTTACACCAGAGACAGTGGGAGAAAGGTTACGATGAAGGTCTTATTTTTAAGAAAAGATTCAACACAGCATGGTTATGCCTAATCCTTATTATACATATATAATGACTGCATTTCTTATGCTGTGTATCAGTCCGAATACAAAATGCAGCACATGCCTGCTTATGTCTCCTCCTTATGGTACACATTGATTGCCCTGCCCTGTGCATCTATCCTAATGCATATATTGTACAGGGCTGGATTTTTATTACAGGAGGCCCTAGGCATGGCACACTAGGTGCATATAGTTCTGGCTATGGCCACACCTGCACTCTTCACATGCCCCTACCCACAGTACCATCTACTGTCTCCTGACATAGAAAACACTCTTGACAAATAACAAGAAAGAACAAAAAAGCCTGAAGTCCTTAGGTTCTAGAGAGAGATCTCCAAAACATTGTTCTGCAATGCATTGGAGATATCGCTAACATTTAAGGGGTTAAATAATTGCATGTAAAGAGGTAGAAAACCAGTGCAGGGATATTGAGATTGCTCTGGCCATACTCATAATTCATAATAAGGGTGTGGCCAGCACAAACATTCCTATAGTATCTCCCACTTTCCTCCCTTCCCTGCCACATGAGGGCCTTCATCCCTAGTGGTTCAGCATTTGGAGTAAGAGGAGTGTTCTTGCTCAGGCAGAAATCTCTATATCAGTGCTCCCTCCTGGGGGTCAAGTGATACAGAGGATAGGATATTCCAGCTATTGCTCATATATTGTTTTTGCACCATAGGGCGAAATAAACATTCCCATTTAATTGCTAGAAAGGTCTCTAATGCACTGTTTCACAATGCATTAAAGAGCTTTCTAGCATTCAATGGGTTAAATTATCCATTTAAAACAATGGGAATATAGTGAATTTTATGTGTCCCCTATGGTACAGTTTTGATGCTGCAGAACTGCTCCTCTTTTCTTTAGTACATAAGGCCCCAATTCTCGGCAGCTAACTCACATCATCATCATCATCATCTTCCTCTTAGCCACAGACTCCACCTGAGCCCGACACAGTCTGTTTCTATAATGTGGTTTGATTATTACCACATTGATTTGGTCAATGAAAGGGTGAATGTAGGGAAGATATGGTTTTTACCTCAGTTTCGAAGGTTGCGTATGCATGTGTTAGAAATCGGCAACCACCTGCAACCTCCAGTACACGCTGTTCCACCATTATCTTGTCTCTGCTCATGCCGAGGAGATGCTGCTTTTCCACGCATTTAATTGCTACCATCTTGCCGCTATCATTGTGGTAACCCAGGAAAACCTGTAGGAGGTAGATTAGAGAGACCTGCGAGTTAGAAGGTCAGTCCCTTATTGGAGATCAAATATCAACAGGAACACATAAAGACGATCTGCGCAAAACCAAAATTCAGCATCTACTGCAAACCAACATTAAGGAACAAGTAAAAATCTCCATTGATTTTAAAGAGGATTTTAACTCATTGAATGCTCCAGAATTGCTCCACTTTTGATTTTTGTATATGGCCGCATATTTCACATGGTAGGAAGGTAATGCATGGGATTCTTGGCTAGCATCCAAGGGGGTTAATGAAAAGAAAATTATAAAATACAAATTGAGCCCAGATATGTAATTCTGTGGTTGGGATGGGGGGGGGCAGAAAAAAGTAAAAGATGACTTGAGATTGTAGAGAACTGCCCAGGAGTGGGATCATGTGGAAGATAAGTCAATGAATGGGCTCGGGACATTAAAATTGGACTGAGGAAGATAAAGAAATTGATATGAAAAAAAAAGTCATATAATGGGGAGAGGTCAGAAGAATATGGCGGGGGAGTCACAGGAATTAAAGAAAAGACAGAGGAATAGGGCTGGGAAGTCACCAGAATGATTCTATATGAAAGAGAGTTCATGCAATGGAAGAGGGGATAGAAGAATATGGCTAGGCGAGTCACAGGAATTATTTTTTTGAAAGAGACATCATGTAATGGGGAAAAGCAGAACAGGGTTGGGGAAATCATCAGAGGGGTTCTATATGAAAAAGACTTCATGTAAAGGGGGAGGGGACAGAAGAATCATGGGTATTATGCTGTATGGAAGAGCAGTCATATAATGGGGATTTGTCTATAAAAAGAATGTAATTGGAAGGTAACAGAACAATAGGGCTGTAGCAATGGTTCCATATGGAAGAGAACTCCTGGATTTGGCTGCGAAGGAAGACTATGGCTGGGGAGTCTCAGAAATTATGCAACATGGAGTAAAGGGAAAGGGATAGGTTAGGGATGGAAGAATAGTGCAAGAGGTGACAGGAATTGGACTATATGGAAGAGATATAAAGTAATGGACTTGGGAAGACAAATAGGGCTGAGGAATCTCAGAAATGGGCTGAAATAGTGTAAGATTGATGGCAAAGGAGCGGAAGAAGAGGGGGTGAAGGTGATATGGAGACAATTAAGACATTAATTTTTAGAGGATATAGAGGCACAGATTATGAACAGTTAACACTGGCATTTCTTGTTATTGTTTTATAAATTATTTTAATGTACTATAGTTGGTTTGGAGAACCCATTACTTACTTTTCCATAGCCACCTTCCCCGAGTATATGATACATGGTGAAATCCTCCAGTGATAGCTCACGTGGGGCAGTTGATGGCTTTTCTGAGCTTCCTCCTTGTGGGATAAAAAATATGTTATTTGTTACTGAAAATGAAGAGCGGTTAGATTGATAATAAACTGGACATTGTCATGACTGGAGCAAAATGTGAACTAGTAAATGTTCAGGGTGTGCATGTGCGTGTGTGTGCAAAT
The DNA here is from genome assembly GCA_037306005.1 of Rhinophrynus dorsalis. NCBI lineage: Eukaryota > Metazoa > Chordata > Amphibia > Anura > Rhinophrynidae > Rhinophrynus > Rhinophrynus dorsalis. The sequence continues at coordinate 129,622,920 of CM074723.1, read as the reverse complement.
TAAAAGAGGGGACCTTGACAAAATTACCCATTTTATTACTGCAGGAGCCAATGTGTTAGACCAGAAAGCCAGAAGGAAATTAGTGTAAGGGTGGTGTTGTGTAAGGGAGCAGGGAGGGAAGCAACCTGTGTCTCTGTGCTGTACTAAAACTTTCTTCATCCTTAGTCAGCAAACATCTTGCTAAGGATGATGGGAGTTGTACTCCAACAATAGCTTGAGGGTCACAGGTTGTTGTAAACATCTTGAACATTTTGGATGTAGATGAGTGAAGGGTCTTTCTATCATTGTCATGTTCACCAATCTCTTTCATCCATCCTTCACAATTCTGTTCAACCTCTCTTTTCTACCCCCTCTCCTCTTCATCTGTTTTCTTCACTTCTTCTCTGTTTTTGACCACTATCCCCTGTTTTTTCACTTATCCCTTCCCTTGATCTCATGCAACCCCCTCTGTACATCCCCCTATCTCTACTCATCCCTTCATCTCAATGCTTTGTTTCCCCAACTCCTCCCTTCATCCTTGTCAGCTACTTATCCCTCATGCCATCTCATCCTCCTCCATTTCCCTCCCCATTCCCTATTAATTTCCCTCTCTTCCTCATCATTCCCACTCTTACTTCCTCTTTCCCCTCTTTCCTATCCACATCCCTTCTCTTTGTCCCTCTCCTTCTCCTCTTTCCCTTGCCTGTATCCAATCTCTTCTTTCCTCTTCTTTCTATTCCCCTCTCTTGTTCTTTGTCCTCCTTTCCTCTGTTTCTTTTCTTCTTTTACTCCACTCTTCCTCTTTATCCACTCCTACCTTTAGCCCCTCTATTCTCCTTTCATCTCCACTCTTCCTCCACCCACTCATTATCTACCCTCCTCTCTCCTTTTATTCCTATCTGTCTTCACTCCCATTGCTACATCTCCTTACCGTTTCTCCACCAACTCTTTTCTTCTCCCTCCGAACTCTTTGACAGTCTACTGACATTCCTTTCTCCCCCAGTATTTTCCTCCTCCTCTCTTAGACCCTCTACCCTGCATTTCTTCTTACCCCTTCCTTCCTCATGATCTCTTACTCCCTTTTCTCCTCTCCCCTCTCTATGTATATCTATATATATATATATAGAGAGAGAGATATGTAAAATAACAAACAAAATTAATATCTTGTAATACCTTTTATATTGGACTAACAGAATTTTGGATTGACAAGCTTTCGGGAAAAACTCCCTTTCTCAAGTCTGAAGCATTTGTGAGCACAAGGACACAGAAGTCACATTTAAAACAGTTATAACAGTTAATACAGTGAATTCAAAGCTGAGTTGTTTGCTGGGGTTAACCCCCTGAGTACCAGATGTTATTTTACATCTACATCACTGGACTAATACGGCTACAACCTTAACTCTATATATATATATAGATATATATATGTGTGTGTGTGTGTGTGTGTGTGTTACATATATATATCTATATATATATATATATATATATATAAAATAAATGAGACCGTAAGTTCCCCTATCCTGAAGTTCTGGTGCACAAGTGGTCCTCCAGCTACCAATGGGCTCCATCTACCATCATCCCCAACTAGTCCTTGTTTGTCATCAGTAATTTCCAGGAGCTGTTTTCCAACTACAGCTAGAGTGACACATGTTTACTTTACCAAAATCTGAACAAGAAGTCCTAATCATTTTCTTGGGATGAATCCTATCTTCTTCTCCCTTTGCATCTGTCTGTGAATGCTCCTGTCGCTTTCTTTTCCTGCTTTTTTTGATTTTATCCTGTTTTCTATCACTCATTGTAAGTCAGAAACTTAGCAAATTATGTACCACTTTAACTAACTCGAAATAGCTTTGAAGCTGTCGTGATTAACTGAAACTAAGACTGTATCTCACTGTGTTCTATAAAAACACTGATGACTGGGCCTGCTAGGATGTTCTATGATGTCATACTCTTGCTCTTGTTTCTAGGATGGTAACCCCACCCCTGCAGTACCTCATAAAGCTAATCAGCTACATGTTTGAATTCTAACTCCCTAAATTTAAACATACATAACTGACAAATCTGGGTACTTCTTTCATTTTAAACAAAACCAAATATTATACCATACAATCTGTCTATGGGCCTTATGTCCAAGGAAGACTGAAGACTTCTGGGGCAAACCAACTACATGAGAGGGAGGAAATAAAAATCCCCATTCAGATAAACTGGTATTTTAATAATATGCTTTGTTAAGTAATGTTAAAGAGATCACTTGGGTATTCATTGGATTAAAAATCCCAATTTAATCTGTGGGGATTTGGGGAAATTATATTTGTACAGTTGATTTGCCCCAGAAATTCATTCAGATTTTGCTGCAGGTCAGAACGTATACATTTATCATGGGAAACTAATAATATGTTGCCATCCACCACTCTCTAAAACTACTCAGTAGATGTATATGAGTTTTCCCAAGTTTGTAGGGAAAAGCAATATCACATAGGACCTTATGTAAAAGGCAAATTAGAGCAATTCTGGAGCAAACCATAGAGGACAAATAACAATTCCCATTAATTTAAATTAAGCATTTAATGCCATGAATGTGAGCTAGGTCTCCAGCTCATTGCGAAGCAATGCATTTTGCAACCCTATCATTCAACATGTTACAAAACCTATTCAATCAGTAGGATTTTTGCTAATTATTATTTATTACAGGTATTTACAGGACCGGATTTACATCTCAGGAGCCTGTAGGCACAGAAATCTGAAGCCCCCCCCCCTCCCCATTGGCCATTTCCACTGGACAACTCCACAATGCTCCTAATCTCTACACTGCCCCCCCATCAGCTCCATATTGCCCTCACATTGCACCCCATCAGCTCCATATTGCCCTCCATCAGTTCCAACTTGCACCCCATCACTTCCATATTGCCCTCACATTGCCCCCCATCAGCTCCAACTTGCCCCCATCAGCTCCACATTGCCCCATCATCTCCATATTGCCCTCACATTGCCCCAGTCAGCTCCATATTGCCCCATCATCTCCACATTGCCCCCATCATCTCCATATTGCCCTCAAATTGCCCCCCATCAGCTCCATATTGCCCCATAACCTCCACATTGCCCCCATCAGTTCCATATTGCCCTCACATTGCCCCATCAGCTACAACTTGCCCCCCATCAGTTCCAGATTGCCCTCACATTGCCACCATCATCTCCACATTACCTTCCCATCCTCCCCCCTAATGTCCGCTTTCTACCTCCTCCCTGGTGGTCCAACAGTATATATCTCATCATGCATTCCCCTGAGCTTTTCTTATACTGGTGCACCAACTTGCAATGCCTCCATTCATGCGGCGCCTCACTTCTCAGCAAACAGAAGCAGTTTAAAAGCTTCCCTCCTGTGCTGTCTAGGGAAGAGCTGGGACTAGCTCACAGGATCGCAACAGTTGGGCTGTTTATATGGGGAACTTTAGCTTCCCTTCAGTGAGACAGTGACTGAGACTTGCTCCCAGTATAACAGCAGCTGGGTGTGGGGAAAGATAGCTTCCCACTGTGAGTGAAGACTGCCATTGATACTGGGGCCAGCTCCCTGATTCAGTACAAATTGTGTCCTATATAGCGAAAGATAGAGTCACATGTGGGTCACTGGGGCTAGTGCCCAGGATAAGTGCAGCTATCTGCCTGGGTGGTGAAATATAGCTTCACTTGTGAGCTAATTAGTCTGGGGCTACATTACATGGAGTTGTTAGTTCATTAAATGAGATACACTTTTGATGAATGTACCTAAAGCTTAATCTGGCCCACTGAGTTGGGACTGCTGCCACAATGAATGTGTTTGGTACTAGCCAAGTGCATATATTTAGGATTGATCATGGCTCTCCTCTTGGGCTGGTTGTCAGGGCAAATGGGGCCCGGGCAAGTTCGCCCGCTGAACACAGCTGGAGCTGGCTCATAGCTCAGTGCCAGTCTCCCCCTCCTGTCACTGACATCGATTACACGTGTGCCCTGAGGATCTGAGCTGCTGGCTTGCAAATGGCAATCAGCTCTGTAATTGTCAGTGTAGATGGCTTTTAGGGGGCTGGGCTCCTAGCGCAGGGCTGCTCTTTCCAGGCGGCAGCACAAAGTTTGATTTTGTTCCCAGCATGGGGCGGTCTCTGTATTTATGGCTTCTTTCCCCTGTAAATACTATGAAGCAGGAGAGGACCCTAGCAATTACTTTTTAAAATGCATCGGCATGGCAAGAAGGAGCTCAGCAGCTACAGATTTGTGCCAAGAAGGCACAGACCTCACCATTTTGCTGCATCGGGCGGGGGAGGTTAATTAATTTAAAAAAAAAAAGTACGATCCCAATGACAGGCTCCCCTCTGTGGGGTGCGCCTGTAGGCAGATGCCTACTCTGCCTAATTATAAATCCGGCCCTGGGTATATATATGTTACAGTTGGTTTGTCGCAGAATTCCTACAGGTCATTTTAGCACATTGGCCTTGGTTTTCTTTGAACAGTTCCATCTTACAGGTATAGTAATACTTAAGTATTACTAATCCCTATATTAAAGTCATTTTAAAAATAAATGTATTGCCCCCAGTTTCATCTCTCAGACCTTTATGGTTTGAGAGATAGTCGCTCCTAAAGTTTCCCTCTCCCTCCCCCTTCCCCGTAGTCAGCGTAATAGCTGACTGCAGGGAAGCAAGTTATACGACTTTCAGGCTCTCCAGCACAGCCGCGATCACGTTAATAAAAAAGAAAACTTTCACAGAAATGGTCTTCTACTTGTGCTTGGTTTGCAAGCACATGTAGAAGACCGTTTTAGCAAAAGATATTTTTTTTTAATTAATGTAATCGTGGCTCTGCTGCAGAGCCACCTGATGATCTATGACCCAATTTCCCTTCAGTCAGCTACAACGCTGACTTTGGGGAAGCGAGAGGGAGAGGGCAACTTTAGGAGCGATTATCTCTCAAACCATAAAGGTTTGAGAGATGACACTGGGGGCAATACATTTATTTTTAAAAGGACTTTACTATAGGGATTAGTAATACTTAAGTATTACTATCCCTTTAAGGGATTTGCAGCCTTAAAACTGGTCTGATTATTGTGCATATGAACAGTGACAATCTCTCTGCATGAACAATAAATAACCAATAAATAAACTAGTTGTGTGTTTGTTAAAATCATTTTTGTCCAAAACTTCATAAAACATAAATGTATCAGGTAAGAATAAAAAGTCACCATATTTAATGGGTTCACAGTTTGTGAGAAGGGAAGCAACCTGTGTCTCTGTGCTGTACTAAAACTTTCTTCATCCTTAGTCAGCAAACATCTTGCTAAGGATGATGGGAGTTGTACTCCAACAATAGCTTGAGGGTTACAGGTTGTTGTAAACATCTTGAACATTTTGGATGTAGATGAGTGAAGGGTCTTTCTATCATTGTCATGTTCACCAATCTATTTCATCCATCCTCCACAATTCTGTTCAACCCCTCTTTTCTACCCCCTCTCCTCTTCATCCGTTTTCTTCACTTCTTCTCTGTTTTTGACCACTATCCCCTGTTTTTTACACTTATCCCTTCCCTTGATCTCATGCAACCCCCTCTGTACATCCCCTATCTCTACTCATCCCTTCATCTCAATGCTTTGTTTCCCCAACTCCTCCCTTCATCCTTGTCAGCTACTTATCCCTCATGCCATCTCATCCTCCTCCATTTCCCTCCCCATTCCCTATTAATTTCCCTCTCTTCCTCATCATTCCCACTCTTACTTCCTCTTTCCCCTCTTTCCTATCCACATCCCTTCTCTTTGTCCCTCTCCTTCTCCTCTTTCCCTTGCCTGTATCCAATCTCTTCTTTCCTCTTCTTTCTATTCCCCTCTCTTGTTCTTTGTCCTCCTTTCCTCTGTTTCTTTTCTTCTTTTACTCCACTCTTCCTCTTTATCCACTCCTACCTTTAGCCCCTCTATTCTCCTTTTGTCTCCACTCTTCCTCCACCCACTCATTATCTACCCTCCTCTCTCCTTTTATTCCTATCTGTCTTCACTCCCATTGCTACATCTCCTTACCGTTTCTCCACCAACTCTTTTCTTCTCCCTCCGAACTCTTTGACAGTCTACTGACATTCCTTTCTCCCCCAGTATTTTCCTCCTCCTCTCTTAGACCCTCTACCCTGCATTTCTTCTTACCCCTTCCTTCCTCATGATCTCTTACTCCCTTTTCTCCTCTCCCCTCTCTATGTATATCTATATATATATATATATAGAGAGAGAGAGAGAGATGTAAAATAACAAACAAAATTAATATCTTGTAATACCTTTTTTATTGGACTAACAGAATTTTGGATTGACAAGCTTTCGGGAAAAACTCCCTTTCTCAAGTCTGAAGCATTTGTGAGCACAAGGACACAGAAGTCACATTTAAAACAGTTATAACAGTTAATACAGTGAATTCAAAGCTGAGTTGTTTGCTGGGGTTAACCCCCTGAGTACCAGATGTTATTTTACATCTACATCACTGGACTAATACGGCTACAACCTTAACTCTATATATATATATAGATATATATATGTGTGTGTGTGTGTCTGTGTGTGTTACATATATATATCCATATATATATATATATATATAAAATAAATGAGACCGTAAGTTCCCCTATCCTGAAGTTCTGGTGCACAAGTGGTCCTCCAGCTACCAATGGGCTCCATCTACCATCATCCCCAACTAGTCCTTGTTTGTCATCAGTAATTTCCAGGAGCTGTTTTCCAACTACAGCTAGAGTGACACATGTTTACTTTACCAAAATCTGAACAAGAAGTCCTAATCATTTTCTTGGGATGAATCCTATCTTCTTCTCCCTTTGCATCTGTCTGTGAATGCTCCTGTCGCTTTCTTTTCCTGCTTTTTTTGATTTTATCCTGTTTTCTATCACTCATTGTAAGTCAGAAACTTAGCAAATTATGTACCACTTTAACTAACTCGAAATAGCTTTGAAGCTGTCGTGATTAACTGAAACTAAGACTGTATCTCACTGTGTTCTATAAAACCACTGATGACTGGGCCTGCTAGGATGTTCTATGATGTCATACTCTTGCTCTTGTTTCTAGGATGGTAACCCCACCCCTGCAGTACCTCATAAAGCTAATCAGCTACATGTTTGAATTCTAACTCCCTAAATTTAAACATACATAACTGACAAATCTGGGTACTTCTTTCATTTTAAACAAAACCAAATATTATACCATACAATCTGTCTATGGGCCTTATGTCCAAGGAAGACTGAAGACTTCTGGGGCAAACCAACTACATGAGAGGGAGGAAATAAAAATCCCCATTCAGATAAACTGGTATTTTAATAATATGCTTTGTTAAGTAATGTTAAAGAGATCACTTGGGTATTCATTGGATTAAAAATCCCAATTTAATCTGTGGGGATTTGGGGAAATTATATTTGTACAGTTGATTTGCCCCAGAAATTCATTCAGATTTTGCTGCAGGTCAGAACGTATACATTTATTATGGGAAACTAATAATATGTTGCCATCCACCACTCTCTAAAACTACTCAGTAGATGTATATGAGTTTTCCCAAGTTTGTAGGGAAAAGCAATATCACATAGGACCTTATGTAAAAGGCAAATTAGAGCAATTCTGGAGCAAACCATAGAGGACAAATAACAATTCCCATTAATTTAAATTAAGCATTTAATGCCATGAATGTGAGCTAGGTCTCCAGCTCATTGCGATGCAATGCATTTTGCAACCCTATCATTCAACATGTTACAAAACCTATTCAATCAGTAGGATTTTTGCTAATTATTATTTATTACAGGTATTTACAGGACCGGTTTTACATCTCAGGAGCCTGTAGGCACAGAAATCTGAAGCCCCCCCCCCCTCCCCATTGGCCATTTCCACTGGACAACTCCACAATGCTCCTAATCTCTACACTGCCCCCCCATCAGCTCCATATTGCCCTCACATTGCACCCCATCAGCTCCATATTGCCCTCCATCAGTTCCAACTTGCACCCCATCACCTCCATATTGCCCTCACATTGCACCCCATCAGCTCCATATTGCCCTCCATCAGTTCCAACTTGCACCCCATCACTTCCATATTGCCCTCACATTGCCCCCCATCAGCTCCAACTTGCCCCCATCAGCTCCACATTGCCCCATCATCTCCATATTGCCCTCACATTGCCCCAGTCAGCTCCATATTGCCCCATCATCTCCACATTGCCCCCATCATCTCCATATTGCCCTCACATTGCCCCCCATCAGCTCCATATTGCCCCATAACCTCCACATTGCCCCCATCAGTTCCATATTGCCCTCACATTGCCCCATCAGCTACAACTTGCCCCCCATCAGTTCCAGATTGCCCTCACATTGCCACCATCATCTCCACATTACCTTCCCATCCTCCCCCCTAATGTCCGCTTTCTACCTCCTCCCTGGTGGTCCAACAGTATATATCTCATCATGCATTCCCCTGAGCTTTTCTTATACTGGTGCATCAACTTGCAATGCCTCCATTCATGCGGCGCCGCACTTCTCAGCAAACAGAAGCAGTTTAAAAGCTTCCCTCCTGTGCTGTCTAGGGAAGAGCTGGGACTAGCTCACAGGATCGCAACAGTTGGGCTGTTTATATGGGGAACTTTAGCTTCCCTTCAGTGAGACAGTGACTGAGACTTGCTCCCAGTATAACAGCAGCTGGGTGTGGGGAAAGATAGCTTCCCATTGTGAGTGAAGACTGCCATTGATACTGGGGCCAGCTCCCTGATTCAGTACAAATTGTGTCCTATATAGAGAAAGATAGAGTCACATGTGGGTCACTGGGGCTAGTGCCCAGGATAAGTGCAGCTATCTGCCTGGGTGGTGAAATATAGCTTCACTTGTGAGTTAATTAGTCTGGGGCTACATTACATGGAGTTGTTAGTTCATTAAATGAGATACACTTTTGATGAATGTACCTAAAGCTTAATCTGGCCCACTGAGTTGGGACTGCTGCCACAATGAATGTGTTTGGTACTAGCCAAGTGCATATATTTAGGATTGATCATGGCTCTCCTCTTGGGCTGGTTGTCAGGGCAAATGGGGCCCGGGCAAGTTCGCCCGCTGAACGCAGCTGGAGCTGGCTCATAGCTCAGTGCCAGTCTCCCCCTCCTGTCACTGACATCGATTACACGTGTGCCCTGAGGATCTGAGCTGCTGGCTTGCAAATGGCAATCAGCTCTGTAATTGTCAGTGTAGATGGCTTTTAGGGGGCTGGGCTCCTAGCGCAGGGCTGCTCTTTCCAGGCGGCAGCACAAAGTTTGATTTTGTTCCCAGCATGGGGCGGTCTCCGGATTTATGGCTTCTTTCCCCTGTAAATACTATGAAGCAGGAGAGGACCCTAGCAATTACTTTTTAAAATGCATCGGCATGGCAAGAAGGAGCTCAGCAGCTACAGATTTGTGCCAAGAAGGCACAGACCTCACCATTTTGCTGCATCGGGCGGGGGAGGTTAATTAATTTAAAAAAAAAAAGTACGATCCCAATGACAGGCTCCCCTCTGTGGGGTGCGCCTGTAGGCAGATGCCTACTCTGCCTAATTATAAATCCGGCCCTGGGTATATATATGTTACAGTTGGTTTGTCGCAGAATTCCTACAGGTCATTTTAGCACATTGGCCTTGGTTTTCTTTGAACAGTTCCATCTTACAGGTATAGTAATACTTAAGTATTACTAATCCCTATATTAAAGTCATTTTAAAAATAAATGTATTGCCCCCAGTTTCATCTCTCAGACCTTTATGGTTTGAGAGATAGTCGCTCCTAAAGTTTCCCTCTCCCTCCCCCTTCCCCGTAGTCAGCGTAATAGCTGACTGCAGGGAAGCAAGTTATACGACTTTCAGTCTCTCCAGCACAGCCGCGATCACGTTAATAAAAAAGAAAACTTTCACTGAAATGGTCTTCTACATGTGCTTGGTTTGCAAGCACATGTAGAAGACTGTTTTAGCAAAAGATATTTTTTTTTAATTAACGCAATCGTGGCTCTGCTGCAGAGCCACCTGATGATCTATGACCCAATTTCCCTTCAGTCAGCTACAACGCTGACTTTGGGGAAGCGAGAGGGAGAGGGCAACTTTAGGAGCGATTATCTCTCAAACCATAAAGGTTTGAGAGATGACACTGGGGGCAATACATTTATTTTTAAAAGGACTTTACTATAGGGATTAGTAATACTTAAGTATTACTATCCCTTTAAGGGATTTGCAGCCTTAAAACTGGTCTGATTATTGTGCATATGAACAGTGACAATCTCTCTGCATGAACAATAAATAACCAATAAATAAACTAGTTGTGTGTTTGTTAAAATCATTTTTGTCCAAAACTTCATAAAACATAAATGTATCAGGTAAGAATAAAAAGTCACCATATTTAATGGGTTCACAGTTTGTGAGAAGGGAAGCAACCTGTGTCTCTGTGCTGTACTAAAACTTTCTTCATCCTTAGTCAGCAAACATCTTGCTAAGGATGATGGGAGTTGTACTCCAACAATAGCTTGAGGGTCACAGGTTGTTGTAAACATCTTGAACATTTTGGATGTAGATGAGTGAAGGGTCTTTCTATCATTGTCATGTTCACCAATCTATTTCATCCATCCTCCACAATTCTGTTCAACCCCTCTTTTCTACCCCCTCTCCTCTTCATCCGTTTTCTTCACTTCTTCTCTGTTTTTGACCACTATCCCCTGTTTTTTACACTTATCCCTTCCCTTGATCTCATGCAACCCCCTCTGTACATCCCCTATCTCTACTCATCCCTTCATCTCAATGCTTTGTTTCCCCAACTCCTCCCTTCATCCTTGTCAGCTACTTATCCCTCATGCCATCTCATCCTCCTCCATTTCCCTCCCCATTCCCTATTAATTTCCCTCTCTTCCTCATCATTCCCACTCTTACTTCCTCTTTCCCCTCTTTCCTATCCACATCCCTTCTCTTTGTCCCTCTCCTTCTCCTCTTTCCCTTGCCTGTATCCAATCTCTTCTTTCCTCTTCTTTCTATTCCCCTCTCTTGTTCTTTGTCCTCCTTTCCTCTGTTTCTTTTCTTCTTTTACTCCACTCTTCCTCTTTATCCACTCCTACCTTTAGCCCCTCTATTCTCCTTTTGTCTCCACTCTTCCTCCACCCACTCATTATCTACCCTCCTCTCTCCTTTTATTCCTATCTGTCTTCACTCCCATTGCTACATCTCCTTACCGTTTCTCCACCAACTCTTTTCTTCTCCCTCCGAACTCTTTGACAGTCTACTGACATTCCTTTCTCCCCCAGTATTTTCCTCCTCCTCTCTTAGACCCTCTACCCTGCATTTCTTCTTACCCCTTCCTTCCTCATGATCTCTTACTCCCTTTTCTCCTCTCCCCTCTCTATGTATATCTATATATATATATATATATATATATATAGAGAGAGAGAGAGAGAGATGTAAAATAACAAACAAAATGAATATCTTGTAATACCTTTTTTATTGGACTAACAGAATTTTGGATTGACAAGCTTTCGGGAAAAACTCCCATTCTCAAGTCTGAAGCATTTGTGAGCACAAGGACACAGAAGTCACATTTAAAACAGTTATAACAGTTAAAACAGTTAATACAGTGAATTCAAAGCTGAGTTGTTTGCTGGGGTTAACCCCCTGAGTACCAGATGTTATTTTACATCTACATCACTGGACTAATACGGCTACAACCTTAACTCTCTCTATATATAGATATATATATATGTGTGTGTGTGTTACATATATCTATATCTATATATATATATAATAAATGAGACCGTAAGTTCCCCTATCCTGAAGTTCTGGTGCACAAGTGGTCCTCCAGCTACCAATGGGCTCCATCTACCATCATCCCCAACTAGTCCTTGTTTGTCATCAGTAATTTCCAGGAGCTGTTTTCCAACTACAGCTAGAGTGACACATGTTTACTTTACCAAAATCTGAACAAGAAGTCCTAATTATTTTCTTGGGATGAATCCTATCTTCTTCTCCCTTTGCATCTGTCTGTGAATGCTCCTGTCGCTTTCTTTTCCTGCTTTTTTTGATTTTATCCTGTTTTCTATCACTCATTGTAAGTCAGAATCTTAGCAAATTATGTACCACTGTAACTAACTCGAAATAGCTTTGAAGCTGTCGTGATTAACTGAAACTAAGACTGTATCTCACTGTGTTCTATAAAACCACTGATGACTGGGCCTGCTAGGATGTTCTATGATGTCATACTCTTGCTCTTGTTTCTAGGATGGTAACCCCACCCCTGCAGTACCTCATAAAGCTAATCAGCTACATGTTTGAATTCTAACTTCCTAAATTTAAACATACATAACGGACAAATCTGGGTACTTCTTTCATTTTAAACAAAACCAAATATTATACCATACAATCTGTCTATGGGCCTTATTTCCAAAGGAAGACTGAAGACTTCTGGGGCAAACCAACTACATGAGAGGGAGGAAATAAAAATCTCCATTCAGATAAACTGGTATTTTAATAATATGCTTTGTTAAGTAATGTTAAAGAGACCACTTGGGTATTCATTGGATTAAAAATCCCAATTTAATCTGTGGGGATTTGGGGAAATTATATTTGTACAGTTGATTTGCCCCAGAAATTCATTCAGTAGATTTTGCTGCAGGTCAGAACGTATACATTTATCATGGGAAACTAATAATATGTTGCCATCCACCACTCTCTAAAACTACTCAGTAGATATATATGAGTTTTCCCAAGTTTGTAGGGAAAAGTAATATCACATAGGACCTTATGTAAAAGGCAAATTAGAGCAATTCTGGAGCAAACCATAGAGGACAAATAACAATTCCCATTAATTTAAATTAAGCATTTAATGCCATGAATGTGAGCTAGGTCTCCAGCTCATTGCGAAGCAATGCATTTTGCAACCCTATCATTCAACATGTTACAAAACCTATTCAATCAGTAGGATTTATGCTAATTATTATTTATTACAGGTATATACAGGGCCGGATTTACATCTCAGGAGCCTGTAGGCACAGAAATCTGAAGCCCCCCCTCCCCATTGGCCATTTCCACTGGACAACTCCACAATGCTCCTAATCTCTACACTGCCCCCCCATCAGCTCCATATTGCCCTCACATTGCACCCCATCAGCTCCATATTGCCCTCCATCAGTTCCAACTTGCACCCCATCACCTCCATATTGCCCTCACATTGCACCCCATCAGCTCCATATTGCCCTCCATCAGTTCCAACTTGCACCCCATCACTTCCATATTGCCCTCACATTGCCCCCCATCAGCTCCAACTTGCCCCCCATCAGCTCCACATTGCCCCATCATCTCCATATTGCCCTCACATTGCCCCAGTCAGCTCCATATTGCCCCATCATCTCCACATTGCCCCCATCATCTCCATATTGCCCTCACATTGTCCCCCATCAGCTCCATATTGCCCCATAACCTCCACATTGCCCCCATCAGTTCCATATTGCCCTCACATTGCCCCATCAGCTACAACTTGCCCCCCATCAGTTCCAGATTGCCCTCACATTGACACCATCATCTCCACATTACCTTCCCATCCTCCCCCCTAATGTCCGCTTTCTACCTCCTCCCTGGTGGTCCAACAGTGTATATCTAATCATGCATTCCCCTGAGCTTTTCTTATACTGGTGCATCAACTTGCAATGCCTCCATTCATGCGGCGCCTCACTTCTCAGCAAACAGAAGCAGTTTAAAAGCTTCCCTCCTGTGCTGCCTAGGGCAGAGCTGGGACTAGCTCACAGGATCGCAACAGTTGGGCTGTTTATATGGGGAACTTTAGCTTCCCTTCAGTGAGACAGTGACTGAGACTTGCTCCCAGTATAACAGCAGCTGGGTGTGGGGAAAGATAGCTTCCCACTGTGAGTGAAGACTGCCATTGATACTGGGGCCAGCTCCCTGATTCAGTACAAATTGTGTCCTATATAGAGAAAGATAGAGTCACATGTGGGTCACTGGGGCTAGTGCCCAGGATAAGTGCAGTTATCTGCCTGGGTGGTGAAATATAGCTTCACTTGTCAGTTAATTAGTCTGGGGCTACATTACATGGAGTTGTTAGTTCATTAAATGAGATACACTTTTGATGAATGTACCTAAAGCTTAATCTGGCCCACTGAGTTGGGACTGCTGCCACAATGAATGTGTTTGGTACTAGCCAAGTGCATATATTTAGGATTGATCATGGCTCTCCTCTTGGGCTGATTGTCAGGGCAAATGGGGCCCGGGCAAGTTCGCCTGCTGAACACAGCTGGAGCTGGCTCATAGCTCAGTGTCAGTCTACCCCTCCTGTCACTGACATCGATTACACGTGTGCCCTGAGGATCTGAGCTGCTGGCTTGCAAATGGCAATCAGCTCTGTAATTGTCAGTGTAGATGGCTTTTAGGGGGCTGGGCTCCTAGCGCATGGCTGCTCTTTCCAGGCGGCAGCACAAAGTTTGATTTTGTTCCCAGCATGGGGCGGTCTCTGGATTTATGGCTTCTTTCCCCTGTAAATACTATGAAGCAGAAGAGGACCCTAGCAATTACTTTTTAAAATGCATCGGCATGGCAAGAAGGAGCTCAGCAGCTACAGATTTGTGCCAAGAAGGCACAGACCTCACCATTTTGCTGCATCGGGCGGGGGAGGTTAATTAATTAAAAAAAAAAGTATGATCCCAATGACAGGCTCCCCTCTGTGGGGTGCGTCTGTAGGCAGATGCCTACTCTGCCTAATTATAAATCCGGCCCTGGGTATATATATGTTACAGTTGGTTTGTCGCAGAATTCCTACAGGTCATTTTAGCACATTGGCCTTGGTTTTCTTTGAACAGTTCCATCTTACAGGTATAGTAATACTTAAGTATTACTAATCCCTATATTAAAGTCATTTTAAAAATAAATGTATTGCCCCCAGTTTCATCTCTCAGACCTTTATGGTTTGAGAGATAGTCGCTCCTAAAGTTTCCCTCTCCCTCCCCCTTCCCCGTAGTCAGCGTAATAGCTGACTGCAGGGAAGCAAGTTATACGACTTTCAGTCTCTCCAGCACAGCCGCGATCACGTTAATAAAAAAGAAAACTTTCACTGAAATGGTCTTCTACGTGTGCTTGGTTTGCAAGCACATGTAGAAGACCGTTTTAGCAAAAGATATATTTTTTTTAATTAACGCAATCGTGGCTCTGCTGCAGAGCCACCTGATGATCTATGACCCAATTTCCCTTCAGTCAGCTACTACGCTGACTTTGGGGAAGCGCGAGGGAGAGGGCAACTTTAGGAGCGATTATCTCTCAAACCATAAAGGTTTGAGAGATGACACTGGGGGCAATACATTTATTTTTAAAAGGACTTTACTATAGGGATTAGTAATACTTAAGTATTACTATCCCTTTAAGGGATTTGCAGCCTTAGATCTGGTCTGATTATTGTGCATATGAACAGTGACAATCTCTCTACATGAACAATAAATAACCAATAAATAAACCAGTTGTGTGTTTGTTAAAATCATTTTTGTCCAAAACTTCATAAAACATAAATGTATCAGGTAAGAATAAAAAGTCACCATATTTAATGGGTTCACAGTTTGTGAGAAGAATAGATCTCCAGACACTCCCAAAATAGGAATGGTCACACAATAGCTCCACATCTTATTCTGCCAACCTTAATAAATGGCCTTGTATTCCTGCAAATAGGAAAATATGAAAAAAGGTCAGAAAAGAGAAGCAGCTCACACTGTATTTTATATAAAAAAAAGGATAGTTTATACTAAAATATTGCATTGACAGTCCTTATAAAGAGAGACTGAGACTGGAGAAAGGAAGACGTGGCCTCCTCCTGTCCTAGGCAAAGCTCAGAGGGGACGCCCCCATCCACCTTTGGCATGGCTGCAGGCATGGGCACACCCTCCTCTAACCAGCCAAAAGTGACTCCAAATATAAACTTCACAGTTATTTCCCTCTAATTTGAACTTGGATCCTCCCACTGAGGTTCCAGTGGGGCTGGACAGAGCTCTGCACTTAAGGACCTTTTTCATAAATATCTTGACTTGCAGAATCCTCAGTTGTCCCTCCAAGCTGTGAACATTTCTCCCAGCAAAATCCACCTTTTGTTTAATTTATACATAAAGACAAAGACACAGATATGGGTAAAATGGCCACAGATATTTATTTCCAACTAGCAGTGTGGGACGGCGCTGACCATCTGTTTTTTATGTAAAGTGTAATTGTATTCTGTTATTAGACTGTAAGCATATATTATCTGAGACCATGGCAAAATAACGGTGTCATTTGCAACTTACAGATGAGGCACAAACAGAACAGAACCATAAGGCACAAATGAAAAAAAATGAACAGAAAATAGAATAAAGCACAAATAGCACACAAATAGGACATGATGTGAGAGAATATTTGATATTATTAATTCACATATAGGGAAAGAGCACAATTTATATGGAGTGCTATATGTGTGAATATAATCCCTATAGTCACACACATAATATTAGTGTCATGTGTTATAACAGGATGTGTGTAATCCATAATTAGAGGACACAGTGGGGAGGACCAAAATAAATGTGGGCCATCGGCAGGGAGAGACTAAAGCTGGTAAAGTAAACACAGTAGTTTCTGAGTTATTACAAAACTGGGAAGGAATATGACAGTAGAAGAGCACCACCTCCTTAGTTTTACTGTGAAGTCATATGAGAGCTAGATCCTTGTATAATAGTGAACATAAGCATACATGGAAACTTTGTCTCTGGGGACTCCTGTGGTGCAGCTGGGTGAGATAAATGATGCGATTGTCATCAAAAAGGGGAGGGGCAGACACAATGGAAAAAACATCAGTAGCAGCTCAAACAATGGTTTACAGCTGTTCTCTTTGGAAAGAGTGAAGAGTGCACATACCTATTATGTTGTGTGCACAGGTACTTCCTTATAGACTTGCTGCTTCTTATAGAAGAAATGTGAGACTGATAGTAATTAACCAGTCCTATTTTGTGTGTATATTAACACACCTGCTAACATGAATTATTGTACTATCTTGGTAACGCCCCCGCCCCGTGTATGTAATGTGGAATTGTGTGGGATAGGAAGGAGTTAAGTCTCAGTATTTTTCAAACAAGTAAGGACTCCTGGCAGCCGCCTCACTGCTGATTGGCTTTCGTTACTTCATAGCCAGCCCACCGCCAGGTGATCATGGAGTGTGTGTGCTGCATGCCCAGTGCTTCCCACCTCTTAATGAGATTCAGAGGAATGTATATGTATATTTATGTATAGATTAATACATAAAATGACCTTGCCAGTACTACATATACTGAAGTATAAATTCCATAACCAGCATTCAGTGAGAGTACCCTACTATACAGTACCATCCTTCTTTGAATATTTCTATTGCTGCTACCACCATGTGAGAGTGGCATTAATATAGGGGATCAAAACATGAAAATTTAGCACTGGCAGTAGTAGCATCTCTCCCAATTATTCCATCTTTTATGAGCAGGGGATACCTTTCTTTCTCACCACATCAAGCTTATCTTACATGCATTTCTCTGGCAAGGTCTTCTCACCATAACAAGATTATTGAAGACCTTCAATGGTTTTGTCCTCCGCAAATAAGCACATGATACCAAGTCCCTATCCTGGCCAAACTAATTAAATTTCACTTAATTCTATACAAAACTGTAGGAATACAGGTGATGTAAAATAACTTCATGTTTTGATTCCATTGATCCCCTGTTCTAAATATTTGTTATTTTAAATAATGTCCACATCTTCCAGTGCCTATGCCCTCGGTTAAACCAAAGCTTGTTCCTATTGAGTAGTATAACTGGTAACTGATCTCCATCCTGACTAAGTAGGCCCTTTTCAAACCAGCTTTACTTTTACCTTATCAACTGTGTCATGACCTGCCAATAACTACGCTATAGCTAACAAACTGAATTCAGTGCTTTCCACTGATTCTACTATCTTTTTCTTTAATATATGCACACACTTTGTCAAGGGACCATAGGCAGAATGCAAAAAATGTGTGCAATCACTACTTATAGTGTACGTTTGATGGCAAAATTCAGCAAAGCAATTAGCACACATTTTCATATGTCTGGCTAACTTTGCCATTAATGTAGCAGCATTTGCTAACTTTGCTGTTAATTTAGGAGCATGTGCTATTCAGTATCAAGGTTTCTTGCATCAAAATGTGAGAAATCACAAATGGCACATACATTTTTGGCTTTTATAAAATAGCTGCTCCAGTTTCTTGTATCCCACTCATGCCCACATGGTTAAACTAAATTAGGAAACTCCAGAACAGGGACCTTGCTCCCACTGTACAGCACTTGTATTACTTGCCATTGTTTGAACCAACCAATCATAAAGAGCTACATACACTTGAGAGCTATATAAACAATCATATAGAGTCAATCACAGTAATAATGTTTTTTTTTAATATACTTTGGAATCATGGCCATAGAGAAATACATGTTACTATGAGCCACACATCCACATTAGCAGGTAGTCATGTAAAAACAAAATGTAATGCTTTCCACCACCATTTTCTAGGCACTCCATGCCATTAGAGAAATAAACTATTACCAGGGACTATTCCCTCTGAGAAAATCATCTTACTAGCTTTACTATCAGCCGAATATCCACATTAGAAGGTAGCCATGTAAAAACAAAATTAAAATATTTTCTATCACATCTCACAAGAACCCCAAGCCCTTAGAGAGACAAATATTTCCTGGAACCATGCTCATTGAGAAGAACACATTACTATCAGGTGCATATCCACATTAGCAGGTAGCCATTTACAAACACAAATGTTTTCCATCATTATTTCCCCGTATGCCCTTGGAGAAACTTGGAGGGTACTTTTTATTCTTATTACTATTAATTAAATTATTTATGTATTTATTTTATAATCATTTTCAAAACCGAATCCTTGACCCTGACCAAATTCTTTCTCTCAAGGCTCTAACAATAGCATAAATTAATCCTGAAATGAAAGCCAGCCAAAAGTAATTCAACAAAAACACATCACTCAACATGACCTTCACCAAATAACACCACAGATTTCACTGTGACATCTCCCTACTGTTCTCCCAAACATTCCCTCCCATATATTATTAACCATGCATTTGAGCTATTAAATTTCCATCAAAACAACACTAAGTTAGCTCGCTGACTGTCATTTACCAACTCAAAGCAAATCGCAAATGCTAATACACCAGACTAGCTTTATGATTTTAAATAAATTAGCCTAGAATCTTTAGGATCCAGTAAAATGTGGATGTGATATACAGAATCCGATGTTACATATTATTGTAAAAGGGGGCAAATGATCCGTCTTTGCAGCATTCTCTTATGAAACAACCATATTGCTTATGCTACCATGTGTTTCAGCTACATTACAATAAAAGTAAATTTAAGTTCAGGACTTTTAATGAGCAGGACTCCTTATACATCAAGTACACATATGAACGCTGTGGTAGCCCAATAGAATACACAGAGAATTTTAAAACAGGTTAGACATGAATTTAGAAACTTAATTTCAGTTAACTGGGATATTGGTAAAATAATTCCTTAGTCTTCTTCATTCACTAGTCCCCTTAAGGCTTGCAGATCCTCTGCATAAACTTTTCTTTCTGCTATATTCGAGAGGATTATAATATACACATGTACACATACATATTCCACATAAGTGCATGCAATAGTGGCTGTCTCATGATACTAAATATGCTTGAATGCTGTCAGCGTCATATATTGTTATACAGGATCTGTACATGAACAGGATACTGATGTTCAGGCATAAACTTCTAAAACTTAATGAAGAAACTTTATTTCATTCTAACTAAATAGATCTCCAGACACTCCCACAATTGGAACGGCCCCACAAGTTTGGCCAAGCTTAATAAATGGTCTTGTATTCCTGCAAATAGGGAAATAGGAAAACAGGTGAGAAAAAGAGAAGCAGCTCATAGTGTACTGTATCATATAAAAAAAGGATAGTTTATTCTAAAATATTGCATTGACAGTCCTTATAAAGAGAGACTGGAGAAAGGAAGACATGGCCTCCACCTGTCCTAGGCGACACTCAGAGGGGATGCCTCCATCTACCTTTGGTATGGCTGCAGACATGGACACACCCTCATCTAACCACACAAACATGACTCCAAATATCAACTTCATAGTTATTTCCCTCTAATTTGAACTTGGCTCCTCCCAGAGAGGTTCCAGTGGGGCTAGACAGAGCTCTGCACTCAAGGACCTTTTTCATAAATATCTTGACTTGCAGAATCCTCAATTGTCCCTCCAAGCTGTGAACATTCCACCCAGCAAAATCCAACTCTTGTTTAATTTATACATAAAGACAAAGACACAGATATGGATAAAATGGCCATAGACATTTATTTCCAATTAATAGATAAAGAGGACCTTGCCAGTACAATATGTACTGTAGAATAAATTCCATAACCAGCATTCAATGAGAGTACCCTACTATGCAGTGCCATCCTCCTTTGAATATTTCTAATGCTGTTGCCACTAGGTGAGTATGGCTCTAATAAGAGGGGATCAAAACATGGAGTAATTTAGCACTGGCAGTAGTAGTATTTCTCCCAATTATTCCTTCATTAATAGGCGGGGAATACCTTCCTTTCTCACCCTGTCAAACTTATTTTACATGTATTTCTATGGCAAGGTCCTACCTCCATAACAAGATTATTGAACGCCATCAATGTTTTTATCTCCACCTAACAAGCGCATGATACCAAATCCTTATCCTGGTCAAACTATCACGGTGCCCGTGATTGCTTCCAGTGTTTAGTTGCTGTAAAAGTGACCTTGTTACTTTCTGGCTGTTCCTCTATGCAAGTCGCTGTACTTATAGGTCACCGGTTAGTGATGTCATCTCTCCGCCCACCTACTAGGCCTTAAAGGCCTCAGTATGTCCAGTTACCAGTGCCCTTTCATGGTGTACCTGAGCCTAGTGGTGTTTTGGTCCATTACTGTTCCTGTGTATGACTCCTGGCTTCGTCTGACTAGCGTTCTGGCTCTGACTCCTGGCTTCTTCTGACTACCCGATCCGGCTCTAACTCCTACCTTCATGTGACTACTCTCCCTCGGTTGCACTCAGCCTTGTTACTACCAGCCTCATCTACCCAGCCCCGGCTATTGATACGCTTGTTGCCTGGCCTATCGTTTTCACCGTGCTCGCTACCCCTGTAGCAGTGCTTGTCAGTCAGTCTGTGTCACTGACCTCCTGTGGTCTAAGTCCGATTGGGTTGTTGCCTCACCTAGCATTCTAGGTGCCGTTTTACCTTGCCTCTGGTATATCCTAGTGGTAGGGTATAGTTGCACTATTCTTAACCTGCCTGGTGTAAGATCAAGGAAGTGCTGTGCACTGTCCTTCTATCAGTCTTGTGAAGGTTACCAAGGGCAGTCCGAATACTAGCTACACCTGCCTAGTGAAGGATTGAGGAAGTGCCTTGCACTGTCCTCATACCTGGCCTCGAGAAGGTGGTGGAGTTAGAGTCACTACAGTGTTGCTCAAGTGTTCTGGAGTCCCTCGCTCCTGTTGCCTGGGTTTACCCTTGCGTTAGGGTAAAGACGTGGGTCATATCACACTTGCCTAGTGAAGGGTGAAGAAAGTGTGTGCACTGTTCTTCCCTGGTCTCGTGAAAGTGTATTATCATTGCTGCTACTATTGTGTTTAAATAAATTTTATTTAATTTTATTTGTGCTCGTCAAGTGTCTTTATTTCCTTAGTCACTCCGTGACACAAACAAATTGAATTTCACTTAGCTCTAGTACAAAACTATAGGAAGAGCGGTGATGAACAATAACTTAATGTGACGATTTCATTGATCATATTTCCCACTACCTCTCTGGGGACCTTACATAATTTTACATTGGGACATGGCAATCAAACCTTGGGTTTGTTACCGGATGCAGGTACTGCCGCCCCCCAGACTGTTGAACAGGAACTTGGTGTGGCTGGGACTGCTCAGCTATCACACACCTAGCCGTGTATCTCCACTTGGCCTCGTCTCCCCTTCCCAGTGACCTGTCCCTCCCACTCTCACCTGCCCGCATATTATTTAATGCCCCAATGACACCACATGCTTCCTAATGGTTGGGCAGGTTTTGTGATGGCTCGGCTCCTGGCAAAGTGTAAAAATGGTCTGGGGATGCTGAAGAGAGGCAGCTGTAGCGCGTCCGTGTGCTGCATACATTATACTTTTCCTTTTGTATGCAGGACATGGAGGCGCTCCAGCTGCCTCTCTTCAGCATCCCCAGAGCATTTTTAGATGTCTCCTACTCGCCTCCAAGTTATCATGGCCATGTATGCGATCATTAAGTAGGCGACATGACAATCTTGCGCTGTCATGCAGTGCGAGATTGTCATGTCGCCATTTTGAGCATGGAGACGTGGTAAATTACTTAAAAGGTTGCACTTTCTTTCACGTGCGACCTTTCAAAAGGATACCCCTATGCCCTGGGTTAAACCAAAGCTATCTTGTTCCTGTTAAGTAGTATAACTGGTACTTGATCTCCATCATGACTAAGTAGGACCTTGTCAAACCAGCTTTAATTTTACCTTATCACCTGGTCATCCCCTGCCCAATACTACACTAGCACTAACAAATTTAATTTAGTGCTTTCCACTAAATCTATTAGCTTTTTTTTCTTTTTCTTTAAATATATGCGCAAACTTTGACATGGGACCATGTCCATAGGGTTAAACTAAATGAGTAAACTTTAGAACAGGGACATTACTCCCACTGTTTCACTCTGTACAGCACTTGTATTACCTGGTATTGTCTGAACCAGCCAGTCATAAAGAACTACAGAGCTATATAATATAATTTGGAATCATGGCCATAGAGATAGATGTGTTACTATGAGCCGCATATCCACATTAGCAGGTAGTCACGTGAAAACAAAATGTAATGCTTTCCACCACCATTTCCTAGGCACTCCATGCCATTAGAGAAATAAAATATTACCAGGAACTATGCCCTCTGAAAAAAACATCTTACTACCAGCCACATACGCAGGTAGCCATGTAAAAACAAAATTATAATATTTTCCATCACATCTCCCAGGGACCCCATGCCCTTAGAGAGACAAATATTTCCAGGAACCATTCTCCTGGAGAAGAACACATTACTATCAGCTGCATATCTGCGTATTTTCCGTATGCCCTTTGAGAAACTTGGGGGCACTTTTTATTATTATTTATTTATTAATCTTTTTCAGATCCAGGTACCTGACCCTGACCAAGTTCTTCCTCTCAAGGCTCTAACAATAGCATAAATTAATCCTGAAATGAAAGTCAGCCAAAAGTAATTCAACAAAAACATTCACCATGATCTTCACCAAATAACACCATAGATTTCACTGTGACATCTCTCTGCTGTTCTCCCAAACATGTCTTCCCATATACAATTAGCCATTCATTTTATAAGGATGTAAGCTTACTGAAGCCTATCTCTGGGTGGGAGGAGCCACCCAGAGATTAGCAGGAAGCTATATACTCTAAGAACAGCGAATATGGATCCCAGAATGCAGGGAATCAGAAGATAGGCCAAGGATAGCTTTATTAAGATAATGCAAGTCCAGTAAAACAAGCCAGAGGTCAGGGCAGGCTGAGATGATGCAAGTCCAGTATAACAAGCCAGAGGTCAGGGCAGGCTGAGATGATGCAAGTCCAGTATAACAAGCCAGAGGTCAGGGCAGGCTGAGATGATGCAAGTCCAGTATAACAAGCCAGAGGTCAGGGCAGGCTGAGATGATGCAAGTCCAGTATAACAAGCCAGAGGTCAGGGCAGGCTGAGATGATGCAAGTCCAGTATAACAAGCCAGAGGTCAGTACCTGAGATTATACAAGTCCAGCGTAGCAAGCCAGAGGTCAGTACAGGTTGAGATATAGCAAGTCCAGCGAAGCAAGCCAGAGGTCAGTACCTGAGATTATACAAGTCCAGCGTAGCAAGCCAGAGGTCAGTACAGGTTGAGATATAGCAAGTCCAGCGTATCAAGCCAGAGGTCAGTACAGGTTTGAGATATAGCAAGTCCAGTGAAGCAAGCCAGAGGTCAGTACCTGAAATTATGCAAGTCCAGAGAAACAAGCCAGAGGAGGTTGGATGGAGGACCCCAGGAGAAAGGCTGGCTGGAAGAAGCTGGCTGGCCTGGAGGACTGCAGGAGAAGGCTGTGCTGGCTGGCCTGGAGGACTGCAGGAGAAGGCTGTGCTGGCTGGCCTGAAGGACTACAGGAAAAGGCTGTGGAGAAGGATGCAGAGCCTGCAAGCAGGAAGAGGCTGGAGCACGAAACTGCGGCAGGTATACCGCCCGGGACTCAAGCGACAACTGAGCCCCGAGTCCCGGTTGCCGCCAGTTTTAAAAAGAACGCCGGGCGCCCAAGGAATGACGTCGGTGCGACGACCGACGTCAGGCCTCGCAACTGCGCATGCGCGAGGACGCGCGCATGCGCCCAGCCGTCCTGAAGCCAGTAGAGCTACTGGCAAGGACGGCGAGGGCGAGGGACCTGACAGTTCCCCCCCTTTACGACCAACCTCCGGGTGGTCAGGTCAGCAGGTCGGTCTGGATGCTTCTGATGAAAGTTACGAATACAGGCCATGGTGTTGAAGTTGCCTGCGGGTTCCCAAGAGCGGTCTTCTGGGCCGTACCCCTTCCAATGTACCAGGTATTCCAAACGGCCCCGACGAAAACGAGAGTCTAGAATCTCTTTGACCTCGAACTCATCAGGATCTGTAATAGAAACAGGAGGAGGTCTAGAAGGTTCTCGACCAGGAAACGGGCTGGGAATCCATTTCTTCAATTGAGAGATGTGGAACGTTGGGTGGATCCGGAATGAGGAAGGTAGTGCCAGGCGATATGCTACTGGATTAATGACTTGAGTGATAGAAAAAGGTCCCAAGAAGCGAGGTCCCAATTTTTTGGTGGGACAAGAAAGGCGAACATGTGAAGAGGACAGCCATACTTTATCCCCAATTTGTAGTTCAGGTCCTCTCTGTCGGTGTTTATCAGCATAATGTTTATAGTCTTGCTGTGCAGATCTCAGAATTTGACTTAACACATGATGAGACTGCTGTAATTGTTGTATTCGTTGATTAGCCTCTGGGACTGGAGTGATGGGAGTGAGTCCTGGTAGAGCTGCCGGGTGGTATCCATAGTTGGCCAAGAAAGGAGAGTTTTTTAAGGTACTGTGATAATGATTATTATAAGCAAATTCTGCCATGGGGAGTAGGTGGTACCAATTATCTTGTAAGTGAGAAGAGAAGCAACGTAAATACTGTTCCAAAGTCTGATTGGTCCTTTCTGTCTGCCCATTTGTTTGTGGGTGATATCCTGAAGATAGGTTACTGGTAATTTGAAGACCGGCACAAAATGCTCTCCAGAATTTTGATGTGAATTGGGAACCTCTGTCTGAAGTAATGGATTGTGGTACTCCATGAAGACGGAAGATTTCCTGCAGATACAAAGAAGCGGTTCGGCTGGCTGAAGGTAGACCTTTGCTTGGGATAAAATGAGCCATCTTGGTAAATCGGTCTACTACGACCATAATGGTATTATGTTGGTTTGAACCTGGTAAATCCACAATGAAATCAATTGTTACATCTCTCCAAGGACCAGAAGGTATGGGTAAAGGATGGAGCAAACCGGATGGTTTGGCGTGTTGGCTTTTAGCTCTGGCACAAGTGTCACAAGAGGATACGTAGTGATTGACGTCCTGCTTTAAGTTTGGCCACCAGAAATACCGCTGAATGGCTTCTAAGGTCTTTTGGATTCCCCCGTGGCCTGCAACAGGAAGATCGTGAAACTGGTGAAGAGTCTCTTGACGGACAGATTCAGGGACAAAAACTGTATCTTGCTTATACAATAGGCCATCAGTGAAGGTTAAGGCGATTAGTTGTATCAAACGAGGAGAAGGAGTGGTGGCTTGTTTGATACGTTCCAGTAAGTTGGTGGTGACAAGGAGGAATTGACGTGGTTGCAAAATTGTATCAGGAAGTGCAGTAGTATTGGAAGGTACCGTATACATCCTGGACAAAGCATCTGCTTTCAAATTTTTTGAGCCCGGTCTGTAGGTGATGTGTAGTTGGAATCGTGCAAAAAACATTGCCCATCTGGCTTGACGAGGTCGTAATCTGCGGGCTGATTGGAGATATTCTAGATTTCTGTGATCTGTATATATTGTAATAGGGTACTCTGAACCCTCTAATAAGTGTCTCCATTCCTCCAAGGCGCATTTAATAGAGAGCAATTCCTTGTCTCCCACATCATAATTTTGTTCGGCAGGTGTGAGACGCCTGGAGTAGAAGGCTACTGGATGTAAACGATCTTTAATGCCCATATGTTGCGACAGTACTGCCCCTGTAGCGATATTAGAAGCGTCAACTTCTAAAAAGAAAGGTTTATTGACATCAGGTTGTTGAAGAATAGGTGCTTGCGTAAAGTGAAGTTTTAAACGGTCAAAAGCCTGTTGGGCTTCAGGAGTCCACTGAAAACTGGCATCCTTCTTGGTTAAACATGTGAGTGGTGAAATACATTTTGAGAAATCCCGGATAAAGCGTCGGTAGTAGTTGGCAAAACCAATGAACCTCTGAATTGCCTTCTTGTCAGATGGCATGGGCCACTTCAGTATAGCTGTTATCTTACGAGGATCCATCTCTAACTGCCCTGGGGAGACAAGGAAACCTAGGAATTCGATCTTAGACACTTCAAAAGAACATTTCTCCAATTTAGCGTACAAACCATGTGTACGAAGCCTAGTTAACACTCTCCTGACATGACTGCGATGTTCCTGTAGTGAATGTGAGAAGACAAGAATGTCGTCTAAGTAAATGACAACAAACTGATCCAGAAGATCCCGAAAAACATCATTTACAAAATGCTGAAACGTTGCAGGAGCATTACATAACCCGAAGGGCATCACGGTGTATTCAAAGTGTCCATATCTGGTTCGGAAGGCGGTCTTCCATTCGTCTCCCTTGCGGATGCGAACCAGGTTATATGCTCCTCGCAGGTCGATTTTTGAGAAGATCTTTGCGGTTGACATGCGTTCAAACAATTCTGGGATCAGTGGTAACGGATAGCGGTTTTTAATGGTAATGGCATTGAGTTCCCGATAGTCTACGCAGGGGCGCAGACCACCGTCTTTCTTGGGTACAAAGAAAATCCCGGCTCCAGCTGGAGAAGTGGAAGGTCGAATAAATCCTTTCTCCAGATTTTCAGAGATGTACTCTCTAAGATGTTGCAGTTCTGGTCCGGATAGAGGATATATATGTCCATAGGGGATAGTAGATCCAGAGAGAAGTTCAATAGGACAATCATATGGTCTATGAGGTGGAAGAAGGTCAGCCCCTTTTTTATCAAACACATCTGAGAAGTCCTGATAGACCATGGGTATGGTTGGCGTTGTAACACAGGTCAACAGTTTAGGCTCTATTTTGATAAGACATTTTTCTCTACAGTGGGTGGAAAGAAAGGTTACCGTCTTGGAAGACCACTCAATATGGGGGTCGTGAATTTGTAGCCATGGAAGACCCAAAATAAGAGGAAACAAAAGAGATGGAACAACTTCAAATTTAATCTCTTCTCTATGATTTACAGCAGTGAGAAGATACAGAGGTAAAGTCTCATAAAGAATGGGACCTGACTGTAGGTAGCTTGCATCCGCCATCTGAAGTGTGAACGGTTGGGTTTTGCGTTTGATGGGTATGCCCAAGGATAAAGCTGTCTCCTGGCTCAGGAAACAACTACTGGCTCCGGAGTCTATGATGGCCGACACCTCACTCTGCTGTGTGTTCCACTGTAGAATAACAGAGAGGGATATGTAAGAAGAAGTGGGCAACAGAATAGGAGCGGATGATGTTGCAGGTAAAAAATGCCTACCTTGGGAAGGCCGTGGTCTAGTATCACAGGTCCTGAGATGGTGACCCCCTTTTCCGCAATAGAGGCAAAGATTTAGAAGGCGTCTACGGTCTCGTTCGGCTTTAGATAGCGGTCCCCGTAGAACACCCAGCTGCATAGGCTCCTCTGTGGTGGTGACAGTAGCAGGTGGTTGAGATGAAGCTGGAGTACGATGGGGAGGAGAAGAAGTGGCAGAGCGTTCACGCCGCCGTTCTCTCAAGCGGCGGTCAATTTGTATGGAGAGATGAGTGATCTCGTCTAGTGTAACTGGTATAGGTACTCTAACCAGTTCGTCCTTCAGGCTTTCAGATAGGCCTAGACGAAATTGATCCATGAGTGCAGCTTCATTCCACTTTGAATCAATTGACAGACGACGAAAGTCAGCAACGTAGTCCTCAACTGGGCGTCTCCCTTGAGTTAGGGACCTTAGTGCTACTTGAGCTGAGGCCGTTTTAAAAGGGTCATCGTATAGTGCATCCATAGCCTGCCGGAAAGCCTGCCATGTAGTTAATACAGGACTGTTGGTCTGTAAGAGGTGATGGGACCAGCCCTGTGGTTCTCCTCCTAACAATGTGATGGTAGTACGTACTTTGGTGAAGTCAGAGGCATAGGTACGTGGGTTGATTGAGAACAGTAACTCACAAGCCGTGATGAAGGACCTGTACCGGGCTCTATCCCCATAAAATCTTTCAGGCAGGGGAACACGAGGTTCTGGAGCGGAGTTCATCTCAAGGCTAGGAAGGGGTGGTGTAGAACCACCTGCTGCTTGGGTTAAACTTGGTTGAAGGTCCTGTAGTTGCTGTTGGAGATGTGTTTGGTTGGCCTGTAAATCCTGTACAGAAGCAGTGAGAGCAGCTATCCGACTACCCAGGGTATTTAAGGCTTCGAGTAACCCCGCGGGTTCCATAACAATTTTGGGGCTCAGTTGTTACTATAAGGATGTAAGCTTACTGAAGCCTATCTCTGGGTGGGAGGAGCCACCCAGAGATTAGCAGGAAGCTATATACTCTAAGAACAGCGAATATGGATCCCAGAATGCAGGGAATCAGAAGATAGGCCAAGGATAGCTTTATTAAGATAATGCAAGTCCAGTAAAACAAGCCAGAGGTCAGGGCAGGCTGAGATGATGCAAGTCCAGTATAACAAGCCAGAGGTCAGGGCAGGCTGAGATGATGCAAGTCCAGTATAACAAGCCAGAGGTCAGGGCAGGCTGAGATGATGCAAGTCCAGTATAACAAGCCAGAGGTCAGGGCAGGCTGAGATGATGCAAGTCCAGTATAACAAGCCAGAGGTCAGGGCAGGCTGAGATGATGCAAGTCCAGTATAACAAGCCAGAGGTCAGTACCTGAGATTATACAAGTCCAGCGTAGCAAGCCAGAGGTCAGTACAGGTTGAGATATAGCAAGTCCAGCGAAGCAAGCCAGAGGTCAGTACCTGAGATTATACAAGTCCAGCGTAGCAAGCCAGAGGTCAGTACAGGTTGAGATATAGCAAGTCCAGCGTATCAAGCCAGAGGTCAGTACAGGTTTGAGATATAGCAAGTCCAGTGAAGCAAGCCAGAGGTCAGTACCTGAAATTATGCAAGTCCAGAGAAACAAGCCAGAGGAGGTTGGATGGAGGACCCCAGGAGAAAGGCTGGCTGGAAGAAGCTGGCTGGCCTGGAGGACTGCAGGAGAAGGCTGTGCTGGCTGGCCTGGAGGACTGCAGGAGAAGGCTGTGCTGGATGGCCTGAAGGACTACAGGAAAAGGCTGTGGAGAAGGATGCAGAGCCTGCAAGCAGGAAGAGGCTGGAGCACGAAACTGCGGCAGGTATACCGCCCGGGACTCAAGCGACAACTGAGCCCCGAGTCCCGGTTGCCGCCAGTTTTAAAAAGAACGCCGGGCGCCCAAGGAATGACGTCGGTGCGACGACCGACGTCAGGCCTCGCAACTGCGCATGCGCGAGGACGCGCGCATGCGCCCAGCCGTCCTGAAGCCAGTAGAGCTACTGGCAAGGACGGCGAGGGCGAGGGACCTGACACATTTGAGCTATTAAATTTCCATCAAAACAACGCTAAGTTAGCTTTCTGTCTGTCATTTACCAACCCATAACGCAAACCATAAACGCTAATACACCACACACTAGGTTTATGGTGTTAAATAACCTAGCCTAGAATTTATAGGATCCAGTTGGATATCTGGCACAGCCAATAGGGATGAGGCTGATACTGCTAGTCCTTTCTCTGGCAGTAGTAGTGTTATAGACTTACAGACCTCAGTGTGCAGGTTCCCCTGACTTTTGTTCCCCAGAGCTGGTGCTGCCTTTACGAATTTGGTCAACACTCTTGTCTCACCTCAGGCAGTGGTTGATGAGGTTTAAACAAAACATACATCTATCAAGTTCAACCTGTGTAAAATCACTGTTGTTTTAACTGATCCAAATAAAAGGGTTAAAAAAAACAAACAAATCATTAACCCTTTGAGCTCTCTGAAATGTATTGTGTACTCCTCTGGCACTCAAAGGGTTAAAGCTATTACCAGGTATACTCCAGGTGGGCAAAACAATTCTTTCTGTCTGCATAAAGCAAGGTAAATCCTTTTTAGAATCTTTTCTGCACTGTAATCAGCAAACATATTTATCTATATCGTTGTGAGGTACAAAGGTATTGAATAGCATCTTGAAAGTATTTTATTTTATCTGCCACAACACACAGTCCCAAGGCAAATAATCCCACATCACAACTGCCTTTACTGTAAAATATATCAGCTTTTGTTTTAGTCAAAAAGTTCATTTCCCCTGGAGTTGTAGGATGCCCCTTTGGTTTTTGCTGAGTTCTTTAAGTTAAGAGTTACCCGGATAATTATCTTTATTGAATAGGAATGAGGCTGCCAGTCTCATCGTCAGTTATTGCAGAAATTAGGACAACAGGCTTGGGGAAGACCTGTTCATTGAGGGTTATAAATGCATTATAGAAGCTCAGTATGGTTTCCATAGTTATGCTTGAATTAAGGTTCTATGGTATTTACCATTTTTTGCCCATAACTTTTGATTACAGCCAGAAACTTGGCTAAATTCTTGGATTCCAGGTCAGACTGTCATTTTATTCAAACACTGCAAGTTTCATAATAATGGTTGTTTCGATTTTGCTGAAAGTAAAATGTTTCCCATTTAGAGCTATGAGAAATATCAGAAAGAGATACAGCCTAATGCTCAGTAGAGATCATCCACAGCTCTTAATGTTCTATACTGCACTTGCACAACAATTAGTTTATCTTCCTTTTTCCATACAGCAGGTTTGTCTAACAAGAGGTCCCACCTCTACATCCTTGCATCACCCACAGTTCGTTTGGCTTTAACCCTTTAAGTACCAGAGGGGTATGCAATGCATTTCAAAACAATGCATTGCGTACCCCTCCTTCTCTCAAAGAGTCGAATTTGGTGTGACCCACCCTCTTTTCCTATGCATCAGTCTCTTAACCATTTGAGTGCTAGAGATAATCACAAGGCACTGAAAACTGAGGTCATGCTCGTAAATAATTAGCAATTTGGATGCTGAAGAGAGATTTTAGAGATCCTCTAGCTTCCAAGGCATTACTAGGGAATACAAGCATTAAACAATTACTTGGGTATTTTACCCCATTGAATGCTATCATTCAATGCATTACTATGGAATAAACGCTTTAAAAATGATTTTGAGACTTTTCTAGCCTCCAACAGCTTAAAGAATTTGGGCTGGAAGTGGTGAATGACATTAAAGGAGCAGTACACTTTTTATTTTTAATGAAAACCCGTATGTTAAAGGGCAGGGGCATGGGCGTCCAATGTGTAACCCATGGGACCAATATG
Source organism: Rhinophrynus dorsalis (assembly GCA_037306005.1). NCBI lineage: Eukaryota > Metazoa > Chordata > Amphibia > Anura > Rhinophrynidae > Rhinophrynus > Rhinophrynus dorsalis. The sequence goes on along the minus strand of CM074723.1, from coordinate 129,591,187 downwards.
GCCCATCGAATCCCAGGGTGAGGCCCACTTGAGATTTTTAAAACTCTTTAGCCAGTTCGCTAGCACACATGAACTACTAAGCCAATGAAGCCTAACCACCTTCCTACTACTACTGTACACTTCGGGAATAGCTCAGTCTGTTAAATATCTGTATTTGCACAGACTTGAAGTATGACTAGGCCAATAGCGGTGCAGTTTTCTATGACTAATGATGATTACACTTTTTTATATTCCCTCCTATTACGGCTAAAAAAAATCTATATTCTTTGATAGCCACTAGGCAATAATACATCATTCATATCAACAGAAAAAATAAATTTGGCTCTTTAACAGATGGATTTATAAACATGTGGCCCACAACTGAAAAAACTTTGATGCACCGTTTATAGGACTTTCGGCTTTTCCAGATTAGTAATACAATGATGCTCCCACTGTTGTCAGATGTTTTATTCAAATTCATTTGCAGTTCGAATTGTCAGGAAGTGAGTGTCAGTTTGATTACTTCTTGAAAGTTGAATCTCACAGTATCATATCTGGGAACTCTCAGGGTCTGACCCTGAGACTCAGTGTTTTGACCCAAATCTGAGGGTCTCGGTGTGAAGGGCCAAATTCTCCGGCTGGGAGAATTCACTGTTAACTACTATCTCACCTGCAGCAAATAACAGACGATGGGGTTAAAGGGGAACTTTCACCTCAGAATTTTTTTTACCAGATGTTTAAACGGTTATGCAGAATTTGGAAACGTGCTTCTTATTTTTTATTTTTACATACTTAGTAAGATCTTTGGTGACCATGCTGTGCACTTCTGCATTCTGCGGCACTGTTTATCTTTGGCACAGCTCTCAGGACTTCCCAGCACTATTTCATTCTCCTCCCACCTCCCTCCCAGCTGCCCCAGGGAGCGTGTTCACGCTTCGCTTCGGTGTGCTGTGAACAACTCATAACATTACAACAAGCTACGATTAGCGTTATACTAAGGACGGATAATAGCACCTCCTGGTTACAGCAAGCAGAATTATTTCACCTGAAATCTACATTATGGGGAACTTTAACCCTTTAAGAACCAGGCAAATCAGGGGTGGTTTGCACTTAAAGGGACAGTAATGTCCCATAAAAAATGCTTAGAGTTTTGTAGAGATTAAAAAAATAAACAATATGCCACAAATCCTATCTCTCAAACCGCTATGGTTTGAGAGATATCCTCCATTAAAGTTCCCCTCTCCCTCCCCTTCTCCTGACTTCAGCTGTAAGCTGACAGCAGGAGTTCCTGGTCCGGGGACCGACAAGAGGCTCTTCAGCAGAGCCGCAATAGCGCAGTTTAAAATGAAATACTTCTTTGGAATGATCTACATAGTGTGCCTGGTTTGCAAGCACACTTTTTAGACTGTTCCAAAGAAGTATTTATTTTCAAATCACGCTATTGCTGCTCTGCTGAAGAGCCTCCTTGTGTCGGCCAACACTCATCTCCTTCTCTCAACTTTACAGCTGACATCAGGAGAAGAGGAACTTTAGGAGACTAGGCCACGAGAATACTTGTGACAAGGACCAAATCAATTGATCTCAACCAATGTGGCCGTCAATTTTTGAAGCATGATAGATCTCCAACAGCTTAATGTGCAGCTGTGCCGGAAGAAAACACCTTCTGTCAGGTTTGTCTGCAGGGACAGAAGCTTGAGCTGCCAAAATCTCTTCACTCAGAGGAGTAGTAATACAGGTTCGTATGGTAGCCAGGATACGATCATCCGGAATGATCAGTGAAGGTGGAACCTCCTCCCTGAAAGGCATGCAAAACTGTCGAGACAACGCGTCTGCCTTAACATTTTTGGAGCCAGGAACATAAGAGACCACAAAATTAAAACAGGAAAGAAACAACGCCCATCTGCCTTGCCTGGAAGACAAGTGCTTAGCCTCAGAAAGGTAAATGAGGTTCTTGTGGTCGGTCAAAATTAAGATAGGAGATTTAGTGCCCTCCAAGAGGTGTCTCCATTCTTTCAGAGCCAGGATAATTGCCAGTAATTCTCTGTCCCCAATTTGATATACCATCCCTGCTTTGGACAATTTTCTGAAGAAATATCCACAAGGGCGCAAGGCCTCCCAGAAGCTAAACGTTGTGATAACAGGGCGCCCACTCCAATCTCAGATGCGTCAACCTCCAGGGTAAAGGGCAGGGAGGGATTGGGATGTGCCAATATCGGGGCTGCAGCAAAAGCTGCCTTCAGTCTTTCAAAAGCCAAGATAGCTGTTTGGGATCATTCAGAGGTCTTGGCCCCTTTACAAGTCATATCAGTAAGTGGTTTGACAATAGAAGTTTTTTTATTAATTTTCTGTAGTAATTAGCGAATTCCAAAAATCTTTGGATCGTTTTGAGTCCCATAGGACGTGGCCATTCCAGTACCGTAGACAACATTTGAGGGTCCATGGCAAACCCGGAAGTGGAAATGAGATACCCCAGAAACGTTACTTGGGGCTTATGAAATTCACACTTTTCCAACTTGCAAAACAAGTTTTTCTCACGTAATAAGCTGAAGACTTTGGATACATCAGAGCGATGGGTCTCCAGCGTTGGAGAGAGTTACAGTTGGCTAGCAAAACCAGGAGTCAGACGGTATAGTTAATAGAACCTTTATTATGAGAATAATGACAGTATTGCAATATATAAATATACACACAGTGGGTGATTAAAACGGCGAGCACTGTATCAGGAATAGAAGTCTCCCAATCTCTGCACCACGCTGTCCGAGACTAGTCCGCAGCCCACTGGAGTCTCGTGGTAAGGTAATGCCCAAGAGATACTGACTCAGCCTGCAGTCAGTAGCTAGGAGTCTGCTAGAGCACCAGGTCAGTACTAGGAAGGATGTCTGAATAACGGAACCAACAAACTGAGCGAACAGACAAAGCCTTCTAGTAAGCACCAGATAGGATAGTCAGACGAGCCAAAGTCATACATGGAGCAGTTAGTCAGCCAGAGCCACAGGTATGCATCAGAAAGAATATCCACTGAAGAGATGGAATGCTGGATGCACAGTGGATAGAGCCCCAGGTCAACACCAGAGTGGGTAGTCAGACAAGCCTAGCTCATACACGGAGCAGGTAGTCAGCCAGAGCCACAGGTTTGCACCAGATAGGATATCCACTGGAGCGTATGTATGCTGGATGCGTAGTGGATAGAGCCCCAGGTCAACACCAGAGTGGTTAGTTAGACAAGCCTAGGTCATACATGGAGCGGGTAGTCAGCCAGAGCCACAGGTTTGCACCAGAAAGGATATCTGAGCCAAATCAGAACGCCAAGGAGAATAGTCAGACAGAGCCACAGGTCAACACCAGAATGGATGGACAGACAAGCCGGATCATACACAGGAATCAGGAATACTAGAAAATGAACTGCTCAGAACAAAAATGTAAGGGTGACTGAATCAGAACTCAGTCTGCCCTTTAAACCCCTCCACATGAAGTAGGTAGGAGGTGCAGCTAGAGGGAGGAAGTGGGTAGGAGGAGACTACAGGAAACAAACACACATAAAACAGAGGCCTGCAACATGCTTGAAACCTCTTGCCTGCAGATGATGCATGGAAGGACACCAAGGTCGCTGAAGCAGCAGAGCTGGAAACAAGGTACTGTGACAGAGAGTGAATAAGGATGTCATCTAAATAGACAACCACGCAACTTTGTAGGAATTCTCTTAAGACATTGTTGATGAACTCCTGGAAGATAGCCAGGGCATTGTACAAACCAAAGGGCATGACCAAGTACTCATAGTGCCCGCTCCGAGTATTAAAAGCTGTCTTCCATTCATTTTTATTGTCAGCAAATTGTAAGCGGCTCTCAGATCTAGTTTTGTGAATACCTTAGACCCTTTAACCCAGTTGAACAGTTCAGTAATCAACAGCATGGGATATGCATTCTTGACCAACAGTTTGTTTAAAGTACGAAAGTCAATGCATGGATGTAGCTCTCCGTCCAGCTCCAGCAGGGGATGTGGATTTACGAATGATGCCTCTTGCCAGCGCATTAGAAACATACTCCTCCATAACCTATTTTTCTCAACCGATAAGGGGTAGATACGAGCCCTAGGAGGCGTAGTACTGGGCAACAATTCCAAAGAGCAGTCGTAAGGCCTATGTGGTAGTAAAGACCCGGCCTTACTTTTGCTAAATACATCTTTAAATGTGTCATACTCCTCTGAAAGGAGTGGGGCAATAGCGTCAGTGAGTCTTATAGGACATGACAGCCAAGACTTAGTACATTGAGGAGACCAAGCCACAATGTCACACGTGTGCCAATCCATCCTGGGGTTATGTCTCTGTACCCAAGGAAACCCCAGAACGATGGCATAATGCGGAGAATTAATCAGCTGAAATATCAGGGTTTCGGTGTGGAAGGCTCCCACCCTCAGGGTTAACAAAGCGGTTTCATGCATAATGTGTGAGGACCGTAAAGTTCACCCACCGATGGCTTCTATGGCCAGAGGAGAAGCAAGTGGCTACAAGGGGATATTATTACTGGCTGCAAATTCTGCATCAATTAAGCAGCCAGCGGCTCCCGTGTCCAGAAACTCTGGAACTGAGATTGACTTATCTGCCCAATAAATGCAGGCCTTCAACATGGGCTTATCCAAAATATTCTCTGGGGAAAGTGAAATGCTGCCAATGATTTGTTCCTGGCCTGGATGGACTGGACAGGACCGCAACAAATGTCCAGATCAGCCACAGTACAGATAAAGTTCCTTTCTCCTCCTGAAGGCCCTCTCCTCTTTCAAAAGCCGGGTAGCACCCGCTTGCCTGGGTTCAGTGCCCTCAGAGGCCAGTACAGGAGTTGTGGGAGGTAAGTCAGAAGGATGAGAGGACAATCTAACCGGAGCCCTCCGCAGGTGCTCACGAAATGGGCCTCTCTCCCTGATAATGGTATCAAATTGCATCGGTTCGCAATTGTCAGAAACAAGCCCAGGAGGCATGAGAGGAGAGGGAGGATAGGGTGGGCCAGAAGAACGAGAAGCCCATCTGCCCGAGGGCCTCCGCAGGCTCCCCCTAAATGAGGGTCTCCCCCTGAGTCTAGTATCAATCAGGATACAATATGAAATCAATTTGTCCAATTCATTAGGTAAATCACGCGTCACAATTTCATCCTTCACGGAATCACCCAGTCCTTGTGAAAAAGCGGCTACTAAGGCCTCATTATTCCAGCCTACTTCCGCAGCCAGTGTGCGAAATTCAATGGAGTAGTCCGCCACAGTACGTGCACCCTGACAAATGTTCATAAGGTTTTCAGAAGCCGAAACCACACGGCCTGGCCTATCAAATACTTTCCTGAAGGAGTCCACAAACTCCTTGGCAGGCAGAGTATGGTGTGCGTGTGTATATTATCAGTGTGTGGCACACATGACATGCGCAGTGACTAGGAATGATGCCGCTCAGCAGAGCACGCAGTGTGACTCACAGTCACATGATGAGCTTGGTGCCGTTTGTCTAGTCTGCTGGAGCGGTAGTGTGTATATGGGCAAAAGAAAATAGGGAACAGGCCAGGAAAATGGGACAAACTGCATTGCGGATGGGACAGCGGGTCTGGGCCCTAAAATCGGGGCTGTCCCGCGTAAATCGGGACAGTTGGCCAGTATGCCTTGGCCGTGTGCCACCTTAAAGGCCTCTGAGTGCCAAGGGTGGTACGCAGACCATAGGTTCGCCATGAACGCACTGAGGTAACACAGGATGTGACCAAAAACTGTGTGTAGCGCTCCTTTCTAGTCAGTGTTAGTAACAATGTAAAAGAACAATAACATTAAACTTGTGTTTTTTATTTGTGGCCCTTACCGAGACGTTCAACTTTGAAATTAATATATGCTTTTCTGTTTTTTTACTTGGGACAGGTTCACTAATGAAATATACTATTCAGTTTGATTTTTTGTACAATTAGACCCTTAAAGAAAGAAGACAAATTAGCAATTCTGAAGCAATCCAACTACACAGTAGGGAGGAAATATGGTAAAAATTCCATTGATTTAAATCGACAGCCAAAGCCTTTTAAACTTTACATATCCTGTAAGTAAGTAACATGTAATGTCAAAGTGCCAGTCATTTTCAGTAGGTTTTTTCAGCTTCACCTATTTAGGTAGAATCGAAGGAGAGGTTGACTTTCACTTTAAATGGCGTTTTAAACCCTGGTATGTCAAAGAGGTCAGGTAATAACTTTGAAGACCTCTCTATATTGAAGAGGCTAAAAATCCCCATTTAACAGCAATGGTAGTATCGGAAATTGTTGTTTCTCCTGATGGTGCATGTGGTATGATACAGAATCACTCCTATTTTGTGGCGTGGTTCCTTTATTAGTTATAAGTATTGATTTTATATAATGTACTATTTAATGTAAATTTAGTTTACATAATTATTTAATCCATTAAAGAATTAAAACATGGAAATTATGGGTATCTATCCTGCTATCGCTTGCTTGTCAAGCGAGCGATCTAGTGTTTGAGCTAATTCCTCTATGAATGAGTTATGTGGATCGGCCTTATTTCATGGCACCACATGCTTTCTTTAGCCCTTTCTGTTTCTATTTGTTTTTCATATTGTAATTTACGTGTATGTTTTATCTCCACATTTTTACGCACGCTGCTTAAAGTGTTTTGAAAAATCCATTTATATGGATAAATATAATAAACATAATCATTCATATACTCTTCACATTTACATAAAACTTTTTGGTTATTTATGTTTTACCACAGCTACAATGCGTTAATCCTTTGAGTGCCAGAGAGGGATCCAACGCATTGTAACATAATGCGTTGGCTATCTCTCCGATACTCAAATTGTTAAGGATCAGAGTGGCTCATGTCCTTAAAGTGTTAAACCTCTTCGCAGTCAGTTTTTTTCTTGGTGACCTCAATAGGATGCAGAGATATTTACCATATTGCAGTTGAATGTGTGCATTTAAAATGGATTACTTTTTTTAGTTGTCACTAGTTTATAAAACTGATGCTTTAATTAATTAATTAATTAAGCCTGGCATGTTATTTTCATTGTCCATATGTCACATTTAAAACGTTCATATCTAATTCTTGCTAGTATTTTGGACCATTCCTCCATGCAGATCTCCTCTAGAGCAGTGATGTTTTGGGGCTGTCGCTGGGCAACATGGACTTTCAACTCCCTCCAAAGGTTTTCTGTGGCGTTGAGATCTGGAGACTGGCTAGGCCACTCCAGGACTTTGAAATGCTTCTTACGAAGCCACTCCTTCGTTGCCCGGGCGGTGTGTTTGGGATCATTGTCATGCTGAAAGACCCAGCCACGTTTCATCTTCAATGCCCTTGCTGATGGAAGGAGGTTTTCACTCAAAATTTCACGATACATGGCCCCATTCATTCTTTCCTTTACACGGATCAGTCGTCCTGGTCCCTTTGCAGAAAAACAGCCCCAAAGCATCATGTGTCCACCCCCATGCTTCCCCGTAGGTATGGTGTTCTTTGGATGAAACTCAGCATTCTTTCTCCTCCAAACACGACAAGTTCAGTTTTTACCAAAAAGTTCTACTTTGGTTTCATCTGACCATATGACATTCGTCCAGTGCTCTTCGGGATCATCCAAATGCTCTCTAGCAAACTTCAGACGGGCCCGGACATGTACTGGCTTAAGCAGGGGGACAAGTCTGGCACTGCATGATTTGAGTCCCTGGCGGCGTAGTGTGTTACTGATGGTAGCCTTTGTTACTCTGGTCCCAGCTCTCTGCAGGTCATCCACTAGGTCCCCCCGTGTGGTTCTGGGATTTTTGCTCACAATTCTTGTGATCATTTTGACACCATGGGATGAGATCTCGCGTGGAGCCCCAGATCGAGGGAGATTATCAGTGGTCTTGTATGTCTTCCATTTTCGAATAATTGCTCCCACAGTTGATTTCTTCACACCAAGCTGCTTGCCTATTGCAGATTCAGTCTTCACAGCCTGGTGCAGGTCTACAATTTTGTTTCTGTTGTCGTTCGACAGCTCTTTGGTCTTGGCCATAGTGGAGTTTGGAGTGTGACTGTTTGAGGTTGTGGACAGGTGCCATTAATACAGGTAACAAGTGGAGGACAGAGGAGACTCTTAAAGAAGAAGTTACAGGTCTGTGAGAGCCAGAAATCTTGCTTGTTTGTAGGTGACCAAATACTTATTTTACCGAGGAATTTACCAATTAATTCATTAGAAATCCTACAATGTGATTCCCTGTATTCTATCCCCCCATTCTGTCTCTCATAGTTGAAGTGTACCTATGATGAAAATTACAGGCCTCTCTCATCTTTTTAAGAGGGAGAACTTGCACAATTGGTGGCTGATTAAATACTTTTTTGCCCCACTGTATATATACGAGCCAGTCCTGAAAAGTTACTCGCCACCAGTTTCCACGCCTAACCCCACCCATCTCAAGTTCTCTAGTAGTAGCAATAGAGGCATGGTGGCCCCATGTGATTTAACCCTTTGAGTGCCAGAGTGGTATGCAATGCATTGCTTTGTAGTGCTTTATGTACCACTCTGGCACTCAAAGGGTTAAGGCTTAGAGTGGCAGAGGGGTGTGTAAGTAATTGGCAATGAGCTGGGTAAACTGGTACTGAAAAGGTTTGTGCTTGAGTGGCAAACACCTATCCAGTGCATTGCAAGGTGTGTGTTGGGTACCCCTCTGGCATTGAAAGGCTTAACCCTTAAAGAGGCAATGATGTATGCAATGTATTAATGTTGGTTACACCTGTTGCACTGAAAGGTGTAAGCATTTTAGCGGCAAAGAGGTATGTAATGAATTGCAATTTGTGATACCTGTATAAGACTGAAAGGGTTAAGCAACCACCCATGTGTTGGGGACCCCCTGAGCTCTAAAGGTTTAAAGGGATAGTAATTCTACATTATTACGATCCCCCATGTTGTAGCCCTTAAAATTCTGAATTCAACAATACCAGCGACATCTCTCAAACCTTTATGGTTTGAGAGATATCCGCTTTCGAAGTTCCCTCTTTTTGCCTTTTCCCCTGACTTCAGCGTTCTAGCTGAGAGCCAGGGAATTGCGTTATAGAAACAGAAATCCTTCACTAAAATGGTCTTTTATGTGTGCCGCCGGTCCCAGGACCGGATTCCCCTTCTCTCAGCCAGAACGCCGACATCAGGGGAAGCCAAAAAGAGGGAACTTTTGAAAGCAGATATCTCTCAAACCATAAACGTTTGAGAGATGTCCGTGGTATTGTTGAATTCAGAATTTTAAGGGCTACAACATGGGGGATCGTAATAATGAAGTATTACTATCCTTTAAGTAACTGACCTTACTGTCAGTGGCAAAGTATCCAGTGCTGTGTGGCAGTGAAATGATTAACCCTTGCAGTGTAAAAGAGGTATCCAATGCCTTGGATATGTGTTTGGCAGTGCAAGGGATAATCCTGTTAGGGGCACATAGGTATCCAATGCATTGAATACCACTTTGCCAGTGATAGGGCAGTGAGTGGCAGAGAGCTATTCATTGCAGTTGGATTACCATTTCACAGCAAAAGAGGTATGGAATGTATTGGACAGTGGTGCGGCACTTAAAGGGTTAAAACAGACTTAAAAGAGACACAAAACAGAGTGCTGTTCAGAGATCTAGTTGGGATGATGTGAGGTGGCTGATAAGCAACCACCCAACCCGAACCTTGTGAACAGAGACACGCAGTCACAGAGCCCCTCATACACTGCAGAAACATCTCCTAGGGTCAGTTTTCAAATTCTCCACACTTCATCTCCTGTTAGATTGGCAAATCTGCTTCAATTTATCAGACTGTCCAGTTAAGCAATAGTCATTATTGATTTTACCATCAGTACTAGGAGGCACCACATAGTAACAACTACTCTTTTAATTGCATACAAAACACAAAAAATTATATTGACAGATTTTGGGTTAACTAGCCAAAAGTTGACATCAAGCCTGGTATGGCCTGTCGGGTGTTCTAACGTTTTGATAGGAGGAAGTGTCACAACAATCTGTGCTGACAGCAAATCCACGCTTCTTACTATCTGACCAGGTCAGAAAGTCCTATAGCCCAAGCAGCAGTTTAGGAATAAACTGTTCAATTTCTCTGTGGCAGTTCATGCCATGATGCCAGAATGCCCAGCAGACTGTACCAGCACAAGACTGAATTGACAAGATACAGATGTTTTTAACCCTTTGAGTGCCAGGGGGTATGCAGTGCATTGCAAAGCAATGCATTATGTACCCCTCTGTCACTCAAAGGTTAAGAACAATCTAGTATGGATTTTTCCAAGGCCATTTTTGCTTTAAAATTGCAATATTTATACTCTGTTTTAGAAAAAATAGTTTTTTTTGTATTACACTTAAATTTTGACCACCCTGGAATTTTTTTTTTTTTTTAAAGAGGTTTGCTGCTGTGGGTATAAAAGTGCTCTGCACTGCCCTCAATGAAACTCACTGAGTCAGACTCCAATTACCTCTGGTTAATTCGATGACTCCCGTTAGAGAAGTAGTAGTCACACACTGATGTCAGAATAAGTCGACTGACTCAGCTCTGGTGTCCTCATTCTCTGACTCTGCTGTCTTGGTACTGAGGAGGAGGCCAAAGTTGCATTAAGGCTTACGCTGCATGCGTACAAAAAAAAAAAAAGGCACGACGCGCATGCGCAGTTCAAATTTCAGCATCTTGCAGCTCTTCAGCAACTCGCCTGAGGGAACAGTGTGTGTCGATGCGGCTGACTACAATATAAGTGGGGCAGCTGCATAGGCCACTTATATTGTAGCTCTACTATTGAATGCATAAACAGTGCAGGCCCCCTTAAATGCCGGTCCAGAGGCAGTTGCACACCTGTAGTTATCTACTTGCTCTCCAGGCATGGCTGGGCCCCCACTTGCAGACAGAGCTTCAATTTCCACTCACTCCATTTCTCCTCACCAAATGCGAGGAGGCGAGTGGAAATTTTGAGCTATGAGAGATATGTATCTCAAACAATTGCCGCTAAAGAAACTGGGTGGCACTAGGGGTAATTTGCTGAGAACATATATATATGTACACCTCAGTTATACAGGCTGCTACAATCCTAATGGCCTAATAGTGCAATAGCCCTATACAACACCGATACAAAAACTACAAAAAGAGAGCGCCTCTATAAAAGAAAAATATGCAGTTAATGAAAATACAATTACAAATATATAAGAATAGACATATCTAACAACAAATCCTAAATAATGGCACCATAATATCAAAAAATAAAAATGAGAACAATGGCCATAAAAATGTATACAAGTTCACATCTTGTAATAAGCCATAAAGGCTCACGAAGAAATAGGTGGGTGGGCAATCCCAAAAGTGTCAATTATAATAATGAAAGTCTTGCAATGTATTAATATTAAAGAAGTAAGATGTTACCAAGTGGATCCTATTTAGAAGCTTGGCTTCTCTGTTCGATTAGCTTCATGTCTTTAGGCACAGAATGCGGGCAGAGCGTTGCTGCTTTCAGGTGTATGGGTGATATCTTGGGACTGCAGCATTAGAGATCTTTTATTCCGTGAGCTCACAGAATAAAATAACGCTACAGCCCTGAGATATCACCCAGGGCAACTAATCAAATAAAAAATGTACAAGTCTTAGGCGTGTGTGAAAAAATGCTGTAAAGTAAGCATGCTTTCAAAAATAGACATGTTAATAGCTTCTTTTTATCAGTTACCAAAATGCATAGTGATTGAACAGAAGAAAAATCTAAGTCAAATCAATATTTGTTGTGACCACCCTTTGCCTTCAAAACCTCATCAATTCTTCTTTGTACACTTGCACAAAGTCAGGGATTTTATAGGTAAATAATCAGGTGTATGATTAATCAATTCTACCAAACAGGTGCTAATGATCATCAATTTAATATGTAGGATGAAACAATCATTAACTGAAACAGAAACCACTTTATAGGAGGAATAAAACTGGGTGAGGAACAGTCAAACTCAGCTAACAAGGTGAGGCTGCTGAAGACCGTTTAATGTCAAAAGTCATACACTGTGGCAAGACTGAGCTTAGCAACAAGATACAAGGTAGTTATACTGCATCAGCATGGTCTCTCCCAGGCTGAAATTTCAAGGCAGATGGGTTTCCAGATGTGCTGTCCAAGCTCTTTTGAAGAAGCACAAAGAAACAGGCAACTTTAAGGACTGTAGACACAGTTGTTGGCCAAGTAAACTTAGTGCAACAGATGAAAGACACATCATGCTTACTTCCCTTCATAAGTGGAAGATGTCCAGCAGTGTCATTAGCTCAGAATTGGCAGAAAACAGTGGGATCCTGGTACACCCATCTACTGTCTGGAGAAGTCTGGTCAGAAGTGGTCTTCATGGAAGTCTTGCAGCCACAAAGTCATACCTCTTACATGGAAATAAGGCCAAGTGACTCAACTATGCACAAAAACACAGGAACTGGGGTGCATAAAAATGACAGCAGGTACTCTGGTCTAATGAGTCAAAATTTGAAATATTTGGCTGCAGCAGAAGGCAGTTTGTTCGTCAAAGGCTGAAGAGCAGTACAAGAATGAGTGTTTGCAGGCAAAAGTGAAGCATGGTGGATGTTTCTTGCAAGTTTGGGGTTGCATTTCTCCAAATGGAGTTGGGGATTTGGTCAGAATTATTGGTCTCCTCAATGCTGAGAAGTACAGGCAGATACTTATCACTCATGCAGTACCATTAGGGAGGCATCTGGTTGGCCCCAAATTTATTCTTCAGCATGACAATGACCCCAGATATACAGACAAAGACATTAAGAACGATCTTCATCGTAAATAAGAACAAGGAGTCCTTGAAGTGATCGCATGCCCCCCACAGAGCCCTGATCTCAACATCATTCAGTCTGTCTGGGATTACATGATGGGAGAGAAGCAACTGAGGCTGCCTAAATCCACAGAAGAACTGTGGTTGGTTCTCCAAGATTTTTGCAACAACCCACCTGCTGAGGTCCTTGAAAAAGTGTGCAAGTGTATGTGGAAGAATTGATGCTGTTTTGAAGGCAAAGGGTGGTCACAACAAATATTGGTTTGATTTAGATTTTTCTTCTGGTCACTCACTATGCATTTTGTTAATTGATGAATATTAACTATTAACATGTCTATTTTTTTAAAGCATTCTTACTTTACAGCATTTTTTCACACCTGCCTAAAACTTTTGCACATTAATGTATACATATAGATGTGCTTCAAAATTGAATATTTTCATCCTTTCATTGAAGAAATGTGCCCTGGGAAGTATCTAGCATCTCTAGACCTTCAGGATGCATACCTACACATCCCCATCCATCCAGAAAACCAACACTACCTGCGCTTTGTCTGTGGCTTGGATCACTACCTGTTCACAGCTCTCCTTTTGACGTGGCTTCTGCTCCCTGATTATTCACCAGAATCACGGGGGCCTTAGCGGGCCTACATTCATTCCATGACACCCCAATTGGATGATCCATTGATTACGCTCCTTCAGATGAGCTCCTGGCCCAGCACATCCAAGACTGTGCTCGGCTACTGGTCCACCATGGGCGGATTCTGAACATACAGAAATCCTCTCCAGTGCCTTCTCAGGAACTGGTCTTCCTGGGGATGAGTTTTGACATCCGTCAGGTGAAAGTTTTCCTACCAAAAGAGAAGATCTCTCTGGTGATGCAGGAGGTGTCTCAGGCTCTGGAGTTGCCTTCGGCCACGATTAGGGAGTATGAGAGTGTATTGGTCAGGCTAATGTCAACACTAGAGGCTGTGCCTTACTGTCAGGTACACAAGAGGGAGCTTTAGAGACATGTTCTTCATAGTTGATCAGGGAATCTGGCACACCTGGATTGCCAGATCTATCTTTCTCCTACAGGATCCTTCAGTGTGGCTGCAGTGCACGTTCCAGGGGTAGAAAACATGCTGTGGACTTCCTAAGTCACCAGGACATGGATCCCAGAGAGTGGGAACTCAGTCTGGAGGTGTTCTACTTAATTATGCTTTGGTGAGGTATACCCACAATAGATCTCATGGCCACCAGAGAAAGCAGGAATGTTCTGACCTTCTGCTCCCAAAGGGGAGATCCTCTGGCCTTCACCACAGACACCATGTAGGTTCCGTTAAGCTTCCATCTAGCTTATGTCTTTCTTACAATTCCTCTCATACCCAATGTACTATGAAAGATCAGGATGGACGGTGCAACTGTGTTTCTTGTCTGGACCAGAAGGGTGTGGTTTCTGGACCTGGTAAGTCTTTCTATTCTGGACCCCATTTCATCTCCCTCCCACCTCGGACCTCTTTCTCCAGGGTTACCTAATGAAAGAGAAAAGATGGCTTTGACAGCGTGACTGTTGTTTTCCAGTGAGGTAATTTCCACTATGATTCAGGTCCGCAACCCTGTCCCTTCCAAGGCATATAATAGGGTATGGTCTCTATTTCATTCATGGTGCATGGACAGGTCTTTGTCTTCTCATGTGTTTGACCTCCCTTTGCTGCTATCCTTTCTCCCAGATGCAGTGAACAAGGGACTCAGTTTGAGCTGCTTGAAGGTTCAGATTTCAGGACTTTTTGTTTTCCTTCATAGACGTATTGCCACTATTCCAGATGTCAAGGGGTTTCTTCAGGGGGTGGCTCATGCCTTCCCTGCCTGTAAGGTTCCTACTCTTCCATGGGACCTTAATCTGGTTTTGGGAGTGTTGAAGAGGCCTCCTTTTGAGCCCCTTGCTTCCATTCCTGCATCTACTGGCACGTAAGATAGCTTTTCTACTGACAGTTGACTCAGTTCGTAGGGTTGCTACAAGACTGAGGCATTACTACACTCAGAAGATGTAGCCGAACACTAATCAATGCATTTAAAAAAAAAAAAATCCCCAAATATCCTGTGCTTGAAAACCACAGTAACATTGAATATGTGTGAAAACACTTATTTTGTTTTGCTTACTGCATGTTGTGGGAGGGACTGGTGATAAAGTGGCCCGGTGAAAAATGTGAAATTACACCTAGAATGAAACCTTGGGGTTTCTACTTTTCAAAAATATACACTTTTTGGGGAAAAATTGTAAAGTGAAATACTGCTAAGCAGCCCAAAATGAGTCATGGCACCAGTAAAGCAAACAACTGAAAATTCCATGTGTGTTCAAAAACATTGGCCCAGTAGCTCCCACAGACCCTGACAAACCTATGCATATGAGGTATTGCTGTACTCAGAAGATGTAGCTGAACACTAATCAATGCACGTTTTTATATCTGTGATTTAAATCTACAGCAACATTGAAATATAAGTGTTAAAAATACTGAATTTTTTTCTTACTGATGGTTTTGAGAGGGAGTGGTGGTAAAATAACTGCATGAAAAATGTGAAAATGCACCTAATATGAAAACATGGGTTGTCTATTTTTTAAAAATGTACATTTTTAAGGGGAAATTTTAAAGTGGAGAACAGGTACACAGCCCCAGACGTGACATGACATCAGTTAAAGGGACAGTAATGTTTCACAAAAACAGCAGCTCCAACTAATCTTCATAGTATTTGAGCCATGGAGAGTGTTATTTCAATACTGTCAGAGTTGTAGTTCAAGAATAATTGAATGATAAAGTTTCCCCGTCCCACCCCTTTTACTTAGTGTAAGGCACTTCCCCTTAGATGTGGAATCTGGTCCACAGACCAGACATCTCACAGCAAGGGACAATCTAATTAGTGTAAGAACAATGAAAGCCCTGCCCCCCTTGACAGGTTTTCCCTTAAGTTAATTGAAGTTTAATTGAATTGACCTGGACACCACCCTCTGCTCTGAGCTGAGCACTGCCTGAGCTGACCACTGCCATTGATTCCAGAGTTGTGTGACAGATTGAAAGGTGCTCAAATGTTTACCAAACTGGACATCAGAGGGGCCTACAACATGGTCAGAATCAAGCAAGGAGATGAGCTGAAGACTGCATTCAATTCCAGGTTTGGGCATTACGAATACCTGGTCATGCCCTTTGGACTTCTTAATGCTCCAACTTTTCAGTGCCTGGTGAATTATATCTGTAGGGATCTTTTGTTGACTTTTGTCAATGTTTATCTGGACGATATTCTAGTCTTCTCATAAACCCTAGAGGAACATCAGTCTCACATCCAGCAGGTGCTAACTTGTCTTTGGGAGAACCACCTCTAATGTAAGCTCAAAAAATTTGAGTTTGAGCAGTCTTCCTTGGCTTTCCTGGGTTACGTCATTTCTGCCCAGTGCCTTGACACAGACCAAGGGAAACTCTCTGCCGTAATGGAGTGGCCTATATCTTTAGGTCTGAAAGCCATTCAACAGTTTGTTGGCCAAATATTACCTTTATTTCATCAAGATTTTCTCAGCTGTTATATCCCCAATAACAACTATGACCTACAAGGAAGCTGACCCTCATCATGGATGCCGGAGCATTACAGGCTTTTGAGAGTTTGAAGACTGCCTTTTCCTTGGCTCTGATTCGTAGATACCCTGATCCTCTCACCCTGTTTACCCTTGATGTGGACGCATCTGAAGTCGCTGCCAGAGCAGTTCTCTGTCGGCAATCTCCTGATTCAGGACTCCTGCACTCCTGTTCCTTCTTCTCTAGACAATTCTCACCAGCAGAGAGGAAATACAACACTGAAAACAGGGAACTTCTGATTGTTAAATTGGCTTTGGAGATACTTATTGGAGGGTTCCCCTCATTTGGTTAACATAATAACCAACCATCAGAATCTCCAATATCCGGCCTCTTTCAAGCATCTGAACACAAGTCAGGCGAGTTGGTCCTTATTCTTCTCCTGGTTCGATATTATCATCTCATACATTCTGGGAAAAAATAATGTTAAGGCTGATGCTCTCTCCCATCAACATGAGATCTCTTGTGCTCCTTCACATGTTCCAGAGTCATTTGTTCCTCCTATTCAGATTGCGTCTTCCTTATCCACCTCCCTTCTCATGTCCTTAAAGGATGCCCAGTCTTCCTGTACTCTTGGAGTAGCGATGCCCCCAATGTGTATTTTGTGCCAGAACACTACCGTTCTGATGTTTTACGTTGGGGGCATTGCTCTGTAACTGCTGGCCATTCTGGACTTGCTCGTAGATAGGTACTTAAGGTGGCCAGATTTGAACTCCAATGTGGCCTCCTTCGTGTCTTTGTGTCCTACATGTGCCCGCATGAAAGTGCCTCGTTCCCATCCTGTGGGTCTTCTTCAGTCACTTCTGATTCCCACTGTTTCATGGACCTAAATCACAATGGATTTCATGGTTAATCTATCTCCTTCATCTGGTAACACTATTATCTGGGTCATAGTGGGCCGATTTTCCAAATGAGAACATTTAGTTCCACTCCTCAAACTTCTCACGTCCTCTGAATTGTCTGAATTATTAATTCAGGAGGTTTATCTCTTGCATGGGATACTACAGCACATAACCTCCACTCGTGGTTTCCAGTTTGTATGTAGTTTTTGGAGAGCATTTTGCTCCAGATTTGGTATCTGCTTATGGCATTCATCTGCATATCATCCACAGACACATGGGGAGTCGGAAAAACTGAATCAGAATCTAGAAAATTTCCTCCGCTGCTACTGCTCTCATCAACAAGATAACTTGACCCACTTGCTGTATCTGGCGGAGTTTTCGTATAACTCCCTCCTGCAGACCTGTTTGAAATGTTCGCCCTTCTTTGCGGCTCTTGGGTACAACCCCCCTTCTATAGCTGTCTGTCCATGGTATCAGAGGAAAACCATTCCCTGTATGCGTCTCACCTCTCAAGTACAGCAGAAGGTGGCGGCTGATCACTATTGGTCTCTGGCACCCAGGTTCATGGCCAGGGATCTGGTGTGGCTCTCAGCAAAGAACATTAAACTTCGCCACCCGTCCAGCAAGTTGGGCCCTCGATATCTGGGTCTATTTAAAATCAAGACTCTCCTTTCTCCACTCTTTTACCTCTAGATCCTTCCTGAGACACTTAGGATACATACAGTCTTCCATGTATACCTACTCAAACCTTATGTGGAGGCTCATGGCTCTCATCCTCCCTCTACTCCTCCTCTCCTGTTTCTGTGAATGACTCAGAGGAATTAGTTATTCCCGTCTTTCCCATGGCACCTTGCAGTACCTCATCAACTGGAAAGGCTATGGCACAGAGGATCACTCGTAGGTGGTGGCTTCTGATGTGCACACCCCTTCCCTTGTACGTTGTTTCCATAGGTCTGACCTGGCCAAGCCATCTTTGGACTCCCGGAGGTAGTCCTTGAGAGGGGTAGTGTGATTCTGCTTCTGCTTTTTTTTTTCCGAAGTATTTTGCCAGTCAGTTGGTTCTACTCTTGATTCATTTTCCCACGCCCTGTTTATGACACACTCTCTCTCTGACCCTTTATCTAGCGTCCAATCAGATTGATAGCACTTTTAAATCATTGGGAGTTACATATTAGCCAAGAGGGCTCCGCCTACAGAGCCAGTTGATTATCATGAGGGAGAGTATTTGTGCCTGAATGCTGTGAGATGCATTTGTATTCACTGCAAATAAGCACAAAGAATTCACTATATTGTGGTTCTGAGAGGGTCATTCTACTCTAAGTTACGGTGTTCTGAGTCTTTCTGTTCCTTTATCTGTGGATCTGGTATTTTTTAGGCTGGTTCTGTTTCTGAATTGCCTTATTTGTTTGTGATATCGTTCATGGATTTGTTCCCCTTACACTAAGATGTGTGCAGACATGATTTTGTCATTATAATCTTTAGGGTTTATATGCTTTGATATAATTTCATATATATTATCATTGTGTTGTTATACCCATATCACTACTTTTATTACTTAATATTCCAATGTGGTAATGCATATTTTTTGCTAGGAAATGTACTTCATTATTCTGTGCTTCATCCAGAGGTATGCATAATTGAAACCAGCAGGCATATAGTTAAATTCTGAAAAAGGACAGCCTTAGGTCTCAGGTTAACAACCTTACAGACATGATGGCTAAGCTGATGACTAACATGGGGCAGTCAGGTCAAAGCCCCAATACTGCTACAGAACAGGTATCTAATCCTTTTTTAGGGATAGCTCCTGAAGGGGAGAGTGCCACCCCATAGCAGCTCAACAAGTTAACGTAACCCTTGTAACTACCGATTATATTTTAACTACTGCTAACGCCCTTTCCTTACAGGATGTAAATGTTGGAACTGACATTAAAAACTCTTCATTATTTTCTACTCAGTTGGGTACACAGAAATCCGTTCCTGATGACCTTGTCGTCTCCCCCAGTACTTCTTCTGTCAGCACAGAGAACTAAGAGAACTTCTACAGCTGTGGCAATTAACTCGTGCAAGCGGTGGAGGAATTCAAAAGCGATTTTACATAGTAATTATTTATGCGAAATGCGTGAAATTGAAGGGAGATATTTCATAGATATCACTCTACAGGATCTTAAGGCCTTGCTGGATTCTGGGTCGCAAATCACACTATTGTCAAGCTTGCACTTTCATCAGATTATGGAGTGTGCTCAGGTCAAGCCAGTGCTACAAGCATTTGATGGGTCCCTAATAAGCGTAGGAGGTAACCCCTTAAATTATATGCATTAATCTGCTAATGCGTTTTATTATGTATAAAATGTTGTACATAGATGCAGATATTTGGTTATATTGAGAATAAGGCTGTGGTATTTATCTAGAGTTATTATGCTGTACAGCTCACTGATAAGAACACTAGCATGTGTAGCACAAGATAACTTGCTGTGAGATGTGCTGACTACATTTGTGCACTGTAACATCAGACCTGTAAGTGAAAGCTGCTGGAGCTGTATTATATTGGGGGCACATGATGCACAGCAAAAAAGGGGCACATTTAGTTAGAATGGAACAAAC
Source organism: Rhinophrynus dorsalis (assembly GCA_037306005.1). NCBI lineage: Eukaryota > Metazoa > Chordata > Amphibia > Anura > Rhinophrynidae > Rhinophrynus > Rhinophrynus dorsalis. Next base: position 129,571,407 of record CM074723.1, on the reverse strand, counting down.
TTTCCTCAATAAGTTATAGACGTTTATGTCTGAACATTAGTATTCTGTTCATGTAGAGTAACTGAGTTCACTTTTAAAAGTTGCCACGTCTCCATGCACAATGTGGGCTCAGCGGGCTACTTTTAACCATGGATTACTAGGTTTACAAATTGTAAACTCTGAGGTATAACTCCATATTGGTTGTAAGCTCTGTATATCATTAGTGTAGCTCCATTTGAAGTGTAAGCTTTGGAATCAACTGTGTAGCCCCATTTCAGTTATAATCTCTGGGGAATTACTAGTGTATCCCCGTTTTAGTTGTAATGTCTGTGATAAAATGTAAAGCCCTATTTTAATTGTAAGTTATGTGGTATCATTTGTGTACTCTCATTTTAATTGTAAGTTATGTGGTATCATTTGTGTACTCTCATTTTAATTGTAAGTTATGTGGTATCATTTGTGTACTCTCATTTTAATTGTAAGCTCTGTGGACTACCTAGTATGGCCCCATTTCAGTTGTATGCTCTGTGGTGCATTTTAATATATTTACCCCCTTGGATGCCAGAGAGGTGTACCATGGTCTACACATAGGAATCCCAATATATTTAAATTTGGATTTGTACCTCTTTAATGCCAGAGAAATATGAAATACATTTCTATGCAGAGCACTGGACGCCTCTCTAGATTGAAGGGGTTAAAATATTGACTTAAATTAATGCCGATTTAAGGTAATTGTATGTGTCCCTTATGGTACAGTTGGTTTGCCCCAGATTTACTCCTCTTTTCTTTTGTGCTTATGTCCCTAAGACATAACATACACAACTGTGATTGTCCAATGTGTTGTTTCCTAAAAGAGCAAGTGGTATTTTAGCAACAGCATTTATTTAACCAGCTGAAAGCCAAAAAATTGAACAACACATTGTACAGCTATGCTTTGCTCACCCCTCTGCCACTCAAAGGGTTAAGCCAGGGGAGGTCAATTGTTGGACTATAACTTCCATTTACTTAGTCAGTTGTTGGCTGGTCAGGCATAATAGTAATTGTATCCCCACAAAGCTGAAGGGAGATGGACTACGGGTCAGTAAGGGTTAGTCAATATAGAGACAAATTTGACCCGTCTTAGTATGTACTATGCTGTCTTCGACATTTTTCCCTATCATAAATCCTGGAATATGCCTACATTGCCTTGGCTTTGTCACCATAACAGTGTTTAAGTGTGCTCTTTGCAAATGACTTATTTCCATCTTTAAATTCTTAAAATCTTAATTAAGCATTTTCAAATTCCTTAGATCGTGTGTTTATGTTAATGTGATGAAAGTCTTATAGCTGGCGAGTGTCACAGCTCACACAAAAAAACGTACCTGTGTGAGACTAGTGTAACGTAGGTTGTGTCATAGTTTTCAATGCAAACCTTGGATTACATTTATTCAAATACATGCCCTCACATGAGACTTTAGTATATTGGAGTAATCTGGATATTTCCCAAGTACCCCATATATGTACTTCAAAATCCTATAATATCAAAGGCCAGATGTATGTTTCTCCGATGCAGTCATGCACAGTAGAGACTGCCTGAACGCAGGCTGATGCAGTCATGCACAGTAGACACTGCCTGAACGCACAGAATGCTGGGAGGTGTAGTTCTGCTGTAGTACACCTGCCGTAATTTGGCCCGTGTAGACTGGCTCTTACACTAGTTATCAAATAAAGAGTATTTCATAGTTCACATAGCAAAATGTTTCAAATGCAACCGTATACAACTTTAATGGTGTGAATAACATTCTTGGAGTAAAACATAGCTCTCATTTAGCCAAGCTGATTTAAAAACAGCATATCGGCCTAGTGACAGACATGAACAGAACTGCACAGTAAATGATAAGGCTAATTATATTATTATTTTTATTATAACTATATACAATATTTACATTCATTACATTTAATAAATTAGATGATGTCAATGATGATTTCTGGGCTTCTTTTTTGCCTGCAGGGAGAAGATACACACAGTGAGACTGATGTACTAAGTAAAACCAGTGCAATTCTGGTGAGAACCAAGCGAATCATAGCAAAGGAATTAGCATTTCAAAACATTCCCATTGATTTGAATCAGGCTTTTAACCACTTGAATTCTGCAGAATTCTCCAATACATTACAGAGCAATGTGTTGAAGACCTTGCAGCATTAAAGGGTTAAAAATCCTCATTTATATCAATGCTAATCGTTATTTGCTCTCTAATGAGCAGTTGGTTTGCCCCAGAATTGCTCCACTTTTACTAAGTACACCAGCCTCAGTGACGTTGATGTACGTAGATCTGGAGTAATTCTGGGACATAAGGACAGCAACATTGTTGCCAAATAAAAATTGATTTAAAATGGACTTTTAACCCCGTGAATGTTAAAGAGATCTCTAACACATTGCAAATCATGGCAAACCAACTATGCACTCACTCATACAGAGGCATTTGTCTCCGTGTGAAGTGTATCAGTGTGTCCTGAGCAGTGATAGTGATTAGTTTTTGAGTTATTTAGATTTATAGATTATGATAATTACACGTTTGTTATGCAGGCACTACTGTCTTAGCCTTTTCAGTGCTATGGGATGCGGGAAATGCAATGGCAAGTTTGTAATTAGAAGAATCTATCAATCTAAATAACTCAATAAATAAATATATACTGGCTAATACAACATACACTTGATTTTAAACACTATAAAAAATAATCAAATTTGTTTTTAAGTGATATGGTCCCTTTAAAGTTCTGCCTTGTTTGCTTACATGACCATCATGGAGGCACCACTGTACATAGGCATATTGGGCACTAATTCAGGGTCATATACTTACCAACATGAATGGTGACTCAACTCGTCCTTGTTGGAGCTCCTCCCAGTTTATCCCAGTGAAAAAAGGATGGCTTTCGATTGTATCAGCCGCCCGCTGGCGTCGGGTGGGGTTTTTACTCAGGAGCTGTGGAAAGAAACAAGTATCATTTGATATATTACGTTCTAGTTGTATTATATAGTGTCAAATGCACAAAGGCAGAAGTGAAACAATTCTGGGGCTAAACCAACACGGGATCATTTCAAACTAAAAGGTGAGTAGTAATTTGGACAAGTATATTGCTGTTGATGTAGTATACTTGGATTTTGCCAAAGTCTTGGAAAAAGAACTCTCAACTGGTTACTGCAAAAATTAAAAGGCATTATTTTCAGAGGTGATATTTGTACATGGAAAGAGAACTGGTTAAATGAGAGATGATAGAGAATTATTGTAAATGGAATTATTTGAGGATGGTTTGAAGTTCTATGTGGGGTGCCACGGGGTACAGCCCACTGCTTTTTAACTTCTTATTAAAGGGATAGTAATTCTTGATTTAAAAAATGTTTAATATGTACATATTAAAAAAATAAATTAAAGGATGTAAATCCCATTGCTCAAACTTTGATAGTTTTAGTAATAAGCTTCTAAAGTTCCCCCCCTCCCGCCCCTTTTTCCCCACGTCAGCGCTCTAGCTGACAGACTTAGATCCTGGTTCTGGAACCGGATGGCTCATCTGCAGAGCTGAAATAACATTGTGTACAAAGAAATTCTTCATGACAACGGTATACAAAGTGTGTCTGGTTTGGGGCACGAGCTGTCCGGTCCAGAGACAAAGATCTAAGTCTGTCAGCTAGACCACTGACATGGATAAAAGGAGTGGGAGGGGGGAACTATAGAAGCTTATTACTCTAAAACTATCAAAGTCTGAGTAACATGACTTAGTTCATTTAATATTTTTTTAATATGTACAATATAAAACGTTAAAATCAAGTATTACTATCCCTTTAATTATCTAGAAATGGGTATTGAAAGTAGAGTCTCAATCTTTGCTGTTGACACTAACCTCTGTAAAGAAATACTTACAGAGCAGGATCTTTTTTTCTTTGCAGAAAGATTTGAATAAACTGAGTGAATTGGGAGAAAAGTGGCACATGAGGCTTAATATTGATACATTTAAGGTTATGCATTTGGACCGCAGAAACAAACATGCTACATGTATCCTAAAATGGAAACTACGTGGGGAATCCTTCTTAGAGAAAGATTTAGGAGTATTAATAGACAATAAACTTCAATGCAGTGTCACTCAGCTCCTGCAAGAGCCAGTAAGGTACTTATCCTGTATAAAAGGAAGGGGGGTAGATGCATGGGGTGAGAAAATAATACTACCATTGTAAGGCCGCATTTAGAACCTGGAGTATAGTTTTGCTCACTTCTTATAGACATTACTGAACTGAAAAAGTACAGAGACATGCAACAATATTGATAATGAGACTGAAGGATCTGAGTTATAAAGACTAGCCAAACTGTGTTCATTTATATTAGGGAAGAAGCATCTAAGGGGTGATGTGCTTAAAATTTACAAATATATTTGTGGTCAAAACAAATAATTCTCTAAGGAATTATGTATTCAAAGAGCTGAGCAAAAAATCAAGAGCTCATACATTAAGCCTGAAGGAAAGGTGGTTTCACATGAAACAAGCAAGGATTTTTTATACAGTGAGGGCGATAAAATGATGGGATTCTGATTGCCATCTGGAATAAGGAAAGTATTCTTTTACCCACTTGGGGCTTAAATGAATAGTAATATGTTCAAACAATTTAAGCTTCTCTCATTCTTAAACATTTTTGTACCATGCAGAGCTGTATTACAATGTCATACCATGTATATTAAATTATAAAGTGTCCCCCTCCCACTCCTTTTACATATTGTCAGCCATCTCCCCTCAGATCTGGAATCCAGTCATCAGACAGGACAGATCACAGTGAGGGACATTGTTCTCGCTGTTCGCATAAGGAAAACCCTTCCCCTTGACGAAGGAGGACAGGTTTTTCCTTATGCTCACAGAAGATTGTTCCTCATTGTGATCCATCTAGATGGTCTTGCTGCTCTGGGTTACATAGGCCGGGTTACATAGGTAAAAGGGGCAGGAGAGGGACAATTTATAATTTAATTACACATGAACTATTCACTGTATGGCATTGTAATACAGCTCTGCATGGTACAAAAACATTGAACAATGATCAAAGCTTACATTATTTGGAAACATTCGTATTGCTTTGACTGAAAATGGCTTAAAAGGGTTTTTTTTTGCCTTCTTCTAGATCAACAGGTGATATGGCATGGGCTGAACTTGATGGGTGTGTGTCTTTTTTCAGCCTCATCAACTGGATCCAAATTGTTCAAAATGGGACTTTTATCATCACAAAACTATAGAGGTCTCCACTGTGATATGCAGGAATGCTTTAGAGATCTCTTTCCTACACAAAGCAATCAAAAACAATGGACACCATATAGCATCCAAAGAATTAAATAATAACTACACCTGTTTTCCTCTCCTGCTAAATGTAAGAGCACCAGATTTTAATAGCTTCATACTATATTGAACTACCATTTTAAGGGTCAAAAGCCCCATTTATATCAATGGGAATTTGGTGAGTTTTTATTTGCCCCCTATGGTGAAGTTGTTTGATCTGGAACTACTCTAGCTCTCCTTAGTACATCAACCTCAGCAAGGTTTCACACCCATCTTCACTGACTGGATTGTGTGTCTATGGAGAGGGAGATGCAGATGGTCCAAACTGAGTTCTTTCACTGGGGGGTGGGCTTTCACCGGTGGCACTGAGCAGCACACTTAGCCATTTTGTGTTATAGTTTATACCACAGCTCATACACACCTTTCTGATCAGGTCCCTGGTCATTTCGCTCACTGATGATGGGAATTCCAGCTTGCTCTTGGACAGGTTCCGTGGAAAATTCCCGGTTGCCATGTTGTATAGTACAGCCCCAAAAGACCACCAGTCTACTGCGCTGTTGTATGGCAGCTTCTTGCGTATCTACCAAAGTACAGAAAGAGGACTATTTTTCAATCTGTCTACACACAAACATAATGGCATAGACACAAACATGGACACATACAGGCTTCTGCACTAAAGAGAACTGGAGTAACTCTGGAGCAAACCAAATGTAGCACAGTGATCAATAAACAAATCCCCCTTTTTCCATTGATTTAAACTGGATTTTAACTGCTTGAATGCTAAACAGACTTCCAAATCATTGTTTTGCAAAGTTTTGCAGGCCTCTCTAGCATTCAAGGGGTAAACTGTGTTCAGTTGGTTTACTGCATAATTGCTCCATTTTCCTCTATAGTACATCAGCCTCTGTGTCAGATATCCAGTGTACAATGATCATGCCAGTTCCATCCGCAGGGAGAGTAACAATCTACTTAGGGTAAGAGTCACAGTCTTCAACCTTTGGCACTCCAGCTGTAGAAGGCTACAATTCCCGTCATTCACTGCCAGCTATTGTCTGGTTGGGGATGATGAGTAATGTAGCCCACATCGTTTGGAAAGCCAAAGGTTGCCTACAGCTAACTAATGGCATTGGAATTGATAGCTGCTTGTGAAGGACCTGAAGCTCCAGGTCTTGTGGCTTCCATGGGGCACGTAATGGTGCTAATCTCCTTATCAGTAATGATGGAATTGGGCTGAAAGATGCAATAATAATCTGTGAGGTTGGCTAAAGATCCAGGTCTTTTGGTAACCTAGCATCTTCCCTGGTTCAGGGTATCTCCACATGAATACCCAGCATGCTGTTTACAATGCAGGTGCGGTACAAACACCGGTCTGATTAACTCCATGAGTACCAACGAAACATACAATTTCAGTACTGTTCTAGTGCTCTCTATTTTTAGAATTTCTATTTGCACTTTTATTTCTTGGTCCATCTGGGAGTAAACGTTTAGGGGAGACAGTTGGATACATGGTAGAAGCCTAACCATCTATCAATGAGAGGAGAGTATCAAAGTGGGAGTGGGCAATAAAGTCTCCCATTTGTGATTCCTGTCTGTCATCCATATACATATCTGACAGACCACTTAAAGGTGCTGGAAGTGGGGAACATTTTGAATTGGTGATATACATACATAATACTCTGTGGAGACCCTTTTCCCATTTTCTTCATTTAGAATACAGTTGTGTTCTCTTATGACCAATGTATAAATCAGACAACAGAAGGGGGTGATATGAGTGTGCACTACAAAAATGGCCTTCCTATCCTCTATACTAAATACAAAAATTCTGAGAGATCAGAAATTGTCTGTTTCTCACCTCTGGGGCAACATATCCACTGGTTCCTGCAAAGCCTGTTGTTACTTTGTCCCCAAGCATATCATCAACAGCAAGCCCAAAATCTGCAATTTTTATGTGTCCTACATTGTCAATCAGGACATTTTCTGGCTTGAGGTCTCTGTAAAGAAATAGAATGTGAAATCCATTGTTCTGTGAGTTGTATAATTCAAGTGCCAAACTATAATCCACAAAGACTGCTTCCATCTCAGAGTTTTGGTTTTGGTAAAGCTTTAAGGATCACAATGCATTGTGAACTAATGTGTTGCACACACATCTGGTCCTTAAAGGGATAGTAATGCTTCATTTTATCTTTATTTTATTTTGTAGGCATTAAAAAAAGATGAAGAACGATAAAAGTCTTATCTCTCAAACCTTTATGGTTTGAGAGATATTCACAAGCAAAGTTTCCCCTCCCCGCCCCTTTTACCTAGTGTAAGCCATCTCTTCTCAGATGTGGAATCTGGTTATAAGACCAGACAGATAACAGAAGGGGATAATCTTTTTCCTATGAGAACAATGAAAGCCCTGCCCCCATTGACAAGTTTTTCAGGTTTTTCCCTTATTGTAACTGAAGATTGTCCCTCTCTGCAGTCTACCTGGGCACCTCCCTTCTTATCTGGTTGAGCAGTGTTACATCAGTAAAAGGGGCAGGAGGGGGATACTTTGTCATTGTATTACTCTTGAACTACAACTCTGACAGAATTGAAATAACACTCTCCAAGGTCCAAATACTATGATGATTAATTAGAGATGCTTTTATTATGAAACATTACTATCCCTTTAAAGGGTTAAACAATTGTTTTTTATTCATTATTTTGTAATTCTGCTCAGTGCAGTAGACATAGCAGAGATAGTAAAATACAGGGTGGTAAAAAGAGAAAGTGTTTGCAAGAGAGGTATCAGGGGGTAGTGTAATAAGGTCAGACAAGAGACAACTGAGTTCAAATAGCAGGATGGGGGCGCAGACTTTGAAATAATAGGGACACAACAGAGCCCTACTTCCTGATACTGCATCAGCTATATTCTTATAGTTGTCAGATTAGAAGTTAACTAACTTGGGGCTTGGCTAGATTTCCTTGTAGTTGAGCACTGGGGAAAATTTCTGAAATGCAGTTTTCCCTCAATTATTTAATACTCTGTGGATCAGGACAGGTGTAAGGATGGATAAGGGATAGAGAAACAGAATTGAAATAGGTCAGAATAAAATACATATGCAATAAGAGAATATAATTTACCGATGGATAATTCCTTTGCTATGCAGGAATTTTATACCGCACACCATTTCCGCAGCAAAGAACCTGATGAGCAAAAAAAAAATAAAATCAATAAATTTGTAGTATAAAAAGCATAATTCAAAGAAAACAGAGGATTACAAAAGGATTCTGCTGTGAGATGGTTTATTATAAATGATTATAGTTCAAACTGTCTCACAGTGATGGAGCTGTTACTGCCACATTCTATAGAGAACTGTAGCCAGTGTCTCACTTCTCCCAGATCATACAATAAAATAACTGTCTGGGTACCAGGTAGCAATGATGCTAACAGTTTAATATTTAAAAAATGCAACAGTTTGAATCATAATAACCTTTAAATGAATTATTTCCCAGATGGGAAATTACAATGTTTTACTCAGCAGGAAAAGCCCCACAATATATGTGGTTTCCATAACAAAAATTTACCACTCCTTTCAAATATTAATCATTTGAGTGCTAAAGAAGTATCCAACACCTTGTTCTGGCATTCAAAGGGTTATTAAAATGACTTTTTCATGCCCCCAAATATTTCATTTTATATTATCTATACCTCATGCTCATTCATGGGAACATTCTCATCCATGACTCCCTGAGAAACACACAGGGCTGAGAATGGGAGTCTCCAAATGAGGATATTCAGAGAGTTCCCAGGTATGCTCATGCTCTTAGAAATGCTAGCAAATATTTTGTTTTAAAGATATTTAGACTTTGTTCATCTAGCTAAAGAGGTGTAATCAAGGAGTAAACTACGTACACCATAGGGTTGGAATAAATAGTCTGTGAACTCCCATTTGTTTTAATGGGGATTTAAAAGCTTAAGGGGATAGTAATACTTTATTATGACTATCCTCCATATTGTACATATTTGCAAAATAATTTAATAGCCCCCAGGTTCATCTCTCAAACCTTTATGGTTTGAGAGATAACCGAAGGCAAAGTTCCCCCTTCCCTGAAGTCAGCGTTGTGCTGACTGCAGGGATATCCGGTCTGACTTTTATTAGGTGGCTCTGCAGCAAAGCCGCGATCCCGTTAGTGAAAAATAATTATTTCACTGAAACTGTCTTCTACATGTGCTTGCAAACTAAGCACATGTAGAAGACCATTTCAGTGAAATAATTCTTTTTCACTAACGGGATCTCGGCTCAGCTGCAGAGCCGCAAGCCTGTCGTACGACAGACTTCCCCTGCAGTCAGTACAACGCTGACTTCAGGGAAGGGGGAGGGAGGGGGGAACTTTGCCTTCGGTTATCTCTCATACCATAAAGGTTTGAGAGATGAACCTGGAGGCTATTAAATTATTTTACAAATATCTAAAATATGGGGGATAGTAATAATAAAGTATTACTATCCATTTAAGTCCTACAGAGGTCTCCAAAACATTCCAACTCCAGCCTGACTCATGTATCCCCTCTCCATTTTGTGTCTCCATCTGGCTCCCTTTCGTAGTCCTTACTTTATGGTATCGCTGTCCAGCCTTCTGTTCTTGGACAAAAGCTCAAAAAGGTCTCCTCCAGCAAGGTAGTCCATAACATAGTAGAGATGCTCCTGTTACACCAGAGACAGTGGGAGAAAGGTTACGATGAAGGTCTTATTTTTAAGAAAAGATTCAACACAGCATGGTTATGCCTAATCCTTATTATACATATATAATGACTGCATTTCTTATGCTGTGTATCAGTCCGAATACAAAATGCAGCACATGCCTGCTTATGTCTCCTCCTTATGGTACACATTGATTGCCCTGCCCTGTGCATCTATCCTAATGCATATATTGTACAGGGCTGGATTTTTATTACAGGAGGCCCTAGGCATGGCACACTAGGTGCATATAGTTCTGGCTATGGCCACACCTGCACTCTTCACATGCCCCTACCCACAGTACCATCTACTGTCTCCTGACATAGAAAACACTCTTGACAAATAACAAGAAAGAACAAAAAAGCCTGAAGTCCTTAGGTTCTAGAGAGAGATCTCCAAAACATTGTTCTGCAATGCATTGGAGATATCGCTAACATTTAAGGGGTTAAATAATTGCATGTAAAGAGGTAGAAAACCAGTGCAGGGATATTGAGATTGCTCTGGCCATACTCATAATTCATAATAAGGGTGTGGCCAGCACAAACATTCCTATAGTATCTCCCACTTTCCTCCCTTCCCTGCCACATGAGGGCCTTCATCCCTAGTGGTTCAGCATTTGGAGTAAGAGGAGTGTTCTTGCTCAGGCAGAAATCTCTATATCAGTGCTCCCTCCTGGGGGTCAAGTGATACAGAGGATAGGATATTCCAGCTATTGCTCATATATTGTTTTTGCACCATAGGGCGAAATAAACATTCCCATATAATTGCTAGAAAGGTCTCTAATGCACTGTTTCACAATGCATTAAAGAGCTTTCTAGCATTCAATGGGTTAAATTATCCATTTAAAACAATGGGAATATAGTGAATTTTATGTGTCCCCTATGGTACAGTTTTGATGCTGCAGAACTTCTCCTCTTTTCTTTAGTACATAAGGCCCCAATTCTTGGCAGCTAACTCACATCATCATCATCATCATCTTCCTCTTAGCCACAGACTCCACCTGAGCCCGACACAGTCTGTTTCTATAATGTGGTTTGATTATTACCACATTGATTTGGTCAATGAAAGGGTGAATGTAGGGAAGATATGGTTTTTACCTCAGTTTCGAAGGTTGCGTATGCATGTGTTAGAAATCGGCAACCACCTGCAACCTCCAGTACACGCTGTTCCACCATTATCTTGTCTCTGCTCATGCCGAGGAGATGCTGCTTTTCCACGCATTTAATTGCTACCATCTTGCCGCTATCATTGTGGTAACCCAGGAAAACCTGTAGGAGGTAGATTAGAGAGACCTGCGAGTTAGAAGGTCAGTCCCTTATTGGAGATCAAATATCAACAGGAACACATAAAGACGATCTGAGCAAAACCAAAATTCAGCATCTACTGCAAACCAACATTAAGGAACAAGTAAAAATCTCCATTGATTTTCAAGAGGATTTTAACTCATTGAATGCTCCAGAATTGCTCCACTTTTGATTTTTGTATATGGCCGCATATTTCACATGGTAGGAAGGTAATGCATGGGACTCTTGGCTAGCATCCAAGGGGGTTAATGAAAAGAAAATTATAAAATACAAATTGAGCCCAGATATGTAATTCTGTGGTTGGGATGGGGGGGGGGGGCAGAAAAAAGTAAAAGATGACTTGAGATTGTAGAGAACTGCCCAGGAGTGGGATCATGTGGAAGATAAGTCAATGAATGGGCTCGGGACATTAAAATTGGACTGAGGAAGATAAAGAAATTGATATGCAAAAAAAAGTCATATAATGGGGAGAGGTCAGAAGAATATGGCGGGGGAGTCACAGGAATTAAAGAAAAGACAGAGGAATAGGGCTGGGAAGTCACCAGAATGATTCTATATGAAAGAGAGTTCATGTAATGGAAGAGGGGACAGAAGAATATGGCTAGGCGAGTCACAGGAATTATTTTTTTGAAAGAGACATCATGTAATGGGGAAAAGCAGAACAGGGTTGGGGAAATCATCAGAGGGGTTCTATATGAAAAAGACTTCATGTAAAGGGGGAGGGGACAGAAGAATCATGGGTATTATGCTGTATGGAAGAGCAGTCATATAATGGGGATTTGTCTATAAAAAGAATGTAATTGGAAGGTAACAGAACAATAGGGCTGTAGCAATGGTTCCATATGGAAGAGAACTCCTGGATTTGGCTGCGGAAGGAAGACTATGGCTGGGGAGTCTCAGAAATTATGCAACATGGAGTAAAGGGAAAGGGATAGGTTAGGGATGGAAGAATAGTACAAGAGGTGACAGGAATTGGACTATATGGAAGAGATATAAAGTAATGGACTTGGGAAGACAAATAGGGCTGAGGAATCTCAGAAATGGGCTGAAATAGTGTAAGATTGATGGCAAAGGAGCGGAAGAAGAGGGGGTGAAGGTGATATGGAGACAATTAAGACATTAATTTTTAGAGGATAGAGAGGCACAGATTAGGAACAGTTAACACTGGCATTTCTTGTTATTGTTTTATAAATTATTTTAATGTACTATAGTTGGTTTGGAGAACCCATTACTTACTTTTCCATAGCCACCTTCCCCGAGTATATGATACATGGTGAAATCCTCCAGTGATAGCTCACGTGGGGCAGTTGATGGCTTTTCTGAGCTTCCTCCTTGTGGGATAAAAAATATGTTATTTGTTACTGAAAATGAAGAGCGGTTAGATTGATAATAAACTGGACATTGTCATGACTGGAGCAAAATGTGAACTAGTAAATGTTCAGGGTGTGCATGTGCGTGTGTGTGCAAATTAAAAGAGGGGACCTTGACAAAATTACCCGTTTTATTACTGCAGGAGCCAATGTGTTAGACCAGAAAGCCAGAAGGAAATTAGTGTAAGGGTGGTGTTGTGTAAGGGAGCAGGGAGGGAAGCAACCTGTGTCTCTGTGCTGTACTAAAACTTTCTTCATCCTTAGTCAGCAAACATCTTGCTAAGGATGATGGGAGTTGTACTCCAACAATAGCTTGAGGGTCACTGGTTGTTGTAAACATCTTGAACATTTTGGATGTAGATGAGTGAAGGGTCTTTCTATCATTGTCATGTTCACCAATCTATTTCATCCATCCTCCACAATTCTGTTCAACCCCTCTTTTCTACCCCCTCTCCTCTTCATCCGTTTTCTTCACTTCTTCTCTGTTTTTGACCACTATCCCCTGTTTTTTTCACCTATCCCTTCCCTTGATCTCATGCAACCCCCTCTGTACATCCCCTATCTCTACTCATCCCTTCATCTCAATGCTTTGTTTCCCCAACTCCTCCCTTCATCCTTGTCAGCTACTTATCCCTCATGCCATCTCATCCTCCTCCATTTCCCTCCCCATTCCCTATTAATTTCCCTCTCTTCCTCATCATTCCCACTCTTACTTCCTCTTTCCCCTCTTTCCTATCCACATCCCTTCTCTTTGTCCCTCTCCTTCTCCTCTTTCCCTTGCCTGTATCCAATCTCTTCTTTCCTCTTCTTTCTATTCCCCTCTCTTGTTCTTTGTCCTCCTTTCCTCTGTTTCTTTTCTTCTTTTACTCCACTCTTCCTCTTTATCCACTCCTACCTTTAGCCCCTCTATTCTCCTTTCATCTCCACTCTTCCTCCACCCACTCATTATCTACTCTCCTCTCTCCTTTTATTCCTATCTGTCTTCACTCTCATTGCTACATCTCCTTACCGTTTCTCCACCAACTCTTTTCTTCTCCCTCCGAACTCTTTGACTGTCTACTGACATTCCTTTCTCCCCCAGTATTTTCCTCCTCCTCTCTTAGACCCTCTACCCTGCATTTCTTCTTACCCCTTCCTTCCTCATGATCTCTTACTCCCTTTTCTCCTCTCCCCTCTCTATGTATATCTATATATATATATATATATATATATATATAGAGAGAGAGAGAGAGAGAGAGAGAGAGATGTAAAATAACAAACAAAATTAATATCTTGTAATACCTTTTTTATTGGACTAACAGAATTTTGGATTGACAAGCTTTCGGGATAAACTCCCTTTCTCAAGTCTGAAGCATTTGTGAGCACAAGGACACAGAAGTCACATTTAAAACAGTTATAACAGTTAAAACAGTTAATACAGTGAATTCAAAGCTGAGTTGTTTGCTGGGGTTAACCCCCTGAGTACCAGATGTTATTTTACATCTACATCACTGGACTAATACGGCTACAACCTTAAGTCTATATATATATATAGATAGATATATATGTGTGTGTGTGTGTGTGTTACATATATATCTATTTATATATATATATATAATAAATTAGACCGTAAGTTCCCCTATCCTGAAGTTCTGGTGCACAAGTGGTCCTCCAGCTACCAATGGGCTCCATCTACCATCATCCCCAACTAGTCCTTGTTTGTCATCAGTAATTTCCAGGAGCTGTTTTCCAACTACAGCTAGAGTGACACATGTTTACTTTACCAAAATCTGAACAAGAAGTCCTAATCATTTTCTTGGGATGAATCCTATCTTCTTCTCCCTTTGCATCTGTCTGTGAATGCTCCTGTCGCTTTCTTTTCCTGCTTTTTTTGATTTTATCCTGTTTTCTATCACTCATTGTAAGTCAGAAACTTAGCAAATTATGTACCACTTTAACTAACTCGAAATAGCTTTGAAGCTGTCGTGATTAACTGAAACTAAGACTGTATCTCACTGTGTTCTATAAAAACACTGATGACTGGGCCTGCTAGGATGTTCTATGATGTCATACTCTTGCTCTTGTTTCTAGGATGGTAACCCCACCCCTGCAGTACCTCATAAAGCTAATCAGCTACATGTTTGAATTCTAACTCCCTAAATTTAAACATACATAACTGACAAATCTGGGTACTTCTTTCATTTTAAACAAAACCAAATATTATACCATACAATCTGTCTATGGGCCTTATGTCCAAAGGAAGACTGAAGACTTCTGGGGCAAACCAACTACATGAGAGGGAGGACATAAAAATCCCCATTCAGATAAACTGGTATTTTAATAATATGCTTTGTTAAGTAATGTTAAAGAGACCACTTGGGTATTCATTGGATTAAAAATCCCAATTTAATCTGTGGGGATTTGGGGAAATTATATTTGTACAGTTGATTTGCCCCAGAAATTCATTCAGTAGATTTTGCTGCAGGTCAGAACATATACATTTATCATGGGAAACTAATAATATGTTGCCATCCACCACTCTCTAAAACTACTCAGTAGATATATATGAGTTTTCCCAAGTTTGTAGGGAAAAGCAATATCACATAGGACCTTATGTAAAAGGCAAATTAGAGCAATTCTGGAGCAAACCATAGAGGACAAATAACAATTCCCATTAATTTAAATTAAGCATTTAATGCCATGAATGTGAGCTAGGTCTCCAGCTCATTGCGAAGCAATGCATTTTGCAACCCTATCATTCAACATGTTACAAAACCTATTCAATCAGTAGGATTTTTGCTAATTATTATTTATTACAGGTATATACAGGGCCGGATTTATATCTCAGGAGCCTGTAGGCACTGAAATCTGAAGCCCCCCCCCCCATTGGCCATTTCCACTGGACAACTCCACAATGCTCCTAATCTCTACACTGCCCCCCCATCAGCTCCATATTGCCCTCACATTGCACCCCATCAGCTCCATATTGCCCTCCATCAGTTCCAACTTGCACCCCATCACCTCCATATTGCCCTCACATTGCACCCCATCAGCTCCATATTGCCCTCCATCAGTTCCAACTTGCACCCCATCACTTCCATATTGCCCTCACATTGCCCCCCATCAGCTCCAACTTGCCCCCATCAGCTCCACATTGCCCCATCATCTCCATATTGCCCTCACATTGCCCCAGTCAGCTCCATATTGCCCCATCATCTCCACATTGCCCCCATCATCTCCATATTGCCCTCACATTGCCCCCCATCAGCTCCAACTTGCCCCCCATCAGCTCCACATTGCCCCATCATCTCCATATTGCCCTCACATTGCCCCAGTCAGCTCCATATTGCCCCATCATCTCCACATTGCCCCCATCATCTCCATATTGCCCTCACATTGCCCCCCATCAGCTCCATATTGCCCCATAACCTCCACATTGCCCCCATCAGTTCCATATTGCCCTCACATTGCCCCATCAGCTACAACTTGCCCCCCATCAGTTCCAGATTGCCCTCACATTGCCACCATCATCTCCACATTACCTTCCCATCCTCCCCCCTAATGTCCGCTTTCTACCTCCTCCCTGGTGGTCCAACAGTGTATATCTCATCATGCATTCCCCTGAGCTTTTCTTATACTGGTGCACCAACTTGCAATGCCTCCATTCATGCGGCGCCTCACTTCTCAGCAAACAGAAGCAGTTTAAAAGCTTCCCTCCTGTGCTGCCTAGGGAAGAGCTGGGACTAGCTCACAGGATCGCAACAGTTGGGCTGTTTATATGGGGAACTTTAGCTTCCCTTCAGTGAGACAGTGACTGAGACTTGCTCCCAGTATAACAGCAGCTGGGTGTGGGGAAAGATAGCTTCCCACTGTGAGTGAAGACTGCCATTGATACTGGGGCCAGCTCCCTGATTCAGTACAAATTGTGTCCTATATAGCGAAAGATAGAGTCACATGTGGGTCACTGGGGCTAGTGCCCAGGATAAGTGCAGCTATCTGCCTGGGTGGTGAAATATAGCTTCACTTGTGAGTTAATTAGTCTGGGGCTACATTACATGGAGTTGTTAGTTCATTAAATGAGATACACTTTTGATGAATGTACCTAAAGCTTAATCTGGCCCACTGAGTTGGGACTGCTGCCACAATGAATGTGTTTGGTACTAGCCAAGTGCATATATTTAGGATTGATCATGGCTCTCCTCTTGGGCTGGTTGTCAGGGCAAATGGGGCCCGGGCAAGTTCGCCCGCTGAACGCAGCTGGAGCTGGCTCATAGCTCAGTGCCAGTCTCCCCCTCCTGTCACTGACATCGTTTACACGTGTGCCCTGAGGATCTGAGCTGCTGGCTTGCAAATGGCAATCAGCTCTGTAATTGTCAATGTAGATGGCTTTTAGGGGGCTGGGCTCCTAGCGCAGGGCTGCTCTTTCCAGGCGGCAGCACAAAGTTTGATTTTGTTCCCAGCATGGGGCGGTCTCTGGATTTATGGCTTCTTTCCCCTGTAAATACTATGAAGCAGGAGAGGACCCTAGCAATTACTTTTTAAAATGCATCGGCATGGCAAGAAGGAGCTCAGCAGCTACAGATTTGTGCCAAGAAGGCACAGACCTCACCATTTTGCTGCATCGGGCGGGGGAGGTTAATTAATTTACGATCCCAATGACAGGCTCCCCTCTGTGGGGTGCGCCTGTAGGCAGATGCCTACTCTGCCTAATTATAAATCCGGCCCTGGGTATATATATGTTACAGCTGGTTTGTCGCAGAATTCCTACAGGTCATTTTAGCACATTGGCCTTGGTTTTCTTTGAACAGTTCCATCTTACAGGTATAGTAATACTTAAGTATTACTAATCCCTATATTAAAGTCATTTTAAAAATAAATGTATTGCCCCCAGTTTCATCTCTCAGACCTTTATGGTTTGAGAGATAGTCGCTTCTACAGTTTCCCTCTCCCTCCCCCTTCCCCATAGTCAGTGTTCTAGCTGACTGCAGGGAAGCAAGTTATACGACTTTCAGGCTCTCCAGCACAGCCGCGATCACGTTAATAAAAAAGAAAACTTTCACTGAAATGGTCTTCTACGTGTGCTTGGTTTGCAAGCACATGTAGAAGACCGTTTTAGCAAAAGATATTTTTTTTTAATTAACGCAATCGTGGCTCTGCTGCAGAGCCACTTGATGATCTATGACCCAATTTCCCTTCAGTCAGCTACAACGCTGGTTTGGGAAAGCGAGAGGGAGAGGGCAACTTTAGGAGCGATTATCTCTCAAACCATAAAGGTTTGAGAGATGACACTGGGGGCAATACATTTATTTTTAAAAGGACTTTACTATAGGGATTAGTAATACTTAAGTATTACTATCCCTTTAAGGGATTTGCAGCCTTAAAACTGGTCTGATTATTGTGCATATGAACAGTGACAATCTCTCTACACGAACAATAAATAACCAATAAATAAAACAGTTGTGTGTTTGTTAAAATCATTTTTGTCCAGAACTTCATAAAACATAAATTTATCAGGTAAGAATAAAAAGTCACCATATTTAATGGGTTCACAGTTTGTGAGAAGAATAGATCTCCAGACACTCCCAAAATAGGAATGGTCACACAATAGCTCCACATCTTATTCTGCCAACCTTAATAAATGGCCTTGTATTCCTGCAAATAGGAAAATATGAAAAAAGGTCAGAAAAGAGAAGCAGCTCACACTGTATTTTATATAAAAAAAAGGATAGTTTATACTAAAATATTGCATTGACAGTCCTTATAAAGAGAGACTGAGACTGGAGAAAGGAAGACGTGGCCTCCTCCTGTCCTAGGCAAAGCTCAGAGGGGACGCCCCCATCCACCTTTGGCATGGCTGCAGGCATGGGCACACCCTCCTCTAACCAGCCAAAAGTGACTCCAAATATAAACTTCACAGTTATTTCCCTCTAATTTGAATTTGGATCCTCCCACTGAGGTTCCAGTGGGGCTGGACAGAGCTCTGCACTTAAGGATCTTTTTCATAAATATCTTGACTTGCAGAATCCTCAGTTGTCCCTCCAAGCTGTGAACATTTCACCCAGCAAAATCCACCTTTTGTTTAATTTATACATAAAGACAAAGACACAGATATGGGTAAAATGGCCACAGTCTTTTATTTCCAACTAGCAGTGTGGGACGGCGCTGACCATCTGTTTTTTATGTAAAGTGTAATTGTATTCTGTTATTAGACTGTAAGCATATATTATCTGAGACCATGGCAAAATAACGGTGTCATTTGCAACTTACAGATGAGGCACAAACAGAACAGAACCATAAGGCACAAATGAAAAAAAATGAACAGAAAATAGAATAAAGCACAAATAGCACACAAATAGGACATGATGTGAGAGAATATTTGATATTAATTCACATATAGGGAAAGAGCACAATTTATATGGAGTGCTATATGTGTGAATATAATCCCTATAGTCACACACAAAATATTAGTGTCATGTGTTATAACAGGATGTGTGTAATCCATAATTAGAGGACACAGTGGGGAGGACCAAAATAAATGTGTGCCATCGGCAGGGAGAGACTAAAGCTGGTAAAGTAAACACAGTAGTTTCTGAGTTATTACAAAACTGGGAAGGAATATGACAGTAGAAGAGCACCACCTCCTTAGTTTTACTGTGAAGTCATATGAGAGCTAGATCCTTGTATAATAGTGAACCATAAGCATACATGGAAACTTTGTCTCTGGGGACTCCTGTGGTGCAGCTGGGCGAGATAAATGATGCGATTGGCATCAAAAAGGGGAGGGGCAGACACAATGGAAAAAACATCAGTAGCAGCTCAAACAATGGTTTACAGCTGTTCTCTTTGGAAAGAGTGAAGAGTGCACATACCTATTATGTTGTGTGCACAGGTACTTCCTTATAGACTTGCTGCTTCTTATAGAAGAAATGTGAGACTGATAGTAATTAACCAGTCCTATTTTGTGTGGATATCAACACACCTGCTAACATGAATTATTGTACTATCTTGGTAACGCCCCCGCCCCGTGTATGTAATGTGGAAGTGTGTGGGATAGGAAGGAGTTAAGTCTCAGTATTTTTCAAACAAATAAGGACTCCTGGCAGCCGCCTCACTGCTGATTGGCTTTCGTTACTTCATAGCCAGCCCACCGCCAGGTGATCATGGAGTGTGTGTGCTGCATGCCCAGTGCTTCCCACCTCTTAACGAGATTCAGAGGAATGTGCTTCTGGGTCTCAAGGGGTTAATCACTTCCCCGCTGCAGAGCACACAACTGAAGAGAGCTCGATATTTAAAGGGTCCAAACCATTTACAGCATGGGGAGACAATGTATTGAAATACAGTTTGAACCCCTGAAATGCTAGGGAGGTAAGTTCCGCATTGAGAAGCAGTGAACAGCTATCTACATTTCAAGGAGTGCAGCTGGTTTGCGATACCCACGCTGCAGTATGTGCCAGATCACTGTAACAAAGTCTGGCCCTGTGGCAATGTTGGTAGGAAGCAGTGACAGGAAAGACATATAAAACCAGGTCTGTGGCCGGATGGCACTGTGTTTGACACAATAAGACCCAGGCCACATGCATTGTTTGAGAAGGACCAATAAGAGTGACACACACAATGGCGATAAGTATAGGGGACAGGACAAAGAGTGAGAGAGGAGAAAGTCCAGGGAAGAGCTTAGTGGTGAGGCGATGAGTATAGGGGACAGGACAGAGAGTGAGAGCGGAGAAAGTCCAGGGAAGAGCTTAGTGGTGAGGCGATGAATATAGGGGACAGGACAGAGAGTGAGAGCGGAGAAAGTCCAGGGAAGAGCTTAGTGGTGAGGCGATGAGTATAGGGGACAGGACAGAGAGTGAGAGCGGAGAAAGTCCAGGGAAGAGCTTAGTGGTGAGGCGATGAATATAGGGGACAGGACAGAGAGTGAGAGCGGAGAAAGTCCGGCGAAGAGCTTAGTGGTGAGGCGATAAGTATAGGGGACAGGACAGAGAGTGAGAGCGGAGAAAGTCCAGGGAAGAGCTTAGTGGTGAGGCGATGAGTATAGGGGACAGGACAGAGAGTGAGAGCGGAGAAAGTCCAGGGAAGAGCTTAGTGGTGAGGCGATGAGTATAGGGTACAGGACAGAGAGTGAGAGCGGAGAAAGTCCAGGGAAGAGCTTAGTGGTGAGGCGATGAGTATAGGGGACAGGACAGAGAGTGAGAGCGGAGAAAGTCCGGGGAAGAGCTTAGTGGTGAGGCGATGAGTATAGGGGACAGGACAGAGAGTGAGAGCGGAGAAAGTCCAGGGAAGAGCTTAGTGGTGAGGCGATGAGTATAGGGGACAGGACAGAGAGTGAGAGCGGAGAAAGTCCAGGGAAGAGCTTAGTGGTGAGGCGATGAGTATAGGGGACAGGACAGAGAGTGAGAGCGGAGAAAGTCCAGGGAAGAGCTTAGTGGTGAGGCGATGAGTATAGGGGACAGGACAGAGAGTGAGAGCGGAGAAAGTCCAGGGAAGAGCTTAGTGGTGAGGCGATGAATATAGGGGACAGGACAGAGAGTGAGAGCGGAGAAAGTCCAGGGAAGAGCTTAGTGGTGAGGCGATGAGTATAGGGGACAGGACAGAGAGTGAGAGCGGAGAAAGTCCGGGGAAGAGCTTAGTGGTGAGGCGATGAGTATAGGGGACAGGACAGAGAGTGAGAGCGGAGAAAGTCCAGGGAAGAGCTTAGTGGTGAGGCGATGAGTATAGGGGACAGGACAGAGAGTGAGAGCGGAGAAAGTCCAGGGAAGAGCTTAGTGGTGAGGCGATGAGTATAGGGGACAGGACAGAGAGTGAGAGCGGAGAAAGTCCAGGGAAGAGCTTAGTGGTGAGGCGATGAGTATAGGGGACAGGACAGAGAGTGAGAGCGGAGAAAGTCCAGGGAAGAGCTTAGTGGTGAGGCGATGAGTATAGGGGACAGGACAGAGAGTGAGAGCGGAGAAAGTCCAGGGAAGAGCTTAGTGGTGAGGCGATGAGTATAGGGGACAGGACAGAGAGTGAGAGCGGAGAAAGTCCAGGGAAGAGCTTAGTGGTGAGGCGATGAGTATAGGGGACAGGACAGAGAGTGAGAGCGGAGAAAGTCCAGGGAAGAGCTTAGTGGTGAGGCGATGAGTAAGGGGACAGGACAGAGAGTGAGAGCGGAGAAAGTCCAGGGAAGAGCTTAGCGGTGAGGCGATGAGTATAGGGGACAGGACAGAGAGTGAGAGAGGAGAAAGTCCAGGGAAGAGCTTAGTGGTGAGGCGATGAATATAGGGGACAGGACAGAGAGTGAGAGCGGAGAAAGTCCAGGCAAGAGCTTAGTGGTGAGGCGATGAGTATAGGGGACAGGACAGAGAGTGAGAGCGGAGAAAGTCCAGGCAAGAGCTTAGTGGTGAGGCGATGAGTATAGGGGACAGGACAGAGAGTGAGAGCGGAGAAAGTCCAGGCAAGAGCTTAGTGGTGAGGCGATGAGTATAAGGGACAAGACAGAAAGTGACAGCAGAGAAAGTCCAGGAAAGAGCTTAGTGAAAACTTATGTGACTCCATGCAGAGATTTTCACAGGAGTGCGTATGGGCTCTCCTGTGAAAATCACGCCCTGTTCAATGTTAGAGAGATGTGAATGGTGGAGACTGCTTATCACCTCCCCGTGACTTCCCTGGGGCGTGTGTGACACTTCTGGAGAACTTTTGGTCACATGACAACGTTCTCCTTTATAGTATAGATTAATACATAAAATGATCTTGCCAGTACTACATATACTGAAGTATAAATTCCATAACCAGCATTCAGTGAGAGTACCCTACTATACAGTACCATCCTTCTTTGAATATTTCTATTGCTGCTACCACCATGTGAGGGTGGCATTAATATAGGGGATCAAAACATGAAAATTTAGCACTGGCAGTAGTAGCATCTCTCCCAATTATTCCATCTTTTATGAGCAGGGGATACCTTTCTTTCTCACCACATCAAGCTTATCTTACATGCATTTCTCTGGCAAGGTCTTCTCACCATAACAAGATTATTGAAGACCTTCAATGGTTTTGTCCTCCGCAAACAAGCACATGATACCAAGTCCCTATCCTGGCCAAACTAATTAAATTTCACTTAATTCTATACAAAACTACAGGAATACAGGTGATGTACAATAACTTCATGTTTTGATTCCATTGATCCCCTCTTCTAAATATTTGTTATTTTAAATAATGTCCACATCTTCCAGTGCCTATGCCCTCGGTTAAACCAAAGCTTGTTCCTATTGAGTAGTATAACTGGTAACTGATCTCCATCCTGACTAAGTAGGCCCTTTTCAAACCAGCTTTACTTTTACCTTATCAACTGTGTCATGACCTGCCAATAACTACGCTATAGCTAACAAACTGAATTCAGTGCTTTCCTCTGATTCTACAATATTTTTCTTTAATATATGCACACGCTTTGTCAAGGGACCATAGGCAGAATGCAAAAAATGTGTGCAATCACTACTTATAGTGTACGTTTGATGGCAAAATTCAGCAAAGAAATTAGCACACATTTTCATATGTCTGGCTAACTTTTCCATTAATTTAGCAGCATTTGCTAACTTTGCTGTTAATTTAGGAGCATGTGCTATTCGGTATCAAGGTTTCTTGCATCAAAATGTGAGAAATCACAAATGGCACATACATTTTGGCTTTTATAAAATAGCTGCTCCAGTTTCTTGTATCCCACTCATGCCCATATGGTTAAACTAAATTAGGAAACTCCAGAACAGGGACCTTGCTCCCACTGTACAACACTTGTATTACTTGCCATTGTTTGAACCAACCAATCATAAAGAGCTACATACACTTGAGAGCTATATAAACAATCATATAGAGTCAATCACAGTAATAATGTTTTTTTTTAATATAATTTGGAATCATGGCCATAGAGAAAAACATGTTACTATGAGCCACACATCCACATTAGCAGGTAGTCATGTAAAAACAAAATGTAATGTTTTCCACCACCATTTTCTAGGCTCTCCATGCCATTAGAGAAATAAACTATTACCAGGGACTATTCCCTCTGAGAAAAACATCTTACTAGCTTTACTACCAGCCGAATATCCACATTAGAAGGTAGCCATGTAAAAACAAAATTAAAATATTTTCTATCACATCTCACAAGAACCCCAAGCCCTTAGAGAGACAAATATTTCCTGGAACCATGCTCATTGAGAAGAACACATTACTATCAGGTGCATATCCACATTAGCAGGTAGCCATTTACAAACACAAATGTAATGTTTTCCATCATTATTTCCCCATATGCCCTTTGAGAAACTTGGAGGGTACTTTTTATTCTTATTACTATTAATTAAATTATTTATGTATTTATTTTATAATCATTTTCAAAACCAGATCCTTGACCCTGACCAAATTCTTTCTCTCAAGGCTCTAACAATAGCATAAATTAATCCTGAAATGAAAGCCAGCCAAAAGTAATTCAACAAAAACACATCACTCAACATGACCTTCACCAAATAACGCCACAGATTTCACTGTGACATCTCCCTACTGTTCTCCCAAACATTCCCTCCCATATATTATTAACCATGCATTTGAGCTATTAAATTTCCATCAAAACAACACTAAGTTAGCTCGCTGACTGTCATTTACCAACTCAAAGCAAATCGCAAAAGCTAATACACCAGACTAGCTTTATGATTTTAAATAAATTAGCCTAGAATCTTTAGGATCCAGTAAAATGTGGATGTGCTATACAGAATCCGATGTAACATATTTTTGTAAAAGGGGGCAAATGATCCGTCTTTGCAGCATTCTCTCATGAAACAACCATATTGCTTATGCTACCATGTGTTTCAGCTACATTACAATAAAAGTAAATTTAAGTTCAGGACTTTTAATGAGCAGGACTCCTTGTATATCAAGTACACATATGCACTCTGTGGTAGCCCAATAGAATACATAGAGAATTTTAAAACTGGTTAGACATGAATTTAGAAACTTAATTTCAGTTAACTGGGATATTGGTAAAATAATTCCTTAGTCCTGTTCATTCACTAGTCCCCTTAAGGCTTGCAGATCCTCTGCATAAACTTTTCTTTCTGCTATATTCGAGAGGATTATAATATACACATGTACACATACATATTCCACATAAGTGCATGCAATAGTGGCTGTCTCATGATACTAAATATGCTTGAATGCTGTCAGCGTCATATATTGATATACAGTTTCTGTACATGAACAGGATACTGATGTTCAGGCATAAACTTCTAAAACTTAATGAAGAAACTTTATTTCATTCTAACTAAATAGATCTCCAGACACTCCCACAATTGGAACGGCCCCACAAGTTCGGCCAAGCTTAATAAATGGTCTTGTATTCCTGCAAATAGGGAAATAGGAAAACAGGTGAGAAAAAGAGAAGCAGCTCATAGTGTACTGTATCAAATAAAAAAGGATAGTTTATTCTAAAATATTGCATTGACAGTCCTTATAAAGAGAGACTGGATAAAGGAAGACATGGCCTCCTCCTGTCCTAGGCGACACTCAGAGGGGATGCCTCCATCTACCTTTGGTATGGCTGCAGACATGGACACACCCTCATCTAACCACACAAACATGACTCCAAATATCAACTTCATAGTTATTTCCCTCTAATTTGAACTTGGCTCCTCCCAGAGAGGTTCCAGTGGGGCTAGACAGAGCTCTGCACTCAAGGACCTTTTTCATAAATATCTTGACTTGCAGAATCCTCAATTGTCCCTCCAAGCTGTGAACATTCCACCCAGCAAAATCCAACTCTTGTTTAATTTATACATAAAGACAAAGACACAGATATGGATAAAATGGCCACAGACATTTATTTCCAATTAATAGATAAAGAGGACCTTGCCAGTACAATATGTACTGTAGAATAAATTCCATAACCAGCATTCAATGAGAGTACCCTACTATGCAGTGCCATCCTCCTTTGAATATTTCTAATGCTGTTGCCACTAGGTGAGTATGGCTCTAATAAGAGGGGATCAAAACATGGAGTAATTTAGCACTGGCAGTAGTAGTATTTCTCCCAATTATTCCTTCATTAATAAGCGGGGAATACCTTCCTTTCTCACCCTGTCAAACTTATTTTACATGTATTTCTATGGCAAGGTCCTACCTCCATAACGAGATTATTGAACACCATCAATGGTTTTTATCTCCACCTAACAAGCGCATGATACCAAATCCTTATCCTGGTCAAACTATCACGGTGCCCGTGATTGCTTCCAGTGTTTAGTTGCTGTAAAAGCGACCTTGTTACTTTCTGGCTGTTGCTCTATGCAAGTCGCTGTACTTATAGGTCACCAGTTAGTGATGTCATCTCTCCGCCCACCTACTAGGCCTTAAAGGCCTCAGTATGTCCAGTTACCAGTGCCCTTTCGTGGTGTACCTGAGCCTAGTGCTGTTTTGGTCCATTACTGTTCCTGTGTATGACTCCTGGCTTCGTCTGACTAGCGTTCTGGCTCTGACTCCTGGCTTCTTCTGACTACCCGATCCGGCTCTGACTCCTGCCTTCATGTGACTACTCTCCCTCGGTTGCGCTCAGGCTTGTTACTACCAGCCTCGGCTACCCAGCCCCGGCTATTGATACCCTTGTTGCCTGTGCCTACCGTTTTCACCGTGCTCGCTACCCCTGTAGCAGTGCTTGTCAGTCAGTCTGTGTCACTGACCTCCTGTGGTCTAAGTCCGATTGGGTTGTTGCCTCACCTAGCATTCTAGGTGCCGTTTTACCTTGCCTCTGGTATATCCTAGCGGTAGGTTATAGTTGCGCTATTCTTAATCTGCCTGGTGTAAGATCAAGGAAGTGCTGTGCACTGTCCTTCTATCAGTCTTGTGAAGGTTACCAAGGGCAGTCCGAATACTATCTACACCTGCCTAGTGAAGGATTGAGGAAGTGCCTTGCACTGTCCTCACACCTGGCCTCGAGAAGGTGGTGGAGTTAGAGTCACTACAGTGTTGCTCCAGTGTTCTGGAGTCCCTCGCTCCTGTTGCCTGGGTTTACCCTAGCGTTAGGGTAAAGACGTGGGTCATATCACACTTGCCTAGTGAAGGGTGAAGAAAGTGTGTGCACTGTTCTTCCCTGGTCTCATGAAAGTGTATTATCATTGCTGCTACTATTGTGTTTAAATAAATTTTATTTAATTTTATTTGTGCTCGTCAAATGTCTTTATTTCCTTAGTCACTCCGTGACACAAACTAATTAAATTTCACTTAGCTCTAGTACAAAACTATAGGAAGAGCGGTGATGAACAATAACTTAATGTAACAATTTCATTGATCATATTTCCCACTACCTCTCTGGGGACCTTACATAATTTTACATTGGGACATGGCAATCAAACCTTGGATTTGTTACCGGATGCAGGTACTGCCGCCCCCCAGACTGTTGAACAGGAACTTGGTGTGGCTGGGACTGCTCAGCTATCACACACGCTCCTAGCCGTGTATCTCCACTTGGCCTCGTCTCCCCTTCCCAGTGACCTGTCCCTCCCACTCTCACCTGCCCGCATATTATTTAATGCCCCAATGACACCACATGCTTCCTAATGGTTGGGCAGGTTTTGTGATGGCTCGGCTCCTGGCAAAGTGTAAAAATGGTCTGGGGATGCTGAAGAGAGGCAGCTGGAGCGTGTCCGTGTGCTGCATACATTATACTTTTCCTTTTGTATGCAGCACATGGAGGCGCTCCAGCTGCCTCTCTTCAGCATCCCCAGAGCATTTTTAAATGTCTCCTACTCGCCTCCAAGTTATCATGGCCATGTATGCGATCATTAAGTAGGCGACATGACAATCTTGCGCTGTCATGCAGTGCGAGATTGTCATGTCGCCATTTTGAGCATGGAGACGTGGTAAATTACTTAAAAGGTTGCACTTTCTTTCACGTGCGACCTTTCAAAAGGATACCCCTATGCCCTGGGTTAAACCAAAGCTATCTTGTTCCTGTTAAGTAGTATAACTGGTACTTGATCTCCATCATGACTAAGTAGGACCTTGTCAAACCAGCTTTAATTTTACCTTATCACCTGGTCATCCCCTGCCCAATACTACACTAGCACTAACAAATTTAATTTAGTGCTTTCCACTAAATCTATTAGCTTTTTTTTCTTTTTCTTTAAATATATGCGCAAACTTTGACATGGGACCATGTCCATAGGGTTAAACTAAATGAGTAAACTTTAGAACAGGGACATTACTCCCACTGTTTCACTCTGTACAGCACTTGTATTACCTGGTATTGTCTGAACCAGCCAGTCATAAAGAACTACAGAGCTATATAATATAATTTGGAATCATGGCCATAGAGATAGATGTGTTACTATGAGCCGCATATCCACATTAGCAGGTAGTCACGTGAAAACAAAATGTAATGCTTTCCACCACCATTTCCTAGGCACTCCATGCCATTAGAGAAATAAAATATTACCAGGAACTATGCCCTCTGAAAAAAACATCTTACTACCAGCCACATACGCAGGTAGCCATGTAAAAACAAAATTATAATATTTTCCATCACATCTCCCAGGGACCCCATGCCCTTAGAGAGACAAATATTTCCAGGAACCATTCTCCTGGAGAAGAACACATTACTATCAGCTGCATATCTGCGTATTTTCCGTATGCCCTTTGAGAAACTTGGGGGCACTTTTTATTATTATTTATTTATTAATCTTTTTCAGATCCAGGTACCTGACCCTGACCAAGTTCTTCCTCTCAAGGCTCTAACAATAGCATAAATTAATCCTGAAATGAAAGTCAGCCAAAAGTAATTCAACAAAAACATTCACCATGATCTTCACCAAATAACACCACAGATTTCACTGTGACATCTCTCTGCTGTTCTCCCAAACATGTCTTCCCATATACAATTAGCCATTCATTTGAGCTATTAAATTTCCATCAAAACAACGCTAAGTTAGCTTTCTGTCTGTCATTTACCAACCCATAACGCAAACCATAAACGCTAATACACCACACACTAGGTTTATGGTGTTAAATAACCTAGCCTAGAATTTATAGGATCCAGTTGGATATCTGGCACAGCCAATAGGGATGAGGCTGATACTGCTAGTCCTTTCTCTGGCAGTAGTAGTGTTATAGACTTACAGACCTCAGTGTACAGGTTCCCCTGACTTTTGTTCCCCAGAGCTGGTGCTGCCTTTACGAATTTGGTCAACACTCTTGTCTCACCTCAGGCAGTGGTTGATGAGGTTTAAACAAAACATACATCTATCAAGTTCAACCTATGTAAAATCACTGTTGTTTTAACTGATCCAAATAAAAGGGTTAAAAAAACAAACAAATCATTAACCCTTTGAGCTCTCTGAAATGCATTGTGTACTCCTCTGGCACTCAAAGGGTTAAAGCTATTACCAGGTATACTCCAGGTGGGCAAAACAATTCTTTCTGTCTGCATAAAGCAAGTTAAATCCTTTTTAGAATCTTTTCTGCATTGTAATCAGCAAACATATTTATCTATATCGTTGTGAGGTACAAAGGTATTGAATAGCATCTTGAAAGTATTTTATTTTATCTGCCACAACACACAGTCCCAAGGCAAATAATCCCACATCACAACTGCCTTTACTGTAAAATATATCAGCTTTTGTTTTAGTCAAAAAGTTCATTTCCCCTGGAGTTGTAGGATGCCCCTTTGGTTTTTGCTGAGTTCTTTAAGTTAAGAGTTACCCGGATAATTATCTTTATTGAATAGGAATGAGGCTGCCAGTCTCATCGTCAGTTATTGCAGAAATTAGGACAACAGGCTTGGGGAAGACCTGTTCATTGAGGGTTATAAATGCATTATAGAAGCTCAGTATGGTTTCCATAGTTATGCTTGAATTAAGGTTCTATGGTATTTACCATTTTTTGCCCATAACTTTTGATTACAGCCAGAAACTTGGCTAAATTCTTGGATTCCAGGTCAGACTGTCATTTAATTCAAACACTGCAAGTTTCATAATAATGGTTGTTTCGATTTTGCTGAAAGTAAAATGTTTCCCATTTAGAGCTATGAGAAATATCAGAAAGAGATACAGCCTAATGCTCAGTAGAGATCATCCACAGCTCTTAATGTTCTATACTGCACTTGCACAACAATTAGTTTATCTTCCTTTTTCCATACAGCAGGTTTGTCTAACAAGAGGTCCCACCTCTACATCCTTGCATCACCCACAGTTCGTTTGGCTTTAACCCTTTAAGTACCAGAGGGGTATGCAATGCATTTCAAAACAATACATTGCGTACCCCTCCTTCTCTCAAAGAGTCAAATTTGGTGTGACCCACCCTCTTTTCCTATGCATCAGTCTCTTAACCATTTGAGTGCTAGAGATAATCACAAGGCACTGAAAACTGAGGTCATGCTCGTAAATAATTAGCAATTTGGATGCTGAAGAGAGATTTTAGAGATCCTCTAGCTTCCAAGGCATTACTAGGGAATACAAGCATTAAACAATTACTTGGGTATTTTACCCCATTGAATGCTATCATTCAATGCATTACTATGGAATAAACGCTTTAAAAATGATTTTGAGACTTTTCTAGCCTCCAACAGCTTAAAGAATTTGGGCTGGAAGTGGTGAATGACATTAAAGGAGCAGTACACTTTTTATTTTTAATGAAAACCCGTATGTTAAAGGGCAGGGGCATGGGCGTCCAATGTGTAACCCATGGGACCAATATGGCCCATCGAATCCCAGGGTGAGGCCCACTTGAGATTTTTAAAACTCTTTAGCCAGTTCGCTAGCACACATGAACTACTAAGCCAATGCATCCTAACCACCTTCCTACTACTACTGTACACTTCGGGAATAGCTCAGTCTGTTAAATATCTGTATTTGCACTGACTTGAAGTATGACTAGGCCAATAGCGGTGCAGTTTTCTATTACTAAAGATGATTAAACTTTTTTATATTCCCTCCTATTATGGCTAAAAAAAATCTATATTCTTTGATAGCCACTAGGCAATAATACATCATTCATATCAACAGAAAAAATAAATATGGCTCTTTAACAGATGGATTTATAAACATGTGGCCCACAACTGAAAAAACTTTGATGCACCGTTTATAGGACTTTGGGCTTTTCCAGATTAGTAATACAATGATGCTCCCACTGTTGTCAGATGTTTTATTCAAATTCAGTTGCAGTTCGAATTGTCAGGAAGTGAGTGTCAGTTTGATTACTTCTTGAAAGTTGAATCTCACAGTATCATATCTGGGAACTCTCAGGGTCTGACCCTGAGACTCAGTGTTTTGACCCAAATCTGAGGGTCTCGGTGTGAAGGGCCAAATTCTCCGGCTGGGAGAATTCACTGTTAACTACTATCTCACCTGCAGCAAATAACAGACGATGGGGTTAAAGGGGAACTTTCACCTCAGAATTTTTTTTACCAGATGTTTAAACGGTTATGCAGAATTTGGAAACGTGCTTCTTATTTTTTATTTTTACATACTTAGTAAGATCTTTGGTGACCATGCTGTGCACTTCTGCATTCTGCGGCACTGTTTATCTTTGGCACAGCTCTCAGGACTTCCCAGCACTATTTCATTCTCCTCCCACCTCCCTCACAGCTGCCCCAGGGAGCGTGTTCACGCTTCGCTTCGGTGTGCTGTGAACAACTCATAACATTACAACAAGCTACGATTAGCGTTATACTAAGGACGGATAATAGCACCTCCTGGTTACAGCAAGCAGAATTATTTCACCTGAAATCTACATTATGGGGAACTTTAACCCTTTAAGAACCAGGCAAATCAGGTGTGGTTTGCACTTAAAGGGACAGTAAGGTCCCATAAAAAATGCTTAGAGTTTTGTAGAGATTAAAAAAATAAACAATATGCCACAAATCCTATCTCTCAAAACGCTATGGTTTGAGAGATATCCTCCGTTAAAGTTCCCCTCTCCCTCCCCTTCTCCTGACTTCAGCTGTACGCTGACAGCAGGAGTTCCTGGTCCGGGGACCGACAAGCGGCTCTTCAGCAGAGCCGCAATAGCGCAATTTAAAATGAAATACTTTTTTGGAATGATCTACAAAATGTGCCTGGTTTGCAAGCACACTTTTTAGACTGTTCCAAAGAAGTATTTATTTTTAAATCACGCTATTGCTGCTCTGCTGAAGAGCCTCCTTGTGTTGGCCAACACTCATCTCCTTCTCTCAACTTTACAGCTGACATCAGGAGAAGAGGAACTTTAGGAGACTAGGCCACGAGAATACTTGTGACAAGGACCAAATCAATTGATCTCAACCAATGTGGCCGTCAATTTTTGAAGCGTGATAGATCTCCAACAGCTTAATGTGCAACTGTGCAGGAAGAAAGCACCTTCTGTCAGGTTTGTCTGCAGGGACAGAAGCTTGAGCTGCCAAAATCTCTTCACTCAGAGGAGTAGTAATACAGGTCCGTATGGTAGCCAGGATACGATCATCCCGAATGATCAGTGAAGGTGGAACCTCCTCCCTGAAAGGCATGCAAAACTGTCGAGACAACGCGTCTGCCTTAACATTTTTGGAGCCAGGAAGATAAGAGACCACAAAATTAAAACAGGAAAGAAACAACGGCCATCTGGCTTGCTTGGAAGACAAGTGCTTAGCCTCAGAAAGGTAAAATGAGGTTCTTGTGGTCGGTCAAAATTAAGATAGGAGATTTAGTGCCCTCCAAGAGGTGTCTCCATTCTTTCAGAGCCAGGATAATTGCCAGTAATTCTCTGTCCCCAATTTGATATACCATCCCTGCTTTGGACAATTTTCTGAAGAAATATCCACAAGGGCGCAAGGCCTCCCAGAAGCTAAACGTTGTGATAACAGGGCGCCCACTCCAATCTCAGATGCGTCAACCTCCAGGGTAAAGGGCAGGGAGGGATTGGGATGTGCCAATATCGGGGCTGCAGCAAAAGCTGCCTTCAGTCTTTCAAAAGCCAAGATAGCTGTTTGGGATCATTCAGAGGTCTTGGCCCCTTTACAAGTCATATCAGTAAGTGGTTTGACAATAGAAGTTTTTTTATTAATTTTCTGTAGTAATTAGCGAATTCCAAAAATCTTTGGATCGTTTTGAGTCCCATAGGACGTGGCCATTCCAGTACCGTAGACAACATTTGAGGGTCCATGGCAAACCCGGAAGTGGAAATGAGATACCCCAGAAACGTTACTTGGGGCTTATGAAATTCACACTTTTCCAACTTGCAAAACAAGTTTTTCTCACGTAATAAGCTGAAGACTTTGGATACATCAGAGCGATGGGTCTCCAGCGTTGAAGAGAGTTACAGTTGGCAAGCAAAACCAGGAGTCAGACGGTATAGTTAATAGAACCTTTATTATGAGAATAATGACAGTAATGCAATATATAAATATACACACAGTGGGTGATTAAAATGGCGAGCACTGTATCAGGAATAGAAGTCTCCCAATCTCTGCACCACGCTGTCCGAGACTAGTCCGCAGCCCACTGGAGTCTCGTGGTAAGGTAATGCCCAAGAGATACTGACTCAGCCTGCAGTCAGTAGCTAGGAGTCTGCTAGAGCCCCAGGTCAGTACTAGGAAGGATGTCTGAATAACGGAACCAACAAACTGAGCGAACAGACAAAGCCTTCTAGTAAGCACCAGATAGGATAGTCAGACGAGCCAAAGTCATACACGGAGCGGGTAGTCAGCCAGAGCCACAGGTATGCATCAGAAAGAATATCCACTGAAGAGATGGAATGCTGGATGCACAGTGGATAGAGCCCCAGGTCAACACCAGAGTGGGTAGTCAGACAAGCCTAGGTCATACACGGAGCAGGTAGTCAGCCAGAGCCACAGGTTTGCACCAGATAGGATATCCACTGGAGCGTATGTATGCTGGATGCGTAGTGGATAGAGCCCCAGGTCAACACCAGAGTGGTTAGTCAGACAAGCCTAGGTCATACATGGAGCGGGTAGTCAGCCAGAGCCACAGGTTTGCACCAGAAAGGATATCTGAGCCAAATCAGAACGCCAAGGAGACTAGTCAGACAGAGCCACAGGTCAACACCAGAATGGATGGACAGACAAGCCGGATCATACACAGGAATCAGGAATACTAGAAAATGAACTGCTCAGAACAAAAACGTAAGGGTGACTGAATCAGAACTCAGTCTGCCCTTTAAACCCCTCCACAGGAAGTAGGTAGGAGGTGCAGCTAGAGGGAGGAAGTGGGAAGGAGGAGACTACAGGAAACAAACACACATAAAACAGAGGCCTGCATCATGCTTGAAACCTCTTGCCTGCAGATGATGCATGGAAGGACGCCAAGGTCGCTGAAGCAGCAGCGCTGGAAACAAGGTACTGTGACAGAGAGTAAATAAGGATGTCATCTAAATAGACAACCACGCAACTTTGTAGGAATTCTCTTAAGACATTGTTGATGAACTCCTGGAAGATAGCCAGGGCATTGTACAAACCAAAGGGCATGACCAAGTACTTATAGTGCCCGCTCCGAGTATTAAAAGCTGTCTTCCATTCATTTTTATTGGCAGCAAATTGTAAGCGGCTCTCAGATCTAGTTTTGTGAATACCTTAGACCCTTTAACCCAGTTGAACAGTTCAGTAATCAACAGTATGGGATATGCATTCTTGACCAACAGTTTGTTTAAAGTACGAAAGTCAATGCATGGACGTAGCTCTCCGTCCTTTTTCTTAACAAAGAAAAATCCAGCACCAGCAGGGAATGTGGATTTACGAATGATGCCTCTTGCCAGCGCATTAGAAACATACTCCTCCATAACCTTGTTTCCCTCAACCGATAAGGGGTAGATACGAGCCCTAGGAGGCGTAGTACTGGGCAACAATTCCAAAGAGCAGTGGTAAGGCCTATGTGGTAGTAGCCTTACTTTTGCTAAATACATCTTTAAATGTGTCATACTCCTCTGAAAGGAGTGGGGCAATAGCGTCAGTGAGTCTTATAGGACATGACAGCAAAGACTTAGTACATTGAGGAGCCCAAGCCACAATGTCACACGTGTGCCAATCCATCCTGGGGTTATGTCTCTGTACCCAAGGAAACCCCAGAACGATGGCATAATGCGGAGAATTAATCAGCTGAAATATCAGGGTTTCGGTGTGGAAGGCTCCCACCCTCAGGGTTAACAAAGCGGTTTCATGCGTAATGTGTGAGGACCGTAAAGTTCACCCACCGATGGCTTCTATGGCCAGAGGAGAAGCAAGTGGCTGCAAGGGGATATTATTACTGGCTGCAAATTCTGCATCAATAAAGCAGCCAGTGGCTCCCGTGTCCAGAAACTCTGGAACTGAGATTGACTTATCTGCCCAATAAATGCAGGCCTTCAACATGGGCTTATCCAAAATATTCTCTGGGGAAAGTGAAATGCCGCCAATGATTTGTTCCTGGCCTGGATGGACTGGACAGGACTGCAACAAATGTCCGGATCAGCCACAGTACAGATAAAGTTCCTCTCTCCTCCTGAAGGCCCTCTCCTCTTTCAAAAGCCGGGTAGCACCCGCTTGCCTGGGTTCAGTGCCCTCAGAGGCCAGTACAGGAGTTGTGGGAGGTAAGTCAGAAGGATGAGAGGACAATCTAACCGGAGCCCTCCGCAGGTGCTCACGAAATGTGCCTCTCTCCCTGATAATGGTATCACATTGCATCGGTTCGCAACTGTCAGAAACAGGCCCAGGAGGCATGAGAGGAGAGGGAGGATAGGGTGGGCCAGAAGAATGAGAAGCCCATCTGCCCGAGGGCCTCCGCAGGCTCTCCCTAAATGAGGGTCTCCCCCTGAGTCTAGTATCAATCAGGATACAATATGAAATCAATTTGTCCAATTCATTAGGTAAATCACGCGTCACAATTTCATCTTTCACGGAATTGCCCAGTCCTTGTGAAAAAGCGGCTACTAAGGCCTCATTATTCCAGCCTACTTCCGCAGCCAGTGTGCGAAATTCAATGGAGTAGTCCGCCACAGTACGTGCACCCTGACAAATGTTCTTAAGGTTTTCAGAAGCCGAAACCACACGGCCTGGCCTATCAAATACTTTCCTGAAGGAGTCCACAAACTCCTTAGCAGGCAGAGTATGGTGTGCGTGTGTATATTATCAGTGTGTGGCACACATGACATGCGCAGTGACTAGGCATGATGCCGCTCAGCAGAGCCCGCAGTGTGACTCACAGTCACATGATGAGCTTGGTGCCGTTTGTCTAGTCTGCTGGAGCGGTAGTGTGTATATGGGCAAAAGAAAATAGGGAACAGGCCAGGAAAATGGGACAAACTGCATTGCGGATGGGACAGCGGGTCTGGGCCCTAAAATCGGGGCTGTCCCGCGTAAATCGGGACAGTTGGCCGGTATGCCTTGGCCATGTGCCACCTTAAAGGCCTCTGCGTGCCAAGGGTGGTACGCAGACCATAGGTTCGCCATGAACGCACTGAGGTAACACAGGATGTGACCAAAAACTGTGTGTAGCGCTCCTTTCTAGTCAGTGTTAGTAACAATGTAAAAGAACAATAACATTAAACTTGTGTTTTTTATTTGTGGCCCTTACGGAGACGTTCAACTTTGAAATTAATATATGCTTTTCTGTTTTTTTACTTGGTACAGGTTCACTAATGAAATATACTATTCAGTTTGATTTTTTGTACAATTAGACCCTTAAAGAAAGAAGACAAATTAGCAATTCTGAAGCAATCCAACTACACAGTAGGGAGGAAATATGGTAAAAATTCCATTGATTTAAATCGACAGCCAAAGCCTTTTAAACTTTACATATCCTGTAAGTAAGTAACATGTAATGTCAAAGTGCCAGTCATTTTCAGTAGGTTTTTTCAGCTTCACCTATTTAGGTAGAATCGAAGGAGAGGTTGACTTTCACTTTAAATGGCGTTTTAAACCCTGGTATGTCAAAGAGGTCAGGTAATAACGTTGAAGACCTCTCTAGCTTGAAGAGGCTAAAAATCCCCATTTAACAGCAATGGTAGTATCGGAAATTGTTGTTTTTCCTGATGGTGCATGTGGTATGATACAGAATCACTCCTATTTTGTGGCGTGGTTCCTTTATTAGTTATAAGTATTGATTTTATATAATGTACTATTTAATGTAAATTTAGTTTACATACTTATTTAATCCATTAAAGAATTAAAACATGGAAATTACGGGTATCTATCCTTGTTAAGCGAGCGATCTAGTGTTTGAGCTAATTCCTCTATGAATGCGTTATGTGGATCGGCCTTATTTCATGGCACCACATGCTTTCTTTAGCCCTTTCTGTTTCTATTTGTTTTTTGATATTGTAATTCACATGCTTTCTTTAGCCCTTTCTGTTTCTATTTGTTTTTTGATATTGTAATTCACGTGTATGTTTTATCTCCACATTTTTACGCACGCTGCTTAAAGTGTTTTGAAAAATCCATTTATATGGATAAATATAATAAACATTTACATTCATATACTCTTCACATTTACATAAAACTTTTTGGTTATTTATGTTTTACCACAGCTACAACGCGTTAACCCTTTGAGTGCCAGAGAGGGATCCAACGCATTGCAACATAATGCGTTGGCTATCTCTCAGATACTCAAATTGTTAAGGATCAGAGTGGCTCATGTCCTTAAAGTGTTAAACCTCTTCGCAGTCAGTTTTTTTCTTGGTGACCTCAATAGGATGCAGAGATATTTACCATATTGCAGTTGAATGTGTGCATTTAAAATGGATTACTTTTTTAGTTGTCACTAGTTTATAAAATTGATGCTTTAATTAATCAAGTAAGCCTTGCATGTTATTATCATTGTCCATATGTCACATTTAAAACGTTCTTATCTAATTCTCCTTTAAAATGAAATTTTAAAGCAATTAAAGACTGGAGAATGCGGGCATCGATCCCGCTACCTCTCGCATGCTAAGCGAGCGCTCTACCATTTGAGCTAATTCCCCTTCGTCTAGTATTGCTCTCTACATAACTCTGATACGTTTCGCTCCGTACCATGTAAGAAAATAATAAGCGAGCCTTTCCACGATAACCCTAGAACTTTCCCACAAAGGTTCTATTGTACTAAGAAGTTGTGCAATTACAGTGCAATCCAAATGCACCAAAGGAAACAAATCAAAAGCTCAAATTCATTTTAACGGGCCTCTTAACCCCTTAATTACTAGAGACGTCTCCAACGCATTGCGAACGCCTCCGTAGTACTCAAGTGGTTAAACCTTTGACTGCGTTCCACTCTAGCAATCAAAGGGTTACAAGTTCCATCTACTTCAATTTTAATTTTTATTTATTCCCTATGAAGCATTTGGTTTACGCCGTAGTCATGCCACATTTCACCACCTAAGCCACCACACTGCGTTACTGTACTGCATGAGAGAGCAGAATTATTCTCAGGAAGTGATGACATGTGGGCGTGAGGTCGGTGTTCTACTGCTTTTTTGCGTTTTGACGTCAAATGGTACGTGGGCTCCGGTCCTGGGCGGCGGAGAAGATGGCGGTGTGCGCAGGTCTGTGTGTAGGGTCTTGGTAGTGTTTAAGGGTGCGGGTTTAAAATGTATGAAATATGCATCCCCAGTATTTGTTCTTCGGATAAAAAGAATTCGTTATGTTTTCTTACTCAAGAGTATGCGACCTTCTTTTTTAGTTTCATTTTTAATGAATGTTCGCCCCCGTCAAATGCCCCCCCACACTCAGTCCACAGTCATTTCCGTCCCTGCAGATCACTTTATGGTAGTATTTTATCTGGCCCCATTCCTTACGTGTCACTTGTCTTCTGCCAACCCTCACTTTCATTCATAAGCTTATTGCCAGTGAGTTTATCTTACTGTATCCTCCTTTCTAAACTGACACGTTTTGCCCTGCTGAATACACGTGGTGTCTTGTCCCAATCTGGTTTAGTTGTACATTGCCCTCTAATTTGTTTTTATTGATTTATTACATAGTTTCTCACGAATTTATCTGTGGTTGTTCCATGCAGCCTTCCTTATCTCTGCCCACTATAATACACAATTTTCCATCTCGTGTCTGCCTACTTAATTCTGCTCTTTCCTCCTGTTCTATTGCCCATCTATTTTCTTTCTTGCAGTTTTCACCACTTTTCTTCCACTCCTTACCCCTTCACTCCCAGGTCTGTGATTAGAACTTTATATAGTATTCCCCTTTGTTTTAGTGATGTCTGTCCTGTAAATACGTTTCTCCTTTTAGTTTCAGTATATATGTGTTTTTCCCCCACAGTCTACCAATATATTTTGATACTGTTAACTTGTCCATGTGTAGGTACTAATCATATATCCACCCACTGTTCTGTTAAAGGGATAGTAATACTTCATTTTAACTTTATTTTATTTTGTAGGCATTAAAAAAACATGAAGAATGATATAAGTCTTATCTCTGAAACCTTTATGGTTTAAGAGATATTCACAAACAAAGTATCCCCCCCCTGTTCAACCAGATCAGAAGGGAGATGCCCAGGTAGACTGCAGAGAGGGACAATCTTCAATTAAGATAATGGAAAAAGCTGAAAAACTTGTCAAGGGGGGAAGGGCTTTCATTGTTTTCATACAAAGAAAATTGTCCCCTTCTGTTATCTGTACTGTCATACAACCAGACTCACATCTGAGAAGAGATGGCTTACACTAGGTAAAAGGGGCGGGAGGGGAACTTTGCTTGTGAATATCTCATAAACTATAAAGGTTTGAGAGATAAGACTTATATCATTCTTCATGTTTTTTTAATGCCTACAAAATAAAATAAAGTTAAAATGAAGTGTTACTATCCCTTTAAGTGCTTATCTTACATATATAGCCCATATGTTTGCCATGTTATTTAAACTAATAGTTTAGTTTTATACTTGTACTATGTTAACAACAACAACAAACATTTTACAGAGTTTGCTCCCATGGAGACATAATAGCAGTACACTGAAAAAAAAGCTGGCAGTCCCAAAATGGCTCCTACCATCCGTTCTCAGAAGGGTGGAGGTGTCAGAAAACTCATCCCCTCAGGTGTAACGCAAACTGTAAATCTGTGACAGTTGGCCACAAACTCTAGGTTTCTGTTCATGTCATTCATAAACATGGTTTCATGTTTTCAGGCCTGGCACAGCAGGTCTTGTCAGCAAAGGAAATGGTACTGTATGATGCAACTTAAATAGAGGGGAGCGTTGGGGGTGTTTAGACTCTGTTCTGCTTCCCTGTTGCTATGCGTAGATACACACAATCTAAATTTGGTAATACATGGACGTAAATAGAGCTCCGATTGTAGAGAGGTATTTCAATACTATGTAACTTGTAGTTCATGAGTAATGTCATTATAAAGTATCCCCTTCCTACTCATTCTTAGCTGTCTCCCTTCAGATGTGGAATCTGGTCACTGGACTGGACAGCTAGCATTGAGGGACAATCTTCATAATCTTCATTGAGCATAAGGAAAACCCTGCCTCTCTTGATGAAGGAGGGCAGGATTTTCCTTATGCTCACTGAAGTGTCCCTTACTGTGCTCCATCCAGACTGGCTTGGAGAGGCATTACTATCCCTTTAAGGAAATAAAGTACATCCTAAGAAACTGAGACTACAGATCTCTGAATGCATTTACTCTAAACTCCACCTTTCTGCCTTTTCTGTGTTTTTGTATAAGTCAGGAGTGGGGAGGTCCCCACTTCCTTCTGTCTATGGGCACATGTGGTTTTTTTCCTTCTCAGATGAGACACAGAGATTGTGACTTCCTGTCTTTCTACTTTGTAAGTGTATCAGAACAGTTGTCTTGTGCCCGCACCATTAGTCTATGAAGAACTCTCCTAAACTATTGTTTATAAAAACAAAAAACACATGTAGATTACCTGTGTTGTTTTATAAAGTGATATGAATGTCTGGACATTTTTTAAATGAAATCCTGTCTTCTGAAAGAGGCCATATGCCACTGAGCATCCAGCCTTACCCCTAGGAAGACAATATCTTGAGAAGCCAGAAGTTGACTTTTCTCCCTGCTGACCAGACACTCTTGACTGCTTAAATGATCTACAGTTCTTCTTGTGAACTATATCACCTGAGCTCTTGATGTAGCTACAATCAATAAGTCATCCAGAGATTCCTTCTTCAATCAGAGTATGTGTTCAAACTCTGAGTGCTGAATATAGGCCGAAAGAGAGAACCCTAAACTGAAAATGATTCCTTCCCAGCATGAACTGTAATAACTTACTGTGGCATGGTTTGATCATTAAGTGGCAATAAGGATCTTGCAATTCTGTTGTCATATAGGCTTCAGGCTGAATTGCCTTGATTACTGTTACTATAGTTTCCATACTGAACTGTGTTGGTCTGCCAGTGCTTGTGAGCTGTTTTAGATCCAATGTTTGTCTTGTATCCCCTGAGGCCTTGGCTACAATGAGCAGAACAGAGTAGATACTTAAGCCCGTTTGAGACAAAGGGACTGCCTCTATAGCTCTTCTGAATCAAGTCATGTACTGCTTACATATAACATTCTTTTTGCCTTGTGGGGGTTCGATGGTAACCTGGATGTCTTGAAGATACTTCTGGTAGGGCCAGTCTGAACTCAAGTGGGTATCCTATTTCTACCACTTAGTGAACCAGTTTTTCTGGGCAAGATGATTTCCAGACTTCCAAGAAGTCTCACAGTCTACCCTAAACTGGGGATAGGGTTTGCAATTCCTCACTGGAATTCCAGAGGAAGGCACAGATTTTTGCTTTGTCTTACGAGAAAGCCGCAGGGTTTGGTGATAGCATTAATATGAGGAGTGATTGAGTGCTTTTCATCAATTATCACATCTGGGCCAGATCTAGGTCGGATGAGGAGTAGATCAGTTTTTGACATGTTGCATTTGAGTCGCCATTGAGCCATTCAGTCTGTGATAGCCATTTGGAAAATCTATGACTTTAAAATGAATATCAAGTCTTTTGAGGTGCATATAAAGAAACCTGGGTGTCATCTGTATAGAGGTGATATGAGTTAACAAACTCATTAAGGGCTATTGTTTATAGTGAGAACAGAAGCAAACCTAGAAGAGAACCTTGAGGAATACTAACGGAGTATTAGGCAGGAGAGGACTAAGATGTGGCAAATGCAGATGCTGAAGGATCAGTTAGCTAGATAAGAGGACAACCAGTTCAGGGCTAAATTACAGATGCCTAATGAGGGAATAATTTGGAGGAGGACAGCATGACCAATAGTGGCAAAAGCAGCTGAGAGATTAAACAGAATAATTTGGAAATAGTGACCTTGTGATTTTGATGTGTAAATATCTGATTACTCTCGTGAGAGCCGTTTCTGTGGAGTGACCAGTGCGAAAGCTAGATTGTAATGGCTCAGGCAAGTTGTGTGTTAAAGGGATAGTAATACTTCATTTTAACTTTATTTTATTTTGTAGGCATTAAAAAAACATGAAGCATGATATAAGTCTTATCTCTGAAACCTTTATGGTTTAAGAGATATTCACAAACAAAGTATCCCCCCCCTGTTCAACCAGATCAGAAGGGAGGTGCCCAGGTAGACTGCAGTGAGGGACAATCTTCAATTAAGATAAGGGAAAACGCTGAAAAGCTTGTCAAGGGGGGAAGGGCTTTCATTGTTTTCATACAAAGAAAATTGTCCCCTTCTGTTATCTGTACTGTCATACAACCAGACTCACATCTGAGAAGAGATTGCTTACACTAGGAAAAAGGGGCGGGGAGGGGAACTTTGCTTGTGAATATCTCATAAACCATAAAGGTTTGAGAGATAAGACTTGTATCATCCTTCATGTTTTTGTAATGCCTACAAAATAAAATAAAGTTAAAACGAAGTATTACTATCCCTTTAAGGAAGTAGATTAGGCTAGACATTCCAAGAGCTTAGAGGCACAAGGGAGGTGAGAAACAGGTCAATAGAGGGTGTGGTGCTGTTGGGAATTGTTCTTATGAATAGATGTCACTATGGCATGTTTCGAGTAATTAGGAAACTTAGAGATAAAGGAAGAGCTGAAAATCTGGAGTAGTACAGGGTTTAGTATGGGGGGAGAGTGACTGGATGAGTTGAGGGGGAACCGGATGTAGTGGAGGATATTAGGAAAGTCTATTCTTCCTCTGTGACTGATGAGAGAGTCCAGCATGGCAGGACGGACATGAGGGAGGATGAGGGATATTTTCCCAGATGTAATCTGTCCTGGCTTTGAGGACGTTAACAATGTCCTATGGTTGTATAGAATTTGGGAGTGAGGCAGGTGAAATGCTTCAAAGGTAGAGAAGAGACAGCGGGAGTAGGATTTATCATTAACAGTAAGCTAGTGATCTTGAAGTTATGTATGAAGCGAAGAGGCGGGGCTTGTGGAAGAAGCATCAGTGGTGGTAAATGTTTCAAAATGGTGATTTGGATAGTGGAAAAGGGGAGACATTTAAAATCAGAAAATACACAGCCTCTAGCGAACACAAGGTATAAGAAATGTCCATTGTTGAATACTAGCACCCGTCCTCTGGTTTATTCCAAACAGATGTCAGAGAGAGTGTTACCCAGGGAACAGAGGGATCCATCCACATGGCAATTCAAGCCCCCCCCCAGAAGAATGGAGGGTATTTCTGACAGGAAAAGGAAAGCCATGGTTTAATTAGGATATTTGACAGTGTACATGTGCAGGTAGTGGGCAATAGATAACTGCAGATTGAGGTCAGGGCAGAAAGTGATTTGTAATGGCAGTGTTTAGAGAGTAGCAGTATCCACCTCTTCCACTTTGATTTTTGGCCTGGAGTGTGAAAGGATAGACCGCCATAGGAGATTGGTGTCTCAATCTGACTACAGTTACTAGCTCTAAATACAACTTTGCTGCCTTCAAGGAAGAGAGAAGAGGAGAAAAAGATAATTCACAGTTATATTTGTTAATGAGGGAACACATGTTTCAGAGAGCATGGGGAAAAGGATGAAATTGTGGTTGAAAGGAATGGTTATCAGGTTTGAATTGTTCCAATGTTTTCTTGATGTATGGGTTTGTGAAAGGAGAGGGCCAGGGTTTGGTGAGAGATCTCCAGCTGAAAGTAGCAGAAGAGGAGACAGGAGATGAGAATATTTTGTGTGCACATGATTTCCTATTAGTGTAGGGCGGGGAAGCACAAGAGCAGAGAAGTGTTGAGTTGCTGTGTAGAGGAGAGGGTGCAAGATAGAAGGACCAAGGCATCTTAGTGATAAAAATGCATTGTTAGTTTAGTGGGAGGGGTTACAACAAAAGTAATGGGCCAATGGCACCTTCTCAGGATGGTAGTATTTGTTTTTGGATCAGTCCACTTTACTTTTGATCATCCTCCAGAAACTGGTGTTTAATTGTGAAGCTGTTACTTTAAGTATCCTCATTCAAGTCAGTGTTTTTGATCCTTTGGTGCAGAACTGATTTTTGAGGTGTTGTTCCTCCAGTGGACTTGTTTGTCATTGGGGAGTCACAAATGCAGGAGCAGGAAGATTTTTGTATATGTTTACAAAAAAGTACTTAATACACATTCAATCAGACAAACTATGTATAATACACAGGTGTAAACTATACCCAAGATTTTAGTGGAAAACAAGTGTGTATGTATAATATGCATCCTTATTTTCCCTCCATCTACTAACACACACACACACACACACACACACACACACACACACACACACACACACACACACACACACACACACACACACACACTTTCCTCCCTCCCTCCACCTCAATATGCTGCCACATAAACTTTAAATCAACAGTTGTGCTTAAACCCACCACCCCTAAAAAAAGTAAAAAAAAAAAAATCCTATAATAATTCGCCAAGTTGTGTGTAACGCCCGACATGCGCAGTAGATACTGCTGCGCGTGCGGCAGTCACACGCACTGTGTGACTGCCCCGCGACCGGCTGCCTGAGGCACTGTGGCCCGTGTAACGGGCTGTTCACCTAGTATATATATATATATTACCCAAATGATCTACACTAATTGGAGCAATGATTCGTACACACAGTTTCCTCTTGCCTACGAGATTTACTATAAAAGATTTTGGGAGGCAATTATGATACGTTTCAAAGAAGAATACAGTTGTTTTTTCTGGTAGCCACCCATGGCAATCCCAAATCTGCTCTATTTTGCATTACCTTTTTGTACTTGCCATTTAATTTTATGCTCTGCTCCTGACATAATTTTGTTATGTTGAAGTGTTGTATTTTATTGCATTACCAATAAAAAGTTTCTGAAAAAAAAATACCAAGTGGAAATTAAAAGGCAATAAACATTAAAGGTGGTGTTAAAGGAACAAATAAGAATTACAAATGATCTGGGCTTATGGACACTAAATATTTAGTCCATGTGTATAAAATGTCTCTATGGTATTTGCTTTCTGAGGTCCAAAATCTATTGCTGCGTTTGTTTTGCCAGGGTAGCCATTCATGCCTTTTCC
This sequence comes from Rhinophrynus dorsalis, assembly GCA_037306005.1. NCBI lineage: Eukaryota > Metazoa > Chordata > Amphibia > Anura > Rhinophrynidae > Rhinophrynus > Rhinophrynus dorsalis. The sequence continues at coordinate 129,526,421 of CM074723.1, read as the reverse complement.
AGGAGTCCATCTTTCTATTAGTCGTTTAGCTTTCTGTGAAGTGATGATGCTGGTCAATGGCCTGAGCTAAGGTAAAGGCCTTTTTTAATTTTAAATATGAGATGGGTGCTAAGCTAAATCTTAATAAACTGTCTGCACTTGTTATATGTACTTTAATAAATTATCTGCAGGTGCCAATATAATTTCTGAAGGCCTTGACTTCCTAAGTGGTGGTATTTTGTGCATGTAAGATTTATCTTGCCACTCCATTTCTTCTGTTACGATTTTGAACTGACTGAAACACCAGCAGAGAGGGCAAGGAAGTCATCATATACAAAAATATGTGGGTAATGTAAAAATGATCTGTCTTTCAGAACTGTTCCTTCTCATTCCCCTGGTTATATTACTTGTGGAATTAAAGGGGATCTATCACCCCTATACAAGTTAGCCTTAATAGTTAGATTATATAGTGAATATGAGTAAAACTGTATTTGTTTAATTGTTTAAAGGGATAGTAATACTTAAAATGTACTATTGTAGGCATTAAAAAAATAAATTAATTGCCCCCAGTGCAATCTCTCAAACCTTTATAGTTTGAGAGATAATCCCCCTCCCTCCCCTTTCCCTGAAGACAGCGTTCTAGCTGACTGCAGGGAAATCCTGTCGTACGACAATAGGGCGGCTCTGCAGCAGAGCTGAGATTACATTAAACCAAGCGCACGTAGAAGACCTTTTCAGTGAATGATTTCTTTTTTTATTAACGCGATCTCTGCTCTGCTGCAGAGACGAATGATGCACACGTTGTAGACCATTCCAATGGAGTAATTCTTAAAAAAAAAAAAAAAAAGGCGATTGCGGCTCTGCTGCAGAGCCTTGGTGTCGGCCGACACGGATCTCCTGATGACAGCTTTACAGGTGACAGCAGGAAACATCAAACTTTGAATGCAGATATCACTCAAACCATAGAGGTTTGAGAGATTCGTTTTTTGCATTCAATTAAACTTTTTATTCTCTACAAAATGAAAAATATTTTTTGGGGGAGATTACTATACCTTTAAATATAAGTACTGTTCTGTTAGATCATTTTTACCATTGATGGAATAATATTGTGGCACCTATTTGTTGACTGCACAAAAACCTTTTGGAGCGGGCGAGAGTGGGAACGTGCAAATTACATGAAATGAGTGAGTGAGCAAGGTCATAGTGTGTCATACAAGGATATTGTGAAAGGGATGGCTGAAACATGCAGGTGAGGAATGAAGAATTGGTCATAGTAGAAATGTGCTGTGAAATATCCATCTGTAGTGGATTGGGGGAGCAAAAGATGAAGGGTGCGGTTTAGTGATGGCTCAGTGTGGGGTTTAGTGTGACGCAGGGGAGTTACTTTGCACAGTGAATGGTTCATGGACCCAAAAGGGCAGGTGAGTGACAAATGAGTTAATGGGGTTGAGAGTGGGAGGCAAGTGATTGACTTGCAATGGAGAGTGTGGGAGTGATGAATAAAGGAGCATTGAACAAGAGGATGGAATTGGCAGGTGAGAGAAGGAACATATCTGTGCAGGCAATTCGACAAGGTCAGTGCCAGTGGAGGCTTGGGCCCCACAGAAATTGATCTGTTCATACAATTGTCATAGTGTTTTGCTCTACCTTGTTGCCATTCCTGGGGTGTTCCTTTGATACTACGGAACACCATCCAGAGATTTTTTTTACATGTATTACTGCTTCTTTAGCTAATTGAGGGCCAGAGGGGTGTATCCGTTTTCAGCCAGGATACCTTGGCTCTTTTGGTATGTCAAAGACATCCTCTTAGGTTGCCCCTTCATTTCCATTAAGACTTTGCATAATTATATACTTTAAACTCAGCAATTTTGTCAATGTGTTATGAAGAACATGATATTCTGATTGTGAGGCATAAGAATAACTACATATTACTTGTTTTTACCCTTCATAATGCTCTTGAGAAATGACCTGTAAAATAATAGGGATGCCCCAAAAAACCTAGATGGGCTGCCCTGGACAAAATATTGAGAATCACTGGTTTAGCAAGTTCTCACTTATTCCTAGGGTACAGATTCCTTTCAAACACAGTATCATGGCTATATGATTAGCAGTAATACTAAGTTATTATTACTTCTATTTATAGACAAACATCACTTCTTGCAACATGAACCAGGGTAATTTATTGGAAAATGTATAGTAGGGTATAGGAGTCATATTGACTATTCATGCACAATCTGGTGTTTGTATATATACATGCATAAAATATTTTATATTCTAATGTATACATACACATGCATAGTGTGACTTAATGTATGTCTCCCTCAGAGGATAAACACACCCAGGGGCAGCAGTAAGAAGGAGTTATTCAAAACTCTTCTATACTGCCTGTCCCATTGGTACAGCATGTGGCATGAATTTCAAGGGAGCAGTAGAGGGGGCGTAGCTCTCCTTCACACTGCTGTAAAAATCTCTGCAAGGACTTCATCCTCTACTACAGTACACACCTCCTCCCTTCCATTAGCCACCTACACGACTTCATCCTCCAACACAATACACACATCCAAACATTAGACAAATTGGCTCACATAGTAACATAGTTGATGCTGAAAAGACTTGCGTCCAGCCCATGCCAAATCACCCCTTTTGATCCAGTGGAAGGCAAAAAAAACCCATTGAAGCCATTTTCAATTAAACCCCAAGTGAGTAAAAAAAAAAAAAAATTCTTCCTGACTCCAAATGCAGTCAGTTCCCTGGATGAACAACCTGTCTGCTTTGAAGCCAACTGTCATAATTCTCAATATTGTTCTGTGCTAGATAGATATCCATTAATTTTTTTTAAAGCAGTTGCAGCATCTGCAAGCACATCATCCTGAGGCAAAGAATTCTATAGGTTTACCACCCTTACTGTAAAAAAACAAAACAATAAAACCTGCCTTTTTTTTGTCAAAAGCTCCTTTCCTCTAGTCTTAATGGATGACCTCTCATTCTTAGCGCAGCTCTTTGAGTAAATAATTGGAGAGTTCTTTGTAATGACCTTGAAATATATTTGTAAATGGTAATCGTATCACCTCTTAGATGTCTCTTCTGTAATGTAAACAAACCCAGTTTGGCTAGAGTCTTTATAACTCAGGTCATCCAATCAGTTTATCAGTTTTATTGCATGTCTCTGCACTTTACAGTTCAGTAATGTCTTATTTAATAGCTGGTGCATTTTAAAAACACAAATGTGCTCACAAGCCATAAAAAAACAAAGTGCTACAAATTGTAGCACTTTGTGTTTTTTATGGCTTGTGAGCACATTTATGTATATCATTATTATTTATTCTATACCCTTTTAAGATATATATACAGGGCTTAAAATTGAAAGTCCTTTACTACTAGCCAGACCTGAAAAGTTACTGGACACTGCAAGCCATAACATACCCACCAGGGCTGAATTTTCACTCGCCATTGGCTAGTAGCAAGTGGAAATTTTGAGCCCTGATATATATATATATATTAGACATATGCATATATGGATGCAGTTTATTTAGACTACACACCTGGATATCATCTAGCAGGCTATGTTTTTAAAATGTTTTTGTGATTTGTTTTTCTGCTGATTAATAAACAATTTATATTTTTGGATATTTTGTATTCACTCGTGAGTGTGTGCCTCCATTAATAGGCTTCTTTTCTAGTGATATCAATAGAGGAAATTCTCTTTTTTTGTTCTTCTTTTATGATGTTCACTTGTTTGTGTATGCTATAGCATCTTTTGCTCTGGAGGGCACCCCCTTATAATGAGTATATTTTTGAGTGATTCTGTATACTTTCCAGTGCCTATCCACTTCTTTAAAAAGACTCCTGAATAAAAGCTATATCAATCCTATTTTGCATTAGCATATCTTTGAGACATCCTCTTTTTTTGAGGGGAGTTTAAACCCTGCACACTCACTGATACCAATTTAAGGGCGATCCTTCTACCTTTCTTTCCCTCACCCTCTGTCGGTTCCAAGTCCAATTATCTAACTAATTCTGCCACACAACATAAATAATAATCCCAGAACCATAAATCTTAGGATCCATCCTACGTAATCTGTAGGAAAACCTACATTTCCTTTTACGCTTGCTTGTGACTAGACTTTAATATCTTTAAAAAGTGACGGCATAAGCTTTCACATTCTATTCCATACCGTTTCTCGATGTGCCATCCTCTAAACTCCAATCTAACCCCTACACTTGCTTACCTTTTCAAATCAAGAATGGGAATTATTAACTTTATTCTTACTATAAACTTAGATCACTTCCTTCCTCCTCCTCCCTCAAGATCAAGGCCTATTAATACCAATAAATCCTCCTGGTAATCGAGAAAGGGGAGGGGGAAAAAAATAATCTTCCCCCACCATATTGTGTACTCACTAAGGTCGGCACACTAAAATAACCAATAGTACCTTTCTTCCTTGTGCATTAAAGGGATAGTAATACTTGAAAATAATTTTATTTTATATTGTAATCCTTAAAAAACATGAAAAATGAAATAAGTCTTATCTCCCTAACTTTTATGGTTTGGGAGATATTCACAAGTAAAATAAAGTTCCCTTTTCCTGGCTGTTTCAGCCAAGTCTGCCATCTAGTGGACAGATTTGGAATCCGGTCCACAGATCAACCGGCAGCTCTTTAGCAGTGCCAAGATCACGATCTTTAAAAAGAACTACTTAATTGGAACTGTGTACAAAGTGTGCCTGGCTTGCAAACACACTTTGTAGACCATTCCAATGAAGAAATTCTTTTTAAAGATTGTGATCTCTGCACTTCTGGAGAGCCGCAGCCGGTCAAGGGACCGAATTCCAAATCTAAAGGCTAGAGCAGTGACGTCACTCCAGGGGAAACTTCACTTGTGAATATCTCCCAAACCATAAAGGTTTGGGAGATAAGACTTATATCATTTTTCATGTTTTTTTAAGGGCTACAATATAAAATAAATTTATTTTCAAGTATTACTAATCCCTATATTAAAGTCCTATTAAAAATAAATGTATTGCCCCCAGTGTCATCTCTCAGACCTTTATGGTTTGAGAGATGATCGCTCCTAAAGTTGCCCTCCCCCTTCCCCGTAGTCAGCATTCTAGCTGACTGCAGGAAAGCAAGGCGTATGACTTTCAGGCAGCTCTCAAGCACAGCCAAAATCGCGTTAATAAAAAAGAAAACTTTCACTGAAATGGTCTTCTACGTGTGCTTGGTTTTCAGCGCACATAGAAGACCGTTTTAGTGAAAGATTTTTTTTTTATTAACCTGATCGAGGCTCTGCTGCAGATTTCCCTTCAGTCAGTTACAACGCTGACTTAGGGGGAGGGAGAGGGGAACTTTAGGAGCAATCCTTTCTCAAACCATAATGGATTGAGAGATGACTCTATACATTTATTTTTAATAGGACTTTACTATAAGGATTAGTAATACGTAAGTATTACTATCCCTTTAAGAGTGATAAAGTAATGTATTCAAACAAAGATACATCCATCCATCAATTAAAGTGATTTAAACCTTATTCAGTAAAGTACTACCACATTCTTAACTCTTTGAGTGCCAGAGTGGTACGGAACGCATTGCAAAGCAATGCGTTCCGTACCACAGCAATTTGTTCCGTACCACTCTGGCACTCAGAGGGTTCATTTCTCAAATTTATCCTAAGTCACATATTTATTCTCCCTCACTATCGCAAAACAAGGGCCATTCTACCCACATTCTTTCTTTAATTCAGATATGTTCCCTTCTATATCTCTCTTGATTTTCTCATAGAGGTTATCAATCATCTTTGAAATCGTCTCCTTATACTTGGTTCCTGCAGGGTCATATTTACTACATCAGCCCTACCTTGATAACTCCCACTTCCATTCTCATGGGGAGATTCCATATCCTCTATCCCAGTAAGTCTCCTTTGGGCTTGATGTACATTAGTATTCTGAGCTTTAGGAGAGTAATACACATTTATTGACTTATTTTTTTTTTTCTTGGTTAAGACTTTTTTCCTTATCTTTTTAGGACCCATTATTTAAAAAGATCTCTTCTAGTCAATTTCTTATAAGCACAGGCCACTATTTTTTTATTTGTAGCAAAGTATATGCACTACTTATATGCAGCCCACCGTGGTTCAGCTTTATTGGCTAGTGGATCCATTCACCATTGTTTAGTATGGATATCCCTCTGTTCTTACAGCTTTAATTTTATAGCCCATACTGAGACTACAGCTCTATCAACATAGTCCATAGCCACATTTCCACAGAAATGTGCATTGTTCTGAGGCTGACAGCAGGACGGATCGTGGACATCTTGCCATAATGACATCCGCACACCTGCGCTGTCAGTCCCAGCAGGGTCTAGGAGACGTGGCTAGGAGCCGGGCGGCTCTGGAAGGGACTGACTGCGCGGGCACGCGGAAGTCGTTATGGCAAGATGTCCGCGATCCGTCCTGCTGTCAGCCTCAGAACAATGGAATAAGGTAATAATTCTGGCAACTAGCGCTATTAAGCTGCTAGTCGCCAGATGGGGATTTATTGAAGTTCAATTCTTGAAGAGGTGGTAGTTCCCCTTTAAATAAACAATTGCTAAAGTTTAAATAATTTTGCCAGCCCTTTCAAAATAGAGTAAGTCATTATACTGTGTTCAAATTTTAAAGGACACTTTGAGGAGTTAATGCCAGCGTTAATGTACATTTTAGCAATCTGCAAGTCTGTTGTGAGGTTTTTAATTTCTTTAACGCATTCTACCTTTCGTTTCTTACATTAGGAGTTAAGGTTCCTCGTAACTTCCGATTATTGGAAGAACTCGAAGAAGGTCAAAAAGGAGTAGGGGATGGAACAGTGAGCTGGGGCCTTGAAGATGATGAAGATATGACACTCACTAGATGGACAGGAATGATAATTGGGCCTCCTAGGGTAAGTGCTGCCAACTGCATGTGCTTTATCTTCTGCTTTAACTATCTATACATAAAACAGATTTGTAGCTGGAGGGATTTTGACTCTGCACAAGAGCATTGGCTCTGTGAGGGTTTGAGACATTAGTCTTTGCTCCCATGGAGCCAGTTGCTGATCAGATAACTGGAAGTAGGGCCGCCGCCTCCCTAGTCCTCAGTAGACTGCAGGATATTAACCTCTGAGCTTTCAGAGCACATAGTGAGTCACTGGCAAATGCTCAGTATTTGAGTATAGGGTTTCCTGTCCCTTTTAACTAGTAACTGGAGACTGGTATACTCTGCTTATTGTTGAGGGCTGAACTTAAATGATCGGTAATGTTTTATTTATAGAAACCATGTATTGTAGGTGTTTTCCTGCTGAGTAAAACAATGAAAGCCGGTCTCTTGACTGTATCAACGAGGGATAACATTGTGTCTGTTGGTATAATAAAAACTCTGACCCCCTTGACGAAGGAGGGAAGTTTTTTCTTATGCTGACACAAGACCGGATCATGTGTATACGTGTGCTGCTAAGCCATTGCCTGTCAAGTGATTGGACTCTTTCTCCTGTACCTCTTAATTTATTAAGACCTCCCTCCCCTTCATGAGTGGTGGAGAGGGAAGGAAGGCAGTGAGTGTTTTCTGGGCACCATTATTGTTTGCTAACACTGTCAGTCTGGTAGGCCATACCAATGGGATGCAACATTTCTCAGGCAGGCACTAGTACTGAATATAATAGGAAATTCCATGGTGTTGAATGATTTTAGTATCTTTTGAAGTATTAAGTGTGTTTTCTTATAGAACCACTTTTGGAAAATGTGCACAAAGGAGGAGGATAATGAAGGCTTAGAAGGGCTTAGCCTTCCCAAAATGCAGTCATGCATTGGGTTTTAATGACTTCCATCTTGTTTATAATTATCATTATTGGTCTCCCAAAATTGTCACTATATTCCTATGGTTGTGCACACTAGATTAAATGTAGAAATTCAAAGGACGCCCTCACTTTGGCTGGGTGAATGGTTCATATCAGTCAGTTGTAGTTATCCAATTGTAAACTGAAACTTACTAGTACTGGACAGTAGAACAGCAGCGTTCAAATGCATTATAAAATCTTAGGGATGTCCTAGAATCCAACTACAAATTCCTGTATAGATGGTACTATACACCAGTTAGGCTCCGAGGCATCTTTGACTCTGGAAATTCTATCTGTTGGCGATGCCTGGCACACGAGGGAACTTTCCTCCACATATGGTGGTCATGCCCCAAAATTCTTCGGTTTTGGTCTTACTTCCTAGAACAGATAGAGAGCTTGCTTAATATTTCTCTACCGAAAACTCCCCAGTTGGTCCTTTTCTTTTCGGGATTGTCTGATATTCCTCCACGCAAACGTCGTATTCTGCTATTATTATCATCTGCGGCTAAGTCATTGATTTCAGCTCACTGGAAGGATGTTGATCCTCCATCATTAGCAGAATGGCGCTCGAGACCATTTGATTCTCATGAGAATAGCAAGAATCAAACAGGGCCTAGATTTTAGCTACCTCTCCACTTTCATTACGACCTGGAAATCGGTTGTGGAATGCTCAGGGAATATCTGACTCTCTTTTCTCTAGTAGATTCTTTTTGATTATGCCGAAGCCGATCTCCTTCTCCCACTCTCTCACACTATTCCCATTCCATGTCTTCCTCTTTTTCTTCCTTTCCTTTGTTTCTTTCTTCTCTTCTATCATCTCTTTCTATTTTTCTCTCTTGATTATAGGATAAATCTAAATTAAAACAGCAATTTGGGATATATCTCTCCGTTCTTTTTTTTTTTTTTTTTTTTTTTTTTTTTTTCTTTTCCCTTTTATTTGCCATGAGATATCTACTTGCTCATTTTCATTGGTACCATCTGTTGACTTGTGTGTACTATATCATGTAAGTTTTTCCATATGTGCTATGTATCACAGCGAAGCATTATTGTACCCTGTCATTTTTTTCAATAAAAAATAAGCTTAGGGATGTATCTGACTGCTATGCAGGATATGTTCCAATTTTAGTCTTTCTGTTAAACAAGATGAGGCACATAATTTTCTTTTAAATAACAGGTCTCATAAGTGAGATGCTTTGCTAGACAACAATTTCATTTAATTGTAGAATGATGTCCTGTCCTGTGCAGCTCTTTTGGTGAACTTTAGAGCCACATGAAGTCCATGGGGTGAATCTGGTTACGTGTTACCAATGCAGATATATGATACACCACAACAAGGCACCTGCCAGGGAATAGTGACATCTAACGATATAACAGATATTGGTTTTACACATAAGGTGCTGTGGTAAATTATGGAATAAACAATCTGCACTGAGGGTGTAAGAAATTCTATAGCCTCTCTTACCAAGAATAACAGGATTCTCAAGGACAGGTCTTCCTTCCAGGCTGCTGTACCTCTCTTGCTGCCCTCACTTACTGCCCCAAAAATACTCCTATTTTATACAGTTTTCTATCAGTCAGGTCTTGTGAAAACTGGTCAGCTCAACTGGCCATTTCTCACCACACCCAGTTGCAATTTTATGGTGGCCTCAAAGGGATAGTAGTGAAGGCTCCAGGAACAGGTTTATGAGTTGTGAAGCATTTGTTGAATTATCTTAACTCTTTGTTGACAGGCAAAATACAGTTTGGACATATGTCTTTACTCCTTTTATATTTAACTAAGAAAGACCTTCCTTTGAGTTCTCAAATACCTAAGGAAGAACATCCTGTCAAGCCCTTTGAAACCCCCTTTATTGATGTAATTGTGTGATCCCCTGCAGTTTGGTAAAGTTTAAATTATCCTGGATTCTTAACTAAGGAAACAGAATTCCGACTGTTCCAAGCCATAATACAGATATATATATATACACATGCATTTACAGCTGTAAATATATATATATATATATATATATATATATATAACACACACACATCCACATAGATATAGACATATATGCATGCAGTCATATACATAAACTCACACACACACACGCACACATCTCCACAGACACACTCCTGTTATGTCATATTTGATCCATTTTGACTTTCTTACAATCCCCATCTAGAGGGCAAATGACTGTGAAGGCAAGAGCCCTCTCAATAACACAAAATGTATGTCCTGGTGTGTGTGGATTAACTTTGTGTACAAGAGTTGAAATTGAAACAGTTTACTGTTACAGTAATCACTTGACACCACCCATAGTATAATATCATGGTAATTAATTTTGGGTACTGTGAGGTAATTTAGTCTAATTGTTAGAATACTCCGTTACTATATAACTATTAAAGTGGAACTAACACTGCTAAGAAACTTCGTTTGTAATAATTCCCTATCTACAGCTAGTCGCCAGAATTATTACCTCTTTCAGAGAAATATGCGGTCATCCTCGGCTGACAGGCAGGACGGAGCGGGGACATCTTGCCCTAGTGACGTCTGCGCGCCTATTCCACCCCCATAAATTATATACTGTTTTTTTAAGCACAAATAGGGCTTTCATTTGATACCCCACTTATATGGATAACCCACCATTTACTTTATTAAAATTAAAAAAAAAAAAAAAAAAAAAAAAAAAAAAAAAAAATTGTAAAAAAACCACACCATTTTTGTTTTTTCTCTTGGGCTCAATTGGGCACAAAGGGTTACATTTTTATGGAGACTGCATGAAAGGTTTGATCGGTCAGTCATACCTACAAAATGTACAGTTTAAAGTGGCCACTGTCCCCCCCAAAGCCCCACCTGGTGAAAATCCCCATGTCAGTTTTTCCCATCCTATTGTCACTTTTTTATCCCTGACATTTGGCGGTGTGTATAAGTGTATTACATGGCTTCACAACAATCACACTTCCAAAATTGTTTAATGAGATTTTTTTTTTTTAATGAGATTTTTTATTATTATTTTTTTTTTTTTTTTTTTTTTTTTTTACAAAAAAATAAGTGTTTGTGTTTTTAAAAAAACAAAAACAAAACAAAACAAAAAAAAAGTATCATTTAGCCAGCTTCCAGCGCCAGCAGTGAAGGGGTTAATACCTCTAGCTGCTGTATTTTCATTTACCACTAGGTGTCTCCTCTCTACTTCTGTCTCCTTTACTTTGATAGCAAGGGAGACAGAGGCAGAGAAGACACGCAGAGACAGCATGCTTTCTGTACTGCCTCTGTCTCTCAGAATGCCGGTACATGTGATCACTGCTACGGCGATCACATGAACCGGCACAAGCAAGAAGGGCTGAGACTGAACGCCCCGGTCTCGGAGCGCTCAATCTCAGCCTAGAATTAATGATAGCAGCGTGCACGGAGGCATGCTGCTATCCTTTAAGCCATGACGGTCCTGGACCGGTATGGGTCCTTAAGGGGTTAAACCTTCCATTATACAGCAGAAGACAACAGTTATTTTACCAAAATTAATACAAAGACAAAAGGTACTAAACAGCACAAAATATTATACACTTATAAATGTATTTCTGTGTTACACCAAATCCCTTCTACCTGGCTCGCCAATCTATAAGAAATTCTATAGCCCCTCTTACCAAGGGTACAGTTATTCTTTGGGGTAGGTTGTGACGAAGAAAACACACAAAGTGATGATAATAAAAATGATTGTATTATGTACAAGAACAAAATACGGTTACAGTTTGGATGGTATATACATGAGTTAAACAATATTATGAGTCACAGAAATGGGAAAAATTGAATGATATTGATACCAGTAAATAATATGATGATTGTCTCCTCACATCCTCAAGCACTAATCTTGGTTTCTGGTCTGCTTCTCTGCTGGGCTCACATCAGTATTCTCAAGGACAGGTCTTCCTCCCAGGCTTCTCTCGTGCTGTTACTCGCTGGCTGCCCTCCCTCGCTGCCCCAAAAATACTCCTCTTTTATACAATTTTTCTATCAGTCAGGTCTGGTGAAAACTGGTGAGCTCAACTGGCCATTTCTTACTAAACCTGCTTGCACTTTCCTGGTGGCCTCAAAGGGATAGTAGTGAAGGGGGATGGCTCCAACAGGTTTATGAGCTGTGAAGCATTTGTTTACTTATCTGAACTCTCTGTTGACAAGCAAAATACAGTTTGGACATCTGTCCTCACTCCTTTTATATTTAAATAACTAAGAAAGACCTTCCTTTAAGTTCTCGGATACCTAACTAAGGAAGGACATCCTGTCAAACCATTTGAAGCCCCCTTTATTGGTGTAATTGTGTGATCCCCTGCAGTTTGGGAAAGCTGAAATTGCCCTGGATTCTTAAAAGGATAGTAATACTTAATATGTAAAACAATATATATTGTAGTGTTTATCCCCCTGAGTAAAAAAAGGGTACGCTCACTGCTGAAAGGTGTTTTATTCAAAAGTTATTACAGCTGAAAGTTGAATTGTTTAGGTGCAATATCACAGTAGCCTGAAATTGTACAGTGGCGCTGTTACACCTTCCTATGGACAGCGCCACTGTACAATTTCAGGCCAATGTGATATTGCACCTAAAAAAATAAAAAAATCAACTTTGAGTTGTAATAACTTTTGAATAAAACACCTCTTGTTTTACTCAGGGGGATAAACCCTACAAAAAAAAAAAAAAAAAAAAAAAAAAAAATATATATATATATATATATATATAATTTTTACGTTTTAAGTATTACTATCCCTTTAATTAAGGAAACAGAACAACTGTTCCAAGCAGATATCTATACACGCACATAGATATAGACACGCATGCATACACGCATATACATGAACATAGACACACCCCTGTTATAAGTCATATTTGATCCATTTTTACTTTCTTACAAGGGGAAATAATTACAATTCCCATTTACTTAAATGGGGCTTCTAACACCTTGGAGTTTAGGGAGTTGAAGACCTCTGTAGCACTCCAGTGATTAACAGGCCCATTTAAATTAATGGGACTTTTGTTTAATTTGTCCCCTATGCTACAGATGGTTTGTCCCAGACTTGCACTATTTTGTCTTTATACATAAGGCCCACAGTCATCAGATTTCCTAAAGAGCCAACACTGATTACTATACAGCCCTTTTGTTGATCGTGAACAGTTAATTTGTTAATTTCTCTTTACTATATATGCTGTTGTAGTGTTCCATGGAACCCTGATTTTGAAAGCAGAAAATACTGTTTCTTCTGCCTTTTTTATTTCTGATCTTTGTGTCCTTACTATATACAGTTGTGTGAAAAAGAGAGTACACCCTCTTTGAATTCTATGGTTTTAAATATCAGGACATAATAACAATCTTCTGTTCCTTAGCAGGTCTAAAAATTAGGTAAATACAACTTCAGATGAACGACATTAGGGCTGCAACTAACGATTATTTTGATAATCGATTAGTTGGCCGATTATTTTTTTCGATTAATCGCATAAAAAAACCAATATGCTAATTTTTCATTATTTAAACTGATTTAATGAACAAACAGTGTTAAAAACAAACAGCAGAATAAAAAACTTTACACATTAACATGTGTCATTGTTATTATTTCACCATGGGGTCTATGCACCTCTATCTCTCCCCCCTTGTACTTCTCTCTCTCTCTCCCCCCTTGTGCCTGCCTCTGCCTCTCTCCCCCCTTGTGCCTCTCTCTCTCTCCCCCTTGTGCCTCTCTCTCCCCCCTTGTGCCTCTCTCTCTCTCCCCCTTGTGCCTCCCTTGTGCCTCTCTCTCCCCCCTTGTGCCTCTCTCTCCCCCCTTGTGCCCCTTGTGCCTCTCTCTCTCCCCCCTTGTGCCTTTCTCTCTCTCCCCCCTTGTGCCTTTCTCTCTCTCCCCCCTTGTGCCTTTCTCTCTCTCCCCTCTTGTGCCTCTCTCTCTCTCCCCTCTTGTGCCTCTCTCTCTCTCCCCTCTTGTGCCTCTCTCTCTCTCCCCTCTTGTGCCTCTCTCCCCTCTTGTGCCTCTCTCTCCCCTTGTGCCTCTCTCTCTCTCCCCCCCTTGTGCTTCTCTCTCTCTCTCCCCCCCTTGTGCTTCTCTCTCTCTCCCCCCCTTGTGCTTCTCTCTCTCTCTCCCCCCTTGTGCTTCTCTCTCTCTCTCTCTCTCCCCCCTTGTGCTTCTCTCTCTCCCCCCTTGTGCTTCTCTCTCTCTCTCTCCCCCCTTGTGCTTCTCTCTCTCTCCCCCCTTGTGCTTCTCTCTCTCTCCCCCCTTGTGCTTCTCTCTCTCCCCCCTTGTGCTTCTCTTTCCCCCCCCTTGTGCTTCTCTCTCTCTCTCTCCCCCCTTGTGCTTCTCTCTCTCTCTCCCCCCTTGTGCTTCTCTCTCTCCCCCCTTGTGCCTCTCTCTCTCTCTCCCCTTGTGCCTCTCTCTCTCTCTCCCCTTGTGCCTCTCTCTCTCTCCCCTTGTGCCTCTCTCTCTCTCCCCTTGTGCCTCTCTCTCTCTCTCTCCCCTTGTGCCTCTCTCTCTCTCTCTCCCCTTGTGCCTCTCTCTCTCTCTCTCCCCTTGTGCCTCTCTCTCTCTCTCTCTCCCCTTGTGCCTCTTTCTCCCCCTTGTGCTTCTCTCTTTCTCTCCCCCTTGTATGTCTCTCCCCCGTACCTCTTTTTCACTTTCCTGCACTGATGCCATCTGGGGCGCAACCACGCCAAACGCGGAGACGCCGCTTGGAGCGTGCAGGGGTTTTCTTCCTCAGTCTGGGCGCGAGTTTTAAACTGGCCTCAGAACAGAGGAAGAAAATACCTGCAAACTCCACGCGGCATCTCCGCGTTTGGTGTGGTTGCAACCCGGATGTCGTCAATGCAGGAAGTAAGAAGACAGCATCCGGCGGCTCTGGGGCTGCTGGACGGCACAACGAATCGATAATGAGAATCGTTGGCAACGATTCTCAATATCGATTTTTATCGATTCGTTGTTGCAGCCCTAAACGACATATTACACTGTCATGATTTAGTTAACAAAAATGAAACCATGTGTGGAAAAACTAAGTATGCCCTTACTGCTTCCATAGTAATTAAGATGCTAAGTAGCAGACAGGTGCTCCTAATCAAATGCCCTTGATTGATCATCAGAAAGTGTGACCACCTCCTATAAAAGCTGAAGTGTTAGCAGTTTGCTGGTCTGGAGCATTTAGGTGTGTGTGTTAACACAATGCCAAGGAAGAAAGACATCAGCAATGATCTTGGAGAAGAAATTGTTGCTGCCCATCAATCTAAGGGTTATAAGGCCATTTCCAAACAATTTAAAGTCCACCATTCTACAGTGAGAAAGATTATTTAAAAGTGGAAAACATTCAAGACAGCTGGCAATCTTCCCAGGAGCAGACATCCCAGCAAATTCACCCTTCAGACCTTACAATTACCAGAGAAACTGCAAAAAAACCCAGGAGTTACATCTCAGGTTCTACAGGCCTGAGGAGGAGGAGAAGTGGTCTTTTGCAAACATGTTAATATATAAATTTTTAGCCCAAATAAAAAAGTATCTCCGAATAACAAACTACTTATATTTTAGTAAAATGCATGAAACCATGAAAGTTGGGATTGATTGGGGGCTATGCAGTCCCAGACAGACACACACACTCTCACACCCCAGCTTTGTTCCACTGGTAGTCACTGAACCACACACAGGCTGTATGCCATCCCAGCTTTGTTTAACCCCTTGAATGCTAGAGTGGTCTCCGACACCTTGCAAAGCAACACTTAAAGCAGTGGTTCTCAACCTTATTTTGCCCAAGGCACAGCTAATAATCAGTCTACAGTTTGTGGGGCACCCCTAACATCTAATAGATCAATTGTCAAGGAGCAATGAATGTTACAGATACATAAATATATAGTTCTTTTTAAGTTTCTCAATCAGATTAACAACAACAATCATGTTGTGCATAAAACATTTTTGTAAATACACAACTGAAACTCCGCTTTCCTACTTTTGTCAGTCATTACGAAAAAGAAGGGGCACCCTAAGTGGATGCCTGTGGCACACTGGTTGAGAACCACTGACTTAAAAGGGTTGATATAGACACTTTCCCTTGTGCAGATTTGAAGCTTTTCTTTCCCCTTGCAGCTAATTAAGCTCATACTCTTTCATCTGGTCCACATTTCAAGTGTTCACGGACCATGAAACAGGCAGCAGCCAGAGTAACAGGCATTGCTAGGCAACAAACAAGGGAGAAAACTACAGTTCCCATAATGCCCTGTTTCCTGGGCTTTCTTTTGATTAGCTGGAACTCATGCTGGTGGCTATCATCTTTTATTGGTTAACCTATACATTGGCTGACTCCTCCAGTTTAACCTTTTGCATACTAAATAAGTGCTCTTCTTGGTATTTCTGGTTTCTAGCTTTATTCTGGGGATGTTTAGATTTACACACTGAGACCTGTCTTACATTAAGTCTAAGGATTCAGGGCCTTCACTTACCCACCTTTGCCCACTGTTCCTCATACTGGGCTTCCAGTGGAATACTCTGGGTCCTTATGTCCCTCTTGTGCTGTGACCCCTACTATAACCCACTGGCCACCTCCAATACTGAACAAGAGCCTTCATGGGTTAATACGCCATTCTCTTCAGTTTCACTAATCCCTTTTTCAGTTTAGAGGGTTTTCCATTCCTGGAGACCCCTGCCCACCTTCAAACAGGTTGACCCTGTATTTGAGGGCCAAACTCATGATATTGGAGTATCCTCTGAGGAGGAACTGGACTTGAAGGATGATGAGTGCGATGACATGGATTCTTCCTTTTCTTAGGGAGATTCCTATGAGGAATTCGGTCCACATTGCTGAGGGGCTCATTAAGGCGATACTGTAGACCCTTCAGGCCTCTGATACTGTAGATGGGGGATCTACCTTTCCAGACATTTTCCAGAGACTGAGGAAAGATGCACCTGTCTCCCCCCCCCCCCCCAAAAAAAAAAAAAAAAATTACTCTTGATCAGATCCTTATGCATGAATAGAAAACTTC
Source organism: Rhinophrynus dorsalis (assembly GCA_037306005.1). Taxonomy (NCBI): domain Eukaryota; kingdom Metazoa; phylum Chordata; class Amphibia; order Anura; family Rhinophrynidae; genus Rhinophrynus; species Rhinophrynus dorsalis. The sequence continues at coordinate 129,509,634 of CM074723.1, read as the reverse complement.
TGATAAGACACTTTTTCCTTAAAAAAAATGCTTCTCTGGTTCAGAGGGCTTCTCCTCCTGTCCTTGACCACCATATCTCGCAGTTGGAGAAGAACAATATCCTTCCCCTGGTGGATGGTGCTGGACACAAGGACCAGGCTGATAGGAGGCTTGACTACTTGCTCAAGGCCAGTTGTATGGCCTTGAGGGCAGTACTGGAGGCCTGTATTTTCTCCCACCTGGGTCAATGGAGCCATTGCTATCTGGGGTGAACTGCTTTCAGAAGCTATGCATGCTGATGTGCCTAAAGAAAACACTTTTGTTTTGGTAGCCAACACCATGGAACCCTATGCCTACTTTACTGAAGTGTTTGATAAGGCTAGATTTTCTGTTAAATCAGCTTTTTCAGTTTTTGCGTGCAGCACTTTGACTCCTGATTTGGTCTGTGGACTAAACTTCTAAGTCGTTACTGGTGTTCTTGACTTCTCAGGGCTAATTTCTTTTTGGGCCTGACCTGGAGTAGATAATTAGTGACGTTATTGGTGGTAAGACCATCTTGTTGCCTCAACCTTCCACCAGTTTCCTGGTGATGTTGAGATCACGGCTCTCTGGGGGCCATACCATCAGTTCCAGGACCCCTTGTTATTATCTGCTCTGAAGATGGTTTTTAATGACTTTGTATTTTTGGGGTCATTGTCATGTTGCATAATAAATTTGGAGTCAATCAGATGCCTCAATGATGTTAATGCATGATGGATAAGTATCTGTCTGTACTTCTCAACATTGAGGAGACCATTTAATTCTGACCAAATCCTCAACTCCATTTGCAGAAATGCAGCACTATTCTTGCAAGGGACCTTCACCATGCTTCACTGTTTTCTGCAGACACTCATTCTTGTACTGCTCTCCATCCCTTTGGCGAACAAATTGCTTTCTTCTACAACCAAATATTTCAGGTTTTGACTCGTTAATCCAGAGCACCTGCTGCCATTTTTCTGCACCCCAGTTCCTGTTTTTTCATGCATAGTTGAGTTGCTTGGCCTTGTTTCCACGTCGGAGGTATGGCGACCACTTCTGACAAGACTTCTTTGGACAGTAGATGGGGTTATACCAGGATCCCACTGTTTTCTGCTAGTTCTGAGCTGGTGGTTCCAATGACTTATGTTTAGAATTTTTACATTTATTAAATGTCAATGATTTCAATATTCATCTTACTTTCTCCCCCACAGAAGATGGTTGATTTTTTTGGATCTTTCTATCTGTATTGATGCCGATGGCAGGATTCAGATGGATTTATTTCGTAAACCCACTGCTGTCAACTCTCTATTGCACTATTCTAGTGCTCATGAAGAGAGTTGCAAGAGAGGAATCCCAGTGGGACAGTATCTACGAGCTCGCCGCAGTTGTTCATCTGATGACCGATTTCAAATGAGAGCTAGAGAATTACGGGCTCCATTTGTTGATCGAGGGTATCCGAGATCTTGTTTGAAAAAGGGATACCAACGAGCTGTCAATTCTACTCGTGAACATCTGCTCAATACAGGTAATAAGTTGAGGGAGGATACTTCTGCCCCTTTACGAATAATAACTAATTTTAATGCACATTGGGGCACGATTAAGAAAATTTTGAATCGCCATTGTCATATTCTTTTGTCTGATTCTACTTTGCAGCCGTTACTTACATCGACTGCTTCTCTTACAGCGAGAAGGGGGCAAAATTTGTCGGACATTTTGGTCCATAGTCATTTTTGCCAGAATAGACGGAACACAGGGATGTCTGGGGTAGTGGGCACTTTTCCTTGTGGCACATGCTCTATTTGTCGTTATATTTGTAAGACTAAAGAAATTTTTAGCCCTGTGGCTAATAAAAATCTTAAGTTGCGTCATTTTGTTAATTGCCAAACGAGGAATTGTGTTTATGCCCTCAGATGTCCCTGTGGTTTGGTCTATGTTGGCCAGACAACACAGCTTCTTAAGAGTCGTATACAAAAACATATTTCATTAGTTAAAAATGCAGCCCGTGACCAACAAAGGGGGGATACTTTGACCTCCGTGGCGTCTCATTTTCTTTTGGCACATGGAGGTTCAATGGAAGGATTGGAAATCCTTGGATTGGACAGAATTAGAATGAACATCAGGAAGGGTGATGTTACCCAGAAACTCCTCAAAAGGGAAGTTTGGTGGATTTTTATGTTACAGACCCTTTCCCCTTCAGGACTTAATGAGGATATGTCATTTACTTGTTTTTTGTAAATTAATATTGCAATATATATATATAATTATATCTTTTTCTTTAGATTTGCCTTACTGTTTCCATGGAGGAGATGTTTGGAGGTTATTTGGATACGGAGATTTTCAAGTATACCGCTCTACTATCATTTTGGTGGAAGAAACTTACATAGAATATCAAGATATGGAGACTTCTCACATGTTTTGTCTGTAATTTCCCTGTAGTAATAAACTTATAGTGTTATTTTTGAAATTATTTTGTTGAAAGCTATGATATCACCACTGCATGGTATGGGGCTTGATTATGCATGTTTATTTTTTGTACATACTTTTCGTATGGTTTCTGTATGGTCTTGATGGGTGCACCTGGTCATGGAGTTCGGCTGCAAGTTAGCCGTTTCTCCATGGGACCAACATCGTTAATTCGTACATCTATATGTCCGGCTTAATTGAGTTTGTATTAGATTGCTTGATACATTGATAGTCTGTATGACAGTATCCGGCATGCTCACTCTGACTGTGCTCGCAGTAGTCTGTTTAGCATATTATATGCCTTTAAACTTTGGATACATGAGTGTCACGTGGCCACAAGTTGGTCACGTGGCCACAAGGTCTGTTTCGATCGTGTGATTGGTTGTGTCTCGATCACGTCAACTGAGGATGCCGGATAGTTGTACGGACGAGATCATATCCGCCCCTGTGTAAGTGGCGCCATGCTGGAATGCATGCGGTTGTATTGTTATGGAATGATCTCAGTGGTCAGTAGCTGGACTTCTGGGTGCTTTGGAGGTGGGATTTTAGAATCCTCCCGATTCACGGGAAGCCTGCCTCTTCATTGCGATGTATTCCTTTGATTGGAGGAAGTGACTTTATAAGCCGATCTCTGCAGAAAGCCACTTTACCCCTGACGAAGCCACGGTTTGGTGGCGATACGCGTGGGGCGTTTGGGTAGCTGCAGAGTTCCCAGAGGCTGCTATTATCTCCTTCATTAATTTGGTTTAAGTATCCTAATACTATTTATATCTTTATATCAAGTGTATATTTGCTTCTTATATTATTTATAGACTTGATTAGGAGTGAATTTGACCTATTTTTGTATTTTGGAGATTGTATTTTGGTTTATTTATACTCTGGGTCCTCTGGGCTCCTTGCTTTTAATTGTTTTTAAGAATATTGAACTATTTCTTGTATGAATAAAGTTTTTCTATTATTTGCTACTTTCAGTGTGCCTCGTTTATAGGGGGTTCTTGGAGTGCAGCTTTTGGGGTTCTTTTGCCATCTGTCTGTTCTCCTTTTAGTTATTGTGTCTTTGTGCTTACCCTGAGTGCACCTGGGCTATTAAGTCTGTGATTTTGTAGCAGTTATTTGACCAGTGCATTTTGTTGCTATGTATTTATAGTTCTGAGCTGGTGGCACTGCTGGGCATCTTCTGATTGCAAAGGGAAGTAAGCATGATATGTCTTTCATCTGCTGCACTAAGTTTAATTGGCTGACCACTGCGTCTATGGTCCTCAAGGTTGCCTGTTTCTTTGTGCGTCTTCAAAAGTGATTGGACAGCACATCTGGAAACCTCTGTCTGCCTTGAAATTTCTACCTAGGAGAGAGACCTTGCTGATGCAGTATAACTACCTTGTGTCTTGATGCTGTGCTCCGACTTGTCATGGTGTATGATTTTTGGCATTAAACTGTCTTCGGAAACCTCACCTTGTTAGCTGAGTTTGGCTGTTCCTCACCCAGTTTTTTTCCTCCTACACAGCTGTTTCTGCTTCAGTTAATGATTGTGTTTCAACCTACATTTTAAGTTGATGATCATTGCATCGGTTTGGTATAATTGTTTAATCATACACTGTACTATATTCCTACAAAATCCCTGACTTTGTGCAAATGTACCTAGAAGAATTGATTCTGTTTTGAAGGCAAAGGATGGTTACACCAAATATTGATTTTTGATTTAGATTTTTCTTCTTTTCACTCACTATCATTTTGTTAATTGATAAAAATAAACTATTAATATGTCTATTTTTTTTTAAAGCACCATTAAACGGGTAACACCATAAAGAGAACATGTTCCAAGACCAGGAGTCTTATTAATGAGGCACTCTAACCAAGTAACCTTCTACAAAAGTCAAATCTTTTATTATATTGGTAGAAACAGATCAAACAAAGGTGATACCAAACAGTACTGAGAGGAATGCTACTGTAATCTTTATACGCCAAACAGTTAAGCCAGCACCAACATGGTTAATCACCACAGAACTCCAGTAATATGTATAAAAGAAATAAACTTTATTGTAGAAAATCGTAGTAAAAGAAATGTGCCTTTTCAATTGTTGCGACCCTCGATTAGAACTAGGAGAGACTTCACCATGGATTACCAGTCAGGTGTGTTGAACTTTCCCATCTGACCAATGCGTTTCATGCACTCAGCTCTTACTCATGATCAAACACACCAAACACTAGCAACAGTTACCCTTTTAAATTCATATTAACCAATCCAACTTCTCCTAAATCAAGGGAAAGTCGGTCGCTATGTTTGCTACAACAACCGGACTTCAGCGGAACAAGTTAACCCCTAGTGCTGACAACACATGGTTCACATTTAACCGCAAAACTTTATAATGACGTAATATAATTCAATCCAAGTACCGTGGATTGAACAGGACAGTTAAGGCAGAGATTTGTCGTCATGACAATAATCAAAGCCACAAAATTATCACCTCCCATACGGTACTCAAAGAATAAAGTTGATGCTGTCAAACACCAGTGGCTCATTCCGCTTAGTCTGGATGTGAACACACTGAAGGGTACTATGACCATAGAAAAGCAGTATATCCATTGGACACAAGACAAATATACAGATGTAAAAATTTCTCCCATAAACTTAAATATATATAATTTATCGATTTTGTCCAATAAGGAGAAAAAGCTCTTCAGTGATGATGTCCAAATAGAGTATAATAAGATTAAAACTTAAAATAAAAGTATATAAATACCACCATTTATTCTCTATGACAAAATTAAATTAAATTAAAATGGAAGTCATACGTGCAATAGAGTGGTAAGTAGTTCTATCATCAATCGGCATTCTGGTTGCCAAGGACATATGCCAGCGTATATATGTGGACTCCAAATTTGTTTGGGCCATTGAAGGTATTTATTCAGACAAAATTTATGCCTTACAAATATATAGCCACAAGCACAAATGTGACTCATTATTAGTCTTCCAAGGCACCAGAATACTGTTGCTTATTCCACGAGTCAAGAGGTAAGGGAAGAGCAATTGAAGGAGGAATTTTTTTCAAAATAATTTCAAATGTAACAATTAACATCATATTCTTTATTGAGTCCTGAGGGGGATCTTGTACCCAATTCAAATATCCAAAAGACCTCCCTTTTGCTCAATTTTAAATCCAAACTACCTCCTCTAATGTTCATCCTCACCTTCTCTATACCCTGTACCTGAAAGTGAGTCAGATTACAGATGCCAGTCTTGAAGTGTGAGACAACGTTGGAATGAAATTCTGTACTACGAATGTTGCTGGGGTGCTCATTCATTCGCTCCTGAATACATCTCATAGTTTTACCTACATATTGTTTTTGGCATTGTTTGCATGTGATAAGATAAATTACACCCCTTGTGCCACAGTTTATGTAACTCAATAGCATTATTTTTCGCGAACACTTGCAGATTTTTCACTTTTTCCTTGAAAGATTTCGCCTTTCTGCCTATGCAAAAATGTCCTCCTTTTTGCCTGTTTTAACACATTTTACACCTCTATTTCCTATAGGTACTACATTTCCTACTGTAATAATACTTCTTCTGAGGGCTGTAGTTTAGAAATAAGTGTCTGAAAGTCAAAGCTGTGAGTCCTACAGAAACATATGCCTTGAAAAATTTGTTGGCATGCAGAATGCATTTCTTCTTTGCCCGCAACACTAACTTCCTTCTTAAATGACACTGGCATGTATTCATGATGTCAAGAGATTTAACCCCTTCCCAACAATGGACTTACATGTACGTCCCGCAGAAACTATCACTTAGTGACAGAGGATGTACATGTACGTCCTGGAAGTCTGGGTCCCCGCACGGATTACGTTAGCAAAAAAAAAAAAAAAAAAAAAATCCTAGCCGGGCGTTAAGTGGCGTCCATGCGGCCGGTTGCTAAGGGGTTAAAAAAAAAAAAATGAAAAAAAAAAAAGTAACAAAGTTCGTTACTTCTTTGAGGACACGTGTTTTGGTGCTTGTTTGTCTCACTATCTGATGCAGCAGGCGGTTCAGCTGCCACACCTTCCTCTATTATGCTACTGCCAGCATCCTCAACACTTAAGTGCGACTTGTTGTCATCTTCAGTGTTCTTCTTAAATAGCTCTTTATTTCTACTGGCACTGGTGGTGCTGGAACTAGTTTTGCTGGGACCTTGACAAACTGCATCCTCTGTTGGAGTAGAGGGATCATCATCATTGATTGTACACGCTGTAGCAAACATTGCTGCAGTCAATTTTTGAACTACGTCACTACACTGCTCCACCCCTCCCCCTACCCTTTGTGCATTTTCTGGACACTATGCAACTGCACTGTTTTTTTACTGTACAGTACACAGCACAACTGATGGAGCTGTATGATGCCTTGCCTAAGCCCAGTCAGCTGTCTGCCACTGTCGCCTAATATATTCAGTTCTTTATTCTTTTTTTATTTATTTTAAGTTGTCCACCCTGTTGTCTTGTCAGTCTGTCCAAAAAAATTCTAACTGAAAAACAAAATCAACAAATTCTTTCCCCAGACTTCCTCACCCAGCACATAGACAGTAACAGCAAGATCAGCAAGCAAATGGGTCCCTAGCTGCCTGTGTCTTGCCGGTCATGTGGAATTTTGAAGTATTTGGGGTCAACCTCCTTCCTCCCTTCTTCTCCTCAGAGTGCCCCACTGACTCTCCTAATAAACAGAACAAACGTCCTACCTAAAGGATTCCCTAAATTTAAACTTCAATTCCCCTATCTTCTTTAGCTCAAAAACATACTGCTCTCTCCTCTCAAAAACACAAAATGGCATGCTGTGAGAGCCTGACAGCCTTTTATATGGCTGTAGAAAACTTTTGTGTGGTGGAGAAATATTTTTCTTCACGTCGATTTCAATGGGCGAAAAAGGCATGATAAAGTAGAAAAACTGAACTTTTCACAGGAAATTATTAGCTGAGCGGAAAGTGCCATTATTTGCTGATTTCAGTTTGAGGCGAAAATTTTCATCCATCGCTAGGTGATGACTACCTTCTTGGCTATTGATAAATCTGAAGACTGCAGGCTGGGGTTAAATAAGGCTGGGAGGAAGTCTCTATAGAGCTTTGTAAGTGCCTTGCCTTCTAGTGGTAGCAACTTAACCCCATGGTTTCTGTGTTCCTGAAGGAGGATTTATCGTTAAGTACACACAACTCCCCTCTTAAGAGGGATATATTCTTTATTTTTTTAATGTTAATTAATTATGCCATGTTTTACTGAGAATATTTAGAAAAATAATTTCCTTTCTGATGTATTTTTTTTTCTGCAGACAAATTATGAAAATAGAATATACAGTTTGAAAATAGAATGTGGACCTAAATACCCAGAAGCTGCTCCAACAGTTAGATTTGTAACGAAAACAAATATGAATGGAATAAATAATTCCAATGGCATGGTAAGTTTTTTTTTTTTGTTTTGTTTTGTTTGATCTTGTGGTTCATATTTATAAAGGTAAAAAAATAGTATTCCCTTGAGTATCTGAGGTCTCTTGCACAGGGCTGGGCAATCTGTAGCCCTCCAGATATTGTATTGCATTTCCCATCATCTTCACTGGGCAATGGCTAGTTAATGTCATGATATAGATAGATATATGATAGATAGATATATGATAGATAGATATATGATAGATAGATATATGATAGATAGATATATGATAGATAGATATATGATAGATAGATATATGATAGATAGATATATATATATATATATATATATATATATATATATATATATATATAATATCATATATCTAATATTGAAGTCCTGAGACTGTGCAAAAGTTTTGGGCAGGTGTGAAAACATGCTGTAAAGTAAGAATGCTTTAAAAAAAAAAAAAAAAAAAAAAAAAAAGTTAATAGTTTATTTTTTTCGATTTAACAAAATGCATAGTGAGTGAACAGAAGAAAACTATAAATCAAATCAATATTTGGTGTGAACACACTTTGCCTTGAAAACTGCATCAATTTGTTGAGGTACACAGTTTAAGGAACTCGGCAGATAGGTTGTTCCAAACATCTTGGAGAACTAACCACAGTTCTGTGAATTTAGGCAGCCTCCATTGCTTCTCCCTCTTCATGTAATCCCAGACAGACTTGATGATGTTGAGATCAGGGCTCTGTGGGGGCCATACCATTATTGAATAAATTTGGGTCCAATCGGATGCCTCCCTGATGGTATTGCATGATGGATAAGTATCTGCCTGTACTTCTCAGCATTGAGGGTACCGTTAATTCTGACCAAATCCCCAATTCCATTTGCAGAAATGCAGCCCCAAACTTGCAACGAACCTCCACCATGCTTCACTGTTGCCTGCAGACACTCATTCTTATACCGCTCTCCGGCCCTTTGGCGAGCAAACTGCCTTCTGCTACAGCCAAATATTTCATATTTTGACTCTTCAGTCCAGAGAACCTGCTACAATTTTTCTGCACCCCAGTCCGTGTTTTTGTGCATAGTTGAGTCACTTTGCCTTGTATCGATGTCGGAGTTATGGCTTTTTTTCTGCAAGTCTTCCATGAAAACCATTTATGACCATACATCTCCGGGCAGTAGATGGGTGCACTAGGATCCCACTGTTTTTGCCTATTCTGAGTGATGACACTGTTGGATATCTTCAGATTGCAGTCCTCAACATTGCGAGTTACTTTGTGCTTCTTCAAAAGAGCTTGGACAGCGCATCTGGAATCCCCTTTCTGCCTTGAAATTTCTGCCTAGGAGAGACCTTGCTGATGCAGTATAATTACCTTGTGTCTTGTTGCTGTGCTCAATCTTGACATGGTGTATGACTTTTGACATTAAACAGTCTTCAGCAACCTCACCTTGTTGCTGAGTTTGGCTGTGTCTCACCCAGTTTTATTCCTCCTACACAGCTGTTTCAGTTAATGATTGTTTTTCAACCTACATATTAAATTGATGATCATTAGCACCTGTTTGGTATAATTGTTTAATCATACACCTGACTATATGCCTACAAAATACCTGGCTTTTTGCAGGTGTACCTAGAAGAACTGATGCTGTTTCACCATATATTGATTTGCTTTAGATTTTTCTTCTGTTCACTCACTTTGCATTTTGTTAATTGATAAAAAATAAACTATTAACATGTCTATTTTCGAAAGCATTTTTTTCTGTGTACAACATGTATATAAAGTATAATAAAATATTTCTCTTAAAACCGATATGTAACACAGGTACCATGGGGTTGAGTCCCTCCTCCTGGAGGGCAGGGCATATGTAAAAAGACTGCTTCCTAAGGGTGGAGACTTCCTCGAGCTCATCTCCCCCTGCCCACTAACTTCTAGAATTTTTGTCTCGCTAGCTGTCAGGGCAAGACACAGCCTCTTAGTTTTTTCTAGATTCTTTACTGTTTTATTTTTAGATATGGTGCTGTATAATTCCCCATTAGGCAGGTTACCATGATTGGGCTTCTCTGGAGTGAGATTGACCAGTTAACATGTGCTTTTGTGGACCCTTAAGCCTGCCAGAACCCTTCCCTCCCTCCTCCGGTGCTATCCGATGATAAAATACCACTTACGAGCTTCAAAAGTCAAGTCCCTGAATTTTCAAGATGATCAGGCAACATATAAACAATGTCAATCTTCCCCTGCGGGCGGCATGCTTCCATTCACCGCCCGCTACCTTCAGTTGTCTTTCAGGACTTACCGGCTCCAGCCAATGGTAATGCCCTGTGAGGATCTGAAAGTCCTCACAGGGCAATACCATAGCCGGGAGGAAGCGGGCGGCGAATGGAAGCATGCCGCCCACAGGGGAAGATTGACATCATTTATATGTTGCTTGATCATCTTGAAAATGCGGGGACTTGAAGACAGTAAATGGTATTTTATCATCAGGTAGTGCCAGGGGAGGGAGGAAAGTGTTCTGGCAGGCATATTTTTTTTTTTTTTCTTAAGAGGGGAAAACAAGGGTGCGTATTATACATGGGCACTCTTGTTTTCCCTTAAAGTCTTGGGTATAATATACACCTGCGTATTATACACAGGTGCGTACTATACCTGAGATTTTACAGTAACCAGTTGATTAACTTGGCTCACTTTGTCTCAGATGTATTGTCTCTCCATACAGGGGCTGTTGTGAGCCTTGGTAGGCGCTGGTGCTTACTATGGGTATCTTTATTTCTGCGTGTTATATATTAGGGGGATTTGGAATAAGGATGACTGCTTTAGTTTATTGGTTTAACCCTTTCACTACCTTTTTTTTGATAATTTACAGTGTTTC